>CM057822.1:79268007-80004092 GCA_030067965.1 Latrodectus elegans
GGAAAAAAAAAAAAAAAGAATTATTATACATATTCCTATATTAAATATGAAACCTTGGAAAACAAAATATTTATTGGATGAAATTAATAATTTGTATTGATAATAAAGACTAAACACAGTAAGACATATGTTAACAAAATAAATAAATAAACTATTCCTTTTAAATAGCATTAGTAACTCTTAGATAATAAGTACCACCTCAAAATTAGTTTAACTAGTAACACTAAAAATGTGAAATTAATGTTTACTTCACTCTACAGTAAGCTTTGAACTGATTACCCTTATTTTAATTCTAACTAATTAACTTTTCCACTCTTGCAATTTTTTTAATTCATTAAAAATAAAATTTTAATAAATATTTTCCAACAATAAAATTTTAAAAAATTTACTGTTCTATTCATTCATACATGCATATGAAACCACGATTTTAAGCATTTCTAAATAAATTTTCTTTCTTTGAAATCTATTAGATTCTGTTACTATAAAATTTTTTGAATACCTTTCTTAATTCCTTAAGTGATTTCTAATTGCTATCGTAGTTTTCAAAAAAAATATTTGTTCATATCAACATTTATTTCTAAGGCTGTCATTAGCACCAAAAATGTTTTTCATATTGTATTACATAAAAAAGTTATGAAATTATTTTTTTAGAAGATTGAAGTACAGAGATATATATTTCAATTTTTATAATTAGTGATCAATGATTAAATATTCCATTTACTTTTTTCAGTTAATCATTAATCCTGCTGAATAAATCATTGTTTTAATAAAACAACAAAATACTATTACTGAAAAAATTAATCAAGTCTAATAAATAATCTCATAAAAGATGTGACATTTATAAAATTTTGAGAAATTTACACATTGTTTTTTACTTTTAAAATAATTTTTTATTAAAAATAAGTAACTGTAACAAAATCTCCAATTTTTTCCAATACCATATTTTTATTTTTGATTAGAATTTCCCTAAACTACAATAATTAATCAATTAATTTTATGAACATTTAATACAAAAAAATAATTTTTATAAAAATTAAAACTTCAAAAATTCAAAAACAGCTCAAGATATAAATTTTTTTTTAGCATTCAGTCATAAATGGATGTTACCTTTCATGTTTTAAAATGTGATAAATTTTTTATTCCTCATTTTCTTTAACCTAAATTGATTCAAGGGTGTAACATTTAATTAATTCAGCTGAATTAAAAAATGATTAGAAAAAGAAAAATTTTAAATCAAAGATATAGTCCATTTAGAAAAAATCAAAGTTTTTTAAAAGAAAATATGACAATATAAATCACTTTCTTCTCTTCCAAAAATTCCCTAGTATGCCATGCAACACAAGTCTACTGACTGATATAAGTATTCATGTTAAAAAAAAAAAAAAAAAAAAAGAAGAGAAAGAAGATATATATATAGGTATTTGTATATTATCAAATTAATTTTAGAAATACTATAAAACCTATAATAATAATTTTTACCAGAATGTTCTATAAAATCTCAAAAATTTATCCAAAAACAATAATGCATTGCTAAGAATCAACTGTACAAGTTGAGTCTTAAGCCTTGAATGTTAATGCATTTAACATTGATAACTACTAGATTTTTTCAAAATAAGAAGAAATATAAAAATAATTTTAAATTATAAAATATAAATAATTTAAAAATATACTGTATACAATATTTTCTTAATGAGAAGATTTTGTTTTGCCCAAATATACTATTTAAGATGAAAATCACTAAAAATAAAATCAGGCATGGTTTAGATTTTCAAAAGAAATACCATCTGGAGCTCCATCACAAACTACAAGATCAGCATTTTCTCACTTGAAATAACTAATGGCTATTTCTTTCTGCAGTTGATACCTGCTAAGGAGAAGACAAGGGAAAGTGTGAGAAATTAAATAATTAAAACTTGCCTTCACTTTAGTAATTTTAGAGTCATAAAAATCAGTATTCTACTTGTATTAAAATTGATGGAATTTTGCATACATTTTAAAGAAAAATAATTGAAAGAAACACTAAAAAATTCAAATGTTATCCAATAAAATTGTTCAATCATGTATTAAGAATAAAACAAATTTCAGAACATAAAAATTATTTATTCCTCAGAGTTAAACTACACCCAATTATAAAATATAAAATTTCATATAGAGAATCAAATAAAAATTTCATAATTCTTGTTATGACTAATTTCAAAATGTGTGAATCATAATCCATTTTCTAACATTATTAATTTCATTAAAGCTACAACTACTATTAAATATTAAAAGATATTTTCTTAAACTTTTAGTAACCAAGATTTATGAATATAAAATTTTAAATTGAATAAATATAATTGCAAATATTTCATAAAATACAAATATATGAAAATGGAAAATGATATAGATAATACATAATTTTTATAATTAGAATTAAGTGTTCCCTACATTAAATTTTAAGATGGTGATATAATAATTTAAGAATTAAATTAGATAATTTTTAACAAATGGTAAAGGTCAAATTATATAAACAACTTTTTAGTTGATTTAATTCCAACATTATGTTACCCAATAGGAGCTACAATGCTGTTATTCACTATGAGATACACTAATTAAACATATCATAGGTAATTTACTAAATTATTAAATTAAAACTATATTATATTAAATGTACTAAATTATTTTTATTTAATTAAAGATTCCCAGCTAGTTATTCAAAGTTGGGATTTTTATGAAAAGATTTTGGACAAACAGTTAAATAATATTTAAAAAATTTTGAGTCAATATTTTTAAAGGTCTCCATATAAGGAAAAACATGCAAGACAGTAGATTTTGGTACCTTAAAATTTCCTTTAGAAATTTACATGACTTTAAACATCACAACATCCAAATAATATACTCACGAATCCAATCTAAAACAAATTTTAATTAGTTTCTATTTAAGATTGTTGAAAACAGTGATATAGATATGAGAATACATTTAAAACCACAAAATATAAAATTTAATTTTAGAAGTGTAATGTTTTTTATCTATAAAAAATACTTAACCATAATTTTTTTAAATGGGTATCAATAGTTTTTAAAAACAAAATTCACATAAAAGTCTGCAACTTCTCCAAAAATTTGTATTTTAACTAAAAATAACCAAAGTGTAAACTTTTAATAAGATTATAAAAAGAAAAAAAAAAAAAAAAGAATTCACAACTGTTTATGTGTTTAAAGAGAAAAGAATTATCAACTATTGTTATATATATGAAAATGCCGTAAGTTTTGAAAAATATGACACACTTTAAATTCTCATAAACTTTCACAATCCATTTTATATTTATGGCTGCAGTGGCCTGTGGTTCTTTATGGCACTGTTCCCATCATCAAGAGGAAGTGATTTTTAATCTCAATTTAACCAAATAATATCTGTTATGTTCACTAGAGATGGATTTGGGGCACATTACTAATATGTTGTTGTCCATCGCTGATAAAATGCCTCTAGGCATTGCAAGTCAAAGTATTAAGGGATGCTCAAGCATGGTCCCTGCTATAGTAAATCTACAATGATTTCTATATGACTCCTTTCCCCAAATTGGTAGAACCTAACTTCAGAGTTAGGTGCAGGGAAGTATATCAAGGAACAACAACAAATAAGGTATTTAAAATCAAAATATCATTATTACACACAAGCTATATACATGTTGATCAAACATAAAGGTTAAATGGAATTACAATAAATACAATAATAAGATTAAAACATTCTTTTATTTAATTATTTGAAGTAAAAAACCTATACTTTTGCTTTAGATAGATATCAGTTACAAAAATAAAGAAATTTTTAAAGCCTAAAAGAGTTTTAAAATTTTTCATGCTTAAAACTGAACTCAGGAATTTTACAACACACAAGACTGTTTGCTATTTAGAATATACTTAACATAAATCTTTTAAATTGTTTATTAAATACAAAGAAATTCTAAAGATGGGGTGAAATGTCTGTCCTTTCATATGCAAAAATAAAAATAATAAATTAAGAATTATGATATGAAGTTTTCCGTAAAAAAATGATATTGTGTTTATAGGAAAACTAACGTAGATATGCAATATTAAGAATTTATTGATGAATTTGTATAAACTAAACGAAAACAAGTAAATAAAGAATTGAAACTGAACAATATGAAATTTTCAGACAGCCATTTTTAAACTGAATAAAATTCATTATAAAATAGTTTTATGTAAAATGAACTATTTTAATGAAAAATCTTCTCAGCACTTTTTAGCAAATTGTGCTATAGAGTCATATTAATAAATCCTTGTTTAGAAAGTCAACTGTTCAAGTCGGGTAATTTTAATAATCACAAATACTTCTTCAGAAAAGTATTTTAAATTAATTAATACTTAAATAATGAAATTTAAATTTTTATATTTTTAAATGCTTTGCGTTGGAAAAATAAGCAGTATTTTCAACCCCATTAGCATTAATTTCATACATAGGAATATAGCAATTATTTTTCTATGTATATGTACTTATACATATTCAATATATATTCAAATTTTCAATACAAAGGAATATTTTTTCTTCAAAATACAGATTTAATTTTATTTCAAAGGTTTAAGTGAATAAGAAAAGCACTTAATGGGAAGAAAACACATGTTTTATTTCAAATAAATTCAAGAAAAATGTTTCTAATGAAATATTTTAAATAAATGAAAATATATTTCTCTTTCTTAATTTTCTGAATAAAACTAAAATTTCAAATCAAAACCAATATCAAACTGATTTTTGCACTTTTTAAGTTTAAAATATAAAATAGCACATCTTTATAAATTATTAAAAATGTGATACTTAAAAATGTGAAAATAAATATGAAAAAAATTCAAATAAAATACTAAAATACTTTTATAATCACCTTAGTAATGTCCCCCTGAATTTGAATAACACCTGGTAATGGAGCCATAGCTTGTAAATCAACAGCAACAATTTTTATGTCATCAGCGTTTTCTGCATTTCCCCTAAATGGAAAAAATAACAAAATAGGTACATGTGAAAAAAAGATTAAAAAATAAATATTTTCAATGTACATTTTGTTTAAAATTTAAATTAATTCAATTCAATTTTAAAATTTCCTCTGTTTTCAATGAAGGTTATTATTTTTTACATAAAGATCATCAAATTTTATCTTTATAAAATCAAAAAATTGTTTAGTAAAATTTGACCTGATCATTTCATAAATTATTGATTCATTTGTGTTCATATATTCTGAAAATTAAATTAGATAGTTAAAATATAATTGAAAATTTTTTATATCTTATTGACAAATTTTATTTCATTTATTGCCTTTTTACTTTTACCACATTCTTAAAAACCTTTAAAAACTCACTATTATTTCAAAAATAAATAAAATTATATGATTGTATGGGCTGTCCTAATTAATTTTTTATGATTTTTCTAATATTACATGAATAACTGAAAATATGTATGATAGATAAACAAATAAATGAAAGTCAATAAAGTTTAAGTTATACAAAATTCAATTCAGTTACACTAAAAACATATCTGTAAAAAAAATAATAGAACTTTCATAGTTTTTCCATTCAAAATAAAAAATAATCATTTTGCTATTATTAGAGAATTTTGTTCATTTAACAAATTATAAATTTTATTGAGAAAAATTTACTATTTAACAGAAAAAATAAAACTACATTTCAGAATATTTTTATTCATTTATAGATTTTCCTATACTGTTTTTCAACAACATTCAATTTTACAAAACTGTAAATATACATGATACACATGAACTGCATATTAATTTATAGTGTGTTCATTGATTTCAATATTTCCAATGAATTTATTGGATTGGTGAGTTGTACAAATGTGATATATACTTCTTTCAAAACTTAAATTAATTATAATTATTGAATAATGGTTGGAAGAACAACCCAATATAAATTTTAATTAAATTTTAAGATTTTAAAAAATTTACTGAAAAAAGTATTTTTTTTTATTTAGTGTACTATATTTATTGAATAATAATAACTTCATAAAAAATAGTTAAATTTGGTTCTTTAATAATATATGACAAAACAAATAAACGAATTTTGATTAAATAGAGTGATAAATGTTTTATTCTTTTTATAAATATGATACCAATTTAGGGCATAGCCAATAGGTATTAATTTAACAAATTCTCTTCTTTGATATTTTTGATCCTTACAGTGAAAAATAACTTCTTATAAAAATATTTTTTTAACTATTCTTTTTATTTTTTGTGATAATCTAATTCAATATAAAATTCAATTTTAAAATGAAATTCCAGGAATTCAGGGAATATTAATAATCTCTTTGTATATATTAAAATATTCTTTCCCATTAATAATTAGCAAATGCTTCAATAATCATGTAATTTTAAATCATGCAATGAAAATATTCAATTCTAGGCTCCAAAATTTTTGTTTAATTTTCACCTCTAACATAATTTTATAGCAATTAAATTATTTAAATTTCAAATTGAAACAATGTTTTAATGCTTGAATTTTATAATTTATTAAAGTTTCAATTCAAAATTTATTTAATTTATCAAATGTTATTTTAACATATCTTTTATAAGCAACTTTGTATTATATTATTTGAAGAGTTAAATAAAAAAAAAGTTAAATATAATATAATTTTCCTCATAATATAAGAGCATCTTATTTAAAACAGATTATTGTAAGAAATTATCTCTGTACACCATTATAAAAAATATAACAGATAAAATGCATGTAGTTCAAGAGGATATATGTAAAATCATATTACAAATTACACAGTAGAAATATTCTATATAATGTATGATAATTTGAAATTAAGTGAATAAATTTTCAGTAATTCATTATATAAGGAAAATAAATTCTAAATAATTAATAAGATTTTTAAAATATTCAGAAACTACATTTTATAAATAACTTGATTTCTATCAAAGGAAATTGATTTTCAGATTGAAAAAAATCACTTAAGAGATTAATTATTAATTTATTTTTTGAGAAAGGTGTTTTTGAAAACTTATTAATACTTTTATAAAAAGAAAAAAATAACAATTTTGAAATTGTTATTGGTATTTACCAAAGAGCATTCTATATAAATTGAACATATAATCATATGGTATACAAAGAGTAGTAGAAAAATAATAGTAATTATAAAATTACACACAATACAAATAATTATTTTTAAGATATTAAATTTAGCTCTTCATATAATAAGGTTAGGAATAATGAAAGCCAAATAAACCTTTTAAATTGAATACTGTAAATTAATTTAAAAATCTAAGGGAACATATGGCAGTTTTTAAATTATTAAAAGAAATTTGAGTATGTTTATAAATTTTATTGAAATTAAGTAAAACTGAATTTAACATAATTTTACTAGTATTTTCCTTTTTTTCTTTAGATTCAAATATTCAAAAAAAAAAAAAAAAAAAAATATTAAGATATAAGTTTTTAAATTTTGAATGTTTTTTTATTTTAAAATGACTTGAATAAAAATTTGTTCAGATGACTTAAAAAATATTCTAAAGAATAGTTTAATTTTGATAATAAAAATATATTTACTAAAAGTATTTATAAACTAAATGGCAATAAAATTACTCTTTGTGTCTTATTTACAATGGTATTTTATAAGGAAATAATTTTTTCTTTCTTCAAATATTGTGTAATAGGGTTTGCACAGATTTCCAAGCATCAAATTCCAGGAGTTTTCCAGAAGTCAAATAAAAAATTCCAGGAAGTATCGACATTCATATTAAATATAAACTTTTTTAACAATTATTCTTAATCAAATATGCATAATTATGTACATGTGCAATATTTGTCAATTACATTAATAAATAATAGAAATAAATTATTGCAAAAGTTAATGAGAATATCTTTTATTTAAGTTAGAATTATATTAAAGGATTACTACAAAAGCTCTTCAATAAATTTGCAGCTATAAAATTTTTATATTTAAATAATCAATATTCTTTACATTACTGAAATAATATTGCATAAAAATAATAGGTTATTTTAAAGTTTTTAAAAACACCTTCATAAGATTCCTATCTATCAATTTATTGAGTATTTCAAGATGTACATAACAATCTCTTTTCAAATAAAAATACTTATTCAAAACAAAAATAAATACAACTACTAGATAAAGTTTCTAGGATGATTTTTTCCCCACTTTACTATTTAATGAAAGCAATTCTAAAATTTTTTCTGTTTACTTTCAAACTCCTTTAAAATTATATAATTTCAAATTCATATTCTAGAGTTTTTGTTTCTTTAGCCATTCAATAAATTGACACACTAATGATTTGAAACATGAATATATATATCCTTTGAAATGTTCAGTTAAGTGCTTTGTCATTTATTGAATTAAGTGCAAATTAACTTTTCACCAGTTAGATTTAGGCAGATTAAGGAACAAAGAGATGAATTCAAAATAAAATTCTCCTCATATATATTTAGATATAACAATATAATGCACTAAAAAAAGTTACTCTAAATAATACTCAGGATGACATTTTAAAACACCAATGCTGTGCCTGAGTTAATCTCTGGCATAACGATGAAAATATTACACTTTTTATTGAATAATCAATAAAAAGTTTAATAAAGTTAAAGCAATAAAAAATTCAGTGGTGTACACTATTTTTGACAAAGATGTTTTTATTATAAATCACCCTATATTAAGCTGTTGCACAAAATCTATATTACCATTTCTTATCTTACAAAAAAGCATGCTAAAACTTTATTAAATTTCTGAACAATTTTTTTTTTTACAACTTCCTGGTTTACTCCTGCATATAAGGTAATATCTTAAAGGTAAATCTCATTAGCATAATGTTAAATTCTTTTTTGTATATAATTTTAATTCAATAAACCAATGAACATAGTAAATACTTTTGTAAGAAAACACTTTTTAGAATACTTTAGTTAAATACAAATTTACTTTCTAAATTAATAATGAATCAGGTTGTGAATACTAAATTGAGCAAATGCACTGTTATGTAAATTTTGAATAAAAGTTTTCTTGATTGGTTTTTTATTAATTTATCACTTAAAGATTATTGAATATTTTGACTGGAAATGTAGGTTAAAGTACAATGTGAGTCAAAGCAAACATTTGAGCTCAAAATAAAAACCATATCCATACTTTTAAAATGAAAACCAAAATACTAATCATTAAATTATTCACTTGATACAACTAGTTAGGTTAGTTCAGTTAGTTTTCAATATTAACGGAACTTTAATAAATGAGAGAAATCAGATAAAAGTTAAAATATTTAAAAAAGTTGTCATACAGAGGAAAAAAAAGTCACTTTTTCAAGAAAGATTATGTTAACAAGGTCATATATTAATTTTATTAAAACTTTTGCAGTAATTTAAATAAAATATGCATGTGTACATTGACTTTCACATCACAGCTTTTGGTTCAAAAAGCTGATTCATAATACATTATTTTTGATTTTAAAAAAATGCATATTATAAGATAAGAGATTTGGAAAAAGTTTAGTAATTTTTTAAAAACTTTTCTAAATTCAGAAAAAATGCAAAATATTAAATAAAATACAGAAAATTCCAATAAATGAAGAAAAGTATAGTAAATATAATAATGTACAAAGAAATTACCTCAACTTCCTTGATAACACTTGGCTCCAGCTCCCAGGAGCAGCACATAAATCAACAACTTTTTAACATCTAAATAAAGAACCAAAAAACTTTAGTTAAGTATGTTTAAATTATAGATCATAAATAAGCCATTTATTTAATATGTTCAATTGCTTAGCATACATTTTCTAAAATGTGACCCTAGACATTGTTGTTGTAACAATTTAAAGGAAAGTTCATATTAATAGCTAATCATTCATCATAGAATCCACCCAGTGTTTGGTGAGGCTAGCAATTTTTTTACTAATTATCTATTATCTTGGCAACTTAAATAATGTCTTCATGATCAATATCCTGTTTCCAAATCCTCATCGCACTCAAACTTTGCAATCCAGCATACTATTTTAAATTTCAAATATCAAATTTTTTATTGAATAACACATGAAATAAAAATAGTAACTTGATCATCACTTGCAGAATTACAAAAATTCAAATTCAATTTATCACTATAAACACCTTTAATTTCCTACACACTAATAACATAATTCAATTTGATATAAACTATATAAAATATAACTTCAAACACTTAAATTTTATTTTGACACACTTTCAAAACAAAACTTTAAACATTTAGACTTCAACCATAACCGAAAAGTGATTGAAGGGTAACTAAAACACCAAGTGAATTTCCATGTATGCTATGATTCTGTTATGTCATAAAATGGAAGTTACATCATACATATGCAAAACAAAGCATTCAAATGTTATAAACCAGTTTGGCACACTTTATTCAAAGATTGTTTAAAATAATCAAGCTAAAAATAATGGATTATGATAATCAGAAATTGTATAAAAAATTTCTTAACGTTTACAATTTCATTTTGCTCTAAAATTAGGTTTTTAAATGTGTCCCTTTTTTAAACTTTCTTGCAATCGCAACATAAACTGATAGGCAATTGAATTAAAGATAACAAGCAAGTTACAAATTCTGAGATGTTCACAAGCCTAAAAATTATTCAAATATAACATAATCTGCAGTTTGGTAAGATAACGAGACTCCTTATTGTAAGTGATAGTCAAAACTAAAATGAATAAGAACACACATTAATGCACACTTAATCATAATCATCAGGGACCAACCAAAGTATTATTTTAATTCAGAAGTAGTGCACTCAGAGTTTCATGCACAATTGAGTCAAAGGTGTACAAAGAGTACACAGATTCTGGTAAACTATTCCTTTCAGGGTCAACAGCAGTGGATAAAAGTATTTGAATAATTTATATAGTTGGTGGCTAGTCAACACCTTTAACAGTATTTAAACAGGCTTAATGCAACAGATTACCAGCTGATTTAATGCAGTTGCATAGAAATACTTAAGTGTCAAATTACACAAAACTAATGATAAATCTTTTCTTTAAATGAGGCATTAGAGATATTGTTTTACAAGTTTCTCAACTATTGGTACAAAATAGAGTAGCGTTGAGACAAGAATATCACCAACAGCCACATTGAATTGAAGCAAAATGTTGTCTGGAAGGATTATTAAAGATTCATTATAATACATGGCTGCACACCCTACCAAAAGGTTAGCGTGCCTAACTGCAGATAGAGAGGTCTTGGGTTTGAATCCCTGTTTGAGTATGGATATACTTTTTTGCTCTCCTAATTTTGTCCTTTTTCTTGTATAAATGAGTTCTGAATGGTTGTATACCACATAAACAAGTACATATAGCATGTGTGAACTGAGGAGGTTAACTCCACACCAAATTATGGTTCAGTTGGAAAAGTGAAGAAGCACCTGATATTTCCAGCCTTGCTGGCTTAAGGCAACAACTTTATAATGCACGCTACTGGCAGAGAACACACACATGTATGTGCACTAATATTTAATGTGAGAACACACACATTAAATATTAGATTATTTCTGCATGCAATGGACTTGTCAAGCTGATGAAGTCAGTGTTCTTGTCTGGGGAATATTTATATAGACTATAAGGGACCATAGATACATATGACATAATTTTTCCCAGATAGATATTCTCATGGTAATCATCTGCTTCCACATGTTTTCCAACAACTCATTATAGAGACAGTTTTTGAAAGAGACAATGCAATCACTCCAGAGAATTGAACGTTTCTTTAAAGCCAACAAAGTAACCTAACTTTAATCAATTCAAGGATTTTTTGGATACAAATCAGATAGGTGTTTGAGGCTGACTACTTTCATCAAATTTCTATGAGTTGTGGGATGTCATTCAAAATATGTGGATATATCGTCTACCTTTAGTTTCTAACGTTTTGTAAATTCAGGTCAAAATAAACTGCAATTGCACCTAATGTGAAAGATATTACATGGCACTAATCCTTAATTCAGTTGTTCTTCAGTGTACAATATGCATAAAAAGAGAATAAGATAATGATTTTTCAAAATTTTTAACTACAAAAATCATAACATTTTTATTAAAATACAGCCTACCTATTACTAAACATACTTAAAATATCATTTTGTTATTATTATTTGAATAAATAATAAAATATTGACAAAGTATCTGCATTTATTCAAAATTTTGGTTTTTATAAAAGTATAAAATGTTATTCTGATTTAACTAATCCACTGCAATTTGTAACAAAAGCAAACAGTATCGTAGCAAATATTCAATGGGTGATTTGACATCTTTAGCAATGATCCTAAGAAATAAGATTCTTTTTCATAAAGCTAAAGTTACTTTGTAATATTTGACTATCTTTTGAGACAGAACAGAGAAAAAAATTTAATATTTTAATAATTAAAAAAAAAATTAAGATTTGAATTAATGTTTAATCATTTACTTCTGAACTGGAAAACATATCTCTATGTAAATTCTTCAATTATAATTTTTAGAAAATTTATTACTCTTCCTTTAGTTTTAACATAAAGGATTAACATCATTTAGAACAAAAAATAGATTACTAATAAGATATCTATAAAAAAATACAGACTAATTTGTTATGATTAATTAATAAATCAAATTTATTTTTAATAAATGTGTAATAACCTATTTTTGAAGCTAATAAAAATTTTCATCAATTTGAAATTAACCATTTTAAAAATATTTAGTAGTATTCAATATTAAACATTACACTCAAAACTGATTTATTTAACTAGTAAAAATTAAAATCAACTTTTTTGACATATCTCAATCAAAAAAAAAAAAAAGCCCAAAATCTACTAAACGAAATGTTGTATTTCATAAATGATATAAGCACTTTCATTTTTCTTTTTCTGTTATAATAATTTACAAACTTTCAATAAAAAGCAATAAATTAAGTAAATTTTTGTAAAATTTTGAATTTAAGGTATACACATTATTAAAATCATTTATTACTGAAATATATCTGAGTATGGTAAATATCATAACTACAGAGAAAAATTTTACGGATACAGCCGAGACGTAATATTTTTATAAATAAGAAACTGCAAAACAGATGTTAAAATCTAAAGTTTGTAAAATAGAAAGACAAGTGTTAGATCTTACTAATTTACTTTATCAAATTGGTTTCTCTTTATAAAAATATTGTTAGAAAAATTATTTAATATTAATTGTATAATAAATACATACAAAATAATTTTTAGTTTATTTTTATAAAAAATCAGGTAAAATAATCTTTTTTTTTTGTTTCAAAACTATATTTTTAAAAGCAGTTTTGCTATCACTCAAAAATGCAACAGGCAGCATCAGGTTCCTTTATAAAAATTCATGGATGAAAACTGCCCACATTTAATTTGTCAGATAAATGGTCTAAAATTTCTTCAAGATCACGGTGGTTTCTTTAATAAATCCTGCATGTCAAAATAATAGATATTTTTCTTAAACATCATTCAAAGCATAGATAGATAAGTGCAATGTGACATGAATATAAATGTCGTAAGGTGATTCAATGTCCACGATTATCAATTCCAATAGTAATTTACAATACTTGAATCTGAAGCCACTTATTATATTTTGATACATGGACTGTAAGGCAAAAGTTAGATCAGGCAGGAGAATATCCCCATAAATTCTCAAAAAAGGATGATTTCAACTCCAACAAATCAATTATATAAAAATGGAAGAATTTATGATTTGTGGATAAAAGTATTGATCAAATAACTCAACCAGTGATAAAAAGTAACACTAAAAAGTAAATGGAAAAAAATAAGTAAACAATAATAAAAGTTGCAGAAAATGAATTTGCAAGGTACTTTCTAAAATTTCTCATCATAAATACGAATTAAAATTATCATTCAATCTATGGTCGCTTTTGGAGACCAGCCACTAGTTAATAAAATTGCAAGTGCTTGTAAGCCATGAGAGTTTCCTAAAAATTCTGATTTACCACATCAGTTGCTAGGTTCACTCAAAATTTCTTATTCTTTCATTTTACTTGACAGTAATTTAAAACTGAACAGCATTTCAAACAAAGGCATAAAAGTTATATCAACCTTTATCCTTTGCTTATCATTATCTTGACAGTAAAAATCTTAGCCTGGTCTATATTAGATCACAATAAGATTAGTACTATTAAGATCTAATACGAAAAAGATGGAGAATAAGAAATAAGAGTCTCAGGGTGACAATTTCAATAACTTGATGGTTCTGCTGTTGCTCAGGATCTTTTTCAGTATTTTTTTCAGTTATTTATCTTTAAATTAAAAGATTAACTGAAAAGAACATTTCCAGCAATAGCACATTAGTGTAATTATCTCATAATAATGAAACAACAAATGGAAAGAGTTTATTTTAGAACTGAATATTCAGAATTTCAAATAAGGGCGTTCGGAAATAATTCAACTTTTGAATGATTAATTTATAAAAAGTTTTTTTTATCATAGTCTTTTTTATTTTCATATAAACACACACTATCTTAATTATATTGATTACTAATGAAATGGTGAATCTGTGGTTTGGGTACCACTTTGTCACCAAATGGACGACAGATGCGCAAAGCATGGTAACCCTGACTATTTCCTCCTAAATGCACTCCTTGTGGAAATCCTGTCTTTTTCGTTATACAATTATATGTGTATTTTTTGTTATACAATTTGCAAAAAAGCCATTGTTTTCGTTGTCATACTAATGGTGAAATTCGTTAAAAACATGGATTTTGGTTTTGTGGCCATAGAAACTCTGTTTTTGCGTAGTGTATCTCGGAGCATTCGGCTAAACTGAGTATTACAGTCTCACCTTGTGGAGCACGAAATCTCACCTATGTCCTATGTCGCGAGGCACGAAAAGTCACTGAGTTCTTGTTTACATCGCCAAAAATTCACCATAAGTGATTGGTCACCAAATGTGTTTCTACGTGAATGTATCTCTGGATTTTCATGGTGTCTCCACGTGAGGTCTCGGAGGATACCATCCATCAATTGCACTTTCAGATGCAGGCTATGAATTGGCGAGATACATTTCGCTTGAGTGATAAATGTCATCAATTGTCAGGTCATCCATCGATTGTCAACTACAAATGTGGGAAAAGCTTGCTCATTCATGTGAATTTTTTGAGTGAATGTGAAAATTTCAACATTTTTATTTAGCAAGGCATTGTATTAGTTACTAGTCGCCTTATTACTTACTTGTTGCTTCTATTATTCAAAATCAATAGAGCTTTGAGATGCCACGCTATGAATTTGTGAGATATATTTCGTTTGAGTGATAAAGGTGAGAAAGAAGTTATTATGTGGTGTATGAATGTCGGTTTAATTTCCAAAAATTATTTATGTTGTAAATGTGGTGCTGAAATGAAACTTGCTGATAGAATGGATAGAAAAATGAAGGTAAGACTTAATTTTAATTATTTTCTGCATTATATTTTTTAATTTATTTCAGATCTGTTTGCTTAATTTGCAAAATTTTTAATTTTAAGGAATTGTTTGAAACTAAACAACAATTTTTTAGTATAATATTGATTTGTATCATTCTATTTAAAATCATTGGATTTATCAAAAATGCTTTACCAAATATATAAATATTAATTTTGAATTTAATTTATAGTGTAAAAAGTAATATTGATTTGTACAATTGTATTTAAAAGACGATTACTAATCTAATTTAATGATACGCATAGCAATTTTAATTGAACACTTATAATGATTGTTATTTATACTTTCTTATTTTAGTAATTTTAAATCGGGAGATTCTCCCACCATTTATGTTACTATTCTTATTTCAGCGTTTAGGAGGGTTGAAACTAACGTGTTTTTTCACGCCAATTCCACTCCGATTGGCACCCTTTTTGGGTTGCCAATCAATTTCCAAAACGCCTGTCTCAGGCACTTGGCGAAAAATTTTTCGCCAAGGTGAATCGTAATACTCAGTTTTACCGACCCAAAGCACATTTTCACCCAAACTAAAAATAATTCAATGCCTATTTTACATTTGTTAGTCTTAATATTATGTAAATATAGATCCATATAAGCGTATGAGTGCATTATATTACATCTTACTTAGATATATTACAATAACAAGTTATAGTATGTAACTCAGTTTGCAAAATATTTTCACAACATATACCGAAAAAGATTTCTAAGCAAAAATACCTTTAAAAATTCCAAATTCTTCGTTTATTTGTAATAATTTAAATGCACTTCTCGCTCGCCAGCCTTCCTCTTTAGCAAGACGATAGTAAACATCACGTTTATCTTTTGAGGAACGACCCATTATTTAGTTGATTAATTTAATCAGTTCTTTAAGCTGTAGTTAATTATAAGAATAAGATAAAAAAAATTATAAGGATATATCCATGAAATGTTGTAAAGTTGATAGTAAATAGACACTTTAGGACTTCAGAGTAATGTGGTCAACTTTACTGTTTTGATTTTTGTTGCATTTTTTTGTTACGTAGGTTATGGATGGCACGTTTGGAGCTTTATCCTAAGGTGCTTGTAGCTCTCATTGAAGAAAGTTGCATTTGTTCTATTTTTATTTTCACCGATTGAAACCGCTGAGCACAGCCAACTCTTTCAAATTTTTCGCAATGAAATAACGAAGGCAACACCTGAAAGGTCTACATCACGAACGTAATAGGAAACGTAAGACCTGGCGCAAACTGCTTCCGCAATTTATTATGACATCATGTTATGTGATGCCAATCTTCTGTTTAACCAATGAAACTATTTACATCATATTGAATTATTATTTACATTTTAACTGATGAAGAATATCAGTTTTGTGAAATTATGACTGTTTATTCATCGAGACATCTGATATATATGTTAATTAATTTATATTGAAATACAAAATACGTAATTTCTTGACATTTTTTTATATTTTGGTAATTGTTTCTGAAAATATTGAAAACTATCATTGTTTAACAAAACTAGTGATTATTTAATAATCTAAATTTAATCAAACACATAAAATTGCATCATTGCCTTAAATATAACATAATTATATTTTTAAAATAAATATTTGTGAAAATTTTTTAAAAAAGCTATAAATCTTTAAGTAAAAATAATTATAAGTCTTTACATAAATGGCAAGCAAATTATCAATACAAATCAAATATTATTAAAATATATTTCATGTAAATTATTTTATGAAAAACAAAAAATATAATAATGCATTTCTGAATCTTTAATAATCTTTAATTCTGCGATGATAATTAATTTTTAATTAATTTATACATATATATTATACTTTTATCTGCTCTTGCTACTATTAATGAGAGATACCCACTCGACAATTGGATGCACATTTATACTGACGGATCAGCTGAGAGAAGTACTGGGAGAGCATGAGCTGGTGTCTTCTCCAAATTTTTCCAACTCAATGAGCCTTTTGGAAAAACTCAGACAATTTCGATGGAGAAATGTATGCAATTTACATAGCTTTCCAAAAAATTTTAGATTTCTCGGAATTAAATTTGTTTTTCTTGTTGACTGTCAGGCTGCCATTCATACAATGGCAAATTGTACTCTCCTACCTACATCTATAGAATATAACTGTTAGACCATCATTAACACTTTACTGTCTGCGGGAAAGGAAATTACTTTACAATGGATCCCTAGCCATTGCGGCTTGCCTGGTAATGAAAAAGCAGACTATCTCGCGAAAGTGGATTTTTTTTTAAAACCAACAGATACTCCTACTGGCTTGAGAAATGTCAAACTCCTTCTAAAATGGGTTATCCCTCACCAGCGAAAAGTTTATTACAAAGAGAATGCAGTTGATGCCTCTTGGAGGACCCTGCTGAGCTCATGTATCCCCATAGATCCACCTAGATCTATAAGGGTCTCCTGCTTCAGGTTACTTACCAGGCATGATTTTCTCCAGAAGCATCTATATCACACAAAGCTTGTGGATTCACCCGACTGCATTTTTGTAAGAAACATGTTGACATGAATGGCGAGCATCTTTGGAAATGTTCTGCCTTCCAGGAACCCCACACTTCTTCACATTTCAAGACGCTCCCCACTCCTGGAGATACTTTCTTTCTTTATTGGATTGCAAGATTTATTATGCTCGGAAGAGCCAACATAATTACGTAATTTAAAAAATATATATACTTTCAGCTGTGTAATTGAAAATAAATGGTAATTACATATACAGACTTCAATAAATGCTTTTTAAGTCCTTAATCTTCAATCAAAAAGTGTTTACAGTATCTTCATATTTAAACTTAATTTGTCTCTGCAATATCTTCATAAATTTTTTACAAATATTATTTTGATTCCAAATTTTTTTAAACTTAATATTAAATTAATTTTAATAAAAATCTATTACACCTAAGCAACCTAAAATATGTAGCAAAATTACTGCTTC
Source organism: Latrodectus elegans (assembly GCA_030067965.1). Lineage (NCBI taxonomy): Eukaryota > Metazoa > Arthropoda > Arachnida > Araneae > Theridiidae > Latrodectus > Latrodectus elegans. The sequence continues at coordinate 79,286,377 of CM057822.1, forward strand.
AGTTATAAATATTAAACACAAGAATCAGTGTTTTCAATAACATTAAGTATCGTATATTTAAATGCAGAATATGTTGTTTTCTGTATTTTATCTAAATTAATTTAAATATAAGAAATGAAATTCTGAATTTCAAGTTATTTCCTTCTCATAAAAAATCCTTGATTAGTATTAGCAAACATTTTGACCTATCTTAAATTTTTCAAATGTCTTGTAAAACGTATGACTTATTTCCTAGAATAGAACATTTCTTATATTTGTGAAAATAAGTTCTATCTTTTGAATCCCACAGATATATTCTATATTTATAACCTCATAATCTTTCTAAATTTTTATAAAAATGTAAATATTTAATAAAATAGATTTTCTTTATTTTATATCATCAACAATAAATAAATTTTTAGTAAATAATTTAATAATAAGTTAATTAATATTCAAAAATTAATTTAATGACGTTTGCGAAGATTTTTCACGAATTAATCTTCATAAAAATATTGATAAAAGTTCATCGCAAATATTATTTCGAAGAGAGAAAAAAGAAAAAGGTGAATGCTTTGTAGCCGGTGCCCTGTCAGATATTTTTAACTTTCTGGAAAACTTAGCCTATTTTGTACGGTTTTCTGAAGTCACTTGTTCGCCGAAGTTTCGCCGACGTCAGTTTTTAGGCGACTTCTTCCTGTTTTGTTCCCGACCAAACGATCATGTTGTAGTTCGTCTCGAACAGCACATGATATTAAATTTGTTACCTTGAAAACATAAGAATAATGTCATAAAATGTTTGTCTTATTCTATTAGTTACAAACATATTTCTTTTAACCGATGCTAAAATACATCACAGCAACATAATAAAGCAAACATTCGAAATCTTATGTATATTTTCACGATAATAAAACAACATATCTTTTATTTGAATTGATTGCCTTGCCATCATAAGAATTTTACAAGCTATTAATGAATTTTCCTTTCAGAGAAATGTCTTTAATGACAAAATTGTACACATTTGCCAAGGCCGTGACAATGTCACATGGAACTTTATTTCTATTATTTTTAATTTTGAATACGTTTTCTCTTCTATTTATTTTAATGAAAAATATGCAAAGAAATAATTCAAAAGCTGTAAAATATGCATGATGTAGTAATTATCAACTAATTAATTTTGCCAGCCAACCAAACTCAAAAAACAATGGTCCCGATTATTTGAAAGCTATTTTTGAATTTTGCAACATCCGCTCTCTTGTTATATATAGCAACTCTTCTAAGCATTCATAGATTATAAAACTGAAAATACAAATATTTATCTCTCAGTTCATTTTCATGTACAATAATGCAAAATGATCGCATAAATTTCTTCCTCATAAACTTTAAAAAATTAAAAGAATTTCGCTAATTAGCAAACTATTACAATATATATAAAAATAAGTGAAGTAGTTTTACAAAATATTTAAATAGACACACAAAATATAATTAAAATTAGAAAACTTTGTTCAGAACATGTCAAAAAGGATTTCAAAAAGCATCAAAAACCCTCTATATCGAGTTATCTGCTAAAGTATGTTTATTTACATAACTAAATTGCTAAAAATGACTAAAACATTTTGGTCAAATTTTAATTATTTTAAGAAAGTTTGAACATTTTTAAACATACCTGTTTATTATTATTTGTGTAGTTCTTGTTTTCAATTTTTTTATAAGTGTCCTTCAGAATTTTTATATGCTATAGAAAAGCAAACTCAAGTTAATATATTGTAAGATTTTAAGATTCTTTATCGTTCAGTAATCAGTTTTTGTACTGTAAGGTAAATTTCGACAGGGATTTAAAATTTAAAGTGGTTTATGAGTCACTAAATACATGGAAATAAAAGGTGAGATATGAACCCACAAATTGTTCAACCACAAGCAAGAGCATTGACCATTCAGCTTGGTGTAAAATTATAAAAAGCAGAATAAATAAGTAAATGAGATTTTTTTTTCACTTGTTTAAATAAAAATTGAAATTTTTTTAAATAATAATAACAAATATCAGCAATATGCCTAGTTATGAATTATTGATAAGATTTAGCTCTGAAACAAATTACTTACAAAATAATTTAGTTCATTCTCTCTCTCTCTCTCTGTATATATATATATATATATATATATATATATATATATATATATATATATATATATATATATATTCTTAATCACATTATCAAACACAATTTCAACTAAAAAATTCAACGAAATTCAAAAGGTTTCGAGTAACTCATCAAAGTATAAGACTTTAAAGGCCACATTTATCAACAGCATCTCCCAATGCCACATGCAATGAAAATACTGAAGTGTGACAGAATTCTACAAAAATGACAGAACTTTTAATAACTTGAACAAGAAACCCCAGTATGAGTTTTTTCCATAGAAGATTGTGGGCTCTTCTACCAGAAAATCATGGCAAAATTATTTATTGTGAATTAAAAATAAAAGTTAAGAATTAGGTAAGATGATAAGCAAAACTGAATATAATGAATAAGAATCGAATGAAACGTTCATGGTATGTATGTCCTTTCTACAGCAACAAAATTGAGCAGGAAAAATCCAAAACAAAGGAAATCAAATAAAAATTCACTTGTGAAGAAAAACAGTATATTTAATTCATTCGAGTCCATATTGGCACACGAGTCAATGAAGATTTGATATGAAGGAAACTGTACAAAAACCAAGGGTAAACGTTTAGTTTAATCAGAATTCAAGAAAAATTGAAGAAGGTCAATTCAAAAACCCTAAAGAAGTTTAAAATGGACGAATAATAACGCCTTCAAACCTTAAATCTTCAGTGTCTTACAATGTTGAAATCAATACACATAACTTCATCCCTAATCTTGAAAATACCTAAACATAACCTTCCAAAATGCACCCGCCTGAAGTCGAGTATGACCCGTTTTTCTTCACTTGGTATGAGGCGACTGAACAGGCAGAAAAAAACGTATTCTCTCTCGAAGTACCTTGCAATATGAGGTGAACCGGACCAAAAATAAACAAGAAAAACGAAAGAGAGAAATACATGAGAAAGAAATCTCAATTCTTTGCTAAAACCAATAATTTTGGAATAGAATGCAAAAACTTGTTATAGTAGGAAAATGATCGAGAAATATATAAATGCAGTCAATTAGAAATGCCTAACAAAGTTAAAAATAAATGGATCGTAACATCCTCAAATCTTATATACTTTTGAAGCGCCCAAAGCGGGCAATATATTACTTTTGATACCAAATACAGATTTCCGCACCTAACATGAACACGCCCACTTTGCATATCACAGCAAATATATATTTAGAAATAAGCGTGAAATTTTAAGATACCTTTTCACATCTTGTAAGTAAATCAAGCAAGATTGCGCGAATAATAATTAATAAACCAACAATCTCTTGTGTGGTCAAATTTACAGAAATTAATGGAAGGTAACAATAAGTAATCCTAAAATGGAAAATTCTCTGTCTATAAAAGGTTCAGAATCTGTCATCTATAAGATAATGTTTTTTGAAAAGTTGAATATGAATTATGATATATACACTCTGTATGAACAGCGACGTGTTAGAGTTGTTTTTATAATAATCTTTTTCTCATTCCATTACTAAATACAGCAAGATTGCTCAAACAATAATTCGTAAGCCAGCAATCTCATGGTCAAATTTTCAGAATATTAGTGGAGAAAAACTATTTTCAGCCTTCATTTCAAAATCCTTTATACTGGAATTACCGTTACAAACTCCACAATCCATTGATTAAATAAAATAAAAAATTTAAAAATGAAATATCGTACATGTATTCGACTTGAAATAAAAGGCATTCAATTGGCTTTTACAAATCAAGTGATAGATACTGATCCTCAAAAGCATTGTGCAATCACTCAACGAACAATTAGGAAATAATGCCGCTAATATTACCAAATGACGGAGACGACAAGGAGTAATCATAAAAGTGCTTTTTTTCTTTGTTAATCAATCAAATTCAGTTTAAGCTAAACAAGAATATGAAATTCAATATATTCTCAGATATGGCATCAATGTCGAATATTAATATCCTTGTATCAAGTATGCCAAAATTATTAATATAGCCAACACGGATGTCGTCACATTCCCAATTGCGTTGAATATGTAGGAGATCAATTTAGAAATGTGTGTCTCGAAAACTGTTTTAGAGAAAACTTAAAGTAAATCATAAAAATTGCGCAGTCTTTCGTAAATGGAACGGAAAATTTTTAATTACTATATTTTCATGGGAAATTTATCTCTATCACTATTAATGAATATTACATGAAAATATTTTGAAATTTTAAAGAATATTTCTTTCTGTGTATATAAGGCAACATTTATCAACTTTAATCATTATAATATAATATATATGAAAAACAAAAAAAATTTTTAATTTGATTAAAATATAATAAATTTTATAGTGAATTTTATTTTTAATATTTTTTACTAATATACAAGAAAATGCTTTACCTTTTATCCACTTTTAGTACACGAAAAAGAATTAAATATACTCAAGAGTTTATCATTTTTCTGGTATTTTTCCAATAAATTTAATAAAATCTAATAACTCATTCAATTTGCAAACGGTCAAGCAGAAGACGTCACTTCGTGTGTAACCTGTTCAAGTGCGATTCCCGTAAATGAAAAAATCATCATTACCATATCTATATATATATATATATATATATATATATATATATATATATATATATATATATATATATATAATATATATATATATATGTATATATATATACGACGTTATATATATATATATATAATAAATGTCTTCAGTATAGTGATCTACTAAACATTTTTTTTATTTTTTAAAATTATTTTTAACGTTAAATGCGTAAAAATTTTGAATTAAATTTGTTTAATACATTAAAAACTTACTATTATTTTTAATTATTAAGGTATTGGTTTACACAATAGAATCCGAGCTAGCAACCGAATAGTTAGCCCACTTACTATCCGTGCAACATTTGATGGGCACAAACCTTACTTTAATCTTGGCAGTTAGTAGAATTTTGGAATTGTCTTTAAAGTGCAGATCCTTGTCTAATTAGGCAAGGTGTGCAAAGGATGACAGCAAAGGCATTTACCTGTTAATGTACTTTTCTGCCAATAAGTTTACAATATTAAAGACAATTTGAATTTATAATGTTTAACAATTTGGAATTATGATTGTGCATGATATTATCATATTCTTCTAGAATTGTTTATTTCAAGCAAAGATATTTTTTATTAAAGGTAATTATAGAACTAGTAACAACGTAATAATTAAAATAGAAAGAATTGTTCAAAATATGTTAATGATAATTAAAACAATATATATATGCTTAGTACATTATCATTAAGTATAGGAATTTTCAATACTATTCATAAATACATTCTTCAATTTTACTCTACATCGATTGCCAAAAACAATTGGATTCATTAAACTTGTAGACAGTTGTTAACCAATATAAGAGAACATATAGAAAGCTCACTAAAGTCGTCATTGGCAAGCATCTGACATGCTGGCCCCAACACCAACCAATATCAATTTAGAGTGTCTTCTATCATAGCAAGTATTCCGTAGCATTATACTATTGATAATCAATATTCATAATTCTCCGGTTATTGACCAATCAGATTTTTAATATTGCGTGTATGCATCTATGAATATAATTGATACCGATTCACTGGATATAAAAATTTTCTTTTGACTTCAAACCGAAGAATTGTTATCAAACATATCGACCATGAAGCATATTGTAAAGCTAACTAATACCTTATTTAATGGTATTAATTAGAGTTATTTAATGCTTTTATTTTAAGAGTTGAGCTAAATTAATATTGGTTGGTGTCGGGGCCAACAAGTCAAACAGAAGCATGCTTGCAAAGGACGGCTTTATTTAGCTTCACTACAATCTCTGATATTGTGGTTAAAAATTGCTTAAAACATTAATAAATCTGGGTGTTTTTGACAATCGATGTAAAGTAAATTTGAGGAATGTATTAATGAATTTCAGTTGGAAGAAATATGAAAAATAGAATTTGTTTTCATTAGAGCCTCTTTTCTTTGCATTCAAATAAATTCGCAATAGCGTGAAAGAGATGTTTTTTTATCCAATTGCAAAAATATCAGTCAATTCACTAGTTCCCTCCGCAAAACAGATATCCATCCTACGCGACTCTGTTATGTATTATTTCTTTAATAATTTACATAAATATTGTATGGCATTTAAAGAAAATTCAAAATAGCATTGTTAGAAATATCTATGCGTCCCTTATATTCATAGTGCTGCTACTTCTGGCTTAAGTACCGTCATGCTAATGATGCCTTCCAATTAATTAAACCTGAATGATAGATTGTGCTCAGAGGAAGTCTCGTTCGTTACAAATAAATATTTATACAATTATTTTTATATACTTCAGAATGTTTAACCTAAACTTCAAAATATAAATTAAAAGAAATCTTTATAGTAACATATATTTATAATAAAATTATTTTGATCAAAATGGGGCAAACAAGTAAACTGTATTTTAATTTTAATTTTTTTTCATGATATTTCTATTTCCATAGTAATACTCTTAAGCCTTCATACTCGTTTATGCATTATAATATTCTAGAGAATCTTTGTTTTTTTATTTTTAACTATGTTAAAAAAATTTTTCATCTTAAATAATATAATTGAAAATAAAAATTAAATAAATTTCAAGATTCCATTAAGTGATTTTAAATATAAATAATATTTTAATAAAATACTTTGGTGTGTGAAATATAAAACATATTTTATATCTAAATAATATTTTGTTATAAAATCTTATATCAAATCTTCTATATTACTACGCTAATATAGAAAAGAGAGTTTTACATCCTTCTAATTAAATGCACGCAAAACAGTTAGAAGATATCCAAAGTATTTTCATTTTTCTCGCATAGACTCAACTACTATAGATAAAAATTCAAACGTAATGGAAAATTTTAAATAAATTTGCAAAAGTCAAATAATGAATGTCACATTTGCGAGATGTTTCTGACTGACATTTTACTTTGTCAGCTATTATTCGACATTAATCCATATCAATGCATTGTATGTATTAAATTACTGTGTTTAGCATCAACACGATTGCCGCTGGTAGGAGCGGACAACACTATAACAATCAGCCACACTCACTACTAGATTACAAAGGAAAGAGGGTTTCGAATATATAAATGTAGAAAATAAAGTTAGATATGAAAACTGGTAGTTTAATTTCTTTTTAATTTCTTGAAAAGTCGGGAGGTTTGTCTCAATAATTCCGTTGTTGATGTCAGAAAATATTACAATATACTTCAGACATATGGAATTAAATTTTCTACACAAAGAAAAGAGTTTTTAAATAGATTTTTTTCCTTCTAACATCTATATCTTTTATGAAATTTGAATGTTCTGTCTTGCAAAACCGACATAAATATTATTAGATTAATTGAGTGAACTGTAGAAAAATTATCTACGTTTTATGCCATAAATTTTACATAAAAATTGCAGTTTTTTTTTTAAATGCAATGTTTTAAAGCCTGCCATACTCAAGTTACATACCTATGAAAATATTGATTATTGAGTAACAAAATAAATAGATTATTTAAGTTAATGAAAATTATCCATTTAAAATAAAAAATATATATAATGCCTAGTTAATATTGTGTCACATTATAAAATCATCATTATTATTATAAGAATTTTCTGGTTGGGATTACTATTAAAAATTCAAAGTAAAATTAGTTTTTCAAAGAAGTTTTCATGTGCTGAAATATCACTTGATTTGATATTAATTTTATAGTAAGAGTTTAGCTTCTTCTATTTAATAAACAATGTATTGTTAATAATTTTTTATAAATGAGGAAAAGGGAACTCTCAATCTTATTTTAACTAAAAATATATTTCCGAAGAAAGGTAATTTCACAAAAACAAATTAGATTTAGTGAAAACTGAGTTAACTGTAATTAAAATACGAATAATAAAACAGTTAAACAAATCTTACAATATTTATGTTCTTAATAATTAATAAATATTACCTGGCATTCAAAATAGCATAGTTAAAAATATCTGTATGTCCCTTATATTCATATATAGTGCTGCTATTTCTGGCTTAAGTACCGTCATGCTAATGATGCCTTCCAGTTATTTAAAACTGAATGATAGATTGTGCTCAGAGGAAGTCTCGTTCGTTACAAATAAATATTTATACAATTATTTTGTATATACTTCAGAATGTATCATTTAAACCTCAAAATATAAATTTAAACAAATATTTATAGTAAAATTATTTTGAAACAAATGGGGCAAACAAGTAAACTGTATTTAATTTTAATTTTTTTCATAATATTTCTATTTCCATAGTAATACTCATAAACGTTCATATTCGTTTATGCAATTTAATATTCTAGAGTATATTTGTTTTTACTTCTTTAACCATACTCTAAAAATATTTCCTCTTAAATAATATAATTGAAAAAAAAAATTAAATAAATTTCAAGTTTCAATAATTATAATTTTAAATATAAATAATATTTTAATAAAATATTTTGGTGTGTGAAATATAAAACATATTTTATATCTAAATACTATTTTGTTATAAAATGTTATATCAAATCTTCTATATTACTTCGCTAATATAGAAAAGAGAGTTTTACATCTTTCCATATTAAATACACGCAAAATAATTAAAAGATATCCAAAGCATTTTCATTTTTCTCACATAGACTCAACTACTATAGATAAAATTTCAATCGTAATGGAATATTTTAAATAAATTTGCAAAAGTCAAATAGTGAACGTCGCTATTCGATAAATTCTTTCGTATCAGATTACTTTTTGTTTCGTTTTAATCCATATCAATGCAATGTATCTATCAAATTACTGAGCTTCGCATCAACACAATTGCCGCTGGTAGAAGCGGACACCAATAGAAAGATCAGCAACACTCACTACTTGACCACAAGTGTAATAGGAATTCTCTATTTATATATGTAGAAAGGAAAATTGGATGAAAAAACTGGTAGTTTAATTTTTTTTAAAGTTCCTGAAAATCGAGATGTTAGTCTCAATAATTCCGTTGCTGATGTCATAAAATATTGCAATATACTTCAGACATATTGAATTAAATTTTTCTCCACAAAGAAAAGAGTTTTTAAGTAGATTTTTCTTTCTAATATCTGTATCTTTTGTGCAATTTGAGTGTTCTGTCTTGCAACCGACAAAAATATTATTAGATTAATTGAGTGAACTGTAGAAAAATTATCTACGCTTTATGGAATAAATTTTACATAGAAAATGCAGTTTTTTTTAACAGTAATGTTTTAAATCTTGCCATAATCAAGTTACATACCTATGAAAATATTGATTATTGATTAACCAAATAAATAGTTTATTTAAGTTAATGAAAATTATCCATTTAAAATAAAAATATATATAATGCCTAGTTCATATTGTGTCACATGTGTGTGTGATAAAATCATCATTATTATTATAAGGATTTCCTGGTTTTGATTACTATTAAAAATTCAAAGTAAAATTAGTTTTTCAAAGAAGTTTTCATGTGCTGAAATATCACTTGATTGATATTAATTTTATAGTAAGAGTTTAGCTTCTTCTATTTTATAAACAATGTATTGTTAATATTTTCTTATAAATGAGCAAAAGGGAACTCTCAATCTTATTTTAACTAAAAATATATTTCCGAAGAAAGGTAATTTCACAAAAACAAATTAGATTTAGTGAAAACTGAGTTAACTGTAATTAAAATACGAATAATAAAACAATTATAGAAATCTTAAAATATTTAAGTCCTTAATAATTAGTAAATATTTCCTATTACCTACAAGAAAAAATTCACTTCAAATAAAATTTATGAATGTGTGCATAGTATTGTATTTGCGCCATTCATTAAAAAATTAAATTTATAATTATTATAAATGTGTGCATTATATTTTACTCACTGTAATTTCTATTCGACTTCATAAAAATATGATAACAGAAATTTCGCATCGTGAATTTCGTCAATTTAACTAGCTGTATCACAGGATTTACCCATTTAAGAAATGTCTAGATTAATAAGCTTCATAACTTACAATATAGTACATGTTAAATATCTCATTGAAAAAATTCATATTGTGAGGGTATTAAGTATTTTTATTTAAAAACAAAAGTGTATGTAATTACATTCGATGGTAGTTTTTGAGCAAATTATATCTAGATTATAGTGAGTCACAAAGTCAAAACTTTAAAAGCCCTTATTTTTATGAAAAGTGCAATGAGGTTAAAAAGCTCTATTGATTTCATCTTTAAATTTTGTTACTGTCTGTTTAAATAAATTATACTTGGATCTCTTCCTTATCTAGAAAAGAAGACACCTGAAAGTGATAGGAGAAGACAAAAATTTCAAAATTAATCAAATTTCTATAAATATATCAATTTACATGATAACTACATTCCATAAATACCATTTAAATTTTTTTGATAGAGACTGATTTCTATTTAATATTAAACAAAATAAAAGTTAATATTAAACAGCATACAAATAACATTAGTTATTGAGAGTAATTCCATTGTGTGAAATTATTGTTTTATGCAATCAGAATAACGAAATGATCTGCGTTTTTTTTTATCTCAAGCTTGATGTAGCCGCATTCTATCTAGAATCATTATACATCTGCGATACTCTCCTCTGAAGTGTTTCTCATTAAAGAGTGTGACCTTGGGTAAAATATTTAACTTTAGCAACATACTTACCACAAGCAGGAGAAAGTGGGAAATTTCCAGAAAATTGGTTCTGCGAACTTTAAGCACCAGAGTTGTCTTCCTGGAATCGAAATGGGATGCAATTGTGAGAAACTAAAAGTGATTAACTCCAAATTCTAGAAAAGTACGTATATTTAGCTTCCTTTTTCGTTGTTACTCTTTACATACAAGCTAAGTTTATAAATTTTCTGCTTGAGTTCTCTTAAAATGTCATTTGAACATTGAATATTATATTTTATTTATTAAATTTTTAGTAGTTATATGGCTTTGTGTAATAAAAGAATGTTTTCGCTTGAAAAAAATCAGTCTAGAGGAATATAATAAAATCAAGCACAATCATTATTCTTTATTGTAAAAGATTAAGAATTCGAAATGCCTTTAATATTATAAAGTTATTGACAGGTAAGTTGGCTAACCATTTGGTTGCAAGCTGATACCATTGTTTCAAATTATAAAATCATAATCGTTAGGATTCCCTGGTTGAGATTATTTTTAAAATTTCCAAGTAATATTAATTTTTTTATATAAGTTTTCATGTACTGAAATATTATTGGATTCGATATTAATATTATAAAGTTATTGACAGGAAAGTTGGCTAACCATTTGGTTGCAAGCTGATACCATTGTTTCAACTGATAAAATCATCATAATCGTTAGGATTCCCTGGTTGAGATTATTTTTAAAATTTCCAAGTAATATTAATTTTTTTATATAAGTTTTCATGTACTGAAATATTATTGGATTCGATATTAATTTTAAGAGTTTAAATCATTTTATTAAAAAAAAAACAATGTATTGTTAACGAAATTTATATTTTTTAATAAATAAAGAAATGAGAATATTCAAATTTATTTTAACTAAAAATATATTAAATATTTTTTCCAAGAAAGAAATTCCATAAAATTGAATCATCATTACTGAAAATTGGGCACAATGTAAATAAAATATAAATAATTTAATACTGTTTTAGAAATCTTTTAATATTTGCATCCTTAGTAGTTAATAAATGTTGCCTATAGTGTACAGTGTGCAAAATTAACGATGGACTTGGTAAAATTCTAAATTTTAGAAACGGTGACATTTGATGTTTAAAAAATTATGGACCTGATTATTATTTATTTTTACCCTATATTTTGATTTTTTATTTCTACTGCGTATTGATTTTAAGAATATCTGAGTGTTCATTAACATGCTTGTATAGTTTCGATATTTAAAGTGAAATTGTTTATAAAATTATTTACTTAATATCAAGTTTAAGGCATAAGAATATTGTTATCGACATGTAATTTTGCTAAATTTATATTGCAAAATTCTTTTTCAGAACGTTAAAATATCACTGTGCTAATTACATATTTTTTTCTGCTTGTGTGCTCATAAAATGTCTTTTGAACAATATATTTTAACACTATTACAATTTTAATGCTTATATCAGTTTCTATAATATATTTTAGCTTGAAGTAAATCATTCATGAGAAATATTATGAAATCAGGCACAAAATCATTATATTATATTGTTAAAGATTATAAGTCCAAAATACGTTTAATATTGTAAAGTTATTGACAGTAATGTACTCATTCAAATGGATGTGTGTTTATCACTAAGTGCTAATGTTTACGCACGTTGGCTAATTAGACAGGGATCTGCATCTTAAAGACAATTCTTAAGTTCTTCAAACAGCTAAGACCGTAGTGAGGTTTGAAATCCTGAAGTGTTAATTGAAGAAAAGTTGTCTAACCATTCGGTGGCAAGCTGGGATATCATTGTGTAAATAAACACCTAAATAAATCAAAATAAAAGTAAACTGTAAATGTATTACAAAAATTTAATTCAAATGTTTTACGCATTGAACATCAGAAATAATTTCATTCCTTGAAAGAGCTGAAAAAAAATATTTAGTGTATCACTATGATGAAGGCATTTGATTTATTTATATCACGGCGTATGGTGATGAAGAGTTTTTCAATAATGGAAGCTAATCTTCAAATTGTACTTACTATTTCTATAAATTTCTAATTGTGAACCTTCATTCAGTACATTAAATTAAGTAACGGTATTTTAATGATCATGTTGATGTAATATTTGCTAATTTACTTAGCATTTTTAAATGTAGAAAGGTTAATAACAATTAAAAATGCTGATCATCAATACAAGAATTTTAAATGAAAGAGGTGAAAAGAGATAAACTGTGAAATGTTTTCAATGATTTTATAAAATATCTACATTTTTTCCTTAGTCAGTTCAATCAGGTGGCAATGTAATACCAAATTCTTTTGTGAGAAGGGAAGAATATTAGGTAGCATTCCTATCGTTCTTGAAGCTTGAGAATGTAAAACAAGATATTTACATTATGGGTTTTAACCTGCTTAAGCTGATATATTGTAATTCGATACTTCAAAGAACTCAAATCATAAACAACAAGTTTGAAAATTGAGAACCATATGTTGAGTCTAGGAGAAGTACATAGTCCAAAGAATTGGATAAATATCTTAGCTTTAGCATGTATACGGAGAGTCGACCTGTTTGTTCTTCAAACTGATTTAGTCCCAAAAGAGAAAACAAATTTACTGTCATTTAAACGCCCTTTGTTTTCAGCATGAGAATGGCAGGACATGACACTGACATCATTTCTTCATAGCTTGGAATATAATTCCTTGTGTTATCATGGTTATGTTCAGCAATTAGAAAGAAATGAAATTAAAATTAATCTTGAAATGTATATATATATACATATCGACAAATTGATATATCTTAGAATTAATTTTCTCTGAAGTAATAATTTGTAGTTGAATGTTCTTTATTTTGCAAATACAGATCCTTATAATTAATTATTTGACAGTTTTGAAAATTTTATAATATATTTTAAATTTTTGTAAACGTACAATGTTTTGAATTTAATATCCTTTCCAATATTTTTATTTATTACAAAACGGGAAGCTATTAAAATTTGTAAATAGTATATATGTTGCTCAAATCACAATTGTACTGGAATTTTTGCATTTTATTCTAATAATTTATTCGGTTTTAAATAATTTTCATTATAAATACACAATAATTATCTCCAGTTTATGAAAATTCGAAATGTGACTTAATCATTTGTTTAACCCTCCTTCGTGGTCACTGCCAACTCTTCCCGCAACTAAAAATTGCGTCTAGATGCAACTGAAACTATTTTGGACCATATGGGATTATTTCAGAAGGAAACGCAGAGGTCCATTTCAAAGAGCGGTAGTATAGATTAAAGGAGTCGAAACATGTAATTTAAAATCAGTCAAGTCCTACGTGGATGGAATATGATACCACTACTTAACTTGTAGCAACAGCTGAATCATATATATACAACTTGCAATGAAGATTTTAAAGTAAATTAAATTCATTAATCATATGCACCAAATGATTGTTGAATCTCTGTACAAGTTCCTGTAGAAGGAGATCAAATCAAGCTTATATCATTCCTAATTTCATCAATTTTGATTAATGGATGGAACTGAGCAGTTCACTCTAGAAGCGGTAATTTTAGTTTGTAGAAAAGCATTGCTTTAAATTTGCTAGTCGTAAGATGCACTGTTAGAATATCATTTTAAAAAAAAGAGAAGGGCAATATATTATGTTTCTATAACACTTTGCTTAAGCAACAGTGAAACCTTACTATTTAGTTTACATCATACAAGTATATGAAGGCAGCAGGAAAAACTGTAAAAATACCTTTGATTTAAAACGAAATGAAGTTCAACACTTTAATCTCACAGCGTTTCCGTTTTAGTACATTAAAGTCTATCCTCGAGGACACATCTTTGATAAAAGAAATATGGCCTGCTTCTATGCGCGACACTCTGCGTTTTTATCAAGATACTAGATACAAAAAAAACAAATGAAAACAAAGCAGTTATTCAATAAACAAAAACAAATTAAGAAAACAAAGCAATTATTCGAAAAACAAATAAAATAAATTAAACTAACTTAACACATTTTAATATAGACGAATGATAACACCCTCCAATCTTAAATCTTCAGCCGCGCCAACATCAATCAGTAAAGAAAATGCGAATCCAAATCCTAGTCCTGAAAACTACAAAACATATGCTTTCAAAATGACCACACGATTTTTATATGTAATATGAAATTCATATTTGAAATTAGTTATGGCATGTTGAATGGATATGTTTTGGAGTCCAGAAAACTAAAATATATCCTTCCAAAATTACCACGCCCATTTTAAATGTAAAAGCAAATTCATATTTCAAACAAGTCACGGCATTTTGGAAGGAGATGTTTTGAAGTTGAGGAAACTGCAAAAATACCCATCTAAAATAACCACGCCCCTTTTAAATATAATACTAAACTCATATTTGGAAGAAGTCATGGCAATTTAAGAATCTTATTCTCATTCTATTACTAAATCAAGCAAGATTGCTCAAACAATATTTAGTAAGCGAGCAATGTCATAGTCAAATTTTCAGAATATTAATGGAGGAAAACTATTTTAAGCCTTCATTTCAAAGTCCTTTGTCCTGGAATTACCGTTACAAACTCTACAATCCATTGATTAAATAAAATAAAAAATTTAGTAATGAAATATCTTACATGTAATCGACCTTAAATAACAGGCATTCGATTGGCTTTTACAAATCAACTCATAGATACCGATCCTCAATCAAAAAAGAGAAATCATAAAAGTGCTTTTATTCTTTTCCAATCTATCGAAATCAGCTTAAGCTAAACAAGAATATGAAATTCAATATATTCTGAGAAATGGCATCAGTGTCGAATATTAATAAGGCTGGCTTCACCTTATATCAAGAGTAACAAAAATGTTAATATAGTCAACACAGATGTCGCCACATTCCCAATTGGGAGATTATGTAAGAAATCACTTTAGAAATGTGCGTCACGAAAACTGTTATGGAGAAAACATGAAGTAATTCATAGAAATTGTGTAGTCTTTCGTAAATGGAACGGAAAATCTTTAATTACTATATTTTCGTGGGAAATATATTTTTTATCACTTTTAATGAATATTACATGAAATTATTTTGAAATTTTAAAGTATATTTGTGTATATAAAGCAATATTTATAAATTTTACACATTATAATTTATTATATATGTACAAGAAAGAAATATTTAAATTTGATTAATAAATAAAAATATTACTTGTGAATTTTATTTTTATATTTTTCTACTAATATACAAGCGAAAGTTAGTAAAAGAATTATATACACTCAAGAGTTTATCATTTTCTGGTCTTGTTCCAATTAATTTAATAAAATCTAATAACTCTTACAATTTGCAAACGGTCAAGCAGAAGACGTGACTTCATGTGTGACCTGTTCAAGTGTGATTCCCGTAATTGAAAAATTCATAATCACCATATACGACGTTATATGTATATATAATAAATGTCTTCAGTATAGTGATCTACTAAACATTTTTTCATTTTTTAAAATAATTAACATTAAATGTGTAAAAAATTTGAATTAAATTTGTTTAATACATTTAAAGACTTATATTATTTTTAATTATTAAGGTATTGATTTTCACAATAGAAACCGAGCTAGCAACCGTATAGTTAGCCCACTTTCTATCCGTTCATCATTTCATGGGCACAAACCTTACTTTAATCTTGGCTGTTAGTAAAATTTTGGAATTGTCTTGAAAGTGCAGATCCTTGTCTAATTAGGCAAGGTGGGCAAAAGATGACCGCATAGTCATTTACCTGTTAAAGTACTTTTTTGCCAATAACTTTACAATATTAAAGACAATTTGAATTTATAATATTTAACAATTTGGAATTATCATTGTGCCTGATATTATCATATTCTTACAGAAATGTTTATTTCAAGCAAAAATATTTTTATTAAATATAATGATAGAACTAGTAACAACGTAATAATTAGAACAAAAAGAAATGTTCAAAACATATTAATGAGCATTAAAACAATATATATATATATATATATATATATATATATATATATATATATATATATATATATATATATATATATATATATATATATATATATATATATATATATATATGCCTAGCACATTATCATAAAGTATAAGAATTTTGCAATACTATTTCAAATACATTCCTAAATTTTAATCTATATCAATTGCCAAAAACAACTGGATTCATTAAAATTGTAGACAATTTTTAACCAATATAAGAGAACATATAGAAAGCTCACTAAAGTCGTCATTGGCAAGCATCTGACGTGCTGGCAACAACACCAACCAATATCAATTTTGAGAGTCTTCTTTCAGAGCAAGTATTGCGAAGCATTATAATATTGATAATCAATATTCATAATTATCCGAATATTGACAAATCAGAATTTTAATATTGCGTGTATGCATCTATGAATATAATTGATTCCGATTCACTGCATATAAAAATTTTTCTTTTGACTTCAAACTGAAGAAATGTTAACAAACATATCAACCATGAAGCATATTATAATGCTAAGTAATACCTTATATAATGGTATTGCTTGGAGGTATTTAATGCTTTTATTTCATTGTGCCTGATATTATCATATTCTTACAGAATTGTTTATTTCAAGCTAAAATATTTTTATTTAATATAATGATAGAACTAGTAACAACGTAATAATTAGAACAAAAAGAAATGTTCAAAACATATTAATGAGCATTAAAACAATATATATATATATATATATATATATATATATATATATATATATATATATATATATATATATATATATATATATATATATGCTTAGCACATTATCATTAAGTATAAGAATTTTGCAATACTATTTTAAATACATTCCTGAATTTTAATCTATATCAATTGCCAAAAACAACTGGATTCATTAAAATTGTAGACAATTTTTAACCAATATAAGAGAACATATAGAAAGCTCACTAAAGTCGTCATTGGCAAGCATCTGACGTGCTGGCCCAAACACCAACCAATATCAATTTTGAGAGTCTTCTTTCAGAGCAAGTATTGCGAAGCATTATAATATTGGTAATCAGTATTCATAATTATCCGAATATTGACAAATCAGAATTTTAATATTGCGTGTATGCATCTATGAATATAATTGATTCCGATTCACTGCATATAAAAATTTTTCTTTTGACTTCAAACTGAAGAAATATTAACAAACATATCAACCATGAAGCATATTATAATGCTAAGTAATACCTTATATAATGGTATTGCTTAGAGCTATTTAATGCTTTTATTTTAAGAGTTGAGCTAAATTAATATTGCTTGGTGTTGGAGCCAGCAAATCAAACGGAACCATGCTTGCAAAGGACGACTTTAGTTAGCTTCACTACATTCTCTGATATTGTGGTTAAAAATTGCTTAAAACTTTAATAAATCTGGGTGTTTTTGACAATCGATGTAAAGTAAATTTGAGGAATGTATTAATGAATTTGAGTTGGAAGAAATATGAAAAATATAATTTTTATTCTTGAGAGCCAATTTTCTTTCAAATCAAATAAAATCGAAATAGAGTGAAAGAGATATTTTTTTTATTCAATTGCAAAAATACCAGTCAATTCTCTAGTTCCCTCCGCGAAACAGAAATCTATCCGACCCCACTCTGTTATGTATTATTTCTCTAATAATTTACATAAATATTGTATGGCATTTAAAGAAAATTCAAAATAGCATAGTTAAAAATATCTGTGTGTCCCTTATATTCATATATAGTGCTGCTATTTCTGGCTTAAGTACCATCATGCTAATGATGCCTTCCAGTTATTTAAATCTGAATGATTGATTGTGCTCATAGGAAGTCTTGTTCGTTACAAATAAATATTTATACAATTATTTTGTATATACTTCAGAATGTATAATCTAAACCTCAAAATATAAATTGAAACAAATATTTATAGTAAAATTATTTTGAAACAAATGGGGCAAACAAGTAAACTGTATTTTAATTTTAATTTTTTTCATAATATTTCTATTTCCATAGTAATATTCATAAACGTTCATATTCGTTTATGCAATTTAATATTCTAGAGTATATTTGTTTTTTTATTTCTTTAACCATATTCAAAAAATATTTTCCCTTAAATAATATAATTGAAAATAAAAATTAAATAAATTTCAAGTTTCAATAATAATAATTTTAAATATAAATAATATTTTAATAAAATATTTTGGTGTGTGAAATATAAAACATAGTTTATATCTAAATACTATTTTGTTATAAAATGTTATATCAAATCTTCTATATTACTTCGCTAATATAGAGAAGAGAGTTTTACACCCTTCCATATTAAATACAAGCAAAATAATTAAAAGATATCCAAAGCATTTTCATTTTTCTCACATAGACTCAATTACTATAGATAAAATTTCAATCGTTATGGAATATTTTAAATAAATTTGCAAAAGTCAAATAGTGAATGTCGCTTTTCGATAAATGTTCTCGTATCAAATTACTTTTTGTTTCGTTTTAATCCATGTCAATGCAATGTATCTATCAAATTATTGAGCTTCGCATCAACACAATTGCCGCTGGTTGAAGCGGACAACACTAGAAAGATCAGCAACACTCACTACTTGACCACAAAGGTAGGAATTCTCTATTTATATATGTAGAAAGGAAAATTGGAAGAAAAAACTGGTAGTTTAATTTTTTTTAAAGTTCCTGAAAATCGAGAAGTTAGTCTCAATAATTCCGTTGCTGATGTCAGAAAATATTGCAATATACTTCAGACATATTGAATTAAATTTTTCTCCACAAAGAAAAGAGTTTTTAAGTAGATTTTTTCCTTCTAATATCTGTATCTTTTGTGCATTTTGAGTGTTCTGTCTTGCAACCGACAAAAATATTATTAGATTAATTGAGTGAACTGTAGAAAAATTATCTACGCTTTATGGAATAAATTTTACATAGAAAATGCAGTTTTTTTTAACAGTAATGTTTTAAATCTTGCCATAATCAAGTTACATACCTATGAAAATATTGATTATTGATTAACCAAATAAATAGTTTATTAAGTTAATGAAAATTATCCATTTAAAATAAAAATATATATAATGCCTAGTTCATATTGTGTCACATGTGTGTGTGATAAAATCATCATTATTATTATAAGGATTTCCTGGTTTTGATTACTATTAAAAATTCAAAGTAAAATTAGTTTTTCAAAGAAGTTTTCATGTGCTGAAATATCACTTGATTGATATTAATTTTATAGTAAGAGTTTAGCTTCTTCTATTTTATAAACAATGTATTGTTAATATTTTTTTATAAATGAGCAAAAGGGAACTCTCAATCTTATTTTAACTAAAAATATATTTCCGAAGAAAGGTAATTTCACAAAAACAAATTAGATTTAGTGAAAACTGAGTTAACTGTAATTAAAATACGAATAATAAAACAATTATAGAAATCTTAAAATATTTAAGTTTTTAATAATTAGTAAATATTTCCTTTTACTTACAAGAAAAAATTCACTTCAAATAAAATTTATGAATGTGTGAATAGTATTGTATTTGCGCCATTCATTAAAAAATTAAATTTATAATTATTATAAATGTGTGCATTATATTTTACTCACTGTAATTTCTATTCGACTCCATAAAAATATGATAACAGAAATTTCGCATCGTGAATTTCGTCAATTTAACTAGCTGTATCACAGGATTTACCCATTTAAGAAATGTCTAGATTAATAAGCTTCATAACTTACAATATAGTACATGTTAAATATCTCATTGAAAAAATTCATATTGTGAGGGTATTAAGTATTTTTATTTAAAAACAAATGTGTACGTAATTACATTCGATGGTAGTTTTTGAGCAAATTATATCTAGATTATAGTGAGTCACAAAGTCAAAACTTTAAAAGCCCTTATTTTTATGAAAAGTGCAATGAGGTTAAAAAGCTCTATTGATTTCATCTTTAAATTTTGTTACTGTCTGTTTAAATAAATTATACTTGGATCTCTTCCTTATCTAGAAAAGAAGACATCTGAAAGTGATAGGAGAAGACAAAAATTTCAAAATTAATCAAATTTCTATAAATATATCAATTTACATGATAACTACATTCCATAAATACCATTTAAATTTTTTGATAAAGACTGATTTCTATTTAATATTAAACAAAATAAAAGTTAATATTAAACAGCATACAAATAACATTAGTTATTGAGAGTAATTCCATTGTGTGAAATTATTGTTTTATGCAATCAGAATAACGAAATGATCTGCGTTTTTATTTTTTATCTCAAGCTTGATGTAGCCGCATTCTATCTAGAATCATTATACATCTGCGATACTCTCCTCTGAAGTGTTTCTCATTAAAGTGTGACCTTGGGTAAAATATTTAACACTAGCAACATACTGACCACAAGGAGGAGAAAGTGGGAAATTTCCAGAAAATTGGTTCTGCGAACTTTTAGCAACAGAGTGGTCTTCCTCGAATCGAAATGGGATGCAATTGTGAGAAACTAAAAGTGATTAACTCCAAATTCTAGAAAAGTACGTATATTTAGCTTCCTTTTTCGTTGTTACTGTTTACATACAAGCTAAGTTTATATATTTTCTGCTTGAGTTCTCTTAAAATGTCATTTGAACATGGAATATTACATTTTATTTATTAAATTTTTAGTAGTTATATGGCTTTGTGTAATAAAAGAATGTTTTCGCTTGAAAAAAATCAGTCTAGAGGAATATAATAAAATCAAGCACAATCATTATTCTTTATTGTAAAAGATTAAGAATTCGAAATGCCTTTAATATTATAAAGTTATTGACAGGTAAGTTGGCTAACCATTTGGTTGCAAGCTGATACCATTGTTTCAAATTATAAAATCATCATAATCGTTAGGATTTCCTGGTTGAGATTATTTTTAAAATTTCCAAGTAATATTAATTTTTTTTATATAAGTTTTCATGTACTGAAATATTATTGGATTCGATATTAATATTATAAAGTTATTGACAGGTAAGTTGGCTAACCATTTGGTTGCAAGCTGATACCATTGTTTGAACTGATAAAATCATCATAATCGTTAGGATTCCCTGGTTGAGATTATTTTTAAAATTTCCAAGTAATATTAATTTTTTTATATAAGTTTTCATGTACTGAAATATTATTGGATTCGATATTAATTTTAAGAGTTTAAATCATTTTATTAAAAAAAAAACAATGTGTTGTTAACGAAATTTATATTTTTTAATAATTAAAGAAATGAGAATATTCAAATTTATTTTAACTAAAAATATATTAAATATTTTTTCCAAGAAAGAAATTCCATAAAATTGAATCATCATTACTGAAAACTGGGCACAATGTAAATAAAATATAAATAATTTAATACTGTTTTAGAAATCTTTTAATATTTGCATCCTTAATAGTTAATAAATGTTGCCTATGTGTACTGTGTGCAAAATTAACGATGGACTTTGTAAAATTCTAAATTTTGGAAACGGTGACACTTAATGTTTAAAAAATTATGGACCTGATTATTATTTATTTTTACCCTATATTTTGATTTTTTATTTCTACTGCGTATTGATTTTAAGAATATCTGAGTGTTCATTAACATGCTTGTATAGTTTCGATATTTAAAGTGAAATTGTTTATAAAATTATTTACTTAATATCAAGTTTAAGGCATAAGAATATTGTTATCGACATGTAATTTTGCTAAATTTATATTGCAAAATTCTTTTTCAGAACGTTAAAATATCACTGTGCTAATTACATATTTTTTTCTGCTTGTGTGCTCATAAAATGTCTTTTGAACAATATATTTTAACACTATTACAATTTTAATGCTTATATCAGTTTCTATAATATATTTTAGCTTGAAGTAAATCATTCATGAGAAATATTATGAAATCAGGCACAAAATCATTATATTATATTGTAAAAGATTATAAGTTCAAAATACGTTTAATATTTTAAAGTTATTGACAGTAATGTACTCATTCAAATGGATGTGTGTTTATCACTAAGTGCTAATGTTTACGCACGTTTGCTAATTAGACAGGAATCTGCATCTTAAAGACAATTCTTAAGTTCTTCAAACAGCTAAGACCGTAGTGAGGTTTGAAATCCTGAAGTGTTAAATGGAAGAAAAGTTGTCTAACCATTCGGTGGCAAGCTGGGATATCATTGTGTAAATAAACACCTAAATAAATCAAAATAAAAGTAAACTGTAAATGTATTACAAAAATTTAATTCAAATGTTTTACGCATTGAACATCAGAAATAATTTCATTCCTTGAAAGAGCTGAAAAAAATATTTAGTGTATCACTATGATGAAGGCATTTGATTTATTTATATCACGGCGTATGGTGATGAAGAGTTTTTCAATAATGGAAGCTAATCTTCAAATTGTACTTACTATTTCTATAAATTTCTAATTGTGAACCTTCATTCAGTACATTAAATTAAGTAACGGTATTTTAATGATCATGTTGATGTAATATTTGCTAATTTACTTAGCATTTTTAAATGTAGAAAGGTTAATAACAATTAAAAATGCTGATCATCAATACAAGAATTTTAAATGAAAGAGCTGAAAAGAGATAAACTGTGAAATGTTTTCAATGATTTTATAACATATCTACATTTTTTCCTTAGTCAGTTCAATCAGGTGGCAATGTAATACCAAATTCTTTTGTGAGAAGGGAAGAATATTAGGTAGCATTCCTATCGTTCTTGAAGCTTGAGAATGTAAAACAAGATATTTACATTATGGGTTTTAACCTACTTAAGCAGATATATTGTAATTCGAAACTTCAAAGAACTCAAATCATAAACAACAAGTTTGAAAATTGAGAACCATATGTTGAGTCTAGGAGAAGTACATAGTCCAAAGAATTGGATAAATATCTTAGCTTTAGCATGTATACGGAGAGTCGACCTGTTTGTTCTTCAAACTGATTTAGTCCCAAAAGAGAAAACAAATTTACTGTCATTTAAACGCCCTTTGTTTTCAGCATGAGAATGGCAGGACATGACACTGACATCATTTCTTCATAGCTTGGAATATAATTCCTTGTGTTATCATGGTTATGTTCAGCAATTAGAAAGAAATGAAATTAAAATTAATCTTGAAATGTATATATATATACATATCGACAAATTTACATATCTTAGAATTAATTTTCTCTGAAGTAATAATTTGTAGTTGAATGTTCTTTATTTTGCAAATACAGATCCTTATAATTAATTATTTGACAGTTTTGAAAATTTTATAATATATTTTAAATTTTTGTAAACGTACAATGTTTTGAATTTAATATCCTTTCCAATATTTTTATTTATTACAAAACGGGAAGCTATTAAAATTTGTAAATAGTATATATGTTGCTCAAATCACAATTGTACTGGAATTTTTGCATTTTATTCTAATTATTTATTCGGTTTTAAATAATTTTCATTATAAATACACAATAATTATCTCCAGTTTATGAAAATTCGAAATGTGACTTAATCATTTGTTTAACCCTCCTTCGTGGTCACTGCCAACTCTTCCCGCAACTAAAAATTGCGTCTAGATGCAACTGAAACTATTTTGGACCATATGGGATTATTTCAGAAGGAAACGCAGAGGTCCATTTCAAAGAGCGGTAGTATAGATTAAAGGAGTCGAAACATGTAATTTAAAATCAGTCAAGTCCTACGTGGATGGAATATGATACCACTACTTAACTTGTAGCAACAGCTGAATCATATATATACAACTTGCAATGAAGATTTTAAAGTAAATTAAATTCATTAATCATATGCACCAAATGATTGTTGAATCTCTGTACAAGTTCCTGTAGAGGGAGATCAAATCAAGCTTATATCATTCCTAATTTCATCAATTTTGATTAATGGATGGAACTGAGCAGTTCACTCTAGAAGCGGTAATTTTAGTTTGTAGAAAAGCATTGCTTTAAATTTGCTAGTCGTAAGATGCACTGTTAGAATATCATTTAAAAAAAAAGAGAAGGGCAATATATTATGTTTCTAAAACACTTTGCTTAAGCAACAGTGAAACCTTACTATTTAGTTTACATCATACAAGTATATGAAGGCAGCAGGAAAAACTGTAAAAATACCTTTGATTTAAAACGAAATGAAGTTCAACACTTTAATCTCACAGCGTTTCCGTTTTAGTAGATTAAAGTCTATCCTCGAGGACACATCTTTGATAAAAGAAATATGGCCTGCTTCTATGCGCGACACTCTGCGTTTTTATCAAGATACTAGATACAAAAAACAAATGAAAACAAAGCAGTTTTTCAATAAACAAAAACAAATTAAGAAAACAAAGCAATTATTCGAAAAACAAATAAAATAAATTAAACTAACTTAACACATTTTAATATAGACGAATGATAACACCCTCCAATCTTAAATCTTCAGCCGCGCAAACAACAATCAGTAAAGAAAATGCGAATCCAAATCCTAGTCCTGAAAACTACAAAACATATCCATCCAAAATGACCACACGATTTTTATATGTAATTTGAAATTCATATTTGAAATTAGTTATGGCATTATGAATGGATATGTTTTAGAGTCCAGAAAACTAAAATATATCCTTCCAAAATTACCACGCTCATTTTAAATGTAAAAGCAAATTCATATTTCAAAGTAGTCACGGCATTTTGGAAGGAGATGTTTTGAAGTTGAGGAAACTGCAAAAATATCCATCTAAAATAAAATTACGCCCCTTTTAAATATAATACTAAACTCATATTTGGAAGAAGTCATGGCAATTTAAGAATCTTATTCTCATTCTATTACTAAATCAAGCAAGATTGCTCAAACAATATTTAGTAAGCGAGCAATGTCATAGTCAAATTTTCAGAATATTAATGGAGGAAAACTATTTTAAGCCTTCATTTCAAAGTCCTTTGTCCTGGAATTACCGTTACAAACTCCACAATCCATTGATTAAATAAAATAAAAAATTTAGTAATGAAATATCTTACATGTAATCGACCTGAAATAACAGGCATTCGATTGGCTTTTACAAATCAACTCATAGATACCGATCCTCAATCAAAAAAGAGAAATCATAAAAGTGCTTTTATTCTTTTTCAATCTATCGAATTCACCTTAAGCTAAACAAGAATATGAAATTCAATATATTCTGAGAAATGGCATCAGTGTCGAATATTAATAAGGCTGGCTTCACCTTATATCAAGAGTAACAAAAATGTTAATATAGTCAACACAGATGTCGCCAAATTCCCAATTGGTAGATTATGTAAGAAATCACTTTAGAAATGTGCGTCACGAAAACTGTTATGGAGAAAACATGAAGTAATTCATAGAAATTGTGTAGTCTTTCGTAAATGGAACGGAAAATCTTTAATTACTATATTTTCGTGGGAAATATATTTTTTTATCACTTTTAATGAATATTACATGAAATTATTTTGAAATTTTAAAGTATATTTGTGTATATAAAGCAATATTTATAAATTTTACACATTATAATTTATTATATATGTACAAGAAAGAAATATTTAAATTTGATTAATAAATAAAAATATTACTTGTGAATTTTATTTTTATATTTTTCTACTAATATACAAGAGAAAGTTTTACCTTTTATCCATATTTAGTACACGTAAAAGAATTATATACACTCAAGAGTTTATCATTTTCTGGTCTTGTTCCAATTAATTTAATAAAATCTAATAACTCTTACAATTTGCAAACGGTCAAGCAGAAGACGTGACTTCATGTGTGACCTGTTCAAGTGTGATTCCCGTAATTGAAAAATTAATCATCACCATATACGACGTTATATGTATATATAATAAATGTATTCAGTATAGTGATCTACTAAACATTTTTTCATTTTTTAAAATCATTAACATTAAATGCGTAAAAAATTTGAATTAAATTTGTTTAATACATTTAAAGACTTATATTATTTTTAATTATTAAGGTATTGATTTTCACAATAGAAACCGAGCTAGCAACCGAATAGTTAGCCCACTTACTATCCGTTCATCATTTCATGGGCACAAACCTTACTTTAATCTTGGCTGTTAGTAGAATTTTGGAATTGTCTTGAAAGTGCAGATCCTTGTCTAATTAGGCAAGGTGGGCAAAAGATGACCGCATAGTCATGTACCTGTTAAAGTACTTTTTTGCCAATAACTTTACAATATTAAAGACAATTTGAATTTATAATATTTAACAATTTGGAATTATCATTGTGCCTGATATTATCATATTCTTACAGAATTGTTTATTTCAAGCAAAAATATTTTTATTAAATATAATGATAGAACTAGTAACAACGTAATAATTAGAACAAAAAGAAATGTTCAAAACATATTAATGAGCATTAAAACAATATATATATATATATATATATATATATATATATATATATATATATATATATATATATATATATATATATATATATATATATGCTTAGCACATTATCATTAAGTATAAGAATTTTGCAATACTATTTTAAATACATTCCTGAATTTTAATCTATATCAATTGCCAAAAACAACTGGATTCATTAAAATTGTAGACAATTTTTAACCAATATAAGAGAACATATAGAAAGCTCACTAAAGTTGTCATTGGCAAGCATCTGACGTGCTGGCCCCAACACCAACCAATATCAATTTTGAGAGTCTTCTTTCAGAGCAAGTATTGCGAAGCATTATAATATTGATAATCAATATTCAATATTATCCGAATATTGACAAATCAGAATCTTCATATTGCGTGTATGCATCTATGAATATAATTGATTCCGATTCACTGCATATAAAAAATTTTTCTTTTGACTTCAAACTGAAGAAATGTTAACAAATATATGAACTATGAAGCATATTATAATGCTAAGTAATACCTTATATAATGGTATTGCTTAGAGCTATTTAATGCTTTTATTTTATTGTGCCTGATATTATCATATTCTTACAGAATTGTTTATTTCAAGCAAAAATATTTTTATTAAATATAATGATAGAACTAGTAACAACGTAATAATTAGAACAAAAAGAAATGTTCAAAACATATTAATAAGCATTAAAACAATATATATATATATATATATATATATATATATATATATATATATATATATATATATATATATATATATATATATATATATATATATATATATATATATATATATATATATATATATATTCTGAGCACATTATCATTAAGTATAAGAATTTTGCAATACTATTTTAAATACATTCCTGAATTTTAATCTATATCAATTGCCAAAAACAACTGGATTCACTAAAATTGTAGACAATTTTTAACCAATATAAGAGAACATATAGAAAGCTCACTAAAGTTGTCACTGGCAAGCATCTGACGTGCTGCCCCAACACCAACCAATATCAATTTTGAGAGTCTTCTTTCAGAGCAAGTATTGCGAAGCATTATAATATTGATAATCAATATTCATAATTATCCGAATATTGACAAATCAGAATTTTAATATTGCGTGTATGCATCTATGAATATAATTGATTCCGATTCACTGCATATAAAAATTTTTCTTTTGACTTCAAACTGAAGAAATGTTAACAAACATATCAACCATGAAGCATATTATAATGCTAAGTAATACCTTATATAATGGTATTGCTTAGAGCTATTTAATGCTTTTATTTTAAGAGTTGAGCTAAATTAATATTGCTTGGTGTTGGAGCCAGCAAATCAAACGGAACCATGCTTGCAAAGGACGACTTTAGTTAGCTTCACTACATTCTCTGATATTGCGGTTAAAAATTGCTTAAAACATTAATAAATCTGGGTGTTTTTGACAATCGATGTAAAGTAAATTTGAGGAATGTATTAATGAATTTCAG
The DNA here is from genome assembly GCA_030067965.1 of Latrodectus elegans. Lineage (NCBI taxonomy): Eukaryota > Metazoa > Arthropoda > Arachnida > Araneae > Theridiidae > Latrodectus > Latrodectus elegans. The sequence continues at coordinate 79,314,988 of CM057822.1, forward strand.
TTGGAAGAAATATGAAAAATATAATTTGTATTCTTGAGAGCCAATTGTCTTTCAAATCAAATAAAATCGAAATAGAGTGAAAGAGATATTTTTTTTTATTCAATTGCAAAAATACCAGTCAATTCTCTAGTTCCCTCCGCGAAACAGAAATCTATCCGACCCCACTCTGTTACGTATTATTTCTCTAATAATTTACATAAATATTGTATGGCATTTAAAGAAAATTCAAAATAGCATAGTTAAAAATATCTGTGTGTCCCTTATATTCATATATAGTGCTGCTATTTCTGGCTTAAGTACCGTCATGCTAATGATGCCTTTTAGTTATTTAAATCTGAATGATTGATTGTGCTCATAGGAAGTCTTGTTCGTTACAAATAAATATTTATACAATTATTTTGTATATACTTCAGAATGTATAACCTAAACCTCAAAATATAAATTGAAACAAATATTTATAGTAAAATTATTTTGAAACAAATGGGGCAAACAAGTAAACTGTATTTTAATTTTAATTTTTTTCATAATATTTCTATTTCCATAGTAATATTCATAAACGTTCATATTCGTTTATGCAATTTAATATTCTAGAGTATATTTGTTTTTTTTATTTCTTTAACCATATTCAAAAAATATTTTCTCTTAAATAATATAATTGAAAATAAAAATTAAATAAATTTCAAGTTTCAATAATAATAATTTTAAATATAAATAATATTTTAATAAAATATTTTGGTGTGTGAAATATAAGACATATTTTATATCTAAATACTATTTTGTTATAAAATGTTATATCAAATCTTCTATATTACTTCGCTAATATAGAAAAGAGAGTTTCACACCCTTCCATATTAAATACACGCAAAATAATTAAAAGATATCCAAAGCATTTTCATTTTTCTCACATAGACTCAACTACCATAGATAAAATTTCAATCGTTATGGAATATTTTAAATAAATTTGCAAAAGTCAAATAGTGAATGTCGCTTTTCGATAAATGTTCTCATATCAGATTACTTTTTGATTCGTTTTAATCCATATCAATGCAATGTATCTATCAAATTATTGAGCTTCGCATCAACACGATTGCCGCTGGTAGAAGCGGACAACACTAGAAAGATCAGCAACACTCACTACTTGACCACAAGAGTAATAGGATTTCTCTATTTATATATGTAGAAAGGAAAATTGGAAGAAAAAACTGGTAGTTTAATTTTTTTTTAAAGTTCCTGAAAATCGAGAAGTTAGTCTCAATAATTCCGTTGCTGATGTCAGAAAATATTGCAATATACTTCAGACATATTGAATTAAATTTTTCTCCACAAAGAAAAGAGTTTTTAACTAGATTTTTTCCTTCTAATATCTGTATCTTTTGTGCAATTTGAATGTTCTGTCTAGCAACCGACAAAAATATTATTATATTAATTGAGTGAACTGTAGAAAAATTATCTACGCTTTATGGAATAAATTTTACATAAAAAATGCAGTTTTTTTTAACAGCAATGTTTTAAAGCTTGCCATACTCAAGTTACATACCTATGAAAATATTGATTATTGATTAACCAAATAAATAGTTTATTTAAGTTAATGAAAATTATCCATTTAAAATAAAAAAATATATAATGTCTAGTTCATATTGTGTCACATGTGTGTGTGTGTGTGTGATAAAATCATCATCATTATTATAAGGATTTCCTGGTTTTGATTACTATTAAAAATTCAAAGTAAAATTAGTTTTTCAAAGAAGTTTTCATGTGCTGAAATATCACTTGATTGATATTAATTTTATAGTAAGAGTTTAGCTTCTTCTATTTTATAAACAATGTATTGTTAATATTTTCTTATAAATGAGCAAAAGGGAACTCTCAATCTTATTTTAACTAAAAATATATTTCCGAAGAAAGGTAATTTCTCAAAAATAAATTAGATTTAGAGAAAACCGAGCTAACTGTAATTAAAATACGAATAATAAAACAATTATAGAAATCTTAAAATATTTAAGTCCTTAATAATTAGTAAATATTTCCTAATACCTACAAGAAAAAATTCACTTCAAATAAAATTTATGAATGTGTGCATAGTATTGTATTTGCGCCATTCATTAAAAAATTAAATTTATAATTATTTTAAATGTGTGCATTATATTTTACTCATTGTAATTTCTATTCGACTTCATAAAAATATGATAACAGAAATTTCGCATCGTGAATTTCGTCAATTTAACTAGCTGTATCACAGGATTTACCCATTTAAGAAATGTCTAGATTAATAAGCTTCATAACTTACAATATAGTACATGTTAAATATCTCATTGAAAAAATTCATATTGTGAGGTTATTAAGTATTTTTATTTAAAAACAAATGTGTATGTAATTACATTCGATGGTAGTTTTTGAGCAAATTATATCTAGATTATAGTGAGTCACAAAGTCAAAACTTTAAAAGCCCTTATTTTTAAGAAAAGTGCAATGAGGTTAAAAAGCTCTATTGATTTCATCTTTAAATTTTGTTACTGTCTGTTTAAATAAATTATACTTGGATCGCTTCCTTATCTAGAAAAGAAGACATCTGAAAGTGATAGGAGAAGACAAAAATTTCAAAATTAATCAAATTTCTATAAATATATCAATTTATACATGATAACTACATTCCATAATTACCATTTAAATTTTTTGATAAAGACTGATTTCTATTTAATATTAAACAAAATACAAGTTTATATTAAACAGCATACAAATAACATTAGTTATTGAGAGTAATTCCATTGTGAGAAATTATTGTTTTATGCAATCAGAATAACGAAATGATCTGCGTTTTTTTTTTTTTTTATCTCAAGCTTGATGTAGCCGCATTCTATCGAGAATCATCATACATCTGAGATACTCTCCTCTGAAGTGTTTCTCATTAAAGTGTGACCTTGGGTAAAATATTTAACACTAGCAACATACTTACCACAAGCAGGAGAAAGTGGGAATCTTCCAGAAAATTGGTTCTGCGAACTTTAAGCAACAGAGTTGTCTTCCTCGAATCGAAATGGGATGCAATTGTGAGAAACCAACAGTTATTAACTCCAAATTCTAGAAAAGTACGTATATTTAGCTTCCTTTTTCGTTGTTACTGCTTACATACAAGCTAAGTTTATATATTTTCTGCTTGAGTTCTCTTAAAATGTCATTTGAACATGGAATATTACATTTTATTTATTAAATTTTTAGTAGTTATATGGCTTTGTGTAATAAAAGAATGTTTTCGCTTGAAATAAATCAATTTAGAGGAATATAATAAAATCAAGCACAATCATTATTCTTTATTGTAAAAGATTAAGAATTCGAAATGCCTTTAATATTATAAAGTTATTGACAGGTAAGTTGGCTAACCATTTGGTTGCAAGCTGATACCATTGTTTCAAATTATAAAATCATCATAATCGTTAGGATTCCCTGGTTGAGATTATTTTTAAAATTTCCAAGTAATATTAATTTTTTTATATAAGTTTTCATGTACTGAAATATTATTGGATTCGATATTAATATTATAAAGTTATTGACAGGAAAGTTGGCTAACCATTTGGTTGCAAGCTGATACCATTGTTTCAACTGATAAAATCATCATAATCGTTAGGATTCCCTGGTTGAGATTATTTTTAAAATTTCCAGGTAATATTAATTTTTTTATATAAGTTTTCATGTACTGAAATATTATTGGATTCGATATTAATATTATAAAGTTATTGATAGGTAAGTTGGCTAACCATTTGGTTGCAAGCTGATACCATTGTTTCAACTGATAAAATCATCATAATAGTTAGGATTCCCTGGTTGAGATTATTTTTAAAATTTCCAAGTAATATTAATTTTTTTTATATAAGTTTTCATGTACTCAAATATTATTGGATTCGATATTAATTTTAAGAGTTTAAATCATTTTATTAAAAAAAAAACAATGTATTGTTAACGAAATTTATATTTTTTAATAAATAAAGAAATGAGAATATTCAAATTTATTTTAACTAAAAATATATAAAATATTTTTTCCAAGAAAGAAATTCCATAAAATTGAATCATCATTACTGAAAATTGGGCACAATGTAAATAAAATATAAATAATTTAATACTGTTTTAGAAATCTTTTAATATTTGCATCCTTAATGGTTAATAAATGTTGCCTATAGTGTACTGTGTGCAAAATTAACGATGGACTTTGTAAAATTCTAAATTTTGGAAACGGTGACATTTGATATTTAAAAAATTATGGACCTGATTATTATTTATTTTTACCCTATATTTTGGTTTTTTATTTCTACTGCGTATTGATTTTAAGAATATCTGAGTGTTCATTAAAATGCTTGTATAATTTCGAAATTTAAAGGGAAATTGTTTATAAAATTATTTACTTAATATCAAGTTTAAGGCATAAGAATATTGTTATCGACATGCAATTTTGCTAAATTTATATTGCAAAATTCTTTTTCAGAACGTTAAAATATCACTGTGCTAATTACATATTTTTTTCTGCTTGTGTGCTCATAAAATGTCTTTTGAACAATATATTTTAACTATTACAATTTTAATGCTTATATCGGTTTCTATAATATATTTTAGCTTGAAGTAAATCATTCATGAGAAATATTATGAAATCAGGCACAAAATCATTATATTATATTGTAAAAGATTATAAGTCCAAAATGCGTTTAATATTGTAAAGTTATTGACAGTAATGTACTCATTCAAATGGATGTGCGTTTATCACTAAGTGCTAATGTTTACGCACGTTTGCTAATTAGACAGGAATCTGCATCTTAAAGACAATTCTTAAGTTCTTCAAACAGCTAAGACCGTAGTGAGGTTTGAAATCCTGAAGTGTTAAATGGAAGAAAAGTTGTCTAACCATTCGGTGGCAAACTGGGATATCATTGTGTAAATAAACACCTAAATAAATCAAAATAAAAGTAAACTGTAAATGTATTACAAAAATTTAATTCAAATGTTTTACGCATTGAACATCAGAAATAATTTCATTCCTTGAAAGAGCTGAAAAAAAATATTTAGTGTATCACTATGATGAAGGCATTTGATTTATTTATATCACGGCGTATGGTGATGAAGAGTTTTTCAATAATGGAAGCTAATCTTCAAATTGTACTTACTATTTCTATAAATTTCTAATTGTGACCCTTCAATCAGTACATTAAATTAAGTAACGGTATTTTAATGATCGTGTTGATGTAATATTTGCTAAATGACTTAGCATTTTTAAATGTAGAAAGGTTGATAACAATTAAAAATGCTGATCATAAATAGAAGAATTTTAAATGAAAGAGGAGAGATGAGATAAACTGTGAAATGTTTTCAATGATTTTATAGCATATTTACATTTTTTCTTTAATCAGTTCAATCAGTTGGGAATGTAATACCAAATTCTTTGGTGAGAAGGGAAGAATATTAGATAGCATTCCTATCGTTCTTGAAGCTTGAGAATGTAAAACAAGATATGTACATTCTGTATTTTAACCTGCTTAAGCAGATATATTGTAAGCCTAAATTTCAAAGAACTCAAATCATAAACAAACGTTTGAAAATTGACAACCATATGTTGAGTCTAGGAGAAGTACATAGTCCAAAGAATTGGATAAATATCTTAGCTTTAGCATGTATACGGAGAGTCGACCTGTTTGTTCTTCAACCTGATTTAGTCCCAAAAGAGAAAATAAATTTACTGTCATTTAAACGCACTTTGTTTTCAGCATGAGACGGCAGGATATGACACTGACATCATTTCTTCATAGCTTGGAATATAATTCCTTGTGTTATCATGGCTATGTTAAGCAATTAGAAAGAAATGAAATTAAAATTAATCTTGAAATGTATATATATATATATATATATATACATATCGACAAATTTACGTATCTTAGAAGTAATTTTCTCTGAAGTAATAATTTGTAGTTGGATGTTCTCTTTATTTTGCAATTACAGATCTTTATAATTAATTATTTGACAAAGTTTTGCAGTTTTGATAATTTTACAAAATCATTTTTTAAATTTTTGTAAACGTACAATGTTTTGAATTTAATATCCTTTCCAATATTTTTATTTATTACAAAACGGGAAGCTATTAAAATTTGTAAATAGTATATATGTTGCTCAATTCTCAATTGTACTGGAATTTTTGCATTTTATTCTAATTATTTTTTCGGTTTTAAATAATTTTCATTATAAATACACAAAAAATATCTCCAGTTTGTGAAAATTCGAAATGTGACTTAATCAATAGTTTAACCCTCCTTCGTGGTCACTGGCAACTCTTACTGCAACTAAAAATTGTGTCTAGATGCAGCTGAAACTATTTTGGACCATATGGGATTAATTCAGAAAGAAAAGTAGAGGTCCATTTCAATGAGCTGTAGTATAGATTAAAGGAGTCGAAACATGTAATTTAAAAGCAGTCAAGTCCTACGTGGATGGAATATGATGCTAGATGAAGAGAAAGTAGATGTTTTTATTTCTGGTGTGGTTGAAAAACATTTTTCTTAGTATATAATGAAGGTGATTCAACTGTTTGTTATAAAAACTGATTAATAGCATTTTATAATATAAAGATTAACTTAAATAGTTTTAAAAATAAATTTAAAAAATTAAATAAATCATATGATAAATTTGAATTTTGCATGTGAATGCTATTTTTTAAGTACACTAATATTTTTTTAAAAAACTTAATTTCAAAATAAAAAATAAATTGAAATATTTTATCACAATGAAGATAATTGCTCATTAATTTATAGAATGAAAAGATAGATATAAAATTTTATTATGTACAAATATGATGTATATATTCATCTTAAAAGAATTAAAGAATATATATTACATTTATGTGTTTGAATCACCAGTCAACTTAATGAATCAAAGCTAATGTTTGATGCTTCATTAGTTTCCTTTGGAATGGGTTCACTCTCTTTAGTTTCTATATAAAATATTTTAGATTGTGGTTTTGCCAATTTATTTTCTCGTTTCAATGAAACAGCTTCTTTATCAGGAGGATCAATAGGAGTTTGCCTTGGTTGATGATATTCATAAACATCATCTTCTTTTAGCTAATATGTAAAAAAAAAGTATTAAAATCAAGAATTTATAATATAGATATTCAGAAAACACTGTTCACAATTTTCAATCCCTTCAAACATTGGAAAATACAGAAATAAGTTACCTGTTTAATTTTCATTTAATTAATAGTTACCAATTATAATAAAAATAATTTTAAATTGAGTGAAAAAATAATATTTGATATTGAGTAATAGACAACCAAAGAGCCAAAAGCAGTGAAAGGCATTGTAATATCCATCACATAAATTGTCATTTGAAAGGACTTTTCATAGATGATGGATAAATTAACAAATTGCAAGGAAGAAAACTTAAAAAACTCCCAAAAAGTGTGCATGCAGAAGGCAGAAATGCAAAATCTGTCTACCATTGTTCAAGAGTATTTGAAAATTAATCTGAGACTTTTCGTTCTGAAGTTCAGTGTATTATTACTAGGTCATGATGAGCCCAAAATAATGATACACACCAAATAATATTTATAAAAATGGTTCCAATATTTTAAAATTATAATCAAATTACCATTATCATTGTATATATTTCATGACAAATGTCAGTTGAAAGTTAAGAAAAATTAATTTTGTAAAGAAGATTTTAAATAATTTAATATTTTAATTTCATATTACTAAACAAAGTTGTTAAAAATTATATTTTTAGAATTAAATGAATTTTACTTATTTAAATATCACAAATAGAATTTTATAAAAGTAACAGTCACACATAAATTGTGTAGAAGTTCATTTTTAATTGAACGATTTTCTAAAACATTTCAGCCATCATGAAAAGCATGACACTAATTTTTAACAACGGAAAAACGATTAACTATATATAGAGAAGAAAAATTTACTTGCCTGTAATGGATATGTTCTATCAGAGTCAAATGCACTGAGATCTTCACAAGCTATAAATGGAACAATGTACCGATTTACTCCTGTAAGTTGATTGAAATCATCTAAAAGAATAAAAAAAGATGTGCGTATAAAACTGGCAAAGAAAAGAAAACTAATGGATAATCTGATTAACACTTTGAACCTCAGAGACTTTATTGAATATAAAAATTTAAACATATTAATTTTATTTGATTTTACTGGTGAAAGATGCTCAGATGGACTAATTTTACAGAGTTTAATTAATGAGAAAAAGATCTAAATACATTTAAAATGGTAAAAGCATTGAAATGAATTTACGAGAAATCTGAATTTTCGGAAAACAGCATTACACATCAATTGAGAAATGCGTCAAGGTGAATAATATGTTCAACAGAAATCTTGTGGTTGAATAGTTTGGAATGGTTGTATTAGAAAGCTGTTGGGAGACAGTATTGTACTGCGTATCCCATCTTAGTGACAACAAGGTAATTTATGATTTAATTATTGTTGTAGCCATACAGAGAAAGAAAGTCGTTCAATCACACTATTTCTAGACTAGTCACTTTGAGCATATCTAATTGATTCTCAATTTCCTTCCTGATATTCTCTCTCAAGCATTTCTTCTCGAACATCAATGCTATAACTTCAGTTACATATTTTATATCGCCTTAAGTGCTACAGGATATTTATTCATTTTTTTTGATATTTTATTATTTTTATTCCTTTTTTGTCAAAAATAATGCCATTTACCTTGCGCAGGACAATATTTTTCTCAATTAAATTTCGTGTGCATAAAATGATTCCCCTAAGAGCATTGATGTCATCTGTATTGTAGTTGTTGTAATATATTGTTATATCGTTTGCATGGTTATTGAAATGCTTTTATGTTTTTCCGCTGAAGTTTTACTACAAACCCAATTTTTTTTCAAAGATATTTATAATTTTTCAAATTTAAAGTGTTTAATTTCTTATCAGACGCAATATTTTAGTATGCTGGTATGGTATGCTTATTAATCATACCTTATAGTGTATTTCTTTTTTCATGAAATAAGTTGAAAATAAAATTAAATGTCCAACTGTTTGTAGAGGTAAAAACTCAATATTTAGGAAAATGATTAAAAATCAAAATAAAATATTTGTCTCACTATTATTCTAATAAACTTATCGTTCTTATTATTAGATATTTTATTTTATAAGAAATATAATACACACACACACACACATATATATATATACACATATATATGTGTGTATGTTGTAAAATGCATTTTTTTATATTAAGTTCTTTAAATTTTTAATACATAGGTAATCTTATTTCAAAATCGTAATATATAATATAATTGAACAAGGTAACACAAAACAGTTTATAATATTTCATTTTGAAAATTTACTTAAATGAAAATAATCAAAGTTGAATTAAAAGTACATATCATAGCAACTTTTCCAACGCTAATAAACATAAATCTAACATGCTTTATTTATAGATGCCTTTTCTATTTCATGAATGAGAAAAACTAATTCGTCTTGCTCGATTTGGAAGTGTTTGCCAACCACATGGTAAAACAGCGGGAATCATGTGGGGAAAAGTTTTTCTCAGAAATTCCTCCTTCTTTAGGTTACTGTAGTGAGGTAGAAAAATCAGCCAAGTTTGGCGTTAAAAATTTTCCAGTTTCATGGGTGGCGTTGTGTACAGAGGTGGATTTTCAGAAATAAGAATGAGCTTGATTTGTAATCAAAATTCGTATCAAAATATTAATGCAATCAAAAATATTTTTAGCTTAAAAAAAACAAAAATGTTCATTTTGTAACTGTACGAAGAAAAAAAAATGAAATATCTTTAAACCAAATTTTGTACAACCTCAATGAAATTAGAATTTGGTTAAAATTTACTTGGATGGAGATATTTTGACATTTTAAAAATATTTGAAAAAATTTTAAACGCTAAAAAATGGTCGTCGAAGTAACAGTAGCTCTGTTTTTTGTATTTTGTAAAACACCGGAAGTTTCTATCATAAAAATAGCACTTGTGAAACGTTAAAATATTATCCATAGGATTAACATAGGATTCTATTTTCCCCAATGGAGGTCTAGCAGGGCCTTAAGGTAAAAAATGTGAACTCTTCCTTTGATCCTTAGCAGACTGGACATGACTTAATTTGGAACCAGATGATTGATACACTTGGGACCACAATGGACCATGTGTCTAAATGGTTGCCATGCACAGCCAATATGTGGAGATTTGGACTGCCCATGAGAAGCAAGAAACAACAGAGTTGCTACAACTACTCATGGAGAGGGTTGAGGGATAAAAAGAATAGAAGGAGAAGAGAAGAAAATCAGAGAGAGAATATAGACCCCTGGTTAAAACCTCAAGATTGGGACATCCGAATCCACCTAAAAAGGTGAGTCTCATGAGATGTAAACATATTAATTCATTTTCTTGGGTAAATATCTATAAATGCTAAGCTGGGAGAGAATTAAATTACAGTTAATGAAATAATTTGTAATTCCAAATAAAATGCTTTTTTTTTCCTTCTTTTTAACAACCAATTTTATATTCTTCAGATAAAACCACTGGAATTTATTACTATATATATCATAATAATATGTTTGAGTATTTTATTACTATTTAAAATAAGTAACAAATTACTTATATTTCTGAAAATGAGAAACATTTTTAATAATTGTTGAACTTAATGTCAAATAAATATTTTTAAAATAAATTTAACATTTCCAAATAGAATGACTAATACATAAATTTATTTAAAAATTAAGGCAAACAGAATTTGTGGCCATTGTAACCACCAACTGTGTGGCTGCATGATTAAAGGAATTTATCCTAGTGATTGTAACTCTAAAAGTGTAGTACTGAAATAAAAATATTAATAAAACCTACAATATAACTTTTAGAATAAGATTTTATTTGTGGAAAAAACTGAAAAATAATACAGACAATTATGTATAATTAAAATTTTGTATTTTCTATTATGTTTCTCTTTTGATATAAAATGGATAAGAATATAAAGTGGGAAATACCATGGTGATTTTCTTCAGTTTCAGAACAAATAGCCTTTTTATTTTTATTAATGAAGATAAGAAAGTAGCCATTGTGTTCTAATATTTTACTGCATTTACTCATACAAAAAAGTTAACTCCTATTTTCTATTGTGAAATAGTTGAAACAGAAGTAACTTATAGTATTATATTCTAAAATATTTGAAAATGAAATTCAGTTAAAAATAATCAAGGTCCAATATAATTCTAAGAAACAAAGTGAAATAGAAATATTTATTCGTCAAAAATATACTATTAAAATATTTAAAAATTAATAGCCTCACAAAAATACTTACCATACTGCAAATCCAACAATGGATTCATCATATTTGGTACATAACATTTTGGTGGTTTAAATTCTTGACAAACAGCAAATGCCTCTGGGGAAAAAGTAATAAATTTTATTTATTTACTAAAGAAAGTAACTCCTTAAAAATGTTTATTGAATGTTATTGAAAAAATTTTTCCTCCAAAGGAATAAACTTTTAAAACAAAAGAAATAAGCATTTTAACTTAAATTTACATTTTATCACAACAGGAAAATATTATGTAGTTAGAAAATACTTACTGTAAACTCATTTCTAAAACTGCAAAATAAAATCTAATTCTGTAAATGTAAACTTGTAAGTGAAATTGAAAAGTAAAATAAGCAGGGATAAAACAAATCCATCATTAAGTGGACAGAAATTTAGATAAAATATAATCAATTAATTTAAAGCATGTTTAGATAATGGACTTACAAAATATTCTAAAACTTATTTAAGCAGAGAAATACAAAATAAATATCAGTAAAATAGTAGTAACAATTAGTTTAGTTTATAAAACAAATCAATTCAAAAACACAATAGAATCAAATTAATATTATTCAACCAATTTAAAATTTTAGCATAGAATTTTTGTACTTATTTATATAATAAATAAAAAATAAGCTCATAGCATCTACTTTCACTTAAAAAAGAGTGCTTGTTAAAAGCAAGAAAAAATTAACTAAAATAATAAAATAGAACGTCTAGTTTCTGTATGACTGAGCCAATAAATTTTCATGCACTTAAAAAAATATAAAAATTTAATGATAAAGAAAATAACTAATAAACAATTAATTTTCCTAATGAATTAAAAAAATCACTCATGCAAAAGTGTTTAAAATTTAAAAAAATACTCCTAAAAGATTTAAAATCTTTTATTAGAAATGGAAGATGAATTAAAGATTATACATATTTAACCCTAAATTAAAAATATATGACATCTCATATATGTATATAATACACTAAAATTATATATAACATATATAGTATTTGATACAAAGAATTAAAATATAAATAAATTTAAAATGATACCTATGCTTTAATTTCTGCTACTACGAGGTTTAGGAACGGTTACTTTATTAAAAAATATTTTCAATTGAGCAAATAACAAAGTGACATCGTTCCCTCTGAATATCTAGAATATATATATACTCATTTATTACCTTTTCTAAGCAAATATATTGAATAAAATGAGTTTTTAGAAATTTAAAAAATATATACTTTTGCAACAAAAGTTCCACCTTCTTTTAACAGATGTGTTGTAATATTTAATGCCTAAAAGTACACATTTAAAAAATTTTAACAATGAAATAATCCTCAAAACAAAAGAAATAAATAAATAATAATAATAAATAATTTCAGTGAAAAGAAAAAAAAAATTCACAAAATATTTGTTAATAAATATATACTAACAACTAATAATAACTGGTGCTTGAATATATTCATCTAGATCATGTAAACCTGTAACTGCAAAAGGAAAAAGAAATTATTATACATATTCTATATTAAATATGAAACTTTGGAAAACTAAATATTTATTGGATGAAATTAATAATTTGTATTGATAATGAAGACTAAACACATTAAGACATATTTAACAAAATAAATAAATAAACTATTCCTTTTAAATATCATTAGTAACTCTTAGATAATAAGTACCACCTCAAAATTGATTTAACTAGTAACACTAAAAAATGTAGAATTAATGTTTACTTCCACTCACAATAAGCTTTGAACTGATTACCCTTATTTTAATTCTAACTAATTAACTTTTCCACTATTGCAATTTTTTTTAATTCATTAAAAATAAAACTTTAATAAATATTTTCCAACAATAAAATTTAAAAAAAATTTACTGTTCTATGCTTTCATACATGCATGCATATGAAACACGATTTTAAACAATTATTTCTAAATAAATTTTTCTTTCTTTGAAATCTATTACATTCCGTTACTTTAACATTTTTTTGAATACCTTTACTAATTCCTTAAGTGATTTCTAATTGCTATCGTAGTTTTTTTAAAAAAAATATTTGTTCATATTAACATCAATTTCTAAGGCTGTCATTAACAAAATGTTTTTTCATATTGTATTACATAAAAAGTTATTAAATTAATTTTTAGGTTGAAGTACAGGATATATATTTCAATTTTTATAATTAGTGATCAATGATTAAATATTCATTTACTTTTTTGAGTTAATCATTAATCTCACTGAATAAATCATTGTTTTAATAAAACAAAATATATTATTGAAAAAATTAATCAAGTCTAATAAATAATCTCATAAAAGATGTAACTTTTATAAAATTTTGAGAAATTTACATTGTTTTTACTTTTAAAATAATTTTTATTAAAAATAAGTAACTGTAACAAAATCTCAATTTTCCAATACCATATTTTTATTTTTGATTAAATTTCTAAGCTACAATAATTAATCAATTAATTTTATGAACATTTAATACAAAAATAATTTTTTATAAAAATTAAAACTTCAAAATTCAAAACAGCTCAGATATAAATTTTTTTTAGCATTCAGTCATAAATGGATGTTACTTTCATGTTTTTAAAATGTGATAAATTTTTTATTCCTCATTAACTTAAATTGATTCAAGGGTTAACATGGAATTAATTCAGCTGAATTAAAAAATGATTGAAAAGAAAAATTTTAAATCAAAGATATAGTTTATTTAGAAAATATCAAAGTTTTTTAAAAGAAAATATGACAATATAAATTACTTTCTTCTTTTCCAAAAGTTTCCTAATATGCATGCAGCACAAGTCTACTGACTGCTATAAGTATTCATGTTAAAAAAAAAAAAAAAAAAAAGAAGAAGAAGAAAAGGAAGATAGGTATTTGTATATTATCAAATTAATTTTAAAATACTATAAAACCTATAATTTTACAGAATGTTCATAAAATTTCAAAATTTATCCAAAAACAATACATTGTAAGGATCAACTGTACAAGTTAGTAGCCATGTTAATGCATTTAACATTGATAGCTACTAGATTTTCAAAATAAGAAATATAAAAATAATTTTAAATTATAAAATATAAATAATTTAAAAATATAGCACACAATATTTTCTTAATGAGAAGATATTGTTTTGCCCAAATATACTATTCAAGATGAAAATCACTAAAAATAAAATCAGGCATGGTTTAGTTTTCAAAAGAAATACCATCTGGAGCTCCATCACAAACTACAAGATCAGCATTTTCTCCCTTGAAATAACTAATTATTTCTTCTGTAGTTGATACCTGTAAGGAAGACAAGGAAAGTATGAGAAATTAAATAATTAAAACTTGCTTACTTTAGTAATTTTGAGTCATAAAAATCAGTATTTACTTGTATTAAATTGATGGAATTTTCGCACACATTTTTAAAGAAAAATAATTGAAAGAAACACTAAAAAATTCAAATGTGTTATCAATAAAATTGTTCAATCATGTATTAAGAATAAAACGAATTTCAGAACATAAAATTATTTATTCCTCGATTAAACTACACCATTATAAAATATAAAATTTCATATAGAATCAAATAAAATTTCATAATTCTTGTTATGACTAATTTCAAAAGGTGTGAATCATAATCCATTTTTCTAACATTAATTTCATTAAAGCTACAACTACTATTAAATATTAAAGATATTTTCTTAAACTTTTGGTAACCAAGATTTATGAATATAAAATTTTAAATTGAATAAATATAATTGCAAAATATTTCATAAAATAAAATATATGGCAAATGGAAAATGATATAGATAATACATAATTTTATAATTAAATTAATTTCCTACATTAATTTTAAGATGGTGAGAATAATTTAAGAATTAAATTAGATAATTTTTAAGAAATGGTAAAGGTCAATTATAAACAACTTTTAGTTGATTTAAATTCCAACATTATGTTAATGGGAGCTACAATGCTGTATTCCCATGAGATACACTAATTAAACATATCATAGGTAATTACTAAATTAAATTAAAACTATATTTATAATGTACTAAGTTAATTTTTAATTAATTAAAATTCCAGCTGGTTATTGAGTGGGATTTTTATGAAAAATTTTGGAAAACAGTTAAATAATATTTAAAAAAATTTTAGTCAATATTTTAAGGACTCCATATAAGGGAAAAAACGCAAGACAGTAGATTTTAGTGCCTTAAAATTTCTTTAGAATTCATGGCTTTAAACATCCCACAACATCCAAATAATATACTACGAATCAATCTAAAACAAATTTTAATTAGTTTCTATTTAAGATTGTGAAACAGTGATATAGATATGAGATACATTTAAATAAAATATAAAATTTAATTTAAGTGTAATGTTTTATCTATAAAATATAACCATAATTTTTTTAAATGGGTATCAATAGTTTTTAAAAACAAAATTCACATAAAAGTCTGCAACTTCTCAAAAATTAATTGTATCTAACTAAAATAACCAAATGGCTTTTAATAAGATTATAAAAGAAAAAAAAAAGAATTCACAACTGTTTATGTGTTAAAGGAAAGAATTATCAACTGTTATTTATGAAAATGCCGTAAGTTTTGAAAATATGACACACTTTAAATTTCCTAAACTTTCACAATATTTTATATTTATGGCTACAGTGGCCTGGTTCTTTATGGCACTGTTCCCATCATCAAGAGGAAGTGATTTTTTAATCTCAATTTAACCAAAGATCTGTTATGTTCACTAGAGATGGTTGGGCCACATTAAATATGTTTTTGTCCAAGTGATAAAATGCCTCTAGGCATTGCAAGTCAAGTATTAAGGGATGCTCAGCATGGTCCCTGCTTGTAAATTACAATGATTTCTATATGACTTTTTTCCCCAAATTGGTAGAACCTAACTCAGAGTTAGGTGCAGGGAAGTATAAGGAACAACAACAAATAAGGTATTTAAAATCAAAATATCATCATTACACACAAGCTATATATATGTTGATCAAAAATAAAGGTTAAATGGAATTACAATAAATACAATAATAAGATTAAAACATTCTTTTATTTAATTATTTGAAGTAAAAAACCTATACTTTTGCTTTAGATAGATATACGGTTAAAAAATAAAGAAATTTTTAAAGCCTAAAAAGAGTTTTAAAATTTTTCATGCTTAAAACTGAACTCAGAATTTTACAACACACAAGACTGTTTGCTATTTAGAATATACTTAACATAAATCTTTTAAATTGTTTATTAAATACAAAGAAATTCTAAAGATGGTGTGAAATGTCTGTCCTTTCATATGCAAAAAATAAAAATAATAAATTAAGAATTATGATATGAAGTTTTCCGTAAAAAAATGATATTGTGTTTATAGGAAAACTAAAGTAGATATGCAATATTAAGAATTTATTGATGAATTTGTATAAACTAAACGAAAACAAGTAAATAAAGAATTGAAACTGAACAATATGACATTTTTTAAGACAGCCATTTTTTAAACTGAATAAAATTCATTATAAAATAGTTTTAAGTAAAATGAACTATTTTAATGAAAAATCTTCTCAGTACTTTCTAGCAAATTGTGCTATAGAGTCATATTAATAAATCCTTGTATAGAAAGTCAACTGTTCAAGCCCAGTTCAATCACAAATACTTCTTCAGAAAAGCATTTTAAATTAATTAATACTTAAATAATGAAATTTAAACTTTTATATTTTTAAACGCTTTGGATTGGAAAAATAAGCAGCATTTTTCAGCCCCTTTAGCATTAATTTCATACATATGAATAAAGCGATTATTTTTCTATGTATATGTACTTATACATATTCAATATATATTCAAATTTTCAATACAAAGGAATATTTTTTCTTCAAAATACAGATTTAATTTTATTTCAAAGGTTTAAGTGAATAAGAAAAGCACTTAATGGGAAGAAAACACATGTTTTATTTCAAATAAATTCAAGAAAAATGTTTCTAATGAAATATTTTAAATAAATTGAAAATATATTTCTCTCTTTCTTAATTTTTCTGAATAAAACTAAAATTTCAAATCAAAACCAATATCAAACTGATTTTTTGCACTTTTTAAGTTTAAAATATAAAATAGCACATCTTTATAAATTATTAAAAATGTGATACTTAAAAATGTGAAAATAAATATGAAAAAAATTCAAATAAAATACTAAAATACTTTTACAATCACCTTAGTAATGTCCCCCTGAATTTGAATAACCCCTGGTAATGGAGCCATAGCTTGTAAATCAACAGCAATAATTTTTATGTCATCAGCGTTTTCTGCATTTCCCCTAAATGGAAAAAATAACAAAATAGTTACATGTGTAAAAAAGATTAAAAAATAAATATTTTCAATGTACATTTGTTTAAAATTTAAATTAATTCAATTCAATTTAAAAATTTCCTCTGTTTTCAATGAAGGTTATTATTTTTTACATAAAGATCATCAAATTTTATCTTTATAAAATCAAAAAATTGTTTAGTAAAATTTGACCTGATCATTTCATAAATTATTGATTCATTTGTGTTCATATATTCTGAAAATTAAATTAGATAGTTAAAATATAATTGAAAATTTTTTATTTCTTATTGACAAATTTTATTTCATTTATTGCCTTTTTACTTTTACCACATTCTTAAAAACCTTTAAAAACTCACTATTATTTCAAAAATAAATAAAATTATATGATTGTATGGGCTGTAGTAATTAATTTTTTATGATTTTTTTAATATTACATGAATAACTGAAAATATCTATGATGGATAAATAAATAAATGAAAGTTAATAAAGTTTAAGCTATACAAAATTCAATTCAGTTACACAAAAAACATATCTGTAAAAAAAATAATAGAACTTTCATAGTTTTTCCATTCAAAATAAAAAATAATCATTTTACTATTATTGAAGAATTTTGTTCATTTAACAAATTATAAATTTTATTGAGAAAAATGTACTATTTAACAGAAAAAGTAAAACTACATTTCAGAATATTTTTATTCATTTATAGATTTTCCTATACTGTTTTTCAACAACATTGAATTTTACAAAACTGTAAATATACATGATACACATGAACTGCATATTAATTTATAGAGTGTTCATTGATTTCAATATTTCCAATGAATTTATTGGATTGGTGAGTTGTACAAATGTGATATATACTTCTTTCAAAACTTAAATTAATTATAATTATTGAATAATGGTTGGAATTTTATAAGAACAACCCAATATAGATTTTAATTAAATTTTAAAATTTTAAAAAATTTACTGAAAAAAGTATTTTTTTTATTCAGTGTACTATATTTATTGAATAATAATAACTTCATAATAATTAAATTTGGTTCTTTAATAATATATGACGAAACAAACGAATTTTGATTAAATACAGTGATGTATAATTGTTTTATTCTTTTTATAAATATGATACCAATTTAGGGCATAGCCAATAGGTATTAATTTAACAAATTCTATTAGTTGATATTTTTTATCCTTACAGTGAAAAATAACTTCTTATAAAAATATTTTTTAACTATTCTTTTTATTTTTTGTGATAATCTAATTCAATATGTAAGAGTAAGTGGAGAATAATCCACTTACTATTTAATGAAAACAATTCTAAAATTTTTCTGTTTACTTTGAAACTGTTGTTTCTTTAGCCATTCAATAAATTAACACACTAATGATTTGAAACATAAATATCTATCCTTTGAAATGTTCAGTTAAGTGCTGCCATTTATTGAATTAAGTGCATATTAACTTTTCACCAGTTAGATTTAGGCAGATTCAGGAACAAAGAGATGAATTCAAAATAAACTTCTCCTGATATATATTTAGATATAACAATATAATGCACTAATAAATGTTACTCTAAATAATAATCAGGATGACATTTTAAAACACCAATGCTGTGCCTGAGATAATCTCTGGCATAACAATGAAAATGTTACACTTTTTATTGAATAATCAATAAAAACTTTAATAAAGTTAAAGCAATAAAAAATTCAGCGGTGTACCCTATTTTTGACAAAGATGTTTTTATAATAAATCACCCTATATTAAGCTGTTGTGCAAAATCTATATTACCATTTCTTATCTTACAAAAAAGCATACTAAAACTTTATTAAATTTCTGAACAAATTTTTTTTTACAACTTCCTGGTTTACTGCTGCATATAAGGTAATATCTTAAAGGTAAATCTCATTAGCATAATGGTAAACTTCTTTTTTGTATATAATTTTAATTCAATAAACCAATGAACATAGTAAATACTTTTGTAAGAAAACACTTTTTAGAATACTTTAGTTAAATACAAATTTACTTTCTAAATTAATAATGAATCAGGTTGTGAATACTAAATTGAGCAAATGCACTGTTATGTAAATTATGAGCAAAAGTTTTCTTGATTGGTTTTTGATTAATTTATAACTTAAAGATTATTTTTGAATATTTTGACTGGACATATAGGTTAAAGTACAATGTGAGTCAAAACAAACATTTGAGCTCAAAATAAAAATCATATCCATACTTTTAAAATGAAAACCAAAATACTAATCATTAAATTATTCACTTGATACAACTAGTTATGTTAGTTTAGTTAGTTTTCAATATTTACGGAACTTTAATAAATGAGAGAAATCAGATAAAAGTTAAAATATTTAAAAAAGTTATCATACAGAGGGGGAAAAAAAGTCACTTTTTCAAGAAAGATTATGTTAACAAGGTCATACATTAATTTTTTTAAAACTTTTGCAGTAATTTAAATAAAATATGCATGTGTACATTGACTTTCACATCACAGCTTTTGGTTCAAAAAGCTGATTCATAATACATTATTTTAGATTTTAAAAAAATGCATATTATAAAATAAGAGATTTGGAAAATAGTTTAGTAATTTTTTAAAAACTTTTCTAAATTCAAGAAAAAATACAAAATATTAAATAAAATACAGAAAATTCCAATAAATGAAGAAAAGTATAGTAAATATAATAATGCACAAAGAAATTACCTCAACTTCCTTGATAACACTTGGCTCCAGCTCCCAGGAGCAGCACTTAAATCTACAAATTTTTTAACATCTAAATAAAGAACAAAAAAATTTAGTTAAGTATGTTTAAATTATAGATCATAAATAAGCCATTTATTTAATATGTTCAATTGCTTAACATACATTTTCTAAAATGTGACCCTAGACATTGCTGTTGTAACAATTTAAAGGAAAGTTCATATTAATAGCTAATCATTCATCATAGAATCCAGCCAGAGTTTGGTGAGGCTAGCAATTTTTTTACCAATTATCTATTATCTTGGCAACTTAAATAATGTCATCATGATCAATATCCTGTTTCCAAATCCTGATCGCATTCAAACTTTGCAATCCTGCATACTATTTTAAGTTTCAAATATCAAAATTTTTATTGAATAACACATGAAATAAAAATAGTAACTTGATCATCACTTTCAGAATTACAAAAATACAAATTCAATTTATCACTATCCACACCTTTAATTTCCTACAGACTAATAACATAATTCAATTTGATATAAACTACATAAAATATAACTTCAAACACTTAAATTTTATTTTGACATACTTTCAAAACAAAAATTTAAACACTTAAACTTTAACCATAACTGAAAAATGATTGAAGGGTAACCAAGCGAATTTCCATGTATGCTCTGATTCTGTTATGTCATAAAATGGAAATTACATCATACATATGCAAAACAAAGCATTCAAATGTTATAAACCAGTTTGGCACACTTTATTCAAAATTGTTTAAAATAATAAAGCTAAAAATAATGGATTATGATAATCAGAAATTGTATAAAAAAAATTTCTTAATATTTGCAATTTCATTTTGCTCTAAAATTAGGTTTTTAAATGTGTCCCTTTTTAAACTTTCTTGCAATCGCAAAATAAACTGATAGGCAATTGAATTAAAAATAACAAGCAAGTTACAAATTCTGAGATGTTCACAAGCATAAAAATTATTCAAATATAACATAATCTGCAGTTTGGTAAGATAAGGAGTCTCCTTATTGTAAGCGATCGTCAAAACTAAAATGAATAAGAACATGCATTAATGTACACTTAATCATAATCATCAGGGACCACAACCAAAGTATTATTTTAATTCAGAAGTAGTGCACTCAGAGTTTTATGCACAATTGAGTCAAAGCTGTACAAAGAGTACATAGATTCTGGTAAACTATTCCTGTCAGAGTCAACAGCCATGGATAAAAGTATTTGAATAATTTATATAGTTGGTGGCTAGTCAACACCTTTAACAGTATTTAAACAGGCTTAATACAACAGATTACCAGCTGATTTAATGCAGTTGCATAGAAATACTTAAGTGTCAAATTACACAAAACTAATGATAAATCTTTTTCTTTAAATGAGGCATTAGAGATATTGTTTTACAAGTCTCTCAACTATTTGTACAAAATAGAGTAGCATTGGGACAAGAATATCACCAACAGCCACATTGAATTGAAGCAAAATGCTGTCTGGAAGGATTATTCAAGATTCATTCTAATACATGGCTGCACAACCCTACCAAGAGGTCAGCGTGCCTAACTGCAGATAGAGAGGACTTGGGTTTGAATCCCAGTTTGAGTATGGATATACTTTTTTGCTCTCCTATTTTTGTCCTTTCCTTATATAAATGAGTTGTGAATGGTTGTATACCACCTAAACAAGTACATATAGCATGTGTGTACTGAGGAGGTTAACTCCACACCAAATTACAGGTTCAGTTGGAAAAGTGGTGAAGCACCTGATATTTCCAGCTTTGCTGGCACAAGGCAACAACTTTATAATGCATGCTACTGGCAGAGAGTACACACATGTATATGCGGTAAACTACATTAAATATTAGATTACTTCTGCATGCAATGGACTTGTCAAGCTGATGAAGTCAGTGTACTTATCTGGGGAATATTTATACAAACTATAAGGGATCATAGATATATATGACATAATTTTTCCCAGATAAACATTCTCATGGTAATCATCTGCTTCCACAAGCTTTCAACAACTCATTATAGAGACAGTTTTTGAAAGAGACAATGCAGTCACTCCAGAGAATTGAACGTTTCTTTAAAGCCAACAAAGTAACCTAACTTTAATCAATTCAAGGATTTTCGGGATACAAATCAGATAAGTGTTTGAGGCTGACTACTTTCATCAAATTTCTATGAGTTGTGGGATGTCATTCAAAATATGTGGATACATATGTCTATCTTTAGTTTCTAACATTTTGTAAATTCCAGGTCAAAATAAACTGCAATTGCACCTAATGTGAAAGATATTACATGGCACTAATCCTTAATTCAGTTGTTCCTCAGTGTACAATATGTATAAAAAAGAGAATAAGATAATGATTTTTCAAAAAAATTTTAACTGAAAAAAATCATAACTTTTTTATTAAAATACAGCCTACCTATTACTACACATACTTACAATATTATTTTATTATTATTTAAATAAATAATAACAAAATAATGACAAAGTATCAGCATTTATTCAAAATTTTGGTTTTTTATAAAAGTATAAAATGTTATTCTGATTTAACTAATCCCCCGCAATTTGTAACAAAAGCAAACAGTATCGTAAGCAAATATTCAATGGGTGATTTGACACCTTTAGCAATGATGCTAAGAAGTAGGATTCTTTTTTCATAAAGCTAATGTTACTTTGTAATATTTGACTATCTTTTAAGACAGAACAGAGAAAGAAGTTTAATATTTTAATAATTAAAGAAAAAATTAAGATTTGAATTAATGTTTAATCATTTAGTTCTGAACTAGAAAACATATCTCTATGTAAATTCTTCAATTATAATTTTTTTAAAAATTTATTACTTTTCCTTTAGTTTCAACATAAAGGATTAACATCATTTAGAACAAAAAATAGATTACTAATAAGATATCTATAAAAATTACAGACTAATTTGTCATGATTAATAAATCAAATTTATTATTAAGTGATGTGAAATAAAGTAAACTATTTTTGAAGCTAATAAAAATTTTCATCAATTTGAAATTAACCATTTTAAAAATATTTAGTACTACTCAACATTAAACATTACACTCAAAACTGATTTATTTAATTAGTAAAAATTATAATAAACTTTTTTGGCACATCTTAATCAAAAAAAAAAAAAAAAAAAAGCCTAAAATCTACTAAACGAAATGTTGTATTTCATAAATGATATAAGCACTTTCATTTTTCTTTTTCTGTTATAATAATTTACAAACTTTCAATAAAAAGCAATAAATTAAGTAAATTTTTGTAAAATTTTGAATTTAAGGTATACACATTATTAAAATCATTTATTACTGAAATATATCTGAGTATGGTAAATATCATAACTACAGAGAAAAATTTTACGGATACAGCCCAGACGTAATATTTTTATAAATAAGGAACTGCAAAACAGATGTTAAAATCTAAAGTTTGTAAAATAGAAAGACAAGTGTTAGATCTTAACACTAATTTACTTTATCAAATTGGTTTCTCTTTATAATAATATTGTTAGAAAAATAATTTAATATTAATTGTATAATAAATACATACAAAATAATATAATTTTTAGTTTATTTTATTAAAAAATCAGGTAATCTTTTTTTTTTTTGTTTCAAAACTATATTTTTAAAAGCAGTTTTGCTATCACTCAAATATGCAACTGGCAGCATCCGGTTCCTTTATAAAAATTCATGGATGAGAAAACTGCCCACATTTAATTTGTCAGATAAATGGTCTAAAATTTCTTCAAGATACGGTGGTTTCTTTAATAAATCCTGCATGTCAAAATAATAGATATTTTTCTTAAACATCATTCAAAACATAGATAGATAAGTGCAATGGGACATGAATATAAATGTCGTAAGGTGATTCAGTGTCATAATTATCAGTTCCAGTAGTAATTTACAATACTTGAATCTGAAGCCACTTATTATATTTTGATACATGGACTGTAAGGCAAAAGTTAGATCGGGCAGGAGAATATCCCCATAAATTCTCAAAAAGGATGATTTCAACACCAACATTTCAATTAATTATATAAAAGTGGAAGAATTTATGATTCGTGGATAAAAATATTGATCAAATAACTCAACCAGTGATAAAAAAGTAACACTAAAAAGTAAATGGAAAAAAAATAAGTAAACAATAATAAAAGTTGCAGGAAAATGAATTTGCAAGATATTTTCTAAAATTTCTCATCCTAAATGCGAATTAAAATTATCATTCAATCTATGGTAGCTTTTTGGGGACCAGCCACTAGTTAATAAAATTGCAAGTGCTTGTAAGCCATGAGAGTTTCCTAAAAATTCTGATTTACCACATCAGTTGCTAGGTTCACTCAAAATTTCTTATTCTTTCATCTTTACTTGACAGTAATTTAAAATTTAACAGCAGTTCAAACAAAGGCATAAAAGTTATATCAACCTTTATCCTTTGCTTATCATTATCTTGACAGTAAAAATCTTAGCCTGGTCTATATTAGATCACAATAAGATTAGTACTATTAAGATCTAATACGAAAAAGATGGAGAATAAGAAATAAGAGTCTCAGGGTGACAATTTCAATAACTTGATGGTTGTGCTGTTGCTCAAAAATTATTTTTTTCAGTTAATTATCTTTTAATTAAAAGATTAACTGAAAAGAACATTTCCAGCAATAGCACATTAGTTTAATTATTTCATAATAACAAAACAACAAATTAAAGAGCTTCTTTTAGAACAGAATATTCAGAATTTCAAATAAAGGCGTTCGGAAATAATTCAACTTTTGAATGATTAATTTATAAAATGCTTTTTTATTGTAGTCTTTTTTATTTTTATATAAACACACACTATCTTAATTATGTTAATTACTGATGAAATGGTGAATCTGTGGTTTCGGTACCCCTTTTTCGCCAAATGGACGACAGATGCGCAAAGCGTGGTAACCCTGACTATTTCATCCTAAATGCACTCCTTATGGAAATCCTGTCTTTTTTGTTATACAATTTGTAAAAAAGCCATTGTTTTCATTGTCATACTAACCGTGAAATTCGTTAAAAACACAGATTTTGGTTTCGTGGCCATAGAAACTCTGTTTTTGCATAGTGTATCTCGGAGCATTCGGCTCAACTGAGTATTACAGTCTCACCTTGTGGAGCGCGAAATCTCACCAATGTCCTAAGTCGCAAGGCACGAAAAGTCACCAAATCTAGTTCTTGTTTACATCGCCAAAAATTCACCATAAATGATTGGTCACCAAATGTGTTTCTACGTGAATGTATCCCTGGATTTTCATGGTGTCTCCACGTAATGTCTCGGAGGATGCCGAATGTATCCCTGGATTTGCTCATTCATGTGAATGTGAAATATTCACCATTTTCATTTAGCAAGGCATTGTATTAGTTACTCGTCACGTTATTACTTACTTGTTGCTTCTATTATTCAAAATCAATGGAGCTTTGAGATGCCACGCTATGAATTTGTGAGATATATTTTGTTTGAGTGATAAAGGTGAGAAAGAAGTTATTATGTGGTGTATGAATGTCGGTTTAATTTCCAAAAATTATTTATGTGTTAAATGTGGTGCAGAAATGAAACTTGCTGATAGAATGGATAGAAAAATGAAGGTAAGACTTAATTTCAATTATTTTCTGCATTATATTTTTTAATTTATTTCGGATCTGTTTGCTTAATTTGCAAAATTTTTAATTTTAAGGATTTGATTGAAACTAAACTACAATTTTTTAGTGTAATATTGATTTGTATCATTCTATTTAAAATCATTGGATTTATCAAAAATGTTTTACCAAATATATAAATATTAATTTTGAATTTAATTTACAGTGTAAAAGATATTTTTTGTGAAATCATAAAATTTACTTGTATGTAATATTGATTTGTACAATTCTATTTAAAAGACGATTACTATTCTAATTTAATAATACGCTTAGCAATTTTAATTGAACACTTATAATGATTGTTATTTATACTTTCTTATTTTAGTAATTTTAAATCGGAAGATTCTCCCACCATTTATGTTACTATTCTTATTTCAGCATTTAGGAGGGTTGAAGCTCCCGTGTTTTTTCATGCCAATTCCACTCCAATTGGCATCCTTTTGGGGTTGCCAATAAATTTCCAAAACGCCTGTCTCAGGCGCTTTGCAAAAACTTTTTTCGCCATGTTTGCCAAGGTGAGGCCGTAATACTCCGTTTTACTGACCCAAAGCACATTTTCACCCTAACTAAAAATAATTCAAATGCCTATTTTACATTTGTTAGTCTTAATATTATGTAAATATAGCTCCATATAAGTGTATGAGAGCATTATATTACATCTTACTTAGATATATTACAATAACAAGTTATATTATGTAACTCGTAGTTTGCAAAATATTTTCACAACATATACCGAAAAAGATTTCTAAACAAAAATACCTTTAAAAATTCCAAATTCTTCGTTTATTTGTAATAATTTAAATGCACTTCTCGCTCGCCAGCCTTCCTCTTTAGCAAGACGATAGTAAACATCATGTTTATCTTTTGAGCAACAACCCATTATTTAGTTAATTAATTTAATCAGTTCCTTAAGCTGTAGTTAAATATAAAAATAAGATAAAAAGTTATAAGGATAAATCCATGAAATGTTGTAAAGTTGATTGTAAATGGACACTTTAGAACTTCAGAGTTATGTGGTCAACTTGTCTGTTTTGATTTTTGTTGCATTTGTTGATAGGTAGGTTATGGATGGCACGTTTGGAGCTTTTGCTAAGATGCTTGAAGCTTTCATTGAAGAAAGTTGCATTTGTTCTATTCTTTATTTTCGCCGATTGATGCCGCTAAGTAAAACCAACTCTTTCAAATTTTTCGCAATGAAATAACGAAGGCAACACCTGTGAGCCCTACATCACGAACGTAAGAGAAAATGTAAGGCCTGGCGCAAACTTCTTCCGCAATTTATTATGACGTCATGTCATGTGATGCCAATCTTCTGTTTAACCAATGAAACTATTTACATCATATTGAATTATTATTTATATTTTAACTGATGAACAATATCAGTTTTGTGAAATTATGACTGTTTATTCATCGAGACATCTGATATATATGTTAATTTATTTATATTAAAACTCAAAATATGTAATTTCTTGGCATTTTTTTTATATTTTGATAATTATTTCTGAAAATATTGAAAACTATCATTGTTTAACAAAACTAGTGATTATTTAATAATCTAAATTTAATCAAACACATAAAATTGCATCATTGCCTTAAATATAATATAATTATATTTTTAAAATAAATATTTGTGAATTTTTTTTAAAAAAGCTATAAATTTTTAAGTAAAAATAATTATAAATCTTTACATAAATGGCAAGCAAATTATCAATACAAATCAAATATTATTAAAATATATTTCATGTAAATTACTTTATGAAAAACAAAAAATATAAAAATGCATTCCTGAACCTATAATAATCTTTAATTCTGCGATGATAATTAATTTTTAATTAATTTATACATATATATTATACTTTTAGCTGCTCTTGCTACTATTAATGAGAGATACCCACTCGACAATTGGATACACATTTATACTGACGGATCAGCTGAGAGAAGTACTGGAAGAGAGGGAGCTAGTGTCTTCTCTAAATTTTTCCTACTCAATGAGCCTTTGGGAAAAACTCAGACAATTTTGATGGAGAAATGTATGCAATTTACATAGCTTTCCAAAAAAACTTAGATTTCTCGGAATTAAATTTGTTTTTCTTGTTGACTGTCAGGCTGCCATTCATACAATGGCAAATTATACTCTCCTACCTACATCTATAGAATTTAACTGTAAGACCATCATTAACACTTTACTGTCTGCGGAAAAGGAAATTACTTTACAATGGATCCCTAGCCATTGCGGCTTGCCTGGTAATGAAAAAGCAGACAATCTCGCGAAAGAGGCTTCTTTTTTTAAAACTAACAGAAACTCCAACTGGCTTGGGAAATGTCAAACTCCTTTTGAAACGGGTTATTCCTAACCAGCGAAAAGTTTATTACAAAGAGAATGCAGTTGATACCTCTTGCAGGACCCTGCTGAGCTCATGTATCCCCAAGGATATACCTATATCTATAGGGGTGGTTGGCAGTTGTGTTACTAAAAATATAAAAACTATTACTCATGAGTATTTTAATCACATAATTTTAATCATTTTCATTTTTTATCTCCGATGTAAGGAAAATCTTATTACAGCTTAGACCATTAAAATAATTATATTGGTAATTTGTAATTTCTGTGCGAATTAAAAATCATTAGTATAATGCCTTTTTTATTTTGTGAATTCATTTTATGTATGTTTCCTTTTTTTATTTTATCAAATATTTCTCAAGTTTCATGCATGGATAGTATCTCAATTCTTCCTGCATACCTTAAGAAACGCGTCTCGTCCCTATTATGCAATATAAATATGTTTACATAACATTAATTACTCTTAAACAAAATAAAGTTTCAATTATTTACTCTTAAACAAAAGTTGCAATTATTTATTAAATTAGTATAGTAAAAACTATGGAGATTCAAGTATTCGCTTACTTTTGCTTTGTGGAGGGAAATGTAAAAAGTGATCGGAAATACTCTGTTATAATTAAAAGTTCCCCAAATAAGTATTTGACAACATTTTAATATATTTTCAATAACAACACGGTACTGCAATATTTTTCAGTGCATATTTTAAGCTAAATTAATTTTTTAATATGTAAAAACAAAAATTAGGTTAAACAGTCATATATAAGTGAAACGTTGTATAAAAAGTCGTGAAGTTCTTATATAGAATGCAACTAAATTCACTATAATTTTTTGAAGAATTCTTGTATATATTCTTGCCAATTAGACAACGGCATATCAAAATCTGATGGTATCGGGTGCGGAACTTTATTTTGACACTCCTAAATATCAGAAAAAATTTCATTTGACCGTAAGAAAGACATGCATCCAAAGACAAAATAAGGCCTTAATTTTTTTTTTAAGAGTGAAGGAATTGAGCCATAGACCTTCTGTTCCAAAAAACATGGTCTTGCCATTTAATTATCATTGTGAACCCTTTTCAAAGTACTTTGACATCGCATAGGTAACCGCTGTTTAAAGGCTAGTCTAGGATACACTGCTTATTCTGGCTATGTTATTGATATAAAAAATAAACTCTTAGACTGATCTTCCTGAAGTGTTAAATGGAAGAAAAGTGGGCTAACAATTCAGCTGCAAGCTGGGCTATCATTGTGTAAATAAACACCTAAATAAAACAGAATAAAAGTAAACTCTAAATGTATTACAGAAATTTAATTCAAATGTTTTACGCATTGAACATCAGAAATAATTTCATTCCATGAAAGAGCTGAAAAAATAATATTTAGTGTATCACCATGCTGAAGGCATTTGACTTATATATATCACGGCGTATGGTGATGAAGAAATTTTCAAATTTGGAAGCTACACTTCAAATAGTACTAACTATTTCAATATAATTTCTAATTGTGAACCTTCATTCAGTACATTAAATTAAGTAACGGTAATTTTCCGATCAGCGTGACGTAATATTTTCTAATTGATTTAGCATTTTTAAATGTAGTAAGGTTAATAACATTTAAAAATGCTGATCATAAATACAAGAATTTTAAATGGAGGAGAGAAGAGATAAACTGTGAAATGTTTTCAATGGTTTTATAAAATATCTACATTTTTTCATTAGTGAGTTCAATCAGTTGGCAATGTAATACCAAATTATTTTGTGAGAAGAGAAGAATATTATGTAGAATTCCTATCGAGCGGGAAATTTGACAACGTAAAACAAGATATATACATTGTGGATTTTTACTTGCTTAAGTAGATATATTGTAAGTCGAAACTTCAACGAACTGAAATCCTAAACAACGCGTTTGAAAATTGAGAAACATAGGAAGGAATTTATGTTGAAAGCAATTAGGAGAAGTACATAGTCGAAAGAATTTAATGAATGTCTTAGTTTTAGTATGTATACGGAATGTCGATCTGTTTGTTCTTCAACATGATTTAGTCCCAAAAGAGAAAATAAATTTATTGTCATTTAAACGCACTTTGTTTGTAGGATGATAATGGCAGGACTTGACACTGACGTCATTTCTTCATAGTTTGGAATATAATTCCTTGCATTATCATGCTTTTGTTAAACAATTAGAAAGAAATTAAATTAAAAATAATCTTGAAATATATAAATATATATATATATATATATATATCGACTAATTTAGATATCTTAGAATTAATTTTCATTAAAGTAGTAATTTGTAGTTGGATGTTCCTTATTTTGCAATTACAGATTCTAATAATTAATTATTTGATAAAAACTTGCAGTTTTGATAATTTTAAAAAAATAATTTTTTGAATTTTGTAAACGTACGATGTTTTAAATTTAATATCCTTTCCAATATTTTTATTTATTTCAAACGGGAAGCTGTTAAAATTTTTAAATAGTATACATGTTGCTCATATCTCACTTGTTAAGGAATTTTTGCATATTATTCAAATTATTTATTTGGTTTTAAAAAATTTTCATTATAAATACACAAAAAATACCTCCAGTTTGTGAAAATTCGAAATGTGACTTAATCAAGGTCCATCTCAATGAGCTGTAGTATAAATTAAAAAAGTCGAAACATGTAATTTAAAAGCAGTCAAGTACTACGCGGATGAAATAAGATACCATTACTAAACTTATGAAAAAATTTAAAGCATATACATACAACTTGCAAAGAAGATTTTAAAATAAAATATATTAATTAATTAATGATGTACACCAAATGATTGTTGAATCTCTGTTTAAGTTCATTTAGAGGGAGATCAAATCAAAGCTTATATTATTGCCAATTTCATCAATTTTGATTGAAGGACGGAACTGTGCAGTTCTCTCCAGAAGCGGTAATGTTAGTTTTTAGAAAAGCTTTGCTTTATATTTGCCAGTCGTAAGATTCAGTGTTAGAATATCATTTTAAAAAAAGAGAAGGGCAATATATTTTGGTTCTATAACACTTTGCTTAAGCAACTGTTAAATCTAACTTTTTAATTTGCGTCATACCAGTACATGAAGGCACCTGGAAAAATTGTAAAAATACCTTCGATTTAAAACGAAATGAAGTTTAACACTTTAATCTCGCAGTGTTTCCTTTTCAGTAGAGTAAAATCTATCTGTAAGGACACATCTTTGGTAAAAGAGAAAAGGCCTCCTTCTCTGCCCGACACTCTGCGTTTTTATCAATATACTAGATACAAAAAATCAAAAAAACAAATGAAAACAAAGCAGTTATTGAAAAAACAAATAAAAAAATAAACAATAATAAAAATAAAATAAACAATAAATTAAAAATACGTAACAATTTAAAATAGACGATTGATAACATCCTCCAATCTTAAGTCTTTAGCCACTCCCACAACAGTCACTTACCAAAATGCAAATCCCTAGTCGTGAAAACTACAAAACATATCCTTCCAAAATAACCACACGCCTGCTATATGTAAAAACAAATTCATATTTCAAATTAGTTATAACATTTTGGAAGAATATGTTTTGGGGTCGAGAACATTCCAAAATATATCCATCAAAAATTATCAAACGCCTTTTATATGTTTTAGAAAATTCATATCTCAAATTAGTTATGTGATTTTGGAAGGATATGCTTTAAAGTCAAGAAGATTCCAAAATATATCCTTCCAAAATGAACACGCCCTTTACAATGTAATAGCAAATTCATATTTGAAAGTAATCCTGCCATTTTGGAAGAAGATGTTTTTAAGTGGAGAAAACAGCAAAAATATCCTTCCAAAATGAACACGCCCCATTTAAATGTAATAGCAAATTCATATTTGGAAGTAGTCATGGCATTTTAAGAATATTTTTCTCATCCCATTACTAAATCAAGCAAGATTTCTCCAACAATAATTCGAAAGCCAGCAGTCTCATTGTCAAATTTTTAGAATATTAATAGAGGAAAACTATATTCAGCCTTCATTTCAAAATTCTTTGTCCTGGAATTATTGATACAAACTCCATTGATTAAATAAAATAAAACCTTTTGAAAATGAAATATGGTACATGTATTCGGCCTGATATAAAAGGCATTCGATTGGTTTTACAAATCAACTGAAATATACAAATCCTCAAAAACATTGCGCAATCACTCAACGAACAATTAGCAATTAATACCTAATATTACCAAATGACGCTGAGAAGACAAGGAGTAATCATATGAGAGCTTTTTTCTTTGTCAATCTATCAAATTCAGTTTAAGCTAAAGAAGAATATGAAATTCAATATATTCTCAGAAATGGCATTAATGTCGCATCTTAATAAGGCCGGCCTCACATTATATCAAGTATGCCAAAAATATTAATATGGGCAACACGGATGTCGCCACATTGCCGATTGCGTTGAATGTGTAGGAGATCACTTTACGAATGTGTGTCCCAAAAACTGTTATTGAGATAACTTAAAGTGATTCATAGAAATTGCATAGTTTTTCGTAAGTGGAACGGAAAATATTTAATTTAATTACTATACATTTCAAGGGAAATACATTTATCACTATTAATGCATATTACATGTAAATATTTTAAAATTATAACGAATATTTGTTTTTATGCATAAAAGCAATATTTATAAATTTTACACATTATAATTTAATATGTATTTAAAACAAAGAAATTTTTAAATTTGATTAATAAATAAAAAGTTTTAATAGTGAATTTTATATATATGTATATATATATTTTTAATATTTTTCTACGAATACACAAAAGAAAGTTTTAACTTTTATCCATAAATAGTACACCTAAAACAAATAAATTAAGAATATATTAAAAAGTTTATCATTTTGCTGGTTTGTTCCAATTAATTTAATAAAATCAAATAACTCTTACATTTTGCAAACGGTCAAGCAGAAGACGTCACTTCATGTTTAACCTGTTCAAGTGTGATTCCCGTAATTGAAAAAATCATCACCACCACCATATATATATACATACATATATATATATATATATAT
The DNA here is from genome assembly GCA_030067965.1 of Latrodectus elegans. Classification (NCBI taxonomy): domain Eukaryota; kingdom Metazoa; phylum Arthropoda; class Arachnida; order Araneae; family Theridiidae; genus Latrodectus; species Latrodectus elegans. The sequence continues at coordinate 79,348,363 of CM057822.1, forward strand.
ATATATATATATATATATATATATATATATATATATATATATATATATATATATATATATATATATATATATATATATATATATATATATATATATATATATATATATATATATATATATATATATATATATATATATATAATAAAAGTTTTCAATATAGTGATCTACTAAACATTTTTTATTTTTAAATTATTTTTAAAGTTAAATGTGTAAAATTTTGGATTAAATTTTTGTAATAAAATTAAAGCTTACTATTATTTTTAATTATTAAGGTATTGATTTACACAATAGAATCTGAGCTAGCAACCGAATAGTTAGCCCACTTACTCTCCGTTCAACATTTGATGGGCACAAACCTTACTTTAATCTTGGCTGTTAGTAGAATTTTGGAATTGTCTTCAAAGTGCAGATCCTTGTCTAATTAGACAAGGTGTGCAAAGGATGACCGCATAGGGATTTACCTGCTAATGTACTTTTCTGCCAATAACATTACAATATTAAATACAATTTGAATTTATAATGTTTAACAATTTGGAATTATGATTGTGCATGATATTATCATATTCTTCTAGAATTGTTTATTTCAAGAAAAGATATTTTTTATTAAAGGTAATTATAGAACTAGTAACAACGTAATAATTAGAATAGAAAGAATTGTTTAAAATATGTTAATGAGTATTAAAACAATATATATATCCTTAGCACATTATCATTAAGTATAGGAATTTTGCAATACTATTCATAAATACATTCTTCAATTTTACTCTACATCGATTGCCAAAAACAATTGGATTCATTAAACTTGTAGACAGTTGTTAACCAATTTAAGAGAACATATAGAAAGCTCACTAAATTCGTCATTGGCAAGCATCTGACATGCTGGCCCCAACAACAACCAATATCAATTTAGAGTGTCTTCTTTCAGAGCAACTATTGCGTAGCATTATAATATTGATAATCAATATTCATAATTCTCCGGATATTGACCAATCAGAATTTTAATATTGCGTGTATGCATCTATGAACATAATTGATTCCGATTCACTTGATATAAAAAATTTTCTTTTGACTTCAAACTGAAGAAATGTTATCAAACATATCGATCATGCAGCATATTATAAAGCTAAGTAATACCTTATTTAATTTATACCTTATTTAATGGTATTACTTAGAGCTGTTTAACGCTTTTATTTTAAGAGTTGAGCTAAATTAATATTGGTTGGTGTCGGGGCCAGCAAGCCAAACGGAACCATGCTTGCAAAGGACGGCTTTATTTAGCTTCACTACATTCTCTGATATTGAGGTTAAAAATTGTTTAAACTTTAATGAATCTTGTTATTTTTGACAATCGATGCAAAGTAAATTTGAGGAATTTATTAACGAATTTGAGTTGGAAGAAATATGAAAAATAGAATTTGTATTCTTGAGAGCCTATTTTCTTTGAATTCGAATGAATTCGCAATAGCTTGAAAGAGATATTTTTTTTATCCAATTGCAAAAATATCAGTCGACTCACTACATCCCTAAGCAAAACAGATATCTATCCTACGCCACTCTGTTATGTATTATTTCTTTAATAATTTACATAAATATTGTATGGCATTTAAAGAAATTTCAAAATACCATTGTTAAAAATATCTATGCGTCCCTTATATTCATATAGTGCTTCTATTTCTGGTTTAAGTACCGTCATGCTAATGATGCTTTCCAGTTATTTAAACCTAAATGATCGATTGTGATCAGAGGAAGTCTCGTTCGTTGCAAATAAATATTTATATAATTATTTTTTATATACTTCAGAATGTATAACCTAAACCTCAAAATATAATTTAAAGAAATCTTTATAGTAACATATATTTATAGTAAAATTATTTTGAAACAAAATGGGGCAAACAAGTAAACTGTATTTTAATTTTAATTTTTTTTCATGATATTTCTATTTCCATAGTAATACTCTTAAACCTTCATACTCGTTTATGCAATTTAATATTCTAGAGTATCTTTGATTTTTTATTTTTCTAACTATATTAAAAAAATTTTTTCATATTAAATAATATAATTGAAAATAAAAATTAAATAAATTTCAAATATAGAAAGAAGAGTTTAATATAGAAAGGAAGAGCAAATATAGAAAGGAGAGTTTTATATTCTTCCATATTAAATACACGCAAAATAATTAAAAGATATCCAAAGTATTTTCATTTTTCTCGCATAGACTCAACTACTATAGATAAAATTTCAATCGTAATAACAAATTTTAAATAAATTTGCAAAAGTCACACAGTGAATGTCTCTTTTAGCTGATTGTTATAATATCATACTACTTTACTTTCATACTTGTTAAGTGTTAATCCATATCAATGCAATGAATTTATTAAATTATTGTGCTTTGCATCAACACGATTGCCGCTTGTAAAAAGCAAACAACACTAGATCGAACAGCAACACTTACTACTTGACCACAAATGATACAGGATTTCCCAATATATATATGCAGAAAAGAAAAGTAGGAGAAAAAACTGATAGTTTATTTTTTTTATATTATATTATTATTTTTTTTTTTTGAAATTTCTTGAAAAGTCGAGAAGCTAGTCTTAATAATTCCGTTGCTGATGTCAGAAAATATTACAATATACTTCGGATAAATTGAATCAAATTTTTCTCCACAAAGAAAAGAGTTTTTTTTTTTTTTTAAATAGGTTTTTTCTTTCTAATATCTATATCTTGCAATTTGAATGTTCTGTATTGCAACTGACAAAAATATTATTATATTCATTGAGTGAATATAAAAAATTTCCTGCGTTTTATGGAATAAATTTTACATAAAAATGCTTGTTGATGTTTTAAATCTTGCAATACTCAAGTTACATGACTATGAAAATATTTATTATTGACATTATATTTTTTTATATTATAGTCATGATATTTTTTTATTTTAAATGGACAATTTTCATTTACTTAAATATATTATTTAAGTAAATGAAAATTGTCAATCTAAAATAAAAAAATATAATGCCTAGTTCATATTGTTTCGCTTGATAAAATCATCATTCTTATTCAACTTTTTGATAACCTAAGGTAAGTGCTCCCAATTTAGTAGTACTTTGCATGGTATCACAATATATATAGTAACAATGAGTAATGAAATGATTCACCATTCTGATTTATTGGATTAGAACGGAAATATTTAATTTAATTTTAATCCTTATTGTAACTTTTTTCCCTTTATCTCTTCATATTATAACAATACATACATACATATACACATACATATATATCTATATACATCCACACATATATACATACATTCACACACACATATATATACATATATATATAATCTTTTTTTTATTTTAAATATTTATTTTCACAAAATATAATGAACACAATTACAATTATTTTCCAGGTTCTGATAATGGAAACGGACAACAAATTACACATGGAATAAAAGTTGCAACACAACGCTATTTACCAATTTAAAATGTATTAACATTTTGAAATCTCCTAAAATATTTTCTTCAAAGCTAAAAACGTATCAAGAACAAAAATGCGGACTTATATAAACACAAAATTTGCGAACTGAAAGCTATCTTTTCTTTCATGAAGTTGTAACATTTATAAAATTCGTTCATATTAAGCACTTAAACAATGAAATACTAAAGAGCCTACTAATTTCACACTTTAATTCTATTCCATATTATTAGAATCATTATTCGCTTAAGGTCATTCAACAAAATTAGTCAAAAAAAATGAATTTTTAATTAAATAGTAATTAAATAGTTCATGTATTTGTAAACTTTTCAAAAATACTTAAGAAAAATTTAGAAATGTTAAGGAATTTATATTATAACCAATATGTAAATAACTGTTACATGAAGAGAATAGTTCTAATGGTTGATAGGTGTCTAGCTGTTAGGCCATTTCCCCATTATTTTAAAAAATTGAGTTCACCCCTAAAAGAATATTCAAAATACACATAATTCTTAATTTTAAATAAGTCTCAACTTTTTGATAACCTAAGGTAAGTGCTCCCAAGTTGGTAGTACTTTGCATGGTATTAAAAATTTAAGGTAACAATGAGCAATGATATGATTCACCATTCCGATCCATTGAATTGAAATTTTTAATTCACTAATAATCCTTACTTTTATTCGTTCATATTATATATATATATATATGAATAATTGGGTATGTTATATAAATAACATAAAAAGGTTGGTTAATATAAACAAGAATGTGTGTGTGTTTGTATATATATATATAAACGTATATATATATATACATACACACATTCTTTTTTATATTAACTATTTATTTACACAAAATACAATTGACACATTGACAATTAATTTCTCAAGTTCCGATAATGGAACTAGACAACGAATTACATACACCAGAATAAAATTTTTCCAAGGAATCATTTCATTAGAGTTATATACAATAAAGCCATAGGCCGTTAGGCCTATGACTTTATTATATTATATGGGCCACGTATATCACACAGTTTCAGGTTTTCTGTATATACTGTTCCCTTGTATAAACACAGACATACAAACTTGATGTTCCCACATGCTTTTTATTAAGTCATCCTATAGTTCTTCTTCCTTTTTCTTGAGCTTCGATTAGTGATTGGACAGTTAGAATGCGTCGAATTCTGAGAACTGAACGTGGTCTAAGGAAGTTAATTAAATGGTTGGGGTTATAATTTTCAATTTTTTGTATTTCAGTGTTGTTTGCTTGATAGAGTTTATCATAGAACCTAAAAGCCAGGTAATTGATATAACGCGAAAGCGTTAAAAATCGCAGTTTTTTTCTGATAATATCATTGCTGAAATAATATTCCGATCTTGACATAATTCTAAGTAATTTATTTTGCTGTCTTTCCAGCATCTTTATGTTCGTATCTGCTGCTAATCTCAAACTGGAGCAGCATGCGTGATAATAAGGTGTAAATAGGCCTTATAAATGAGCTGCTTATTCATCAAAGAGTTTTAATTTATATGCGATCAGTTGGTACAATCTTGTTTTTGTTGCTATAAATTTTTTCTTAATTTTAGATATATGGGGCTGCAAAATAAGCCTTTTATCGATGGTTAGTCCCAGGTAATCCACCTTGAGTGACCTTGGAACTTCAATACCTGCTATCTTTATTTTAAGACATTGTGATAATTTTCTCTTGAAGTGCCTGGAACTTCGTTACATTTATTTTGATTTTCCAGATTTTCAACCACTTTTCTATGGCCGCTAAGTTTTGAGCTAAGTTGTCGTGAATTTTGTGGTATTCCCACTAGTGGATTTGTCTGATTTGTAGATCCTAAAATCGGTGTTTGCAACCAGTGAAGTAAACTCAATATCCGAGCTATTATTATAAAGTCAGCCCCAACTGTAATGTTTCGCATTAAAATCCCCAGCTATAATAAGCTTATAGCTGAGAGAGGCTAAATTTTCTATGTCTACTGAAAGTAAGGGGTTAGTGGCGAGTGGTATTTAGAAGGATATCAGCATGATATCTTCGCTGTCAACAAAGTGAAGCTTAACTATTGTCGCTTTAACAAAATGTACTTTAGGGGTTGGAATACGAGTGTGATTTAGTTTATTTTTGATTAGGATAGCCGTCCCTCCTTGGGCTACTTGACGGTCGTTTCTAAAAGTCGTGTAATTTGGCATCCTGAGGGTATGCATTTTGGTCAGGTGTGTTTCGTGTATCATAATTACACCAGGATTGTGTTCCTAAAAGAAATTTTTGAATTCCGTATATTTTTTAGAATGCCATTGGCATTCCAGCTCATTAATTTTAGATTTTTACCTCATTATTTGTTATTATAATTTTCTGTTAAGCTGAGTGATTTCAATTGTATGTTCAATTTATCAGTAGGATGAATTGTTTTTTCCAGTAAGGGTACAGCCCGCAGTAGTGAAGGGTACGCTTTAAATATTGTATTAACCTCTTTTAAAAATTTAATTATTGTGTGGAAATTTTCGAATTGATTATTATCCGGTAAAATATTGAAGTTAGCTGAGGAAGCATTTGTTGTTGGGGTGTTGTTTTGGGTGCAGCTACCTGAGAAAACGTTACATTTTGCCTTGTATAGTTGGGAGTTCCGCTTGTGGCAGGGGGAGATCTTTCGTTTTTATTTATCGGGTTTACAGGGCAACCTGCATATTAGGCAGTTTGGTTGTTGCCGCAATTGCAACATTTCGGGGTTTCTACTTGTTCGTGTGGACATTCCCGGGATTTGTGCTTCTCACTGCATTTAACACAATAAGGTCTCAAATAACATATTGTTGAGTTATGAACAAACCCCTGGCAGTTGTAACACTGCACAGGTCTAATATTTATGTATTTTTCGATTTTAACTATTATATTCACAATTTCCCTGACATCAAATATTTTGAGGTCAATTTCATTATAGTTTAGAGTTACAAGGAAACATGGCAAAGGCTTCTTTTTTCTATGCCTTCTCATTAGAGCCACCGCTACTACATCAAAACCTTTACTATCAAGTTCTTTAATCAACTCGGTTGGCGTTTTACAGGGTAACTGTTTGATAACTAATTTAACGTGTTTTTCTAATCTCTTTTTTAGAATTAGGCTTTCAATACTCTTTTCTGTGAAATATTTAGTTATTTCCCTGTGAGTCTCTGCAGTAGTTGGAATAACCTTTAGATATTCACCTGCGAGTTTAGCAGTTGAATTTTTGTCATAAGATTGTCTTGGATTATTAAGGAGGACATTGCAATTATTTTCAAATTTAATTAAAATTGGGGAGTTGCATTTTTATGGGTAATGTTTATTGTAATCAGATTATTATTGACCTCATTTTCATTAGTTTGGGGATGAATTGGGTGAAGTGGAGAAAATTTGTTCGATATGTTGGTATGTTTGCTATCCGTGACACTTTTAATATTAGCAGTCTTTCTAGGCCTTGTAAAGCCTTCGTTATAACTGAGTGAATTAAGAGCTCGTTTATATTTAGAGTTGCTGTTATCCATATAAATAGTTCTTGTTGAAGGCACTTAAGAGTTTTCCATAGAAATCGGTTTCACATACGTATCATTCCTTACAACATTATTGTATTAGATGAATTGTTCGATACAAGCATATTATTTACATCATTATTAGATACATCGTTAGATACAGGCATATTGTTTACAAACCCAGAATTATTAGCATCAACACTTGTTTTCTCTACAATAGCATTATATTCATTATTTTTCACCATATCTATACTCAAATTAGGATTATCTTTAGAAGTAATATAGCAAGCTTCTCAAGCATAAATTTTAGAAAATTAGTTTACATAACTATATATCAACTGAATCTGATAATTTAAAATAAAATATATTCAAATTCTTAATACCTTTAAAAATCGAAAGCACTTTTTGACTTTATTAGTTAAGGTGGTCCATTTTGCCTTTCCTTTAGATTTTTGATTTTATTAGTTTTTGTTTCATTTACATTGTTAGATTTATTAATAATAATTAAATTATCTGAATCAGTTTCAGTATAACTATAAACAACATTCATAGCTGAGTTATCACCATGCAAGGTACAGTTTGAAATCAAGCAGTAACCAAATTGGGAGCACTTACCTGTCAACTGGTGATGAAAGCTCTCTGGTACAATCCATTAGTTGCAATCCAATAATTGTCATTGTTATAATTTCCACCTTTTCCTCAACCACTTCCATTAGCCATTCTTGTGCAGTCGCGAAACATTCAAGTCTCTCGCTGCTTCTCACAAAATCACGTAGGACTTCGCATCTAGCCATTTTGGTGATAGGAACACTAGAATCCATAGATAGCAGAACATCCACCTTATACACTATTGACTTCACACCTTTTACATAAAAATCACTCATATCACAATTAATGACACAATTGTAGATCAAATCTTCTTGCGTGCTAATCACTAATTTACTGCCCTGAAAAGGGCCTTTTAGCCCAGGCGCATCCGACGCATTTTCACATAACGCTGAATTACTTGACACAGACTCAGATGTAGCATTCGCATGTTCCTAGCGGGAATAATTGGCAGGGCATTAGTATCCATATCAATGTTCACTGGAGTTTCAAATCCGCTTGAAGAGCTTGGTTGTAGAGGCATGGAAGAATCCATACCTGGTCCCACGGCGCAATCAGCAGGATTGGCGATCAAGTCCGAACAGTTACAGTATACGTCCGGTGGGAGCAATCCAAAATCACCTCGTTGTGAGGCATGATGCCCTCCATCCGCGGCCTTCGACTGGAGAAATCACAAAAGCCGGTTTGAGGACACGCCTTAAAACACGTCTTGTTTCATTGAAGAAGTGAAACCAGAGATATGTTTCATAAAGCTGATATGAGAAGTTAGATCATATTATTTATATCTAAAACTAAGAACAAATTTATAGCAGCAAAAACAACATTGTATCTACTCATTGCACATAAATCAAAACTCCTATTGATGAATAAGCTGCTCATTTATAAGGTTTATTTGCGCCTTATTATTATGTATGCTGCTCCAGTTTGGGGTGGAACAGCGGGCACGAACATGAAGATACTGGAAAGACAGCAAAATAAATTACTTAGGTTAATGTCAAAATCAAAATATTATTTCAGAAATGATCTTATCAGAAAAAACCTGGGAGTTTTAACGCTTTTGCGTTTTATCAAATGCCTGGCTTTTAGGTTATATGATAAACTCCATCATACAAACAACGCTGAAATACAAAAAACTGAAAATTATAACCCTTCCATTTAATTAACTTCCATAGACCACGTTCAGTTCTCAGAATAAGACCGCATTCTAAATAACCAATCACAAATAAACACCCAAGAAGGAGGAAGGATAAAAACAATAGGATGACTTAATGGAAAGCAATTAGGAAAATCGAGTTAGTTTGTATACTAGGGAACAGTATATACGGACAAACTGAAACAGTGCCATATGGATGGCGCGATCTGTTGGCTTTATTGTATACAACTCTAATGAAATGATTACTTGAAAATTTTTTTATTCAATACGTAATTTGTTGTCTTGTTCCATTATGAAAACCTTGAAAATTAATTGTTATTGTCTTCATTGTATTTTGTGAAAATAAATATTTAAAATAAAAAAGAATATATATGTATATGTGTGTGCATGTATATATCTATGTGTGTATATATGTATGTGTTTGTATATGTATATATATATCGGTGTATGTGTATATGCATGTATTTATAGATATAATATGAACAAATAAAGGGAAAAAAGTTACTGTATGGATTACTATTGAATTAAATATTTCTGTTCCAATCGAATGGATCAGAATGGTGTATCATATCATTACTCATTGTTACTATAAATATTGTGATACCAATCAAAGTACTAGCAACTTGGGAGCACTTACCTTAGGTTATCTCAAAGTTAAGACTTATGTAAAATTAAGAATCATGTGTATTTTGAATGTTTATAAGGGGTGAACTTAATTTTATTAAAAGAATGGGGTAAATGGCCTAACGGCTTGACACCTATAAACCTTGAGACCTCTTCTCTCTCTATTTTATATAGTTTTAGAATGAAAATTTAATATACTTTTAATTAATTTGTAGAAAGTTACTGTGTGCATGAGAAAAAGATTTAAATTATTGTCATATTATTATTTATATTTAGCGTATAAAAATTATTGTCTTAAGTACTTAAATGTTTATTTTTAAACATTCGAATGTTTCCAAAATTTTTCTTTTATCTTATGACTAAGTAGGACATTCCTTGAAGCAATATGTAATCTGCATTCGTAACGAGAGGAATGTGATTGCTGATTTGCTATAATTTCCTACCAATAAGTTTGATAACGACATCTGTGATGGAAAGTAAAATACAAGATAGAAAGAATGAAATGTTCGTGTTAGTGCATGGAATTATATGTTCTTGTTGGTATTAAGTAGACAGAAACGTTATCCCTAATAAACTATTCCATATGCCAACACAAAAACTGATATCATCACACCCTTACAAAGAATTATAGCCATTAACGTCAAAGATTAACAAAAATGGTGGATGTACTGATAAACTAAAGCTTCGAATACCACATAGGAGATGGCACCTTGTGTGGTAAGAAGCTGCAGATATAGCGTGAATTCTTAAAGCTGCATCAGGTAGACTAGTATTCAGTGGATGTGCAGTGCTGGGAAAATTATTAGATGTAAAAATTCAAAACCTCTAGAACTGTGCCATCATGAACACAGCCTTTACAAAAGTATTTAAACCAACACATGGATGTCCTGTTACTGGAATTCAGGAAAATTTCCTGAAGTGCAAAAATGTTGAAGTCGCAAGGCTGAAGTAAGAACTGCATGAATGCATTTAAAGCTTGCTATTATTTTTAATTATTAAGATATTGTTTTAAACAAATTTTAAATTTCACTATATTAATTTGAAATAGAAATAATAATTTAATATGATATATTGGTGTGTGAAATTTAAATATATTTTAAATCTAAATGATATTTTGTTATAAAATGTAACACTCTTTTCTATATTAATACGCTAATGTAGAAAAGAGAGTTTTACATTCTTCCATATTAAATAGAAGCAAAATAATAAAAAAATATCAAAAGTATTTTCATTTTCCTCGTATAGAATCAACTAGTTAGAAAAATTTAATTGCAATAAAAAATTTTAAACAAATTTGCAAAAGGTCAAATAGTGAATGTCAATTTAATTGGACAGCATTGAATCTTTCTATTTGCATTTAATCAACTTATTGTGCCTCGCATCAACACGATTGCCGCTGGGAAAAGCGGACCACACTAGGACGCTCATCGACACTTACTACCTGACCTCAAAGAAAGTCAGGTTTCCCAATATATATATGCAGATAAGAAAAGTAGAAGAAAAAACTGGTAGTTTAAATTTTTTTAAATTCTTGAAAGATCGAGAACCTAGTCTTAATGATTCTATTGCTGACGTCAGAAAATATTACAATATACCTCTGACATATTGAATTAAATTATTCTCCACAAATTAAAGAGTTTTTAAATAGATTTTTTCCTTCTAATATCTATGTATTTTGTGCAATTTGAATGTTTTGTATTGCAATCGACAAAAATATTATTAGGTTCATTGAGGGAATTATAAAAAATTACCTGTATGTTTTTGGAATAAATTTTACATAAAAAATGCAGTAATTAATATCAATCTGACAAATTACATGCCTATGAAAATATGCCATATTCAAATTACATGCCTATGAAAATATTGATTATTGAGTAAGCAAATCAAAATAATATTCTTTAAGTAAATGAAAATTATCCATTTAAAATAAAAATATATAACGCCTAGTTCATATTGTTCCGCTTGAAAAAATCATCATTATTTTTAGGTTTTTCTAATTTGGATTACTATTAAAAATTCAAAATAAAACTAATTTTTTAAAGAAGTTTTCATGTGCTGAAATATTACTTGATTTGATATTAATTTTATATTAAGAGTTTAGCTTATTTTATTTAATAAACAATGTATTGTTAATATTTTCTTATAAATGAGCAAATGGAAACTCTCAATCTTATTTTAAATAAAAATATATTTCCTAAAAAAGGTAATTTCACAAAAATAAATAAGATTTAGTGAAAACAGAGCTAATTGTAATTAAAATATGAATAATAAAACAGTTATAGAAATCATACAATATTTATGTACTTAATAATTCATAAAAATTTCCTATTACCTACAAGAAAGATTTCACTTCGAATAAAATTAATGAATGTGTGCACAGTATTTTATATGCCCCATTAGATAATAAATTAATTTTATAATTATAATAAATATATGCATTATATTTTACTCACTGCAATTTCTATTCGACTACATAAAAATATGATGTTAGAAATTTGGTATCGAGAATTTCGTCAATTTAACTGTTTCTCAGAATTTACCCATTTAAGAAATATCTAGATTAATACACTTCTTAAATTACGATATAGTAAATGTTAAATATGTCGTTGAAAAAATTTATATTCTGAGGGTAGGCATCTGAAAGCATCTGAAACTGATAGGACAAGACAAAAATGTCAATATTAATCAAATTTCTATAAATATATCAATTTACATGACAACTACATTCAATAAATACCATTTAAATTTTTGATAGAGACTGATTTCTATTTAATATTAAACAAAATACAAGTTAATATTAAATAGCACACAAATAACACTATTTATTGAGACTAATGCTACTGTGTGAAATTATTGATACATATAATCAGAATAAAAAAAATGATCTGCTTTTTTTATCTCAAGCTTGCTGTAGCCGCATTATGTCTAGAACCATTATACATTTTCGATAATCTCCTGTGAAGTATTTCTCATTAATGTGTGACTTGGGTAAAATATGTAACACTAGAAGCATACTGACCACCAGCGGCAGAAATTGGGAAATTTCCAGAAAAGTGGTTCTGCGAATTTTAAGCAACATATTTGTCTTCCTGGAATCGAAATCGGATGCAACTGTATGAAACTAAAAGTGATTAACTCCGAATTCTAGGAAAATACGTATATTTAGTTTCCTTTTTGATGTCACTGTTTACATACATGCTAAGTATATATATTTTCTGCTTGAGTTCTCATAAAATGTCTTTTGAACATTGAATATTACATATTATTTGTTAAATTTTTAATAGTTATATGGTTTTGTGTAATAGAAAAATGTTTAAGCTTGAAACAAATCAATTCAGAGGAATATAATAAAATCAGGCACAATCATTATTCTTCATTGTAAAATATTAAGAATTCGAAATGCCTTTAATATTATAAAGTTATTGACGGGTAAATGGGCTATCCATTTGGTTGCAAACTGGGATACCATTGTTCCAACCTATAAAATTATCATCATCGTTAGTATTCCCTGGTTGAGATTATTTTTAAAACTTCCAAGTAATATTAATTTCTTTATAGAAGTTTTCATGTACTGAAATATTATTTAATTCGATATTAATTTTAAGAGTTTAGGTCATTTTATAAAAAAAAAACACAATGTATTGTTAATGTTATTTATATTTTTTAATAAATAAAGAAATGAGAATATTCATATTTATTTTAACTAAAAATATATTGAATATTTTTTCCAAGAAAGAAATTCCATAAAATTGAATCATCCTTCCTGAAAATTAGGCACAATGAAAATAAAATATAAATAATATAATACTGTTTTAGAAATCTTTTAATATTTGCATCCTTAATAGTTAATAAATGTTGCCTATGGTGTATTGTGTGCAAAATTAACGATGGACTTTGTAAAATTCTAAATTTTGGAAACGGTGACATTTGATATTTAAAATATTATGGACCTGCTTATTATTTATTTTTACCCTATCTATTGGTTCTATTGTATTTCTACAGCGTATTCAAATACGATTTTATACCTATCTGAGTATTCATTAACACGCTTTTATAATTTCGAAATATAAAATGAAATTGTTTATAAATTTATTTATTCAATATCAAGTTTAAGACATAAAAATATTGTTATCGACATGTAATTTTGCTAAATTTATATTGCAAAATTCTTTTTCCGAACGTTAAAATATCACAGTGCTAATTACATCTTTTTTTCTACTTGAGTGCTCATAAAATGTCTTTTGAACATTATATTTTAACTATTACATTTTTAATGCTTATATCACTTTTGCAATATATTTTAACTTGTATAAGATTATAAGTTCAAAATGTGTTTAATGTTGTAAAGTTATTGACAGAAATGTCCTCATTCAAGTGGATGTGTGTTAAGTACTAAGTGCGCAGTTTTACACACGTTGGCTAATTAGACAGGGATCTGCATCTTAAAGACAATTCTTAAGTTCTTCAAACAGCTAAGACAGAAGTGAGGTTTGAAATCCTGAAGTGTTAAATGGAAGAAAAGTGGGCTAACCATTCGGTGGCAAGCTGGGATATCATTGTGTAAATAAACACCTAAATAAAACAGAATAAAAGTAAACTCTAAATGTATTACAGAAATTTAATTCAAATGTTTGACGCATTGAACATCAGAAATAATTTTATTCCATGAAAGAGCTGAAAAAATAATATTTAGTGTATCACCATGCTGAAGGCATTTGACTTACATATATCACGGCGTATGGTGAAGAGTTTTTTAATTTTGGAAGCTACACTTCAAATTGTACTTACTATTTCAATATAATTTCTAATTGTGAACCTTCATTTAATCCATTAAATTAGGTTATTATACGCTAAATATAAATAATAATATGACAATAATTTAAATCTTTTTCTCATGCACACAGTAACTTTCTACAAATTAATTAAAAGTATCTTAAATTTTCATTCTAAAACTATATAAAATAGAGAGAAGAGGTCTTAAGGTTGATAGGTGTCTAGCCGTTAGGCCATTTACCCCATTCTTTTAATAAAATTAAGTTCACCCCTTATAGAACATTCAAAATACACATAATTCTTAATTTTAAATAAGTCTTAACTTTGAGATCACCTAAGGTAAGTGCTCCCAAGTTGCTAGTACTTTGATTGGTATCACAATATTTATAGTAACAATGAGTAATGATATGATACACCATTCTGATCCATTCGATTGGAACAGAAATATTTAATTCAATAGTAATCCATACAGTAATTTTTTCCCTTTATTTTTTTCATATTATATCTATACATACATGCATATACACATACACCCATATATATATATACATATACACACATACATATATACGCACATATATATATACATGCACACACACACATATATATATATACATATATATTCTTTTTTATTTTAAATATTTATTTTCACAAAATACAATGAAGACAATGACAATTAATTTTCAAGGTTTTGATAATGTAACAAGACAACAAATTACGTATAGAATAAAAATTTTTTCAAGTAATCATTTCATTAGAGTTATATACAATAAAGCCAACAGATCGCGCCACCCATATGGCACTGTTTCAGTTTGTCCGTTTATACAGTTCACTAGTATACAAACAAACTCGATTTTCCTAACTGCTTTCCATTAAGTCATCCTATTGTTTATTTCCTTCCTCCTTCTTGGGTGTTGATTAGTGATTGGTTAGTTAGAATGCGGTCTTATTCTGAGAACTGAAGTGGTCCATGGAAGTTAATTAAATGGAAGGGTTATGATTTTCAGTTTTTTGAATTTCAGTGTTGTTTGTATGATAGAGTTTATCATATAACCTAAAATCCAGGTATTTGATATAACGCGAAAGCGTTAAAACTCCCAGGTTTTTTCTGATAAGATCATTTCTGAAATAATATTTAGATTTTGACATTAACCTAAGTAATTTATTTTGCTGTTTTTCCAGTATCTTCATGTTCGTGTCCGCTGTTCCACCCCAAACTGGAGCAGCATACATAATAATAAGACGCAAATAAACCTTATAAATGAGCAGCTTATTCATCAATGGCAGTTTCGGTTTATGTGCAATAAGTAGGTACAATGTTGTTTCTGCTGTTTTATAAATTTGTTCTTAATTTTAGATATAAATAATATGATTTAACTTCTCATATCAGCTTTATTAAACATATCTCTGGTTTCACTCCTTCAATGAAACAAGACGTGTTTTAAGGCGTGTTTTCAAACCGTTTTTTGCGATTTCTCCAGTCGAAGGCCGCGGATGGAGGGCATCATGCCTCACTCCGAGGTGATTTCGGATTGCTCCCGCCGGACGTATACGGTAACTGTTCTGACTTGACCTCCAATCCTGGTGATTGCGCCGTGGGACCAGGTATGGATTCTTCGATGCCTCTCCAACCAAGCTCTTCAAATGGATTTGAAACTCCAGTGAACATGGATATGGATACTAATGCCCTGCCAATTATTCCCACTAGGAACATGCGAATGCTACATCTGAGTCTGTGTCATGTAATTCAGCATTATAAGAAAATGCGTCGGAAGCGCCTGGTCAAACAGGCCCTTTTCAGGGCCGTAAATTAGTGATTAGCACGCAACAAGATTTAATCTACAATTGTGTCATTAATTGTGATATGAGTGATTTTTGTGCAAAAGGTGTAAAATCAATAGTGTATAATGAGGATGTTCTGCAATCTATAGATTCTAGTGTTCCTATTACTAAAATGGCTAGATGCGAATTTCTACGTGATTTTGTGAGAAGCAGCTAGAAACATGAAAGTTTCGCGACTGCACAAGAATGGCTAATGGAAGTGGTTGAGGAAAAGGTGGAAATTATAACAATGACAATTATTGGATTGCAACTAATGGATTGTACCAGAGAGCTTTCATCACCAGTTGACAGGTAAGTGCTCCCAATTTGGTTACTGCTTGATTTCAAACTGTACCTTGCATGGTGATAACTCAGCTATGAATGTTGTTTATAGTTATACTGAAACTGATTCAGATAATTTAATTATTATTAATAAATCTAACAATGTAAATAAAAAAACTAATAAAATCAAAAAATCTAAAGGAAAGGCAAAAAGGACCACCTTAACTAATAAAGTCAAAAAAGTGCATTCGATTGTTAAAGGTAATAAGAATTTGAATATATTTAATGTTAACTTATCAGATTCAGATGATATATAGTTCAGTAAACAAATTTTCTAAAATTAAGGCTACCGAAGCTTGCAATCTTACTTCTAAAAATAATCCTAATTTGAGTATTGATATGGTGATAAAAAATGAATGTAATGCTATTGTAGACAAAACAAGTGTTGATCCTAATAATTCTGGGGTTGTAAATAATATGCCTGTATCTAACGATGTATCTAATAATGATGTAAATAATATGCGTGTATCGAATAATTCATCTACTAATGATGCCAATAATGTTGTAAGTAATGATACGTATGCAAAACCGATTTCTATGCACAGCTCTTAACTGCCTTCAACAAGAACTGCTTATATGGATAACAGCAACTCTAAATATAAACGAGCTCTTAATTCACTCAGTCATGATGAAGGCTTTACATGGCCTAGAAAGACTGCTAATATTAAAACTGTCACGGATAGCAAACATACCAACATATCGAACAAATTTTCTCCACTTCACCCTTTTCATCCCCAAACTAATGAAAATGAGGTCAATAATAATCTCATTACAATAAACATAACCCATAAAAATGCAACTCCCCAATTTTAATTAAATTCGGAAATAATTTCAATGTCCTCCTTAATAATCTAAGACAATCTTATGACAAAAATACAACTGCTAAACTCGCAGGTGAATATCTAAAGGTTATTCCAACTACTGCAGAGACTCACAAGGATATAACTAAATACTTCAAAGAAAAGAGAATTGAATGCCTAATTCTAAAAAAAGATTAATAAAACACGTTAAAGTAGTCATCAAAGAGTTACCCTGTAAAACGCCAAAAATTTGATTAAGGAAGAACTTGATAGTAAAGGTTTTGATAATGTAGGGTGGCTATAATGAGAAGGCATAGCAAAATGAAGCCTTTGCCATGCTTCCTTGTAACTCTAAACTATAATGAAATTGACCTCAAAATATTTGATGTCAGGGAAATTATGAATATAATAGTTAAAATCGAAAAATACATAAATAATAGACCTGTGCAGTGTTACAACTGCCAGGTCTTTGGTCATAACTCAACAATATGTTATTTGAGACCTTATTGTGTTAAATGCAGTGAAAAGCACAAATCCCGGAAATTTCCACGCAAACAAATAGAAACGTTCCACGCAAACAAATAGAAGAAATGCAAATGTTGCAATTGTGGCAACAACCACTATGCGTCCTATGCAGGTTACCCTGTAAACCCGATAAATAAAAACGAAAGATCTCCCCTTGCAACAAGCGCAACTCCAAACTATACAAGGCAAAATGTAACGTTTTCTCATTGCGTTACATCATTGCAAATTTAGTAAGCCAAACCAGGAAAGTGAATACCTTCCAGACAAAATTAATTTCCTTATATAAGATAGAAATAGATTGTAGAGGCAATACAATAGTCTTAGAAATCCGTCAATAAAAAATCAGATTAATGCCTTGAAACGCAAACTAAAAATGAGATTGCATCCCATAATCATAATAGATTGCACAACTATCCAATTTGAATGTGGAGAACGGCTCCTTCTGGAGAGCGGCTAATAACAGGAAAACAAATAGAGAGTGCCTGCCGCCACTCATAGCTGGCACCAAAGTCGCCATCACTAATAGTGGAAAAGCTGACTTATATAAACACAAAATTTGCGAACTGAAAGCTATCTTTTCTTTCATGAAGTTGTAACATTTATATAATTCGTTCATATTAAGCACTTAAACAATGAAATACTAAAGAGCCTACTAATTTCACACTTTAATTCTATTCCATATTATTAGAATCATTATTCGCTTAAAGTCATTCAACAAAATTAGTCAAAAAAAATGAATTTTTTAAATTAAATAGTAATTAAATAGTTCATGTATTTGTAAACTTTTCAAAAATACTTAAGAAAAATTTAGAAATGTTAAGGAATTTATATTATAACCAATATGTAAATAACTGTTACATGAAGAGAATAGTTCTAATGGTTGATAGGTGTCTAGCTGTTAGGCCATTTCCCCATTATTTTAAAAAATTGAGTTCACCCCTAAAAGAATATTCAAAATACACATAATTCTTAATTTTAAATAAGTCTCAACTTTTTGATAACCTAAGGTAAGTGCTCCCAAGTTGGTAGTACTTTGCATGGTATTAAAAATTTAAGGTAACAATGAGCAATGATATGATTCACCATTCCGATCCATTGAATTGAAATTTTTAATTCACTAATAATCCTTACTTTTATTCGTTCATATTATATATATATATATGAATAATTGGGTATGTTATATAAATAACATAAAAAGGTTGGTTAATATAAACAAGAATGTGTGTGTGTTTGTATATATATATATAATCTTATATAGATATATAGATACACACATTGTTGGTTAGATTAACTATTTATTTACACAAAATACAATTGACACATTGACAATTAATTTCTCAAGTTCCGATAATGGAACTAGACAACGAATTACATACACCAGAATAAAATTTTTCCAAGGAATCATTTCATTAGAGTTATATACAATAAAGCCATAGGCCGTTAGGCCTATGACTTTATTATATTATATGGGCCACGTATATCACACAGTTTCAGGTTTTCTGTATATACTGTTCCCTTGTATAAACACAGACATACAAACTTGATGTTCCCACATGCTTTTTATTAAGTCATCCTATAGTTCTTCTTCCTTTTTCTTGAGCTTCGATTAGTGATTGGACAGTTAGA
This sequence comes from Latrodectus elegans, assembly GCA_030067965.1. NCBI lineage: Eukaryota > Metazoa > Arthropoda > Arachnida > Araneae > Theridiidae > Latrodectus > Latrodectus elegans. Next base: position 79,367,611 of record CM057822.1, read on the forward strand.
ATGCGTCGAATTCTGAGAACTGAACGTGGTCTAAGGAAGTTAATTAAATGGTTGGGGTTATAATTTTCAATTTTTTGTATTTCAGTGTTGTTTGCTTGATAGAGTTTATCATAGAACCTAAAAGCCAGGTAATTGATATAACGCGAAAGCGTTAAAAATCGCAGTTTTTTTCTGATAATATCATTGCTGAAATAATATTCCGATCTTGACATAATTCTAAGTAATTTATTTTGCTGTCTTTCTAGCATCTTTATGTTCGTATCTGCTGCTAATCTCAAACTGGAGCAGCATGCGTGATAATAAGGTGTAAATAGGCCTTATAAATGAGCTGCTTATTCATCAAAGAGTTTTAATTTATATGCGATCAGTTGGTACAATCTTGTTTTTGTTGCTATAAATTTTTTCTTAATTTTAGATATATGGGGCTGCAAAATAAGCCTTTTATCGATGGTTAGTCCCAGGTAATCCACCTTGAGTGACCTTGGAACTTCAATACCTGCTATCTTTATTTTAAGACATTGTGATAATTTTCTCTTGAAGTGCCTGGAACTTCGTTACATTTATTTTGATTTTCCAGATTTTCAACCACTTTTCTATGGCCGCTAAGTTTTGAGCTAGGTTGTCGTGAATTTTGTGGTATTCCCACTAGTGGATTTGTCTGATTTGTAGATCCTAAAATCGGTGTTTGCAACCAGTGAAGTAAACTCAATATCCGAGCTATTATTATAAAGTCAGCCCCAACTGTAATGTTTCGCATTAATATCCCCAGCTATAATAAGCTTATAGCTGAGAGAGGCTAAATTTTATATGTCTACTGAAAGTAAGGGGTTAGTGGCGAGTGGTATTTAGAAGGATATCAGCATGATATCTTCGCTGTCAACAAAGTGAAGCTTAACTATTGTCGCTTCAACAAAATGTACTTTAGGGGTTGGAATACGAGTGTGATTTAGTTTATTTTTGATTAGGATTGCCGTCCCTCCTTGGGCTACTTGACGGTCGTTTCTAAAAGTTGTGTAATTTGGCATCCTGAGGGTATGCATTTTGGTCAGGTGTGTTTCGTGTATCATAATTACACCAGGATTGTGTTCCTAAAAGAAATTTTTGAATTCCGTATATTTTTTAGAATGCCATTGGCATTCCAGCTCATTAATTTTAGATTTTTTACCTCATTATTTGTTATTATAATTTTCTGTTAAGCTGAGTGATTTCAATTGTATGTTCAATTTATCAGTAGGATGAATTGTTTTTTCCAGTAAGGGTACAGCCCGCAGTAGTGAAGGGTACGCTTTAAATATTGTATTAACCTCTTTTAAAAATTTAATTATTGTGTGGAAATTTTCGAACTGATTATTATCCGGTAAAATATTGAGGTTAGCTGAGGAAGCATTTGTTGTTGGGGTGTTGTTTTGGGTGCAGCTACCTGAGAAAACGTTACATTTTGCCTTGTATAGTTGGGAGTTCCGCTTGTGGCAGGGGGAGATCTTTCGTTTTTATTTATCGGGTTTACAGGGCAACCTGCATATTAGGCAGTTTGGTTGTTGCCGCAATTGCAACATTTCGGGGTTCCTACTTGTTCGTGTGGACATTCCCGGGATTTGTGCTTCTCACTGCATTTAACACAATAAAGTCTCAAATAACATATTGTTGAGTTATGAACAAACCCCTGGCAGTTGTAACACTGCACAGGTCTAATATTTATGTATTTTTCGATTTTAACTATTATATTCACAATTTCCCTGACATCAAATATTTTGAGGTCAATTTCATTATAGTTTAGAGTTACAAGGAAACATAGCAAAGACTTCTTTTTTCTATGCCTTCTCATTAGAGCCACCGCTACTACATCAAAACCTTTACTATCAAGTTCTTTAATCAACTCGGTTGGCGTTTTACAGGGTAACTGTTTGATAACTAATTTAACGTGTTTTTCTAATCTCTTTAGAATTAGGCTTTCAATACTCTTTTCTGTGAAATATTTAGTTATTTCCCTGTGAGTCTCTGCAGTAGTTGGAATAACCTTTAGATATTGACCTGCGAGTTTAGCAGTTGAATTTTTGTCATAAGATTGTCTTGGATTATTAAGGAGGACATTGCAATTATTTTCAAATTTAATTAAAATTGGGGAGTTGCATTTTTATGGGTAATGTTTATTGTAATCAGATTATTATTGACCTCATTTTCATTAGTTTGGGGATGAATTGGGTGAAGTGGAGAAAATTTGTTCGATATGTTGGTATGTTTGCTATCCGTGACACTTTTAATATTAGCAGTCTTTCTAGGCCTTGTAAAGCCTTCGTTATAACTGAGTGAATTAAGAGCTCGTTTATATTTAGAGTTGCTGTTATCCATATAAATAGTTCTTGTTGAAGGCACTTAAGAGTTTTCCATAGAAATCGGTTTCACATACGTATCATTCCTTACAACATTATTGTATTAGATGAATTGTTCGATACAAGCATATTATTTACATCATTATTAGATACATCGTTAGATACAGGCATATTGTTTACAAACCCAGAATTATTAGCATCAACACTTGTTTTCTCTACAATAGCATTATATTCATTATTTATCACCATATCTATACTCAAATTAGGATTATTGTTTAAAATTTAAATTAATTCAATTCAATTTAAAAATTTCCTCTGTTTTCAATGAAGGTTATTATTTTTTACATAAAGATCATCAAATTTTATCTTTATAAAATCAAAAAATTGTTTAGTAAAATTTGACCTGATCATTTCATAAATTATTGATTCATTTGTGTTCATATATTCTGAAAATTAAATTAGATAGTTAAAATATAATTGAAAATTTTTTATTTCTTATTGACAAATTTTATTTCATTTATTGCCTTTTTACTTTTACCACATTCTTAAAAACCTTTAAAAACTCACTATTATTTCAAAAATAAATAAAATTATATGATTGTATGGGCTGTAGTAATTAATTTTTTATGATTTTTTTAATATTACATGAATAACTGAAAATATCTATGATGGATAAATAAATAAATGAAAGTTAATAAAGTTTAAGCTATACAAAATTCAATTCAGTTACACAAAAAACATATCTGTAAAAAAAATAATAGAACTTTCATAGTTTTTCCATTCAAAATAAAAAATAATCATTTTACTATTATTGAAGAATTTTGTTCATTTAACAAATTATAAATTTTATTGAGAAAAATGTACTATTTAACAGAAAAAGTAAAACTACATTTCAGAATATTTTTATTCATTTATAGATTTTCCTATACTGTTTTTCAACAACATTGAATTTTACAAAACTGTAAATATACATGATACACATGAACTGCATATTAATTTATAGAGTGTTCATTGATTTCAATATTTCCAATGAATTTATTGGATTGGTGAGTTGTACAAATGTGATATATACTTCTTTCAAAACTTAAATTAATTATAATTATTGAATAATGGTTGGAATTTTATAAGAACAACCCAATATAGATTATAATTAAATTTTAAAATTTTAAAAAATTTACTGAAAAAAGTATTTTTTTTATTCAGTGTACTATATTTATTGAATAATAATAACTTCATAATAATTAAATTTGGTTCTTTAATAATATATGACGAAACAAACGAATTTTGATTAAATACAGTGATGTATAATTGTTTTATTCTTTTTATAAATATGATACCAATTTAGGGCATAGCCAATAGGTATTAATTTAACAAATTCTATTAGTTGATATTTTTATCCTTACAGTGAAAAATAACTTCTTATAAAAATATTTTTAACTATTCTTTTTATTTTTTGTGATAATCTAATTCAATATGTAAGAGTAAGTGGAGAATAATCCACTTACTATTTAATGAAAACAATTCTAAAATTTTTCTGTTTACTTTGAAACTGTTGTTTCTTTAGCCATTCAATAAATTAACACACTAATGATTTGAAACATAAATATCTATCCTTTGAAATGTTCAGTTAAGTGCTGCCATTTATTGAATTAAGTGCATATTAACTTTTCACCAGTTAGATTTAGGCAGATTCAGGAACAAAGAGATGAATTCAAAATAAACTTCTCCTGATATATATTTAGATATAACAATATAATGCACTAATAAATGTTACTCTAAATAATAATCAGGATGACATTTTAAAACACCAATGCTGTGCCTGAGATAATCTCTGGCATAACAATGAAAATGTTACACTTTTTATTGAATAATCAATAAAAACTTTAATAAAGTTAAAGCAATAAAAAATTCAGCGGTGTACCCTATTTTTGACAAAGATGTTTTTATAATAAATCACCCTATATTAAGCTGTTGTGCAAAATCTATATTACCATTTCTTATCTTACAAAAAAGCATACTAAAACTTTATTAAATTTCTGAACAAATTTTTTTTTACAACTTCCTGGTTTACTGCTGCATATAAGGTAATATCTTAAAGGTAAATCTCATTAGCATAATGGTAAACTTCTTTTTTGTATATAATTTTAATTCAATAAACCAATGAACATAGTAAATACTTTTGTAAGAAAACACTTTTTAGAATACTTTAGTTAAATACAAATTTACTTTCTAAATTAATAATGAATCAGGTTGTGAATACTAAATTGAGCAAATGCACTGTTATGTAAATTATGAGCAAAAGTTTTCTTGTTTGGTTTTTGATTAATTTATAACTTAAAGATTATTTTTGAATATTTTGACTGGACATATAGGTTAAAGTACAATGTGAGTCAAAACAAACATTTGAGCTCAAAATAAAAATCATATCCATACTTTTAAAATGAAAACCAAAATACTAATCATTAAATTATTCACTTGATACAACTAGTTATGTCAGTTTAGTTAGTTTTCAATATTTACGGAACTTTAATAAATGAGAGAAATCAGATAAAAGTTAAAATATTTAAAAAAGTTATCATACAGAGGGAAAAAAAAAGTCACTTTTTCAAGAAAGCTAATGTTAACAAGGTCATACATTAATTTTTTTAAAACTTTTGCAGTAATTTAAATAAAATATGCATGTGTACATTGACTTTCACATCACAGCTTTTGGTTCAAAAAGCTGATTCATAATACATTATTTTAGATTTTAAAAAAATGCATATTATAAAATAAGAGATTTGGAAAATAGTTTAGTAATTTTTTAAAAACTTTTCTAAATTCAAGAAAAAATACAAAATATTAAATAAAATACAGAAAATTCCAATAAATGAAGAAAAGTATAGTAAATATAATAATGCACAAAGAAATTACCTCAACTTCCTTGATAACACTTGGCTCCAGCTCCCAGGAGCAGCACTTAAATCTACAAATTTTTTAACATCTAAATAAAGAACAAAAAAATTTAGTTAAGTATGTTTAAATTATAGATCATAAATAAGCCATTTATTTAATATGTTCAATTGCTTAACATACATTTTCTAAAATGTGACCCTAGACATTGCTGTTGTAACAATTTAAAGGAAAGTTCATATTAATAGCTAATCATTCATCATAGAATCCAGCCAGAGTTTGGTGAGGCTAGCAATTTTTTTACCAATTATCTATTATCTTGGCAACTTAAATAATGTCATCATGATCAATATCCTGTTTCCAAATCCTGATCGCATTCAAACTTTGCAATCCTGCATACTATTTTAAGTTTCAAATATCAAAATTTTTATTGAATAACACATGAAATAAAAATAGTAACTTGATCATCACTTTCAGAATTACAAAAATACAAATTCAATTTATCACTATCCACACCTTTAATTTCCTACAGACTAATAACATAATTCAATTTGATATAAACTACATAAAATATAACTTCAAACACTTAAATTTTATTTTGACATACTTTCAAAACAAAAATTTAAACACTTAAACTTTAACCATAACTGAAAAATGATTGAAGGGTAACCAAGCGAATTTCCATGTATGCTCTGATTCTGTTATGTCATAAAATGGAAATTACATCATACATATGCAAAACAAAGCATTCAAATGTTATAAACCAGTTTGGCACACTTTATTCAAAATTGTTTAAAATAATAAAGCTAAAAATAATGGATTATGATAATCAGAAATTGTATAAAAAAAATTTCTTAATATTTGCAATTTCATTTTGCTCTAAAATTAGGTTTTTAAATGTGTCCCTTTTTTAAACTTTCTTGCAATCGCAAAATAAACTGATAGGCAATTGAATTAAAAATAACAAGCAAGTTACAAATTCTGAGATGTTCACAAGCATAAAAATTATTCAAATATAACATAATCTGCAGTTTGGTAAGATAAGGAGTCTCCTTATTGTAAGCGATCGTCAAAACTAAAATGAATAAGAACATGCATTAATGTACACTTAATCATAATCATCAGGGACCACAACCAAAGTATTATTTTAATTCAGAAGTAGTGCACTCAGAGTTTTATGCACAATTGAGTCAAAGCTGTACAAAGAGTACATAGATTCTGGTAAACTATTCCTGTCAGAGTCAACAGCCATGGATAAAAGTATTTGAATAATTTATATAGTTGGTGGCTAGTCAACACCTTTAACAGTATTTAAACAGGCTTAATACAACAGATTACCAGCTGATTTAATGCAGTTGCATAGAAATACTTAAGTGTCAAATTACACAAAACTAATGATAAATCTTTTTCTTTAAATGAGGCATTAGAGATATTGTTTTACAAGTCTCTCAACTATTTGTACAAAATAGAGTAGCATTGGGACAAGAATATCACCAACAGCCACATTGAATTGAAGCAAAATGCTGTCTGGAAGGATTATTCAAGATTCATTCTAATACATGGCTGCACAACCCTACCAAGAGGTCAGCGTGCCTAACTGCAGATAGAGAGGACTTGGGTTTGAATCCCAGTTTGAGTATGGATATACTTTTTTGCTCTCCTATTTTTGTCCTTTCCTTATATAAATGAGTTGTGAATGGTTGTATACCACCTAAACAAGTACATATAGCATGTGTGTACTGAGGAGGTTAACTCCACACCAAATTACGGTTCAGTTGGAAAAGTGGTGAAGCACCTGATATTTCCAGCTTTGCTGGCACAAGGCAACAACTTTATAATGCATGCTACTGGCAGAGAGTACACACATGTATATGCGGTAAACTACATTAAATATTAGATTACTTCTGCATGCAATGGACTTGTCAAGCTGATGAAGTCAGTGTACTTATCTGGGGAATATTTATACAAACTATAAGGGATCATAGATATATATGACATAATATTTCCCAGATAAACATTCTCATGGTAATCATCTGCTTCCACAAGCTTTCAACAACTCATTATAGAGACAGTTTTTGAAAGAGACAATGCAGTCACTCCAGAGAATTGAACGTTTCTTTAAAGCCAACAAAGTAACCTAACTTTAATCAATTCAAGGATTTTCGGGATACAAATCAGATAAGTGTTTGAGGCTGACTACTTTCATCAAATTTCTATGAGTTGTGGGATGTCATTCAAAATATGTGGATACATATGTCTATCTTTAGTTTCTAACATTTTGTAAATTCCAGGTCAAAATAAACTGCAATTGCACCTAATGTGAAAGATATTACATGGCACTAATCCTTAATTCAGTTGTTCCTCAGTGTACAATATGTATAAAAAAGAGAATAAGATAATGATTTTTCAAAAAAATTTTAACTGAAAAAAATCATAACTTTTTTATTAAAATACAGCCTACCTATTACTACACATACTTACAATATTATTTTATTATTATTTAAATAAATAATAACAAAATAATGACAAAGTATCAGCATTTATTCAAAATTTTGGTTTTTTATAAAAGTATAAAATGTTATTCTGATTTAACTAATCCCCCGCAATTTGTAACAAAAGCAAACAGTATCGTAAGCAAATATTCAATGGGTGATTTGACACTTTAGCAATGATGCTAAGAAGTAGGATTCTTTTTTCATAAAGCTAATGTTACTTTGTAATATTTGACTATCTTTTAAGACAGAACAGAGAAAGAAGTTTAATATTTTAATAATTAAAGAAAAAATTAAGATTTGAATTAATGTTTAATCATTTAGTTCTGAACTAGAAAACATATCTCTATGTAAATTCTTCAATTATAATTTTTTTAAAAATTTATTACTTTTCCTTTAGTTTCAACATAAAGGATTAACATCATTTAGAACAAAAAATAGATTACTAATAAGATATCTATAAAAATTACAGACTAATTTGTCATGATTAATAAATCAAATTTATTATTAAGTGATGTGAAATAAAGTAAACTATTTTTGAAGCTAATAAAAATTTTCATCAATTTGAAATTAACCATTTTAAAAATATTTAGTACTACTCAACATTAAACATTACACTCAAAACTGATTTATTTAATTAGTAAAAATTATAATAAACTTTTTTGGCACATCTTAATCAAAAAAAAAAAAAAAAAAGCCTAAAATCTACTAAACGAAATGTTGTATTTCATAAATGATATAAGCACTTTCATTTTTCTTTTTCTGTTATAATAATTTACAAACTTTCAATAAAAAGCAATAAATTAAGTAAATTTTTGTAAAATTTTGAATTTAAGGTATACACATTATTAAAATCATTTATTACTGAAATATATCTGAGTATGGTAAATATCATAACTACAGAGAAAAATTTTACGGATACAGCCCAGACGTAATATTTTTATAAATAAGGAACTGCAAAACAGATGTTAAAATCTAAAGTTTGTAAAATAGAAAGACAAGTGTTAGATCTTAACACTAATTTACTTTATCAAATTGGTTTCTCTTTATAATAATATTGTTAGAAAAATAATTTAATATTAATTGTATAATAAATACATACAAAATAATATAATTTTTAGTTTATTTTATTAAAAAATCAGGTAATCTTTTTTTTTTTGTTTCAAAACTATATTTTTAAAAGCAGTTTTGCTATCACTCAAATATGCAACAGGCAGCATCCGGTTCCTTTATAAAAATTCATGGATGAGAAAACTGCCCACATTTAATTTGTCAGATAAATGGTCTAAAATTTCTTCAAGATACGGTGGTTTCTTTAATAAATCCTGCATGTCAAAATAATAGATATTTTTCTTAAACATCATTCAAAACATAGATAGATAAGTGCAATGGGACATGAATATAAATGTCGTAAGGTGATTCAGTATCATAATTATCAGTTCCAGTAGTAATTTACAATACTTGAATCTGAAGCCACTTATTATATTTTGATACATGGACTGTAAGGCAAAAGTTAGATCGGGCAGGAGAATATCCCCATAAATTCTCAAAAAGGATGATTTCAACACCAACATTTCAATTAATTATATAAAAGTGGAAGAATTTATGATTCGTGGATAAAAATATTGATCAAATAACTCAACCAGTGATAAAAAAGTAACACTAAAAAGTAAATGGAAAAAAAATAAGTAAACAATAATAAAAGTTGCAGGAAAATGAATTTGCAAGATATTTTCTAAAATTTCTCATCCTAAATGCGAATTAAAATTATCATTCAATCTATGGTAGCTTTTTGGGGACCAGCCACTAGTTAATAAAATTGCAAGTGCTTGTAAGCCATGAGAGTTTCCTAAAAATTCTGATTTACCACATCAGTTGCTAGGTTCACTCAAAATTTCTTATTCTTTCATCTTTACTTGACAGTAATTTAAAATTTAACAGCAGTTCAAACAAAGGCATAAAAGTTATATCAACCTTTATCCTTTGCTTATCATTATCTTGACAGTAAAAATCTTAGCCTGGTCTATATTAGATCACAATAAGATTAGTACTATTAAGATCTAATACGAAAAAGATGGAGAATAAGAAATAAGAGTCTCAGGGTGACAATTTCAATAACTTGATGGTTGTGCTGTTGCTCAAAAATTATTTTTTTCAGTTAATTATCTTTTAATTAAAAGATTAACTGAAAAGAACATTTCCAGCAATAGCACATTAGTTTAATTATTTCATAATAACAAAACAACAAATTAAAGAGCTTCTTTTAGAACAGAATATTCAGAATTTCAAATAAAGGCGTTCGGAAATAATTCAACTTTTGAATGATTAATTTATAAAATGCTTTTTTATTGTAGTCTTTTTTATTTTTATATAAACACACACTATCTTAATTATGTTAATTACTGATGAAATGGTGAATCTGTGGTTTCGGTACTTTTTCGCCAAATGGACGAAAGATGCGCAAAGCGTGGTAACCCTGACTATTTCATCCTAAATGCACTCCTTATGGAAATCCTGTCTTTTTTGTTATACAATTTGTAAAAAAGCCATTGTTTTCATTGTCATACTAACCGTGAAATTCGTTAAAAACACAGATTTTGGTTTCGTGGCCATAGAAACTCTGTTTTTGCATAGTGTATCTCGGAGCATTCGGCTCAACTGAGTATTACAGTCTCACCTTGTGGAGCGCGAAATCTCACCAATGTCCTAAGTCGCAAGGCACGAAAAGTCACCAAATCTAGTTCTTGTTTACATCGCCAAAAATTCACCATAAATGATTGGTCACCAAATGTGTTTCTACGTGAATGTATCCCTGGATTTTCATGGTGTCTCCACGTAATGTCTCGGAGGATGCCGAATGTATCCCTGGATTTGCTCATTCATGTGAATGTGAAATATTCACCATTTTCATTTAGCAAGGCATTGTATTAGTTACTCGTCACGTTATTACTTACTTGTTGCTTCTATTATTCAAAATCAATGGAGCTTTGAGATGCCACGCTATGAATTTGTGAGATATATTTTGTTTGAGTGATAAAGGTGAGAAAGAAGTTATTATGTGGTGTATGAATGTCGGTTTAATTTCCAAAAATTATTTATGTGTTAAATGTGGTGCAGAAATGAAACTTGCTGATAGAATGGATAGAAAAATGAAGGTAAGACTTAATTTCAATTATTTTCTGCATTATATTTTTTAATTTATTTCGGATCTGTTTGCTTAATTTGCAAAATTTTTAATTTTAAGGATTTGATTGAAACTAAACTACAATTTTTTAGTGTAATATTGATTTGTATCATTCTATTTAAAATCATTGGATTTATCAAAAATGTTTTACCAAATATATAAATATTAATTTTGAATTTAATTTACAGTGTAAAAGATATTTTTTGTGAAATCATAAAATTTACTTGTATGTAATATTGATTTGTACAATTCTATTTAAAAGACGATTACTATTCTAATTTAATAATACGCTTAGCAATTTTAATTGAACACTTATAATGATTGTTATTTATACTTTCTTATTTTAGTAATTTTAAATCGGAAGATTCTCCCACCATTTATGTTACTATTCTTATTTCAGCATTTAGGAGGGTTGAAGCTCCCGTGTTTTTTCATGCCAATTCCACTCCAATTGGCATCCTTTTGGGGTTGCCAATAAATTTCCAAAACGCCTGTCTCAGGCGCTTTGCAAAAACTTTTTTCGCCATGTTTGCCAAGGTGAGGCCGTAATACTCCGTTTTACTGACCCAAAGCACATTTTCACCCTAACTAAAAATAATTCAAATGCCTATTTTACATTTGTTAGTCTTAATATTATGTAAATATAGCTCCATATAAGTGTATGAGAGCATTATATTACATCTTACTTAGATATATTACAATAACAAGTTATATTATGTAACTCGTAGTTTGCAAAATATTTTCACAACATATACCGAAAAAGATTTCTAAACAAAAATACCTTTAAAAATTCCAAATTCTTCGTTTATTTGTAATAATTTAAATGCACTTCTCGCTCGCCAGCCTTCCTCTTTAGCAAGACGATAGTAAACATCATGTTTATCTTTTGAGCAACAACCCATTATTTAGTTAATTAATTTAATCAGTTCCTTAAGCTGTAGTTAAATATAAAAATAAGATAAAAAGTTATAAGGATAAATCCATGAAATGTTGTAAAGTTGATTGTAAATGGACACTTTAGAACTTCAGAGTTATGTGGTCAACTTGTCTGTTTTGATTTTTGTTGCATTTGTTGATAGGTAGGTTATGGATGGCACGTTTGGAGCTTTTTGCTAAGATGCTTGAAGCTTTCATTGAAGAAAGTTGCATTTGTTCTATTCTTTATTTTCGCCGATTGATGCCGCTAAGTAAAACCAACTCTTTCAAATTTTTCGCAATGAAATAACGAAGGCAACACCTGTGAGCCCTACATCACGAACGTAAGAGAAAATGTAAGGCCTGGCGCAAACTTCTTCCGCAATTTATTATGACGTCATGTCATGTGATGCCAATCTTCTGTTTAACCAATGAAACTATTTACATCATATTGAATTATTATTTATATTTTAACTGATGAACAATATCAGTTTTGTGAAATTATGACTGTTTATTCATCGAGACATCTGATATATATGTTAATTTATTTATATTAAAACTCAAAATATGTAATTTCTTGGCATTTTTTTTTATATTTTGATAATTATTTCTGAAAATATTGAAAACTATCATTGTTTAACAAAACTAGTGATTATTTAATAATCTAAATTTAATCAAACACATAAAATTGCATCATTGCCTTAAATATAATATAATTATATTTTTAAAATAAATATTTGTGAATTTTTTTTAAAAAAGCTATAAATTTTTAAGTAAAAATAATTATAAATCTTTACATAAATGGCAAGCAAATTATCAATACAAATCAAATATTATTAAAATATATTTCATGTAAATTACTTTATGAAAAACAAAAAATATAAAAATGCATTCCTGAACCTATAATAATCTTTAATTCTGCGATGATAATTAATTTTTAATTAATTTATACATATATATTATACTTTTAGCTGCTCTTGCTACTATTAATGAGAGATACCCACTCGACAATTGGATACACATTTATACTGACGGATCAGCTGAGAGAAGTACTGGAAGAGAGGGAGCTAGTGTCTTCTCTAAATTTTTCCTACTCAATGAGCCTTTGGGAAAAACTCAGACAATTTTGATGGAGAAATGTATGCAATTTACATAGCTTTCCAAAAAAACTTAGATTTCTCGGAATTAAATTTGTTTTTCTTGTTGACTGTCAGGCTGCCATTCATACAATGGCAAATTATACTCTCCTACCTACATCTATAGAATTTAACTGTAAGACCATCATTAACACTTTACTGTCTGCGGAAAAGGAAATTACTTTACAATGGATCCCTAGCCATTGCGGCTTGCCTGGTAATGAAAAAGCAGACAATCTCGCGAAAGAGGCTTCTTTTTTTAAAACTAACAGAAACTCCAACTGGCTTGGGAAATGTCAAACTCCTTTTGAAACGGGTTATTCCTAACCAGCGAAAAGTTTATTACAAAGAGAATGCAGTTGATACCTCTTGCAGGACCCTGCTGAGCTCATGTATCCCCAAGGATATACCTATATCTATAGGGGTGGTTGGCAGTTGTGTTACTAAAAATATAAAAACTATTACTCATGAGTATTTTAATCACATAATTTTAATCATTTTCATTTTTTATCTCCGATGTAAGGAAAATCTTATTACAGCTTAGACCATTAAAATAATTATATTGGTAATTTGTAATTTCTGTGCGAATTAAAAATCATTAGTATAATGCCTTTTTTATTTTGTGAATTCATTTTATGTATGTTTCCTTTTTTTATTTTATCAAATATTTCTCAAGTTTCATGCATGGATAGTATCTCAATTCTTCCTGCATACCTTAAGAAACGCGTCTCGTCCCTATTATGCAATATAAATATGTTTACATAACATTAATTACTCTTAAACAAAATAAAGTTTCAATTATTTACTCTTAAACAAAAGTTGCAATTATTTATTAAATTAGTATATTAAAAACTATGGAGATTCAAGTATTCGCTTACTTTTGCTTTGTGGAGGGAAATGTAAAAAGTGATCGGAAATACTCTGTTATAATTAAAAGTTCCCCAAATAAGTATTTGACAACATTTTAATATATTTTCAATAACAACACGGTACTGCAATATTTTTCAGTGCATATTTTAAGCTAAATTAATTTTTTAATATGTAAAAACAAAAATTAGGTTAAACAGTCATATATAAGTGAAACGTTGTATAAAAAGTCGTGAAGTTCTTATATAGAATGCAACTAAATTCACTATAATTTTTGAAGAATTCTTGTATATATTCTTGCCAATTAGACAACGGCATATCAAAATCTGATGGTATCGGGTGCGGAACTTTATTTTGACACTCCTAAATATCAGAAAAAATTTCATTTGACCGTAAGAAAGACATGCATCCAAAGACAAAATAAGGCCTTAATTTTTTTTTTAAGAGTGAAGGAATTGAGCCATAGACCTTCTGTTCCAAAAAACATGGTCTTGCCATTTAATTATCATTGTGAACCCTTTTCAAAGTACTTTGACATCGCATAGGTAACCGCTGTTTAAAGGCTAGTCTAGGATACACTGCTTATTCTGGCTATGTTATTGATATAAAAAATAAACTCTTAGACTGATCTTCCTGAAGTGTTAAATGGAAGAAAAGTGGGCTAACAATTCAGCTGCAAGCTGGGCTATCATTGTGTAAATAAACACCTAAATAAAACAGAATAAAAGTAAACTCTAAATGTATTACAGAAATTTAATTCAAATGTTTTACGCATTGAACATCAGAAATAATTTCATTCCATGAAAGAGCTGAAAAATAATATTTAGTGTATCACCATGCTGAAGGCATTTGACTTATATATATCACGGCGTATGGTGATGAAGAAATTTTCAAATTTGAAGCTACACTTCAAATAGTACTAACTATTTCAATATAATTTCTAATTGTGAACCTTCATTCAGTACATTAAATTAAGTAACGGTAATTTTCCGATCAGCGTGACGTAATATTTTCTAATTGATTTAGCATTTTTAAATGTAGTAAGGTTAATAACATTTAAAAATGCTGATCATAAATACAAGAATTTTAAATGGAGGAGAGAAGAGATAAACTGTGAAATGTTTTCAATGGTTTTATAAAATATCTACATTTTTTCATTAGTGAGTTCAATCAGTTGGCAATGTAATACCAAATTATTTTGTGAGAAGAGAAGAATATTATGTAGAATTCCTATCGAGCGGGAAATTTGACAACGTAAAACAAGATATATACATTGTGGATTTTTACTTGCTTAAGTAGATATATTGTAAGTCGAAACTTCAACGAACTGAAATCCTAAACAACGCGTTTGAAAATTGAGAAACATAGGAAGGAATTTATGTTGAAAGCAATTAGGAGAAGTACATAGTCGAAAGAATTTAATGAATGTCTTAGTTTTAGTATGTATACGGAATGTCGATCTGTTTGTTCTTCAACATGATTTAGTCCCAAAAGAGAAAATAAATTTATTGTCATTTAAACGCACTTTGTTTGTAGGATGATAATGGCAGGACTTGACACTGACGTCATTTCTTCATAGTTTGGAATATAATTCCTTGCATTATCATGCTTTTGTTAAACAATTAGAAAGAAATTAAATTAAAAATAATCTTGAAATATATAAATATATATATATATATATATATCGACTAATTTAGATATCTTAGAATTAATTTTCATTAAAGTAGTAATTTGTAGTTGGATGTTCCTTATTTTGCAATTACAGATTCTAATAATTAATTATTTGATAAAAACTTGCAGTTTTGATAATTTTAAAAAATAATTTTTTGAATTTTGTAAACGTACGATGTTTTAAATTTAATATCCTTTCCAATATTTTTATTTATTTCAAACGGGAAGCTGTTAAAATTTTTAAATAGTATACATGTTGCTCATATCTCACTTGTTAAGGAATTTTTGCATATTATTCAAATTATTTATTTGGTTTTAAAAAATTTTCATTATAAATACACAAAAAATACCTCCAGTTTGTGAAAATTCGAAATGTGACTTAATCAAGGTCCATCTCAATGAGCTGTAGTATAAATTAAAAAAGTCGAAACATGTAATTTAAAAGCAGTCAAGTACTACGCGGATGAAATAAGATACCATTACTAAACTTATGAAAAAATTTAAAGCATATACATACAACTTGCAAAGAAGATTTTAAAATAAAATATATTAATTAATTAATGATGTACACCAAATGATTGTTGAATCTCTGTTTAAGTTCATTTAGAGGGAGATCAAATCAAAGCTTATATTATTGCCAATTTCATCAATTTTGATTGAAGGACGGAACTGTGCAGTTCTCTCCAGAAGCGGTAATGTTAGTTTTTAGAAAAGCTTTGCTTTATATTTGCCAGTCGTAAGATTCAGTGTTAGAATATCATTTTAAAAAAAGAGAAGGGCAATATATTTTGGTTCTATAACACTTTGCTTAAGCAACTGTTAAATATAACTTTTTAATTTGCGTCATACCAGTACATGAAGGCACCTGGAAAAATTGTAAAAATACCTTCGATTTAAAACGAAATGAAGTTTAACACTTTAATCTCGCAGTGTTTCCTTTTCAGTAGAGTAAAATCTATCTGTAAGGACACATCTTTGGTAAAAGAGAAAAGGCCTCCTTCTCTGCCCGACACTCTGCGTTTTTATCAATATACTAGATACAAAAAATCAAAAAAACAAATGAAAACAAAGCAGTTATTGAAAAAACAAATAAAAAAATAAACAATAATAAAAATAAAATAAACAATAAATTAAAAATACGTAACAATTTAAAATAGACGATTGATAACATCCTCCAATCTTAAGTCTTTAGCCACTCCCACAACAGTCACTTACCAAAATGCAAATCCCTAGTCGTGAAAACTACAAAACATATCCTTCCAAAATAACCACACGCCTGCTATATGTAAAAACAAATTCATATTTCAAATTAGTTATAACATTTTGGAAGAATATGTTTTGGGGTCGAGAACATTCCAAAATATATCCATCAAAAATTATCAAACGCCTTTTATATGTTTTAGAAAATTCATATCTCAAATTAGTTATGTGATTTTGGAAGGATATGCTTTAAAGTCAAGAAGATTCCAAAATATATCCTTCCAAAATGAACACGCCCTTTACAATGTAATAGCAAATTCATATTTGAAAGTAATCCTGCCATTTTGGAAGAAGATGTTTTTAAGTGGAGAAAACAGCAAAAATATCCTTCCAAAATGAACACGCCCCATTTAAATGTAATAGCAAATTCATATTTGGAAGTAGTCATGGCATTTTAAGAATATTTTTCTCATCCCATTACTAAATCAAGCAAGATTTCTCCAACAATAATTCGAAAGCCAGCAGTCTCATTGTCAAATTTTTAGAATATTAATAGAGGAAAACTATATTCAGCCTTCATTTCAAAATTCTTTGTCCTGGAATTATTGATACAAACTCCATTGATTAAATAAAATAAAACCTTTTGAAAATGAAATATGGTACATGTATTCGGCCTGATATAAAAGGCATTCGATTGGTTTTTACAAATCAACTGAAATATACAAATCCTCAAAAACATTGCGCAATCACTCAACGAACAATTAGCAATTAATACCCTAATATTACCAAATGACGCTGAGAAGACAAGGAGTAATCATATGAGAGCTTTTTTCTTTGTCAATCTATCAAATTCAGTTTAAGCTAAAGAAGAATATGAAATTCAATATATTCTCAGAAATGGCATTAATGTCGCATCTTAATAAGGCCGGCCTCACATTATATCAAGTATGCCAAAAATATTAATATGGGCAACACGGATGTCGCCACATTGCCGATTGCGTTGAATGTGTAGGAGATCACTTTACGAATGTGTGTCCCAAAAACTGTTATTGAGATAACTTAAAGTGATTCATAGAAATTGCATAGTTTTTCGTAAGTGGAACGGAAAATATTTAATTTAATTACTATACATTTCAAGGGAAATACATTTATCACTATTAATGCATATTACATGTAAATATTTTAAAATTATAACGAATATTTGTTTTTATGCATAAAAAGCAATATTTATAAATTTTACACATTATAATTTAATATGTATTTAAAACAAAGAAATTTTTAAATTTGATTAATAAATAAAAAGTTTTAATAGTGAATTTTATATATATGTATATATATATTTTTAATATTTTTCTACGAATACACAAAAGAAAGTTTTAACTTTTATCCATAAATAGTACACCTAAAACAAATAAATTAAGAATATATTAAAAAGTTTATCATTTTGCTGGTTTGTTCCAATTAATTTAATAAAATCAAATAACTCTTACATTTTGCAAACGGTCAAGCAGAAGACGTCACTTCATGTTTAACCTGTTCAAGTGTGATTCCCGTAATTGAAAAAATCATCACCACCACCATATATATATACATACATATATATATATATATATATATATATATATATATATATATATATATATATATATATATATATATATATATATATATATATATATATATATATATATATATATATATATATATATATATATATATATACATACATATATATATATATATATATATATATATATATATATATATAATAAAAGTTTTCAATATAGTGATCTACTAAACATTTTTTATTTTTAAATTATTTTTAAAGTTAAATGTGTAAAATTTTTGAATTAAATTTTTGTAATAAAATTAAAGCTTACTATTATTTTTAATTATTAAGGTATTGATTTACACAATAGAATCTGAGCTAGCAACCGAATAGTTAGCCCACTTACTCTCCGTTCAACATTTGATGGGCACAAACCTTACTTTAATCTTGGCTGTTAGTAGAATTTTGGAATTGTCTTCAAAGTGCAGATCCTTGTCTAATTAGACAAGGTGTGCAAAGGATGACCGCATAGGGATTTACCTGCTAATGTACTTTTCTGCCAATAACATTACAATATTAAATACAATTTGAATTTATAATGTTTAACAATTTGGAATTATGATTGTGCATGATATTATCATATTCTTCTAGAATTGTTTATTTCAAGAAAAGATATTTTTTATTAAAGGTAATTATAGAACTAGTAACAACGTAATAATTAGAATAGAAAGAATTGTTTAAAATATGTTAATGAGTATTAAAACAATATATATATCCTTAGCACATTATCATTAAGTATAGGAATTTTGCAATACTATTCATAAATACATTCTTCAATTTTACTCTACATCGATTGCCAAAAACAATTGGATTCATTAAACTTGTAGACAGTTGTTAACCAATTTAAGAGAACATATAGAAAGCTCACTAAATTCGTCATTGGCAAGCATCTGACATGCTGGCCCCAACAACAACCAATATCAATTTAGAGTGTCTTCTTTCAGAGCAACTATTGCGTAGCATTATAATATTGATAATCAATATTCATAATTCTCCGGATATTGACCAATCAGAATTTTAATATTGCGTGTATGCATCTATGAACATAATTGATTCCGATTCACTTGATATAAAAAATTTTCTTTTGACTTCAAACTGAAGAAATGTTATCAAACATATCGATCATGCAGCATATTATAAAGCTAAGTAATACCTTATTTAATTTATACCTTATTTAATGGTATTACTTAGAGCTGTTTAACGCTTTTATTTTAAGAGTTGAGCTAAATTAATATTGGTTGGTGTCGGGGCCAGCAAGCCAAACGGAACCATGCTTGCAAAGGACGGCTTTATTTAGCTTCACTACATTCTCTGATATTGAGGTTAAAAATTGTTTAAACTTTAATGAATCTTGTTATTTTTGACAATCGATGCAAAGTAAATTTGAGGAATTTATTAACGAATTTGAGTTGGAAGAAATATGAAAAATAGAATTTGTATTCTTGAGAGCCTATTTTCTTTGAATTCGAATGAATTCGCAATAGCTTGAAAGAGATATTTTTTTTATCCAATTGCAAAAATATCAGTCGACTCACTACATCCCTAAGCAAAACAGATATCTATCCTACGCCACTCTGTTATGTATTATTTCTTTAATAATTTACATAAATATTGTATGGCATTTAAAGAAATTTCAAAATACCATTGTTAAAAATATCTATGCGTCCCTTATATTCATATAGTGCTTCTATTTCTGGTTTAAGTACCGTCATGCTAATGATGCTTTCCAGTTATTTAAACCTAAATGATCGATTGTGATCAGAGGAAGTCTCGTTCGTTGCAAATAAATATTTATATAATTATTTTTTATATACTTCAGAATGTATAACCTAAACCTCAAAATATAATTTAAAGAAATCTTTATAGTAACATATATTTATAGTAAAATTATTTTGAAACAAAATGGGGCAAACAAGTGAACTGTATTTTAATTTTAATTTTTTTTCATGATATTTCTATTTCCATAGTAATACTCTTAAACCTTCATACTCGTTTATGCAATTTAATATTCTAGAGTATCTTTGATTTTTTATTTTTCTAACTATATTAAAAAATTTTTTTCATATTAAATAATATAATTGAAAATAAAAATTAAATAAATTTCAAATATAGAAAGAAGAGTTTAATATAGAAAGGAAGAGCAAATATAGAAAGGAGAGTTTTATATTCTTCCATATTAAATACACGCAAAATAATTAAAAGATATCCAAAGTATTTTCATTTTTCTCGCATAGACTCAACTACTATAGATAAAATTTCAATCGTAATAACAAATTTTAAATAAATTTGCAAAAGTCACACAGTGAATGTCTCTTTTAGCTGATTGTTATAATATCATACTACTTTACTTTCATACTTGTTAAGTGTTAATCCATATCAATGCAATGAATTTATTAAATTATTGTGCTTTGCATCAACACGATTGCCGCTTGTAAAAAGCAAACAACACTAGATCGAACAGCAACACTTACTACTTGACCACAAATGATACAGGATTTCCCAATATATATATGCAGAAAAGAAAAGTAGGAGAAAAAACTGATAGTTTATTTTTTTTATATTATATTATTATTTTTTTTTTTTGAAATTTCTTGAAAAGTCGAGAAGCTAGTCTTAATAATTCCGTTGCTGATGTCAGAAAATATTACAATATACTTCGGATAAATTGAATCAAATTTTTCTCCACAAAGAAAAGAGTTTTTTTTTTTTTTAAATAGGTTTTTTCTTTCTAATATCTATATCTTGCAATTTGAATGTTCTGTATTGCAACTGACAAAAATATTATTATATTCATTGAGTGAATATAAAAAATTTCCTGCGTTTTATGGAATAAATTTTACATAAAAATGCTTGTTGATGTTTTAAATCTTGCAATACTCAAGTTACATGACTATGAAAATATTTATTATTGACATTATATTTTTTTATATTATAGTCATGATATTTTTTTATTTTAAATGGACAATTTTCATTTACTTAAATATATTATTTAAGTAAATGAAAATTGTCAATCTAAAATAAAAAAATATAATGCCTAGTTCATATTGTTTCGCTTGATAAAATCATCATTCTTATTCAACTTTTTGATAACCTAAGGTAAGTGCTCCCAATTTAGTAGTACTTTGCATGGTATCACAATATATATAGTAACAATGAGTAATGAAATGATTCACCATTCTGATTTATTGGATTAGAACGGAAATATTTAATTTAATTTTAATCCTTATTGTAACTTTTTTTCCCTTTATCTGTTCATATTATAACTATACATACATACATATACACATACATATATATCTATATACATCCACACATATATACATACATTCACACACACATATATATACATATATATATAATCTTTTTTTTATTTTAAATATTTATTTTCACAAAATATAATGAACACAATTACAATTATTTTCCAGGTTCTGATAATGGAAACGGACAACAAATTACACATGGAATAAAAGTTGCAACACAACGCTATTTACCAATTTAAAATGTATTAACATTTTGAAATCTCCTAAAATATTTTCTTCAAAGCTAAAAACGTATCAAGAACAAAAATGCGGACTTATATAAACACAAAATTTGCGAACTGAAAGCTATCTTTTCTTTCATGAAGTTGTAACATTTATAAAATTCGTTCATATTAACCACTTAAACAATGAAATACTAAAGAGCCTACTAATTTCACACTTTAATTCTATTCCATATTATTAGAATCATTATTCGCTTAAGGTCATTCAACAAAATTAGTCAAAAAAAATGAATTTTTTAATTAAATAGTAATTAAATAGTTCATGTATTTGTAAACTTTTCAAAAATACTTAAGAAAAATTTAGAAATGTTAAGGAATTTATATTATAACCAATATGTAAATAACTGTTACATGAAGAGAATAGTTCTAATGGTTGATAGGTGTCTAGCTGTTAGGCCATTTCCCATTATTTTAAAAAAAATTGAGTTCACCCCTAAAAGAATATTCAAAATACACATAATTCTTAATTTTAAATAAGTCTCAACTTTTTGATAACCTAAGGTAAGTGCTCCCAAGTTGGTAGTACTTTGCATGGTATTAAAAATTTAAGGTAACAATGAGCAATGATATGATTCACCATTCCGATCCATTGAATTGAAATTTTTAATTCACTAATAATCCTTACTTTTATTCGTTCATATTATATATATATATATATATGAATAATTGGGTATGTTATATAAATAACATAAAAAGGTTGGTTAATATAAACAAGAATGTGTGTGTGTTTGTATATATATATATAAACGTATATATATATATACATACACACATTCTTTTTTATATTAACTATTTATTTACACAAAATACAATTGACACATTGACAATTAATTTCTCAAGTTCCGATAATGGAACTAGACAACGAATTACATACACCAGAATAAAATTTTTCCAAGGAATCATTTCATTAGAGTTATATACAATAAAGCCATAGGCCGTTAGGCCTATGACTTTATTATATTATATGGGCCACGTATATCACACAGTTTCAGGTTTTCTGTATATACTGTTCCTTGTATAAACACAGACATACAAACTTGATGTTCCCACATGCTTTTTATTAAGTCATCCTATAGTTCTTCTTCCTTTTTCTTGAGCTTCGATTAGTGATTGGACAGTTAGAATGCGTCGAATTCTGAGAACTGAACGTGGTCTAAGGAAGTTAATTAAATGGTTGGGGTTATAATTTTCAATTTTTGTATTTCAGTGTTGTTTGCTTGATAGAGTTTATCATAGAACCTAAAAGCCAGGTAATTGATATAACGCGAAAGCGTTAAAAATCGCAGTTTTTTTCTGATAATATCATTGCTGAAATAATATTCCGATCTTGACATAATTCTAAGTAATTTATTTTGCTGTCTTTCCAGCATCTTTATGTTCGTATCTGCTGCTAATCTCAAACTGGAGCAGCATGCGTGATAATAAGGTGTAAATAGGCCTTATAAATGAGCTGCTTATTCATCAAAGAGTTTTAATTTATATGCGATCAGTTGGTACAATCTTGTTTTTGTTGCTATAAATTTTTTCTTAATTTTAGATATATGGGGCTGCAAAATAAGCCTTTTATCGATGGTTAGTCCCAGGTAATCCACCTTGAGTGACCTTGGAACTTCAATACCTGCTATCTTTATTTTAAGACATTGTGATAATTTTCTCTTGAAGTGCCTGGAACTTCGTTACATTTATTTTGATTTTCCAGATTTTCAACCACTTTTCTATGGCCGCTAAGTTTTGAGCTAAGTTGTCGTGAATTTTGTGGTATTCCCACTAGTGGATTTGTCTGATTTGTAGATCCTAAAATCGGTGTTTGCAACCAGTGAAGTAAACTCAATATCCGAGCTATTATTATAAAGTCAGCCCCAACTGTAATGTTTCGCATTAAAATCCCCAGCTATAATAAGCTTATAGCTGAGAGAGGCTAAATTTTCTATGTCTACTGAAAGTAAGGGGTTAGTGGCGAGTGGTATTTAGAAGGATATCAGCATGATATCTTCGCTGTCAACAAAGTGAAGCTTAACTATTGTCGCTTTAACAAAATGTACTTTAGGGGTTGGAATACGAGTGTGATTTAGTTTATTTTTGATTAGGATAGCCGTCCCTCCTTGGGCTACTTGACGGTCGTTTCTAAAAGTCGTGTAATTTGGCATCCTGAGGGTATGCATTTTGGTCAGGTGTGTTTCTGTGTATCATAATTACACCAGGATTGTGTTCCTAAAAGAAATTTTTGAATTCCGTATATTTTAGAATGCCCTTGGCATTCCAGCTCATTAATTTTAGATTTTTTACCTCATTATTTGTTATTATAATTTTCTGTTAAGCTGAGTGATTTCAATTGTATGTTCAATTTATCAGTAGGATGAATTGTTTTTTCCAGTAAGGGTACAGCCCGCAGTAGTGAAGGGTACGCTTTAAATATTGTATTAACCTCTTTTAAAAATTTAATTATTGTGTGGAAATTTTCGAATTGATTATTATCCGGTAAAATATTGAAGTTAGCTGAGGAAGCATTTGTTGTTGGGGTGTTGTTTTGGGTGCAGCTACCTGAGAAAACGTTACATTTTGCCTTGTATAGTTGGGAGTTCCGCTTGTGGCAGGGGGAGATCTTTCGTTTTTATTTATCGGGTTTACAGGGCAACCTGCATATTAGGCAGTTTGGTTGTTGCCGCAATTGCAACATTTCGGGGTTTCTACTTGTTCGTGTGGACATTCCCGGGATTTGTGCTTCTCACTGCATTTAACACAATAAGGTCTCAAATAACATATTGTTGAGTTATGAACAAACCCCTGGCAGTTGTAACACTGCACAGGTCTAATATTTATGTATTTTTCGATTTTAACTATTATATTCACAATTTCCTGACATCAAATATTTTGAGGTCAATTTCATTATAGTTTAGAGTTACAAGGAAACATGGCAAAGGCTTCTTTTTTCTATGCCTTCTCATTAGAGCCACCGCTACTACATCAAAACCTTTACTATCAAGTTCTTTAATCAACTCGGTTGGCGTTTTACAGGGTAACTGTTTGATAACTAATTTAACGTGTTTTTCTAATCTCTTTTTTAGAATTAGGCTTTCAATACTCTTTTCTGTGAAATATTTAGTTATTTCCCTGTGAGTCTCTGCAGTAGTTGGAATAACCTTTAGATATTCACCTGCGAGTTTAGCAGTTGAATTTTTGTCATAAGATTGTCTTGGATTATTAAGGAGGACATTGCAATTATTTTCAAATTTAATTAAAATTGGGGAGTTGCATTTTTATGGGTAATGTTTATTGTAATCAGATTATTATTGACCTCATTTTCATTAGTTTGGGGATGAATTGGGTGAAGTGGAGAAAATTTGTTCGATATGTTGGTATGTTTGCTATCCGTGACACTTTTAATATTAGCAGTCTTTCTAGGCCTTGTAAAGCCTTCGTTATAACTGAGTGAATTAAGAGCTCGTTTATATTTAGAGTTGCTGTTATCCATATAAATAGTTCTTGTTGAAGGCACTTAAGAGTTTTCCATAGAAATCGGTTTCACATACGTATCATTCCTTACAACATTATTGTATTAGATGAATTGTTCGATACAAGCATATTATTTACATCATTATTAGATACATCGTTAGATACAGGCATATTGTTTACAAACCCAGAATTATTAGCATCAACACTTGTTTTCTCTACAATAGCATTATATTCATTATTTTTCACCATATCTATACTCAAATTAGGATTATCTTTAGAAGATTTGTTTACCGAACTATATATCATCTGAATCTGATAAGTTAACATTAAATATATTCAAATTCTTATTACCTTTAACAATCGAATGCACTTTTTTGACTTTATTAGTTAAGGTGGTCCATTTTGCCTTTCCTTTAGATTTTTTGATTTTATTAGTTTTTTTATTTACATTGTTAGATTTATTAATAATAATTAAATTATCTGAATCAGTTTCAGTATAACTATAAACAACATTCATAGCTGAGTTATCACCATGCAAGGTACAGTTTGAAATCAAGCAGTAACCAAATTGGGAGCACTTACCTGTCAACTGGTGATGAAAGCTCTCTGGTACAATCCATTAGTTGCAATCCAATAATTGTCATTGTTATAATTTCCACCTTTTCCTCAACCACTTCCATTAGCCATTCTTGTGCAGTCGCGAAACATTCAAGTCTCTCGCTGCTTCTCACAAAATCACGTAGGACTTCGCATCTAGCCATTTTGGTGATAGGAACACTAGAATCCATAGATAGCAGAACATCCACCTTATACACTATTGACTTCACACCTTTTACATAAAAATCACTCATATCACAATTAATGACACAATTGTAGATCAAATCTTCTTGCGTGCTAATCACTAATTTACTGCCTTGAAAAGGGCCTTTTAGCCCAGGCGCATCCGACGCATTTTCACATAACGCTGAATTATTTGACACTGACTCAGATGTAGCATTCGCATGTTCCTAGTGGGAATAATTGGCAGGGCATTAGTATCCATATCCATGTTCACTGGAGTTTCAAATCCATTTGAAGAGCTTGGTTGGAGAGGCATGGAAGAATCCATACCTGGTCCCACGGCGCAATCACCAGGATTGGAGGTCAAGTCCGAACAGTTACCGTATACGTCCGGCGGGAGCAATCCGAAATCACCTCGGAGTGAGGCATGATGCCCTCCATCCGCGGCCTTCGACTGGAGAAATCGCAAATGCCGGTTTGAGGACACGCCTTAAAACACGTCTTGTTTCATTGAAGAAGTGAAACCAGAGATATGTTTCATAAAGCTGATATGAGAAGTTAGATCATATTATTTATATCTAAAACTAAGAACAAATTTATAGCAGCAAAAACAACATTGTATCTACTCATTGCACATAAATCAAAACTCCTATTGATGAATAAGCTGCTCATTTATAAGGTTTATTTGCGCCTTATTATTATGTATGCTGCTCCAGTTTGGGGTGGAACAGCGGGCACGAACATGAAGATACTGGAAAGACAGCAAAATAAATTACTTAGGTTAATGTCAAAATCAAAATATTATTTCAGAAATGATCTTATCAGAAAAAACCTGGGAGTTTTAACGCTTTTGCGTTTTATCAAATGCCTGGCTTTTAGGTTATATGATAAACTCCATCATACAAACAACGCTGAAATACAAAAAACTGAAAATTATAACCCTTCCATTTAATTAACTTCCATAGACCACGTTCAGTTCTCAGAATAAGACCGCATTCTAAATAACCAATCACAAATAAACACCCAAGAAGGAGGAAGGATAAAAACAATAGGATGACTTAATGGAAAGCAATTAGGAAAATCGAGTTTGTTTGTATACTAGGGAACAGTATATACGGACAAACTGAAACAGTGCCATATGGATGGCGCGATCTGTTGGCTTTATTGTATACAACTCTAATGAAATGATTACTTGAAAATTTTTTTATTCAATACGTAATTTGTTGTCTTGTTCCATTATGAAAACCTTGAAAATTAATTGTTATTGTCTTCATTGTATTTTGTGAAAATAAATATTTAAAATAAAAAAGAATATATATGTATATGTGTGTGCATGTATATATCTATGTGTGTATATATGTATGTGTTTGTATATGTATATATATATCGGTGTATGTGTATATGCATGTATTTATAGATATAATATGAACAAATAAAGGGAAAAAAGTTACTGTATGGATTACTATTGAATTAAATATTTCTGTTCCAATCGAATGGATCAGAATGGTGTATCATATCATTACTCATTGTTACTATAAATATTGTGATACCAATCAAAGTACTAGCAACTTGGGAGCACTTACCTTAGGTTATCTCAAAGTTAAGACTTATGTAAAATTAAGAATCATGTGTATTTTGAATGTTTATAAGGGGTGAACTTAATTTTATTAAAAGAATGGGGTAAATGGCCTAACGGCTTGACACCTATAAACCTTGAGACCTCTTCTCTCTCTATTTTATATAGTTTTAGAATGAAAATTTAATATACTTTTAATTAATTTGTAGAAAGTTACTGTGTGCATGAGAAAAAGATTTAAATTATTGTCATATTATTATTTATATTTAGCGTATAAAAATTATTGTCTTAAGTACTTAAATGTTTATTTTTAAACATTCGAATGTTTCCAAAATTTTTCTTTTTATCTTATGACTAAGTAGGACATTCCTTGAAGCAATATGTAATCTGCATTCGTAACGAGAGGAATGTGATTGCTGATTTGCTATAATTTCCTACCAATAAGTTTGATAACGACATCTGTGATGGAAAGTAAAATACAAGATAGAAAGAATGAAATGTTCGTGTTAGTGCATGGAATTATATGTTCTTGTTGGTATTAAGTAGACAGAAACGTTATCCCTAATAAACTATTCCATATGCCAACACAAAAACTGATATCATCACACCCTTACAAAGAATTATAGCCATTAACGTCAAAGATTAACAAAAATGGTGGATGTACTGATAAACTAAAGCTTCGAATACCACATAGGAGATGGCACCTTGTGTGGTAAGAAGCTGCAGATATAGCGTGAATTCTTAAAGCTGCATCAGGTAGACTAGTATTCAGTGGATGTGCAGTGCTGGGAAAATTATTAGATGTAAAAATTCAAAACCTCTAGAACTGTGCCATCATGAACACAGCCTTTACAAAAGTATTTAAACCAACACATGGATGTCCTGTTACTGGAATTCAGGAAAATTTCCTGAAGTGCAAAATGGTTGAAGTCGCAAGGCTGAAGTAAGAACTGCATGAATGCATTTAAAGCTTGCTATTATTTTTAATTATTAAGATATTGTTTTAAACAAATTTTAAATTTCACTATATTAATTTGAAATAGAAATAATAATTTAATATGATATATTGGTGTGTGAAATTTAAATATATTTTAAATCTAAATGATATTTTGTTATAAAATGTAACACTCTTTTCTATATTAATACGCTAATGTAGAAAAGAGAGTTTTACATTCTTCCATATTAAATAGAAGCAAAATAATAAAAAAATATCAAAAGTATTTTCATTTTCCTCGTATAGAATCAACTAGTTAGAAAAATTTAATTGCAATAAAAATTCTTAAACAAATTTGCAAAAGGTCAAATAGTGAATGTCAATTTAATTGGACAGCATTGAATCTTTCTATTTGCATTCAATCAACTTATTGTGCCTCGCATCAACACGATTGCCGCTGGGAAAAGCGGACCACACTAGGACGCTCATCGACACTTACTACCTGACCTCAAAGAAAGTCAGGTTTCCCAATATATATATGCAGATAAGAAAAGTAGAAGAAAAAACTGGTAGTTTAAATTTTTTTAAATTCTTGAAAGATCGAGAACCTAGTCTTAATGATTCTATTGCTGACGTCAGAAAATATTACAATATACCTCTGACATATTGAATTAAATTATTCTCCACAAATTAAAGAGTTTTTAAATAGATTTTTTCCTTCTAATATCTATGTATTTTGTGCAATTTGAATGTTTTGTATTGCAATCGACAAAAATATTATTAGGTTCATTGAGGGAATTATAAAAAATTACCTGTATGTTTTTTGGAATAAATTTTACATAAAAAATGCAGTAATTAATATCAATCTGACAAATTACATGCCTATGAAAATATGCCATATTCAAATTACATGCCTATGAAAATATTGATTATTGAGTAAGCAAATCAAAATAATATTCTTTAAGTAAATGAAAATTATCCATTTAAAATAAAAATATATAACGCCTAGTTCATATTGTTCCGCTTGAAAAAATCATCATTATTTTTAGGTTTTTCTAATTTGGATTACTATTAAAAATTCAAAATAAAACTAATTTTTTAAAGAAGTTTTCATGTGCTGAAATATTACTTGATTTGATATTAATTTTATATTAAGAGTTTAGCTTATTTTATTTAATAAACAATGTATTGTTAATATTTTCTTATAAATGAGCAAATGGAAACTCTCAATCTTATTTTAAATAAAAATATATTTCCTAAAAAAGGTAATTTCACAAAAATAAATAAGATTTAGTGAAAACAGAGCTAATTGTAATTAAAATATGAATAATAAAACAGTTATAGAAATCATACAATATTTATGTACTTAATAATTCATAAAAATTTCCTATTACCTACAAGAAAGATTTCACTTCGAATAAAATTAATGAATGTGTGCACAGTATTTTATATGCCCCATTAGATAATAAATTAATTTTATAATTATAATAAATATATGCATTATATTTTACTCACTGCAATTTCTATTCGACTACATAAAAATATGATGTTAGAAATTTGGTATCGAGAATTTCGTCAATTTAACTGTTTCTCAGAATTTACCCATTTAAGAAATATCTAGATTAATACACTTCTTAAATTACGATATAGTAAATGTTAAATATGTCGTTGAAAAAATTTATATTCTGAGGGTAGGCATCTGAAAGCATCTGAAACTGATAGGACAAGACAAAAATGTCAATATTAATCAAATTTCTATAAATATATCAATTTACATGACAACTACATTCAATAAATACCATTTAAATTTTTTGATAGAGACTGATTTCTATTTAATATTAAACAAAATACAAGTTAATATTAAATAGCACACAAATAACACTATTTATTGAGACTAATGCTACTGTGTGAAATTATTGATACATATAATCAGAATAAAAAAAATGATCTGCTTTTTTTATCTCAAGCTTGCTGTAGCCGCATTATGTCTAGAACCATTATACATTTTCGATAATCTCCTGTGAAGTATTTCTCATTAATGTGTGACTTGGGTAAAATATGTAACACTAGAAGCATACTGACCACCAGCGGCAGAAATTGGGAAATTTCCAGAAAAGTGGTTCTGCGAATTTTAAGCAACATATTTGTCTTCCTGGAATCGAAATCGGATGCAACTGTATGAAACTAAAAGTGATTAACTCCGAATTCTAGGAAAATACGTATATTTAGTTTCCTTTTTTGATGTCACTGTTTACATACATGCTAAGTATATATATTTTCTGCTTGAGTTCTCATAAAATGTCTTTTGAACATTGAATATTACATATTATTTGTTAAATTTTTAATAGTTATATGGTTTTGTGTAATAGAAAAATGTTTAAGCTTGAAACAAATCAATTCAGAGGAATATAATAAAATCAGGCACAATCATTATTCTTCATTGTAAAATATTAAGAATTCGAAATGCCTTTAATATTATAAAGTTATTGACGGGTAAATGGGCTATCCATTTGGTTGCAAACTGGGATACCATTGTTCCAACCTATAAAATTATCATCATCGTTAGTATTCCCTGGTTGAGATTATTTTTAAAACTTCCAAGTAATATTAATTTCTTTATAGAAGTTTTCATGTACTGAAATATTATTTAATTCGATATTAATTTTAAGAGTTTAGGTCATTTTATAAAAAAAAAACACAATGTATTGTTAATGTTATTTATATTTTTTAATAAATAAAGAAATGAGAATATTCATATTTATTTTAACTAAAAATATATTGAATATTTTTTCCAAGAAAGAAATTCCATAAAATTGAATCATCCTTCCTGAAAATTAGGCACAATGAAAATAAAATATAAATAATATAATACTGTTTTAGAAATCTTTTAATATTTGCATCCTTAATAGTTAATAAATGTTGCCTATGGTGTATTGTGTGCAAAATTAACGATGGACTTTGTAAAATTCTAAATTTTGGAAACGGTGACATTTGATATTTAAAATATTATGGAACTGCTTATTATTTATTTTTACCCTATCTATTGGTTCTATTATATTTCTACAGCGTATTCAAACACGATTTTATACCTATCTGAGTATTCATTAACACGCTTTTATAATTTCGAAATATAAAATGAAATTGTTTATAAATTTATTTATTCAATATCAAGTTTAAGACATAAAAATATTGTTATCGACATGTAATTTTGCTAAATTTATATTGCAAAATTCTTTTTCCGAACGTTAAAATATCACAGTGCTAATTACATCTTTTTTTCTACTTGAGTGCTCATAAAATGTCTTTTGAACATTATATTTTAACTATTACATTTTTAATGCTTATATCACTTTTGCAATATATTTTAACTTGTATAAGATTATAAGTTCAAAATGTGTTTAATGTTGTAAAGTTATTGACAGAAATGTCCTCATTCAAGTGGATGTGTGTTAAGTACTAAGTGCGCAGTTTTACACACGTTGGCTAATTAGACAGGGATCTGCATCTTAAAGACAATTCTTAAGTTCTTCAAACAGCTAAGACAGAAGTGAGGTTTGAAATCCTGAAGTGTTAAATGGAAGAAAAGTGGGCTAACCATTCGGTGGCAAGCTGGGATATCATTGTGTAAATAAACACCTAAATAAAACAGAATAAAAGTAAACTCTAAATGTATTACAGAAATTTAATTCAAATGTTTGACGCATTGAACATCAGAAATAATTTTATTCCATGAAAGAGCTGAAAAAATAATATTTAGTGTATCACCATGCTGAAGGCATTTGACTTACATATATCACGGCGTATGGTGATGAAGAGTTTTTTAATTTTGGAAGCTACACTTCAAATTGTACTTACTATTTCAATATAATTTCTAATTGTGAACCTTCATTTAATCCATTAAATTAGGTTATTATACGCTAAATATAAATAATAATATGACAATAATTTAAATCTTTTTCTCATGCACACAGTAACTTTCTACAAATTAATTAAAAGTATCTTAAATTTTCATTCTAAAACTATATAAAATAGAGAGAAGAGGTCTTAAGGTTGATAGGTGTCTAGCCGTTAGGCCATTTACCCCATTCTTTTAATAAAATTAAGTTCACCCCTTATAGAACATTCAAAATACACATAATTCTTAATTTTAAATAAGTCTTAACTTTGAGATCACCTAAGGTAAGTGCTCCCAAGTTGCTAGTACTTTGATTGGTATCACAATATTTATAGTAACAATGAGTAATGATATGATACACCATTCTGATCCATTCGATTGGAACAGAAATATTTAATTCAATAGTAATCCATACAGTAATTTTTTCCCTTTATTTTTTCATATTATATCTATACATACATGCATATACACATACACCCATATATATATATACATATACACACATACATATATACGCACATATATATATACATGCACACACACACATATATATATATACATATATATTCTTTTTTATTTTAAATATTTATTTTCACAAAATACAATGAAGACAATGACAATTAATTTTCAAGGTTTTGTTAATGTAACAAGACAACAAATTACGTATAGAATAAAAAAATTTTCAAGTAATCATTTCATTAGAGTTATATACAATAAAGCCAACAGATCGCGCCACCCATATGGCACTGTTTCAGTTTGTCCGTTTATACAGTTCACTAGTATACAAACAAACTCGATTTTCCTAACTGCTTTCCATTAAGTCATCCTATTGTTTATTTCCTTCCTCCTTCTTGGGTGTTGATTAGTGATTGGTTAGTTAGAATGCGGTCTTATTCTGAGAACTGAAGTGGTCCATGGAAGTTAATTAAATGGAAGGGTTATGATTTTCAGTTTTTTGAATTTCAGTGTTGTTTGTATGATAGAGTTTATCATATAACCTAAAATCCAGGTATTTGATATAACGCGAAAGCGTTAAAACTCCCAGGTTTTTTCTGATAAGATCATTTCTGAAATAATATTTAGATTTTGACATTAACCTAAGTAATTTATTTTGCTGTTTTTCCAGTATCTTCATGTTCGTGTCCGCTGTTCCACCCCAAACTGGAGCAGCATACATAATAATAAGACGCAAATAAACCTTATAAATGAGCAGCTTATTCATCAATGGCAGTTTCGGTTTATGTGCAATAAGTAGGTACAATGTTGTTTCTGCTGTTTTATAAATTTGTTCTTAATTTTAGATATAAATAATATGATTTAACTTCTCATATCAGCTTTATGAAACATATCTCTGGTTTCACTCCTTCAATGAAACAAGACGTGTTTTAAGGCGTGTTTTCAAACCGTTTTTTGCGATTTCTCCAGTCGAAGGCCGCGGATGGAGGGCATCATGCCTCACTCCGAGGTGATTTCGGATTGCTCCCGCCGGACGTATACGGTAACTGTTCTGACTTGACCTCCAATCCTGGTGATTGCGCCGTGGGACCAGGTATGGATTCTTCGATGCCTCTCCAACCAAGCTCTTCAAATGGATTTGAAACTCCAGTGAACATGGATATGGATACTAATGCCCTGCCAATTATTCCCACTAGGAACATGCGAATGCTACATCTGAGTCTGTGTCATGTAATTCAGCATTATAAGAAAATGCGTCGGAAGCGCCTGGTCAAACAGGCCCTTTTCAGGGCCGTAAATTAGTGATTAGCACGCAACAAGATTTAATCTACAATTGTGTCATTAATTGTGATATGAGTGATTTTTGTGCAAAAGGTGTAAAATCAATAGTGTATAATGAGGATGTTCTGCAATCTATAGATTCTAGTGTTCCTATTACTAAAATGGCTAGATGCGAATTTCTACGTGATTTTGTGAGAAGCAGCTAGAAACATGAAAGTTTCGCGACTGCACAAGAATGGCTAATGGAAGTGGTTGAGGAAAAGGTGGAAATTATAACAATGACAATTATTGGATTGCAACTAATGGATTGTACCAGAGAGCTTTCATCACCAGTTGACAGGTAAGTGCTCCCAATTTGGTTACTGCTTGATTTCAAACTGTACCTTGCATGGTGATAACTCAGCTATGAATGTTGTTTATAGTTATACTGAAACTGATTCAGATAATTTAATTATTATTAATAAATCTAACAATGTAAATAAAAAAACTAATAAAATCAAAAAATCTAAAGGAAAGGCAAAATGGACCACCTTAACTAATAAAGTCAAAAAAGTGCATTCGATTGTTAAAGGTAATAAGAATTTGAATATATTTAATGTTAACTTATCAGATTCAGATGATATATAGTTCAGTAAACAAATTTTCTAAAATTAAGGCTACCGAAGCTTGCAATCTTACTTCTAAAAATAATCCTAATTTGAGTATTGATATGGTGATAAAAAATGAATGTAATGCTATTGTAGACAAAACAAGTGTTGATCCTAATAATTCTGGGGTTGTAAATAATATGCCTGTATCTAACGATGTATCTAATAATGATGTAAATAATATGCGTGTATCGAATAATTCATCTACTAATGATGCCAATAATGTTGTAAGTAATGATACGTATGCAAAACCGATTTCTATGCACAGCTCTTAACTGCCTTCAACAAGAACTGCTTATATGGATAACAGCAACTCTAAATATAAACGAGCTCTTAATTCACTCAGTCATGATGAAGGCTTTACATGGCCTAGAAAGACTGCTAATATTAAAACTGTCACGGATAGCAAACATACCAACATATCGAACAAATTTTCTCCACTTCACCCTATTCATCCCCAAACTAATGAAAATGAGGTCAATAATAATCTCATTACAATAAACATAACCCATAAAAATGCAACTCCCCAATTTTAATTAAATTCGGAAATAATTTCAATGTCCTCCTTAATAATCTAAGACAATCTTATGACAAAAATACAACTGCTAAACTCGCAGGTGAATATCTAAAGGTTATTCCAACTACTGCAGAGACTCACAAGGATATAACTAAATACTTCAAAGAAAAGAGAATTGAATGCCTAATTCTAAAAAAAGATTAATAAAACACGTTAAAGTAGTCATCAAAGAGTTACCCTGTAAAACGCCAAAAATTTGATTAAGGAAGAACTTGATAGTAAAGGTTTTGATAATGTAGGGTGGCTATAATGAGAAGGCATAGCAAAATGAAGCCTTTGCCATGCTTCCTTGTAACTCTAAACTATAATGAAATTGACCTCAAAATATTTGATGTCAGGGAAATTATGAATATAATAGTTAAAATCGAAAAATACATAAATAATAGACCTGTGCAGTGTTACAACTGCCAGGTCTTTGGTCATAACTCAACAATATGTTATTTGAGACCTTATTGTGTTAAATGCAGTGAAAAGCACAAATCCCGGAAATTTCCACGCAAACAAATAGAAACGTTCCACGCAAACAAATAGAAGAAATGCAAATGTTGCAATTGTGGCAACAACCACTATGCGTCCTATGCAGGTTACCCTGTAAACCCGATAAATAAAAACGAAAGATCTCCCCTTGCAACAAGCGCAACTCCAAACTATACAAGGCAAAATGTAACGTTTTCTCATTGCGTTACATCATTGCAAATTTAGTAAGCCAAACCAGGAAAGTGAATACCTTCCAGACAAAATTAATTCCCTTAT
Organism: Latrodectus elegans; assembly: GCA_030067965.1. Classification (NCBI taxonomy): domain Eukaryota; kingdom Metazoa; phylum Arthropoda; class Arachnida; order Araneae; family Theridiidae; genus Latrodectus; species Latrodectus elegans. The sequence goes on from CM057822.1 coordinate 79,403,800, forward strand.
ATAAGATAGAAATAGATTGTAGAGGCAATACAATAGTCTTAGAAATCCGTCAATAAAAAATCAGATTAATGCCTTGAAACGCAAACTAAAAATGAGATTGCATCCCATAATCATAATAGATTGCACAACTATCCAATTTGAATGTGGAGAACGGCTCCTTCTGGAGAGCGGCTAATAACAGGAAAACAAATAGAGAGTGCCTGCCGCCACTCATAGCTGGCACCAAAGTCGCCATCACTAATAGTGGAAAAGCTGACTTATATAAACACAAAATTTGCGAACTGAAAGCTATCTTTTCTTTCATGAAGTTGTAACATTTATATAATTCGTTCATATTAAGCACTTAAACAATGAAATACTAAAGAGCCTACTAATTTCACACTTTAATTCTATTCCATATTATTAGAATCATTATTCGCTTAAGGTCATTCAACAAAATTAGTCAAAAAAAATGAATTTTTTAAATTAAATAGTAATTAAATAGTTCATGTATTTGTAAACTTTTCAAAAATACTTAAGAAAAATTTAGAAATGTTAAGGAATTTATATTATAACCAATATGTAAATAACTGTTACATGAAGAGAATAGTTCTAATGGTTGATAGGTGTCTAGCTGTTAGGCCATTTCCCCATTATTTTAAAAAATTGAGTTCACCCTAAAAGAATATTCAAAATACACATAATTCTTAATTTTAAATAAGTCTCAACTTTTTGATAACCTAAGGTAAGTGCTCCCAAGTTGGTAGTACTTTGCATGGTATTAAAAATTTAAGGTAACAATGAGCAATGATATGATTCACCATTCCGATCCATTGAATTGAAATTTTTAATTCACTAATAATCCTTACTTTTATTCGTTCATATTATATATATATATATGAATAATTGGGTATGTTATATAAATAACATAAAAAGGTTGGTTAATATAAACAAGAATGTGTGTGTGTTTGTATATATATATATAAACGTATATATATATATACATACACACATTCTTTTTTATATTAACTATTTATTTACACAAAATACAATTGACACATTGACAATTAATTTCTCAAGTTCCGATAATGGAACTAGACAACGAATTACATACACCAGAATAAAATTTTTCCAAGGAATCATTTCATTAGAGTTATATACAATAAAGCCATAGGCCGTTAGGCCTATGACTTTATTATATTATATGGGCCACGTATATCACACAGTTTCAGGTTTTCTGTATATACTGTTCCCTTGTATAAACACAGACATACAAACTTGATGTTCCCACATGCTTTTATTAAGTCATCCTATAGTTCTTCTTCCTTTTTCTTGAGCTTCGATTAGTGATTGGACAGTTAGAATGCGTCGAATTCTGAGAACTGAACGTGGTCTAAGGAAGTTAATTAAATGGTTGGGGTTATAATTTTCAATTTTTGTATTTCAGTGTTGTTTGCTTGATAGAGTTTATCATAGAACCTAAAAGCCAGGTAATTGATATAACGCGAAAGCGTTAAAAATCGCAGTTTTTTTCTGATAATATCATTGCTGAAATAATATTCCGATCTTGACATAATTCTAAGTAATTTATTTTGCTGTCTTTCCAGCATCTTTATGTTCGTATCTGCTGCTAATCTCAAACTGGAGCAGCATGCGTGATAATAAGGTGTAAATAGGCCTTATAAATGAGCTGCTTATTCATCAAAGAGTTTTAATTTATATGCGATCAGTTGGTACAATCTTGTTTTTGTTGCTATAAATTTTTCTTAATTTTAGATATATGGGGCTGCAAAATAAGCCTTTTATCGATGGTTAGTCCCAGGTAATCCACCTTGAGTGACCTTGGAACTTCAATACCTGCTATCTTTATTTTAAGACATTGTGATAATTTTCTCTTGAAGTGCCTGGAACTTCGTTACATTTATTTTGATTTTCCAGATTTTCAACCACTTTTCTATGGCCGCTAAGTTTTGAGCTAGGTTGTCGTGAATTTTGTGGTATTCCCACTAGTGGATTTGTCTGATTTGTAGATCCTAAAATCGGTGTTTGCAACCAGTGAAGTAAACTCAATATCCGAGCTATTATTATAAAGTCAGCCCCAACTGTAATGTTTCGCATTAATATCCCCAGCTATAATAAGCTTATAGCTGAGAGAGGCTAAATTTTATATGTCTACTGAAAGTAAGGGGTTAGTGGCGAGTGGTATTTAGAAGGATATCAGCATGATATCTTCGCTGTCAACAAAGTGAAGCTTAACTATTGTCGCTTCAACAAAATGTACTTTAGGGGTTGGAATACGAGTGTGATTTAGTTTATTTTTGATTAGGATTGCCGTCCCTCCTTGGGCTACTTGACGGTCGTTTCTAAAAGTTGTGTAATTTGGCATCCTGAGGGTATGCATTTTGGTCAGGTGTGTTTCGTGTATCATAATTACACCAGGATTGTGTTCCTAAAAGAAATTTTTGAATTCCGTATATTTTTTAGAATGCCATTGGCATTCCAGCTCATTAATTTTAGATTTTTACCTCATTATTTGTTATTATAATTTTCTGTTAAGCTGAGTGATTTCAATTGTATGTTCAATTTATCAGTAGGATGAATTGTTTTTTCCAGTAAGGGTACAGCCCGCAGTAGTGAAGGGTACGCTTTAAATATTGTATTAACCTCTTTTAAAAATTTAATTATTGTGTGGAAATTTTCGAACTGATTATTATCCGGTAAAATATTGAGGTTAGCTGAGGAAGCATTTGTTGTTGGGGTGTTGTTTTGGGTGCAGCTACCTGAGAAAACGTTACATTTTGCCTTGTATAGTTGGGAGTTCCGCTTGTGGCAGGGGGAGATCTTTCGTTTTTATTTATCGGGTTTACAGGGCAACCTGCATATTAGGCAGTTTGGTTGTTGCCGCAATTGCAACATTTCGGGGTTCCTACTTGTTCGTGTGGACATTCCCGGGATTTGTGCTTCTCACTGCATTTAACACAATAAAGTCTCAAATAACATATTGTTGAGTTATGAACAAACCCCTGGCAGTTGTAACACTGCACAGGTCTAATATTTATGTATTTTTCGATTTTAACTATTATATTCACAATTTCCCTGACATCAAATATTTTGAGGTCAATTTCATTATAGTTTAGAGTTACAAGGAAACATAGCAAAGACTTCTTTTTTCTATGCCTTCTCATTAGAGCCACCGCTACTACATCAAAACCTTTACTATCAAGTTCTTTAATCAACTCGGTTGGCGTTTTACAGGGTAACTGTTTGATAACTAATTTAACGTGTTTTTCTAATCTCTTTTTTAGAATTAGGCTTTCAATACTCTTTTCTGTGAAATATTTAGTTATTTCCCTGTGAGTCTCTGCAGTAGTTGGAATAACCTTTAGATATTGACCTGCGAGTTTAGCAGTTGAATTTTTGTCATAAGATTGTCTTGGATTATTAAGGAGGACATTGCAATTATTTTCAAATTTAATTAAAATTGGGGAGTTGCATTTTTATGGGTAATGTTTATTGTAATCAGATTATTATTGACCTCATTTTCATTAGTTTGGGGATGAATTGGGTGAAGTGGAGAAAATTTGTTCGATATGTTGGTATGTTTGCTATCCGTGACACTTTTAATATTAGCAGTCTTTCTAGGCCTTGTAAAGCCTTCGTTATAACTGAGTGAATTAAGAGCTCGTTTATATTTAGAGTTGCTGTTATCCATATAAATAGTTCTTGTTGAAGGCACTTAAGAGTTTTCCATAGAAATCGGTTTCACATACGTATCATTCCTTACAACATTATTGTATTAGATGAATTGTTCGATACAAGCATATTATTTACATCATTATTAGATACATCGTTAGATACAGGCATATTGTTTACAAACCCAGAATTATTAGCATCAACACTTGTTTTCTCTACAATAGCATTATATTCATTATTTATCACCATATCTATACTCAAATTAGGATTATCTTTAGAAGTAAGATAGCAAGCTTCAGTAGCCTAAATTTTAGAAAATTTGTTTACCGAACTATATATCATCTTAATCTGATAAGTTAACATTAAATATATTCGAGTTCTTATCACCTTTAACAATTGAAGGCACTTTTTTGACATTATTAGTTAAAGTGGTCCATTTTACCTGTCCTTTAGACTTTTTAATTTTATTAGTTTTTGTTTCATTTACATTGTTAGATTTATTAATAATTAAATTATTTGAATCAGTTTCAGTATAAGTATAAACAACCTTCATAGCTGAGTTATCACCATGCAAGGCACAGTTTGAAATCAAGCGGTAACCAAATTGGGAGCACTTACCTCTCAACTGGTGATGAAAGCTCTCTGGTACAATCCATTAGTTGCAATCCAATAATTGTCGTTGTTATAATTTCCACCTTTTCCTCAACTACTTCCATTAGCCATTCTTGTGCAGTCGCGAAACTTTCATGTTTCTAGCTGCTTCTCACAAAATCACGTAGAAATTCGCATCTAGCCATTTTAGTAATAGGAACACTAGAATCTATAGATTGCAGAACATCCTCATTATACACTATTGATTTTACACCTTTTGCACAAAAATCACTCATATCACAATTAATGACACAATTGTAGATCAAATCTTCTTGCGTGCTAATCACTAATTTACTGCCTTGAAAAGGGCCTTTTAGCCCAGGCGCATCCGACGCATTTTCACATAACGCTGAATTATTTGACACTGACTCAGATGTAGCATTCGCATGTTCCTAGTGGGAATTAATTGCAGGGCATTAGTATCCATATCCATGTTCACTGGAGTTTCAAATCCATTTGAAGAGCTTGGTTGGAGAGGCATCGAAGAATCCATACCTGGTCCCACGGCGCAATCACCAGGATTGGAGGTCAAGTCCGAACAGTTACCGTATACGTCCGGCGGGAGCAATCCGAAATCACCTCGGAGTGAGGCATGATGCCCTCCATCCGCGGCCTTCGACTGGAGAAATCGCAAATGCCGGTTTGAGGACACGCCTTAAAACACGTCTTGTTTCATTGAAGAAGTGAAACCAGAGATATGTTTCATAAAGCTGATATGAGAAGTTAGATCATATTATTTATATCTAAAACTAAGAACAAATTTATAGCAGCAAAAACAACATTGTACCTACTCATTGCACATAAATCAAAACTCCCATTGATGAATAAGCTGCTCATTTATAAGGTTTATTTGAGCCTTATTATTATGTATGCTGCTCCAGTTTGGGGTGGAACAGCGGACACGAACATGAAGATACTGGAAAGACAGCAAAATAAATTACTTAGGTTAATGTCAAAATCAAAATATTATTTCAGAAATGATCTTATCAGAAAAACCTGGGAGTTTTAACGCTTTTGCGTTTTATCAAATGCCTGGCTTTTAGGTTATATGATAAACTCCATCATACAAACAACGCTGAAATACAAAAAACTGAAAATTATAACCCTTCCATTTAATTAACTTCCATAGACCACGTTCAGTTCTCAGAATAAGACCGCATTCTAAATAACCAATCACAAATAAACACCCAAGAAGGAGGAAGGATAAAAACAATAGGATGACTTAATGGAAAGCAATTAGGAAAATCGAGTTTGTTTGTATACTAGGGAACAGTATATACGGACAAACTGAAACAGTGCCATATGGATGGCGCGATCTGTTGGCTTTATTGTATACAACTCTAATGAAATGATTACTTGAAAATTTTTTTATTCAATACGTAATTTGTTGTCTTGTTCCATTATGAAAACCTTGAAAATTAATTGTTATTGTCTTCATTGTATTTTGTGAAAATAAATATTTAAAATAAAAAAGAATATATATGTATATGTGTGTGCATGTATATATCTATGTGTGTATATATGTATGTGTTTGTATATGTATATATATATCGGTGTATGTGTATATGCATGTATTTATAGATATAATATGAACAAATAAAGGGAAAAAAGTTACTGTATGGATTACTATTGAATTAAATATTTCTGTTCCAATCGAATGGATCAGAATGGTGTATCATATCATTACTCATTGTTACTATAAATATTGTGATACCAATCAAAGTACTAGCAACTTGGGAGCACTTACCTTAGGTTATCTCAAAGTTAAGACTTATGTAAAATTAAGAATCATGTGTATTTTGAATGTTTATAAGGGGTGAACTTAATTTTATTAAAAGAATGGGGTAAATGGCCTAACGGCTTGACACCTATAAACCTTGAGACCTCTTCTCTCTCTATTTTATATAGTTTTAGAATGAAAATTTAATATACTTTTAATTAATTTGTAGAAAGTTACTGTGTGCATGAGAAAAAGATTTAAATTATTGTCATATTAATATTTATATTTAGCGTATAAAAATTATTGTCTTAAGTACTTAAATGTTTATTTTTAAACATTCGAATGTTTCCAAAATTTTTCTTCTATCTTATGACTAAGTAGGACATTCCTTGAAGCAATATGTAATCTGCATTCGTAACGAGAGGAATGTGATTGCTGATTTGCTATAATTTCCTACCAATAAGTTTGATAACGACATCTGTGATGGAAAGTAAAATACAAGATAGAAAGAATGAAATGTTCGTGTTAGTGCATGGAATTATATGTTCTTGTTGGTATTAAGTAGACAGAAACGTTATCCCTAATAAACTATTCCATATGCCAACCACAAAAACTGATATCATCACACCCTTACAAAGAATTATAGCCGTTAACGTCAAAGATTAACAAAAATGGTGGATGTACTGATAAACTAAAGCTTCGAATACCACATAGGAGATGGCACCTTGTGTGGTAAGAAGCTGCAGATATAGCGTGAATTCTTAAAGCTGCATCAGGTAGACTAGTATTCAGTGGATGTGCAGTGCTGGGAAAATTATTAGATGTAAAAATTCAAAACCTCTAGAACTGTGCCATCATGAACACAGCCTTTACAAAAGTATTTAAACCAACACATGGATGTCCTGTTACTGGAATTCAGGAAAATTTCCTGAAGTGCAAAAATGTTGAAGTCGCAAGGCTGAAGTAAGAACTGCATGAATGCATTTAAAGCTTGCTATTATTTTTAATTATTAAGATATTGTTTTAAACAAATTTTAAATTTCACTATATTAATTTGAAATAGAAATAATAATTTAATATGATATATTGGTGTGTGAAATTTAAATATATTTTAAATCTAAATGATATTTTGTTATAAAATGTAACACTTTTTTCTATATTAATACGCTAATGTAGAAAAGAGAGTTTTACATTCTTCCATATTAAATAGAAGCAAAATAATTAAAAGATATCAAAAGTATTTTCATTTTCCTCGTATAGAATCAACTAGTTAGAAAAATTTAATTGCAATAAAAAATTTTAAACAAATTTGCAAAAGGTCAAATAGTGAATGTCAATTTAATTGGACAGCATTGAATCTTTCTATTTGCATTTAATCAACTTATTGTGCCTCGCATCAACACGATTGCCGCTGGGAAAAGCGGACATCACTAGGACGCTCATCGACACTTACTACCTGACCTCAAAGAAAGTCAGGTTTCCCAATATATATATGCAGATAAGAAAAGTAGAAGAAAAAACTGGTAGTTTAAATTTTTTTAATTTCTTGAAAGATCGAGAACCTAGTCTTTATGATTCTATTGCTGACGTCAGAAAATATTACAATATACCTCTGACATATTGAATTAAATTATTCTCCACAAATTAAAGAGTTTTTAAATAGATTTTTTCCTTCTAATATCTATGTATTTTGTGCAATTTGAATGTTTTGTATTGCAATCGACAAAAATATTATTAGGTTCATTGAGGGAATTATAAAAAATTACCTGTATGTTTTTTGGAATAAATTTTACATAAAAAATGCAGTAATTAATATCAATCTGACAAATTACATGCCTATGAAAATATGCCATATTCAAATTACATGCCTATGAAAATATTGATTATTGAGTAAGCAAATCAAAATAATATTCTTTAAGTAAATGAAAATTATCCATTTAAAATAAAAATATATAACGCCTAGTTCATATTGTTCCGCTTGAAAAAATCATCATTATTTTTAGGTTTTTCTAATTTGGATTACTATTAAAAATTCAAAATAAAACTAATTTTTTAAAGAAGTTTTCATGTGCTGAAATATTACTTGATTTGATATTAATTTTATATTAAGAGTTTAGCTTCTTTTATTTAATAAACAATGTATTGTTAATATTTTCTTATAAATGAGCAAATGGAAACTCTCAATCTTATTTTAAATAAAAATATATTTCCTAAAAAAGGTAATTTCACAAAAATAAATAAGATTTAGTGAAAACAGAGCTAATTGTAATTAAAATATGAATAATAAAACAGTTATAGAAATCATACAATATTTATGTACTTAATAATTCATAAAAATTTCCTATTACCTACAAGAAAGATTTCACTTCGAATAAAATTAATGAATGTGTGCACAGTATTTTATATGCCCCATTAGATAATAAATTAATTTTATAATTATAATAAATATATGCATTATATTTTACTCACTGCAATTTCTATTCGACTACATAAAAATATGATGTTAGAAATTTGGTATCGAGAATTTCGTCAATTTAACTGTTTCTCAGAATTTACCCATTTAAGAAATATCTAGATTAATACACTTCTTAAATTACGATATAGTAAATGTTAAATATGTCGTTGAAAAAATTTATATTCTGAGGGTAGGCATCTGAAAGCATCTGAAACTGATAGGACAAGACAAAAATGTCAATATTAATCAAATTTCTATAAATATATCAATTTACATGACAACTACATTCAATAAATACCATTTAAATTTTTTGATAGAGACTGATTTCTATTTAATATTAAACAAAATACAAGTTAATATTAAATAGCACACAAATAACACTATTTATTGAGACTAATGCTACTGTGTGAAATTATTGATACATATAATCAGAATAAAAAAAAATGATCTGCTTTTTTTTATCTCAAGCTTGCTGTAGCCGCATTATGTCTAGAACCATTATACATTTTCGATAATCTCCTGTGAAGTATTTCTCATTAATGTGTGACTTGGGTAAAATATGTAACACTAGAAGCATACTGACCACCAGCGGCAGAAATTGGGAAATTTCCAGAAAAGTGGTTCTGCGAATTTTAAGCAACATATTTGTCTTCCTGGAATCGAAATCGGATGCAACTGTATGAAACTAAAAGTGATTAACTCCGAATTCTAGGAAAATACGTATATTTAGTTTCCTTTTTTGATGTCACTGTTTACATACATGCTAAGTATATATATTTTCTGCTTGAGTTCTCATAAAATGTCTTTTGAACATTGAATATTACATATTATTTGTTAAATTTTTAATAGTTATATGGTTTTGTGTAATAGAAAAATGTTTAAGCTTGAAACAAATCAATTCAGAGGAATATAATAAAATCAGGCACAATCATTATTCTTCATTGTAAAATATTAAGAATTCGAAATGCCTTTAATATTATAAAGTTATTGACGGGTAAATGGGCTATCCATTTGGTTGCAAACTGGGATACCATTGTTCCAACCTATAAAATTATCATCATCGTTAGTATTCCTGGTTGAGATTATTTTTAAAACTTCCAAGTAATATTAATTTCTTTATAGAAGTTTTCATGTACTGAAATATTATTTAATTCGATATTAATTTTAAGAGTTTAGGTCATTTTATAAAAAAAAAACACAATGTATTGTTAATGTTATTTATATTTTTAATAAATAAAGAAATGAGAATATTCATATTTATTTTAACTAAAAATATATTGAATATTTTTTCCAAGAAAGAAATTCCATAAAATTGAATCATCCTTCCTGAAAATTAGGCACAATGAAAATAAAATATAAATAATATAATACTGTTTTAGAAATCTTTTAATATTTGCATCCTTAATAGTTAATAAATGTTGCCTATGGTGTATTGTGTGCAAAATTAACGATGGACTTTGTAAAATTCTAAATTTTGGAAACGGTGACATTTGATATTTAAAATATTATGGAACTGCTTATTATTTATTTTTACCCTATCTATTGGTTCTATTATATTTCTACAGCGTATTCAAACACGATTTTATACCTATCTGAGTATTCATTAACACGCTTTTATAATTTCGAAATATAAAATGAAATTGTTTATAAATTTATTTATTCAATATCAAGTTTAAGACATAAAAATATTGTTATCTACATGTAATTTTGCTAAATTTATATTGCAAAATTCTTTTTCCGAACGTTAAAATATCACAGTGCTAATTACATCTTTTTTTCTACTTGAGTGCTCATAAAATGTCTTTTGAACATTATATTTTAACTATTACATTTTTAATGCTTATATCACTTTTGCAATATATTTTAACTTGTATAAGATTATAAGTTCAAAATGTGTTTAATGTTGTAAAGTTATTGACAGAAATGTCCTCATTCAAGTGGATGTGTGTTAAGTACTAAGTGCTCAGTTTTACACACGTTGGCTAATTAGACAGGGATCTGCATCTTAAAGACAATTCTTAAGTTCTTCAAACAGCTAAGACAGAAGTGAGGTTTGAAATCCTGAAGTGTTAAATGGAAGAAAAGTGGGCTAACCATTCGGTGGCAAGCTGGGATATCATTGTGTAAATAAACACCTAAATAAAACAGAATAAAAGTAAACTCTAAATGTATTACAGAAATTTAATTCAAATGTTTGACGCATTGAACATCAGAAATAATTTTATTCCATGAAAGAGCTGAAAAAATAATATTTAGTGTATCACCATGCTGAAGGCATTTGACTTACATATATCACGGCGTATGGTGATGAAGAGTTTTTTAATTTTGGAAGCTACACTTCAAATTGTACTTACTATTTCAATATAATTTCTAATTGTGAACCTTCATTTAATCCATTAAATTAGGTAACGGTAATTTTCCGATCAGCGTGATGTAATATTTGCTATATATAATTGATTTAGCATTTTAAATGTAGGAAGGTTAATAACATTTAAAAATGCTGATCATAAATACAAGAATTTTAAATGGAGGAGAAAAGAGATAAACTGTGAAATGTTTTCAATGGTTTTATAAAATATCTACAATTTTTTCATTAGTGAGTTCAATCAGTTGGCAATGTAATACCAAATTCTTTTGTGAGAAGAGAAGGATATTACGTAGCATTCCTATCGAGCGAGAAACTTGACAACGTAAAACAAGATATTTACATTGTGGATTTTAACTTGCTTAAGCAGATATATTGTAAGTCGAAACTTCAAAGAACTCAAATCCTAAACAACACGTTTGAAATTGAGAAACACAGGAAGGAATTTATGTTAAAAGCATTTAGGAGAAGTACGTAGTCGAAAGAATTGAATGAATATCTTAGTTTTAGTATGTATACGGAGAGTCGATCTGTTTGTCCTTCAACCTGATTTAGTCATAAAGAGAATATATATATATATATATATATATATATATATATATATATATATATATATATATATATATATATATATATATATATATATATATATATATATATATATATACATATATATATCGACTAATTTAGATATCTTAGAATTAATTTTCATTAAAGCAGTAATTTGTAGTTGGATGTTCCTTATTTTGCAATTACAGATCCTAATAATTATTTATTTGATAAAGTCTTGCAGTTTTGATAATTTTATAAAATCATTTTTTGAATTTTTGTAAACGTACGATGTTTTGAATTTAATATCCTTTCCAATATTTTTATTTATTACAAAACGGGAAGCTATTAAAACTTGTAAATAGTATATATGTTGCTCACATCTCAATTGTACAGGAATTTTTGCATTTTATTCTAATTATTTATTCGGTTTTAAATAATTTTCATTATAAATACACAAAAATATCCCCAGTTTGTGAAAATTCGAAATGTTACTTAATCAAGGTCCATTTCAATGAGCTGTAGTATAAATTAAGAGAGTCGAAACATGTAATTTAAAAGCAGTCAAGTCCAACGCGGATGGAATATGATACAACTACTAAACTTATGAAAACAGTTAAAGCATATACCTACAAATTGCAAAGAAGATTTTAAAGTAAATTATATTAATTAATGATATGCACCAAATGATTGTTGAATCTCTGTACAAGTTCATATAGAGGAATATCAAATCAAAGCTTATATCATTGACAATTTCATAAAATTTGATTGAAGGATGGAAGTATGCAGTTCACTCCAGAAGCGGTAATGTTAGTTTGTAGAAAAGCTTTCCTTTACATTTGCCAGTCGTAAGATGCACTGTTAGATTATCATTTTAAAAAAAGAGAAGAGCAATATATGTTGGTTCTATAACACTTTGCTTAAGCAACAGTGTAATATTACTATTTTTTTTACATCATACCGGTATATGAAAGCACCAGGAAAAATTGTAAAACTACCTTTGATTTAAAACGAAATTAAATTCAACAGTTTAATCTCGCAGCGTTTCCGTTTTAGTACATTCCTTTACACTAGAGTAAAATCTATCCTCGAGGACATATCTTTGATAAAAGAAAAAAGGCCTGCTTCTATGCGCGACAAACTGCTTTTTTATCAAGATAATAGATACGAAAAACAAATGAAAACAAAGCAATTATTCAATAAACAAAAACAAATTAAGAATACAAAGCAGTTATTCGAAAAACAAATAAACTCAATTAAACTAACCTAACACATTTTAACAAAGATGAATGATAACATCCTCAATCTTAAACCTTCAGCCACTCCCACAACAATCACTAACCAAAATGCAAATCCCAATCCTAGTTCTGAAAACTACAAAACATATCCTTCCAAAATGACCACACAAAAATAGCAAATTCATATTCAATAGCAATAGCAAATTCATATTTGAAATTATTTATGGCATTTTGGAAGGATCTGTTTTGGAATCCAGAAAACTCTAAAATATATCCTTCAAAAATTTCCACGCCCATTTTAAATATAAAACCAAATTCATATTTGAAAGAAATTACGGCATTTTGGAAGGATATGATTTGAAGTAAAGAAAACTGCAAAAGTATCCTTAAAAAAAAACCATGCCCCTTTTAGATGTAATACCAAATTTATATTTGGAAGTAGTCAGGGCAATTTAAGAATCTTTTTCTCATTCCGTTACTAAATCAAGCAAGATTGCTCCAACAATAATTCGAAAGTCAGCAGTCTCATGGTCAAATTTTCAGAATATTAATATAGGAAAACTATTTTCAGCCTTCATTTCAAAATCCTTTGTCCTGGAATTATTGTTACAAACTCCACAATCCATTAATTTAATAAAATATAACATTTTGAAAATGAAATATGGTACATGTATTCGACCTGAAATAAAAGGCATTCGATTGGCTTTTAAAAATCAAGTGATAGATACTGATCCTCAAAAGCATTGTGCAATCACTCAACGAACAATTAGCAGTTAATGCCGCTGATATTACCAAATGACGCAGAAACGACAAGGAGTAATCATAAAAGTGTTTTTTTTTGTTAATCAATCGAATTCAGTTCAAGCTAAACAAGAATATGAAATTCAATATCTTCTCAGAAATGGCATCAATGTCGAATATTAATAATATTCTTGTATCAAGTATGCCAAAAATATTAATGTAGCCAACACGGATTTCGCCACATTCCCAATTGCGTTGAATATGTAGGAGTTCACTTTAAGAATGTGTGTCCCGAAAACTGTTATGCAGAAAACTTGAAGTAATTCATAGAACATGCGTAGTCTTTCGTAAATGGAACGGAAAATCTTTAATTAATGTTACTCTAGATCAATTTCCAAAAACAACTGGATTCATTAAAATAGTAGGCAATTTTAACCAATATAAGAGAACATATAGAAAGCTCACTAAAGTTGTCATTGGCAAGCATCTGACATGCTGGCCCCAACACCAACCAATATCAATTTAGAGAGTCTTCTATTAGAGCAAGTATATTGTAGCACTATAATATTTGTAATCAATATTCATACTTCTCCAAATATTGTCAAATCAGAGTTTTAATATTGCGTGTATGTTTCTATGAATTTAATTGATTCCGATTCACTGGATTTAAAATTTTTTCTTTTGACTTCAAAATGAAGAAATGTTATCAAACATATGAACGCTATAGAATATCATAATGCTAAGTTATACCATATTTCATGGTATTACTTAGAGTTATTTAATGCTTTTATTTTAAGAGTTGAGCTAAATTAATATTGGTTGGGGTCGGGGCCAGCAAGTCAAACGGAACCATGCTTGCAAAGGAAGGCTTTATTTAGCTTCATTACCTTCTCTGGTATTGAGGTTAAAAATTGTTCAAAACTTTAATGAATCTTGTTATTTTTGACAATCGATGTAAAGTAAATTTGAAGAATGTATTAACGAATTTGAGTTGGAAGAAATATGAAAAATAGAATTTGTATTCTTGAGTGCCTATTTTCTTTAATTTGAAATGAATTCGCAATAGCGTGAAAGAGATATTTTTTTAATCAGTTGCAAAAATATCAATCAATTCACTAGTTCCCTCCGCGAAACAGATATCCATCCTACGCCCCACTCTGTTATGTATTATTTCTTTAATAATTTACATAAATATTGTATGGCATTTAAAGAAAATTCAAAATAGCATTGTTAAAAATATCTATGCGTCCCTTATATTCATAGTGCTGCTACTTCTGGCTTAAGTACCGTCATGCTAATGATGCCTTCCAGTTATTTAAATCTGAATGATAGATTGTGCTCAGAGGAATTCTCATTCGTTACAAATAAATATTTATACAATTATTTTTTATATACTTCAGAATTTTTAACCTAAACCTAAAAATATAAATTAAAACAAATCTTTATAGTAACATATATTTATAATAAAATTATTTTGAAACAACATGGAGAAACAATTAAACTGTATTTTAATTTTAATTTTATTCATGATATTTCTATTTCCATAGTAATACTCATAAACGTTCATACTCATTTATGCAATTTAATATTCTAGAGTATCTTTGTATTGTTATTTTTGTAACTATATCAAAAAATTTTCATCTTAAATAATATAATTAAAAATAAAAATTAAATAAATTTCAAGTTTCCATTAAGTAATTTTAAATATAAATAATATTTTAATAAAATACTTTGGTGTGTGAAATATGAAACAAATTTTATATTTAAATAATATTTTGTTATAAAATCTTATATCAAATCTTCTATATTACTACGCTAATATAGAAAAAATTGTTTTACAAAAATTGATAATATAGAAAAAATTGTTTTACATTTTGTGCTCAGAGGAATTCTCGTTCGTTACAAATAAATATTTATACAATTATTTTTTATACAATTCTGTTTATACAATTCTGTTTCGCGGAGGGAAAATAATATATAATAATATAGAAAAAATTGTTTTACATCCTTCCATATTAAATACACGCAAAATAATTAAAAGATATCCAATGTATTTTCATTTTTCGCATAGACCAACTACTATAGATAAAATTTCAATCGTAATGGAATATTTTCAATAAATTTGAAAAAGACAAATAGTGAATGTCGCTTTTTTATAAATGTTCTCGTATCAGATTACTTTTGTTTCGGGTTAATCCATATCAATGCAATGTATATAACCAATAATTGTGCTTCGCATCAACAAGATTACCGCTGGTAACAGCGGATAACACTAGATCGAACAGCAACTCTTACTACTTGACCACAAATATAGGATTTCCTTATATATATATGCAGAAAAGAAAAGTAGAAGAAAAAACTGGTAGTTTAATTTGTTTTCTTTTTTTTTCTTTTTTTTTTGAAATTTCTTGAAAAGTCGAGAAGCTAGTCTTAATAACTCCGTTGCTGATGTCAGAAAATATTACAATATACTTCGGATATACTGAATCAAATTTTTGTCCACAAAGAAAAGAGATATATTTTAAATAGATTTTTTCTTTCTAATATCTATATCTTCAATTTGAATGTTCTGTATTGCAACTGACAAAAATATTATTATATTCATTCAGTGAATATAAAAAATTACCTTCGTTTTATGGAATAAGTTTTACATAAAAAGGCAGTTTCTTTAACTGCAATGTTTTAAAGCTTGCCATACTCAAGTTACATGCCTATGAAAATATTGATTATTTAGTAACCAAATAAATATATTATTTAACTAAATGAAAATTATCCATTTAAAATAAAAAAAAATATAATGCCTAGCTCATATTGTTTCGCTTGATAAAATCATCATTCTTATTCAACGTTTTGATAACCTAAGGTAAGTGCTCCCAATTTGGTAGTACTTTGCATGGTATCACAATATATATAGTAACAATGTGTCATGAAATGATTTACCATTCTGATTTATTGGATTAGAACGGATATATTTAATTTAATATTAATCCTTACTGTAATTTTTTTCCCTTTATCTGTTCATATTATAACTATACATACATACATATATACACATACATATATATACATATATATTTATATACACACACACATATATACATACATTCACACACATATATAAATACATATATATATTTTTTTTATTTTAAATATTTATTTTCACTAAATACCATGAACACAATAGCAATTAATTTTCCAGGTTCTGATAATGGAACCGGACAACAAATTACACATAGAACAAAAGTTGCAAAACAACGCTATTTACCAATTTAAAATGTATTAACATTTTGAAATCTCCTAAAATATTTTCTTCAAAGCTAAAAACGTATCAAGAACAAAAATGCGGACTTATATAAACACAAAATTTGCGAACTGAAAGCTATCTTTTCTTTCATGAAGTGGTAACATTTATATAATTCGTTCATATTAAGCACTTAAACAATGAAATACTAAAGAGCCTACTAATTTTAGACTTTAATTCTATTCCATATTATTAGAATCATTATTCGCTTAAGGTCATTCAACAAAATTAGACAAAAAAATGAATTTTTGGAATTAAATAGTAATTAAATAGTTCATATATTTGTAAGCTTTTCAAAAATACTTAAGAAAAATTTAGAAATGTTAAAGAATTTATATTATAACTAATATGTAAATAATTGTTACATGAAGAGAATAGTTCTAATGGTTGATAGGTGTCTAGCCGTTAGGCCATTTTCCCCATTATTTTAAAAAATTGAGTTCATCCCTAAAAGAATATTCAAAATACACATAATTCTTAATTTTAAATAAGTCTCAACTTTTTGATAATCTAAGGTAAGTGCTCCCTAGTTGGTAGTACTTTGCATAGTATTAAAAATTAAAAATTTAAGGTAACAATGAGTAATGATATGATTCACCATTCTGATCCATTGAATTGAAATTTTTAATTCACTAATAATGCTTTTTTTATTTGTTCATATTATATATATATATATATATATATATATATATATATATATATATATATATATATATATATATATATATATATATATATGAAAAATTGGTTATATATATAACATAAAAAAGTTTGGTTATTATAAACAAGAATGTATATATATATATATATATATATATATATATATATATATATATATATATATATATATATATATATATATATATATATACACGCACATTCTTTTTTATATTAACTATTTATTTACACAAAATACAATTGACACATTGACAATTAATTTCTCAAGTTCCGATAATGGAACTAGACAACCAATTACATGTACCAGAATAAAAATTTTTCCAAGGAATCATTTCATTAGAGTTATATACCTTAAAGCCAACAGATCGGGCCACGTATATGACAAAGTTTCAGGTTGTCTGTATATACTGTTCCCTTGTATAAACACAGACATACAAACTTGATGTTCCCAATTGCTTTTTATTAAGTCATCCTATAGTTCTTCTTCTTCCTTTTTCTTGAGCTTCGATTAGTGATTCGACAGTTAGAATGCGTCTAATTCGAGAACTGAACGTGGTCTAAAGAAGTTAATTAAATGGTTGGGGTTATAATTTTCAATTTTTTGTATTTCATTGTTGTTTGCATGATAGAGTTTATCATAGAACCTAAAAGCCAGGTAATTGATATAACGCGAAAGCGTTAGAAATCCCAGTTTTTTTCTGATAATATCATTTCTGAAATAATATTCCGATCTTGACATAATGCTAAGTAATTTATTTTGCTGTTTTGCCAGCATCTTTATGTTCGTGTCTGCTGCTCCACCTCAAACTGGAGCACAATGCGTGATAATAGGGTGTAAATAGGCCTTATAAATGAGCTATTTATTCATCAAAGAGTTTTAATTTATATGCGATAAGTTGGTACAATCTTGTTTTTGTTGCTATAAATTTTTTCTTAATTTTAGATATATGGGGCTTCAAAATAATCCTTTTACCGATGGTTAGTCCCAGGTAATCCACCTTGAGTGACCATGGAACTTCAATACCTGCTATCTTTATTTTAGGACATTGTGATATTTTTCTCTTGAAGTGCCTTTAACTTCGTTACATTTATTTTGATTTTCCAGATTTTCAACCACTTTTCTATGGCCGCTAAGTTTTGAGCTAGGTTGTCGTGAATTTTGTGGTATTCCCACTAGTGGATTTGTCTGATTTGTAGATCCTAAATTCGGTGTTTTTAACCAGTGAAGTTAACTCAATATCCGAGATATTATTATAAAGTCAGCCCCAACTGTAATGTTTCGCATTAAAATCCCCAGCTATAATAGGCTTGTTGCTGAGAGAGGCTAAATTTTCTATGTCTACTGAAAGTAAGGGGTTAGTGGCGAGTGGTATGTAGAGGGATATCAGCATGATTTCTTCGCTGTCAACAAAGTGAAGCTTAACTATTGTCGCTTCAACAAAATGTACTGTAGGGGTTGGAATACGAGTGTGATTTAGTTTATTTTTGATTAGGATAGCCGTCCCTCCTTGGGCTACTTGACGGTCGTTTCTAAAAGTCGTGTAATTTGGCATCCTGAGGATATGCATTTTGGTTAGGTGTGTTTCCTGTATCATAATTACATCAGGATTGTATTCCTAAAAGAAATTTATGAATTCCGTATATTTTTTAGAATGCCTTTGGCATTCCAGCTCATTAATTTTAGATATTTTATCTCATTAATTGTAATTATAATTTTCTGTTAAGCTGAGTGATTTCAATGGTATGTTCAGTTTATCAGTAGGATGAATTGTTTTTTCCAGTAAGGTTACAGCCCACAGTAGTGAAAGGTACGCTTTAAATATTGTATTAACCTCTATTATAAGTTTAATTATTGTGTGGAAATTTTCGAATTGATTATTATCCGGTAAAATATTGAGGTTAGCTGAGGAAGCAGTTTGTTGTAGGGGTGTTGGTTTGGGTGCACTACCTGAGAAAACGTTACATTTTGCCTTGTATAGTTTGGAGTTGCGCTTGTTAAAGGGGGAGATCTTTCGTTTTTATTTATCGAGTTTGCAGGGCAACCTGCATAGGACGCAGTGTGGTTGTTGCCGCAGTTGAAACATTTCGGCGTTTCTACTTGTTTGTGTGGACATTCCCGGCATTTGTGATTCTCACTGCATTTAACACAATTAGGTCTCAAATAACATATTTTTGAGTTATGATCAAAGCCCTTGCAGTTGTAACACTGAATAGGTCTAATATTTATGAATTTTTGATTTTAACTACTACATTCATAATTTCTGTGACATCAAATATATTAAGGGCAATTTCATTATGGTTTAGAGTTACACGGAAGAATGGAAAAGGCTCCTTTTTATGCCTCCTCATTAGAGCCACCACTGCTGTATCAAAAACTTTACTATCAAGTTCTTCTTTAATCAACTCGGTGGACATTGTACAGGGTAACCCTGTGATAACTACTTTAACGGGTTTTCCTAATCTTCTTTTTATATGAATCATTAATATATAATTCTTTTTTTCACAGACTTCTTATCTAGGATCTTTATCCTTTTCTCTAGTGTAATTAAATAAGCGGGGAGGTAAATAAAAAGTATTTACATAAACGGGGTAGTCCATTTAGTATGCATGTTTGATATACAATGTCTTTTGACAAAGGGTTTTTCGCTCTTTTCGCTTGCAAGTCGGCCTAGGAATCCTCCACTGCAGATCTTCTCCAGAGTCTGTCACTAACAACCATTCACATAATAACCATTCATATTTATAACCACCAACCATTCACATTTATAACGTTATAATTAAAATCGTGCTATAATATCTTACTAAGTTCTAATATAACAAGGCCTACATTAATTAATTTATAAAGTGTAAGCATATATTTTGCTCTTTCCATTCCAATTAGATTGTTATCAAAATCTTTTAAAGTTTGGAGCAGAAACAAGTTTTTTTACTCTTTCTTCTGTATTCACTAATTCAACATTTACCAGATATCTAAAATTTCCCATCGTTTTACCATAAACGGAATAATTCATTAATTTAAAAAACTCTTTTTCAAACAAATTTTCTACGCTTTTTTCTTGTTGTGTTTTCTGTGTAAAAAATATATATACATTTTTAACCAAGGTTTCTATATAAATTTTATAATTTTGTGTATTTTTGGCAGTTTAAGGGTATGTTTTAAATAAAATTGTAAGGTTTTGTTAAAATAGCTATTTTTTTTTATCTTTTAAATTAATAATTCAGTTTAAAGACTTTACATAGTTCTCACTTTTCAAAGAATTTTTAGAAAAAGGTGACTATTCCTTTTTCAGTAATATTTTCCTTTAAATTCTCGAAATTGGAAATATGAAAATATGAACCATCATCTTGAAGTTAGACATTTGGATAATGTTTTTAATGGATCGAAAATTTTATGATAAATATTAAAATACAAATAAATGAATAGTTAACAAATTTCATTCATTTATAAAATTGTTTGCAAATATCGCGCGTTTTTTACTATACCTGCATTATAAATTTATTACTTTATGCATATTTCAGAACATGCTCCGGCTTCTTCATTGAAGTTTAAATAATACATTTGTAAAAATTGTAATACTTAATCTTGTTCTATTTTTGTAATATTTAAAATATACGAACATTAAAACTTTACAGTAGTTGCATTCTTTTAAATATCACTTTGAATCTACAAAAATATACGATTTCTGTAAAATTATGAAAATGCTAATTTTTTAAAACTTTTATGACATGCTATGATTGAAAATGTATTAAATTAGTTGCTTTCTATTAAAAACTAATATAAAAGAAAATAAATTTGCAGTAGATGTTAGTTAATCGCAACTTTTTTTATTTTTAGACATACATCAGTTCCCTAAAAGTGCTCTTCATCTTTAGCAGTCATCTTGATTGGTTGATGCTTGTCATAAATTTCCTTTATCGTTAGGGCCTCAGTCTTTAATGTATCATAAAATACTTTAGTGACATCAGGGCCTCTATAAATGATGGGTGCTTTGTAGTCTTCATGTTTATATTTGATATAAAGGCAAAAACTCATAGGTTCATGCTTTTGATATTTTTGTATGTATGATGCGCTTCCATCAGGTTGACAGGTATCCATTTTATTTGTTAAACATTCAAAATCTTCATTGATAGTAAAAGGTACTCGTAATGATTTATGATAATTTTTTAACTTTAATGAATCACCTACTTTCGGCATTGCTATTTTGACGGCCTTATTTTTTCTACAATCCGGTTCATGTTTTTGCAGATCTTCCTTAGAGCGATAAAATAATAAACACCTTTCACATGGGTATATTCTTCCATCGTGGTTACTTAATTGAGCACTTATTAATTTTGACAAGTCTTTTATCCAACAGTAATGACTGTTCCCTTCTTCATTTTTTAGGTAGAGCAAATTGATATGTTTATCTGCTTTATTTTGAGTTATCATCAAGGGGTATATGTCTTTATTTTTATTTATTTTGAATATATGTTCACAGATATATTATTCAACTTCTCAAACCTGTTACTTATTCTATCTTCTATCTTCACTGGGAATTCAATACCTTCGAACTTTAGCTCATTTTCATAAGGTTTATATTTGGTGACTCTTTGAGTGTCTTTTTCCACTGGATGTAGTGCAGAAAGTATTGCCCACATGAAACACTTATTATCTTCGTTTTTTACGTTAATGACTGCTTTTTTAGCTTTAATTCTTTTAGGTAGATCAATGTAGGACGATCCTCTCAGTGGGTTAAACTTATTGATTCTCACCTCAATGCTTTTAATTCTAGCAAGCGTCCAACCTGAACCTCTTGCAACAAACTCCTCCATCTCTGTCAATAGCTTTTGAATAACTGATCTGTAATAGTCTATCAAATCAGTTGATTCTAAGATGACCTCATTTTCCGTTTTGAAGTTTTTCTCCATCTCTTTATCTTTTCCTTTTTGATAATCACAGAGAAATTGGAAATTGACCTTCAAGCCATGCAGCCTCTTTAGGTGTTTTGTTATGAGGCCCCGGACCAGTGATGAAATATCGTTCAAGAAGTCTTTGGGGAGCATTAGATTGTGTTCATTTTGGATATTGTATGTCTTCAAACGAGACTTAAAGGCCGTCTCAACTTCCTGGGAGGTATATAGCCTTCTCTTTCGTGAATCTGAAAATAGATCGGAATCAAATGCGAAGTGACGGTTAAACAATACTCTTTCTATGTATGCTATAATGTTTGCCTTCCTGCCTAGCTTGGAATAGCCCGTAATGCCATGCATTCGACAAAATTCACGTAGTTGGTTGATAGTCATGCTATTTCTTTGATCTCGTCTAGATTCCTGAGGGGGTTTATAGTTTTGATGGGCTTTAGTTTGCCAGTGCTTATTTATGCTTGATTCCTTAAATAACTTACCACAACACCTGATTTTACGCCCCCTCTTTTTCTTTTGCTTGCTGAACAGGTCATCGTGAAAACTGGGAAAGCCGTTATGATTCGTTGAGTATGAATGAAATGGAGGAATGAGGGTGATCAGTTCCGCCTTTTTAAGCTTCGAGTATCCTCGAATATTATGTTCCCGACAGTAGTCTCGCAACTGTCGAACGGTTTTAGATTCCATCTTTATTATCTCTCTCTATATATATATCTCGTTTCTTTAAATACTTAAAATATTGATCATTCAATTTTAATGGTGCCTGCTTGTTGAGAGGATCGTTGTTCTGTTCTCTTATTTCGTAAAAGCTGCCCTCCACATGTGGAGGGCAGCTTTTACTTTCATAGAACGTTTTCAGATTTTTCTCCTCCCAATTGACAAAGTGCGTAAGATATTAAAGAAGTTAAAAGGAATACTTTTAATAATAAATGTCAGATGAAATGATGGAAATATTAAGGCATTTTGGTCTAGACAACAAAGTGCCTTCAACTCAAAAGTGTGAGCACGAATATATAACAAAAGATGATTATGAATTTTACGTGTGTATGACATGTCATGAAGAGCTGAGATACAATCCTAATAAACGTCCTCTAGATGGAAAACAATTATATTTGATGATGAAGATGCAACAGAGGAGCCAAAGCAGAGTGAAAAATCTTACTAAATGGTTAAAAGGGTTTAATATCCCCTTAGAAGATGAGATTTTGGTTGAGTTTCTTAAATTTATCCATAAATATGAAGAATTGTTTCCAGAGCGGAAAAACTTAATCAGCAAAGAAAACGTTTTATCTCATCTGTTACGGAAAAGAGATTTTCAGGTACCACTTAAGTTACCCAAAATGAAGAAAACGCTTGATCAGAATGAAGATATCCATCGAACCGTCTTCGAAGCTTTAAACTGGAATTTTTAATAGCTTTTGTCAGCTATTAAAAATTAACTAAATCTTTCTTATCTATCCAACTACTTTCCGGATAACCTAACCACTTCACCAGGTATTTATTCCCCACCTTTTGAGAAATTTTCGATTTTGTACACATCATACCTTACCAGCTCATTTTCATAAAAGGTTCCTTTTACATCTTCATTGTTTAAATCCTTTATTCTATAAGTGACTGGATCGGTTTTTAATACTTCAGAGATGACGAATATTTCTTCTGTAAAGGTTGCCTCATAACTCTTCTGAAAGTCGTTTTATATATTGATATTCGAACTATATCTCCTACTTGGTATTTGGGTTTATGCAGGACTTTTTCTTTGAACAAATTGCGGTAGACTTCACCACTGTTTTTTTCTAGACTGGCCTCAACCGGCATCATCTTTATACTTCTGTGGTAAGAGTTGTTATAATTTTTCACTAACTGATCCAATACATCTATGTATCGATTGGTATTGTTAGCCGCTAAATATTTCCGAATTTTACCGTTTAGAGTTCTGTTGAATCGTTCCACCACGGAGCATTTGATTTCAACGTTTTCAGTTGTGAACCAATGGATTTTGTTCTCTTTAAACAGAAGTTGTGTCTCTTTGTTGATGAACTCTGTCCCCTTGTCAGTTTGGATTTTAAGAGGAACTCTCACATTAAATATCTTCTTAAATGCCTTAGTCACTTTTTCCCCCGTTTTTCTACGAATAGGCACAGCCCACCCATATTTGCTGAAAATGTCAATGACTGTTAACAAGTAGTTGTAGCCATCATTCGATTTTGAAAATGGCTTTAGAAATAACAAATCTGCTTGCCATTGATCATCAATATGTGACACATAAGTTCTTCTTCTTATAAACTTACTGATGAGTGGTTTATGTTTTGTGTAAACATCTTGTTGATGTAAGAAATCTGAGACTCTTTTTCGACTTAAACCTGTTTTTCTACTGATTTCTTTTATACCACAATATCCAGTCTCTGGATCGCAATAAACTTTTTTGGGGTCCTCAGTTACCCCTTTAGCGGTAAAAAACGACTCTTTTTAGAACCGCAAACCGTGCAGATCCCTTTTATCATAGGTCTGCCGTTCTTAGAGGTAGCGTGCTGTACGTCTTTCATCTCAGTGTGGGTTTTACATTTTAGGTAGTATATTTTTGAGCCATTCCAAATGTCTTCTTTGCTTTGATAATCGGATTCACAACAGCTCTATCTAACCTTTCACGGAGAGTTGGATTGGGAATATCCTCAAGCTCTTTTATCATGTCTGAGTCGCACACCTTGTTTCTTGTTTCGGTATCTTTGTTTTTTAGGTAACACACATCATGTTTATAGGCTGCCTCATCGACTCTAATAATGGGCTTACTCCATTCTTTGTATGTTAAATCTGGATTTAATCTCGTTTTACCTCTGAGCAATTGAGTACCTGGTCCTGTAAATTGGTGACCAGGTAGATGCATTTCAAACGGTAAATTGTTAATTGCAGAATTAATAACTCCTTTTCCTTTCTTCATTTATTTATATGTAAAAATTATTTACACACATATTCATAGCCGTTAAGCTGGGTTTGTTTCATGTATTTTTCTCTGGGTAAGTAGACTGAATTGTTAATGAAATCATCCTCTCTACTGTACACCTCTTCTTCTGTTAATGCATTTGATTTGAAAGAATTCAACAGTTGTTTATAAAACTTGTATGATTGCTTATACTCTTCGTTCTTTTCCACGATATTCAGGGATTTTTCGATAACTTCAACTATTCCGGCACTTAAGCTCAGAGCGGCTAAGGGTACCATCGCAAAAGCGGATAAACCCAATGAACTGCAGAGGAACTTTGTAATGGATAGCGAAATTTTATCTTATGATAATGGGGGTAGCTCTTTCTATACACTAAAATTTTCTTCCGTAAGTATTCTTCCATCTTTATTTATAGGGATGAAATATTTTTTCCGATATCTCAAGGACGGATTCACTAAATCAAGCATAAAAATCATATGGTTGTTGCATGCACTTTTTGTACAATCGATTGAACTCTTCTTTCGTCAAACTGCCATCTACCTCTCTTATACTCTGCTGAATCTCCCTCTGCTGGAGGTTGAAAAATATTAAATAGTTTCAGTTTCTCCTGATGACAATGGGCGTTCTGTAATAGGATTGAGAGAGGTAAATGATTGAAGCATTCTTCTTCCTACCTCTGATGAAGAAATCTTCTATATTCTTCTGATCTTTCTCTGTCACACAGTCATCAAAGACAACAACATTTTTGCAAGAGGGGTCCAGATCGTCCACTGTAATAAAGTCTTTTGTATCAGAGGAGAATACGGTTTCTTTCTTGCCGTATTTTTCACATAACTCGAGCAAAATTTTCTTCTTCTTTTTGGGATACTTTGCTAATACGTCTTTAATATCCACACCATCAAACATAGTGTACTTTTCTTTCAGTTTAGTGTACTTGGGTTCAAACATATCTTTAGCGCAAATAAACAAGTTATCAAACTCGAGATAATCATAAATAAAATTCAGCAATAAATTCGTTTTACCAGTACCCGAAGCTCCAGCGATCAGAAGTCTGAAATGGTGTTTCGGTAATAAATAATGCTGATTTGCATCGGCTAATTCTTCTGGCTCTGTATAATCTTCAATTACGATCATCTTTATTTAATGTTGAAAAAAATTTGCTGTCAGTAAAAACATAATTTGCTCTCAGTAAAAAATAATTTGCTTGCAGTAAAAAATATTTCACTTATTAATAAATGAATGCTTTACAAAAAGAGCCAAACAAGAAGCTAAGAGAAGAAGTTAAGAATGACCTGAAAGTGTTTAAGATTCAGGCGGAGATTAGAAAGAACAACGAACAAAATCTGGAACAAAAATTAGGTTTCCAGAAAACTTTGTCTGAATTTCACCAGCCTGTAACCGAGAAACTTCACCAACAAGATGTTACTAGAAAAGAACATTTTAAGGCTATAAAAGATGCTGTTGATAAGATTCCTCTTGCGATTGAACCACCTCCGGCGACTCCGGATATCTTCTATTTTGATAAAGATTTGGATGTAGAGTTTTTAGAGAAAAATAACTTTCCAAGACCCTCAAAGTTGTACAACGAATCCAAGGATGCTCTACAAGAAGTTATCAATAGAGTAAAAAGTATATACTTAAAGTTTGCTCGTCAAAAAGGAAACCTTATTAGTCAGATAGCTCGAATGACCAAAAAAGATGAGGAAAGAGAAGATAGACTATTATCTAAAGCTGATTATTTAAGGGAACATATGATTACATTAGAAGATTATCGAGAGCGACTGAGGGACTTACAAAGAAAGGAAATATACCTCGGTAAAGGAGTGGAAGACAAATTAGAAATTTTGGCTCGATTCACCGATAAAGTTTGCAATGGATCCAAGAGTAAAAAAGTTGCATACTCAAATCGTCGATCTACTGGATGCATTATTAAGAGAAGGAACTGTAAACAACGAGCAAGTAAAAGAATACTACAAAAATTTCTTATTAAATAAATGAGTAACTACGTAAAAACTAAAATACACTTAAGTGATCATCAGATTGCTAAATTAAAATGTGCATACCAGAAAGGAGAAGAAGTTTCCCTACAAATAGACAGGACAAAACCATCTAACTATGACATGTACTTAACTCAAACACAAAAAGCTCAAATTGGGAAGGGAAAGAGAATTACTATCAGCAAGACGCAGCTCAAGAAAACGGGTGGGTTTTTAGCCTTTCTAGCTCCCTTTTTACCAGCCTTAATTGCCGGAACTAAGGCGTTGGCTTTAGGTGCTGCAAGTGGGGCAGCTGGATGGGGAGCAAAGAAAGCTTTGGATAAAATTTCAGGATCAGGTTGTGCTCAAAAAAAGCCGAGTGGAAAGGGAGTCTATCAAAACTGGGAATATCCAACGAAGTGATTGAAGACAATATGAAGCAAGAAAAAGGGTTTAGGGGTGTCTTTACTTCGGATCTGTTACCTAAAAAGATGAGACGATTTGAGAACGGCATTATTAATTTGGACATAGCTACAGGACCTGGTACACATTGGATAGGTTACTATAACGATCCTAATAACAATTTCGTCGAATATTTTGATCCGTTTGGAGAACATATTTACAAAGTTCCCACCAGTATTAAGAAATATCTACAAAGTTCTGGGAAAAAAATAGGGTATAACTCAAGCTTTTTACAACACCCAGCCTCTGTCAAATGTGGCTACTTTTGTATGAAGTATATTAATGAAAGAAACAAAGGTAAATCTGTTGAAGATGTTCTGTATTCCTTTACCCAAGAACCTAGTGACTATAATGAAAAAATGTTCTCTATAAATAAATGGTGTTATTAATATTAGATTCGAAAAACTCTGAAAAGTCAGAAGACTTTACAATTGAATATTCTAGACCATTTAGGTTTACGCAGATCGCTCTTCAGTCCTTTTCAATGTACGTTTCTTGGGATAATATTAAAGATGAGACCTTTTCATACTATGATGGACATCAGTGGTTTGATCTATCGCTCCCAGATGGCAATTATACCGTTAACGGCTTGAACCGTTACATGCTGAAATTTTTGGGAACGATCCACCAATTCTATTTGGTATAGTCGAGGAACGACAAAGAATAGCCATCAAGTTAAAAGATGGGTATAAGATCGATTTAAAAAATGCAAAAACCTGCATAAACTATTAGGGTTCGAACCTGAAATATATGAAGAGTCTGAACAAATAGGAAAATACATTGCCGACTTATCCGGTGGGAATGATAACATTTATATACACTGTGATGTCGCGGAGGAGCCTACATTAACGGCTTTCACTCTTCAAACGTAATCTATTCCTTTACGAATGTTAATCGTCCCGGCAGTCAAATCATAAAATCATTTGAAAAACCTCTATTCTTTCCTGTCCGGATGGAGAGTATTCACAGAATCAGAATGAGAATAACGAACCATAGAGGTGATTTAATTCCCCTCAATAAGCAAGAAGTACAATACAATTTTATTGCCCTCTAAATAAAGAAATGAATAAACATGGACTTCGAAGGAAGAGCAAGAAGATACAAGGAAGAGGGATCTTTTCAGATGCTTTTTTACAGAATCCCTCTGCGTTAGCCAAACAGTTTGTCCATGATAAGCTGAATGAAATATTTTCAAAGAAGAAAAAAAGCATGGGGCTGGACTGAAATTTCTGTGAATTTTGATTTAATAGCCATATAGCTATTAAATTAAGACAAAAAAATTGTTTTTATAATAAATGAATAAAATATTTGATTTAAACAACACCGATTACTATTACGATGATGTCATCGAAAGTCTCGAGTATAGAGAAGTGAGGCATGAAAACAGCGATAGTTCTACTGAGAATGCCACTTACCATTTCTTTATACATGACACTAACTCCAATATCTTATATTCTAATGGATATTTACAACAAAAGCTAAAAATTGTTAACAGTAATGGAACAGCAATAGCGGATGATAATGTAGCTCTCGTGAATGGAGGTGGTTTGATAAACGCCAACAGATTTACATTGGGCAACACTGAAATCGAAACCAACATGAATTATTCTGCTCTCATGCGACATGTGTTAGGTCTAATTCATTTCACTCCTGACTATTCTACTTCGGAAGTTACGAATATGCTCTTCTACGTAGATACGTCTGACACAGCGGACGGAAAACCCTTGAAATATGATGGAACTTTGGTAGATACAACTAAGATAACTGAATTTTTCGAAAAATTAAGAACTAACGACGAGTATAATCAAGGATTCAAAGAGAGATGCAAACTTACTCAAAATAGCAAAACTGTCACTATATGGATCCCGTTAAAATACGTATTTGATTTCTTCAATGAATACAAAAAGGTCATAACAGGGTTCCAAGTCAAGTTTGAGTTTCAGAGAAATCATAGTCAGAACATGCTGTATACAGATGAGCAAAACAAGGATTACAAAGTTGTTGTGGAAGATTTATCACTTTGGCTTCCTTATGTTAGATTTAAGAATTCAGCAGCTGCAAAATTTAATGAGTTAAAATTATCAGATAAGCCTGTTGAAATAAACTGGAACCAACATAGCATTGTAAAGTTGAATATTTTCTTAAAGAATTCAAGCGGGTCTTATTCCATAAATGCTACTTCAGACGAAGTATTGTCCTTGTACGTCATACCACAATACACTGAAAGATATGAAAATGCAAAAGAGAACAACATGCTATTCGACAACTTAGATATAATGGAATGTTGGTTGATGGTTAATAATGTAAGGGTTCCAATTGTTAGTTACATGATGGATTTTGAGAAAGGTGATTACAATCGCCTATACACAGCTCTTTTGGAGTCTGGACTCAACACCCTTACACCAGAAACAGGGTGCATGGTCAATTATTCCAATTTTGGTAAATTATATCCAATCATTTGCTTCAACCTGGCTCACCATGAAAATTATACAGACATGAATAACCTGACTATAGAGTTCAACTGGCGATTGAGAAACAACACCACCAAGAATTATGTCTTCTATTACATCTTACGAGAACGCAAGAAGTGGTACTTAAACATAAAGAATCAAGATATTACCATGATCAAAACATTAAAACTATAAATGGAACTGAATTTTAATTTTAATAGTCGAAAGACTATTGAAATTATTCATATTAAAATAAAGAAATGACAGCATACTATCCACTTTTGAGGAAGAACTCAAAGAAGGGCCACCTGGAATTCCAGGAATAGGGTTTAAACTGACACATGATGGTAATTATGATATGGAGGAAAAGATATTAAGGAATGCTGGAGAACCTTTAGAAAATAATGACGTGACTGCAAAATTTTACATAGACAGATGTAGGAAGAATCTGAGGTCATCCATTCGAGATTTGTCAAACAAAAGTTTAGTCCTTTCAGAAAATGATCAACAATATGATGCAAAAGGAAAAAGAATTATCAATCTTTTAGCTCCAGTTGACAAGTCTGATTCTACAACTAGAGATTATGTAGATACAGTGGTTGACCAGTTGCGAAACATAAGTTTACTACACACACCTCAAGGAAATTTTGATGCTAAAGGTAAAACGATAAATAATGTGAAAAATCCGGAATCTGAGAAAAATGTGGTGAATAGACGATATTTTGAAAGTAATGCTTTAACGCTCCATGGGGAGGCTTATAATGCTAAGAATAGAGCAATCGCACATCTTGCGGATCCGAGCGCTAGTCACGATGGTGTCAACAAACAATATTTTGAAAATAATGCTTTGATTTTAAAAGATGATTGTTATGATGCTAACAATAAAGTGGTGTCAAATGTGAAAGAGCCTGTGAATGTAAACGATGTAGTTACTAAAAACATCTTGATTATTACTGTATTCTATGGAATAAAATTAATAAAAACTATTATGCTCACAATCAAAGAATTTCGGGTGTGAAAAGACCTCAATATGATACAGATTGTGCTAATAAATATTATGTTGATACTAAGACATTCTGTGCCTCTACAGATAGAGGAATACAATTTACGGGAAGTGGTTTCAAAACTTTGCCCTTTAATAGATTTACTTCGAAACTCTTAGACTGAAACTTAAAATTACCACTTGATATGTATATGAAAGTAACAAATTTCATAGCATGTGATAACATGAATGAGAAACCAAAGATACGATTAGAAAAAGGTAAAGAGGTCCTTCTCGATAAGGAAACACGTGTCAATGAAGAATCAATCATTTTATTTGTGTATGGGAAACAGAATGATGTTTTAACTTTATCAGTATTGACAGGAGGACAATGTAAGTGGAAACCTTATTTACACATTGAAAAGTTAGAATTTTTTTAGCTCCATAAATAAATGGAGAAACTTAATTCTGTACGTATTCGAACTTATAAAGAACTGGAGCGAGAATACCTGATTTCTGATATTGTAGTCCATACTGATAAAATTTTCATTCGCTTAGAGAATGGGTCACTTATTCACATACCTCTTGGCATACTAAATATAGAAGAGATAGAATCATTAAAAAATAGACAAATCAAAGCTATGAGTGTGGGTAAGTACATAATTTTTCGCATTTAAAGAAATAAAAATTTTTTCTCATATAATAAACGCAAAATGGAATTGTTAAATAAATTAAACGCACTCAGTTCATTAGAAGATGGAGCAAAGACATTCAGGAAAATGAGGGATCTCAACATCCACGAAAAATATCCTGTCACTGAAATTAAACAGGTAACCACAAGATATGGAAATAGAATAGTTGTAGAATTGCCTGATTGTCTCGTATCACTACCACAAAGATGTGATAAAATGGCGTCAGATTATTTAAAACTCAATGATTTGAAACCTCTTTTCTTTGTTTATTTGGGGAGTAAGGATGTCGGGAAGTCTCAACCAGCCCAAATGTTTCAATTCGATATTTGATTCTAATGGTTTTAAAAATCATTAAAATCTAAAGAAATTTGCCCAGTTTAGATAAAATATCACACCCCATTTTCCGAACATTTTTGTTCTTCTCTTCATGCAATATTTGATGCATTTGAATAACATATTTTAAAATAAGGGAATGAATTTCTTGATATTTCTCAGTTTCTTCTTCTTCTATACATAAGAATAACTTTTGACACACCCTCGCTAAACTAGTCATTCTACAGTTCACACTCCCGTAGAGCGCTATCATGTCACCGAATAAGTCGTAAGTATTTTCCATTTCTGTTTATTATTATTCTCATTTCTTTAAATGAATAAAAAGAGGAAGCGGTTTGAAAGCGGTGACCTTGAGTCGTGAGAGAAACGGGTTTTTCTTTTTTCCCTGTCTGAATGACGTAAGAGATTTTAATTTTAACTATCACTGGATGGCAGCACGAACTGGACTCGGAATCTAATATAGAAAATTTTTCGCCTGTTTACGTTTAATTTCTGAAGTGTTTTTGACGATACTTTTCAATCAGATAAATTGCAGTCTTCGATATTTTAAAGATTTTTCAAACTCTGAGGGAGAAATGACTTGTTTAAAGCTATATTTCAGCGTCTTTTCGTCTTCCGTGACATGTATTACTTAGATGTTCTCTCTCTGTCATGTACCCAGTAGCTCCGTGGCAAAGTCTAAGCTTAGCAACCGTAAGATCGCGGTTTCGATCCCCAGCCTCGGCTTGGTAGCAGCTTTCGTGAATAGTGTAATGCTATTTGCGTTAAGCTCACTTATGGATCGAACCACGGAGCGAAACATCAGTGGTGGGTTGAGACTTGTGGTCTCTATGTCCATTTAGATGTTGTGTTTGTGTTGTCCTTAATATAATATATGCAGGCCCTGCTTGTCAGGTCAGTGATGCTGGAACGCCGGTTCTAGAATTCGTAAACAGCTGTTGGAACTGGACTACTGGTATTACTGACCTGGCGGTCCGTTTTGCTATTTTTTTTAAGAAATGCCCTGTTAAATAATAATTCACCAAAGAGGTTGCGTTGAAATTTTTCACTCAATAGTGCTCGGGGAAAAAAATAGAAATATATTTTTTAATAGATTTCGAACTATTAAAAGATAAAGACTTCCATTTTGTATTCATAAAACAATATTTTTCTTCAGCTCTCATCAAGACTCTCAATTATTTTTTGAAACTTTTCTTCTAAATTTCCTAAGTGTTCAATGACCTTTTCATTGGAGGTATCATTGATTGAAGCTTCTGAAGTTCTGCTCGAAAGCTATAAATTAATGAGATGCGAGTACACACTTTAATCAAATGGGTTTTCTTTTTATTCATTTCTATTTCTTTGTTTACATATTTGTTGTCTTTAAATACTTGAAATATCTCTCTACCTTTTGGCGTGGCGTCTGAGAAAAAGGGAGTGCTCACCGAAGGGGGCGTTCCAGATGACTTCTAAAAACGGGTCTATGGGGGGTTGGAAGCTTATTTTTTTTAAATGGACAAAATATGGACAAGTGTTTGCCATTACTTTTTTAAAAGTAGGAAAAATTAATTATATAAAGTTAAGAAATATTTTTAAAAGGGGCGTGGCATCTGAGAAAAAGGGGGTGTTCACTGAAGGGTATACCCTGCCGTCTCGGCGACTTTTTCGTGAATAAATTATTGCGCTTTTGTGAAAAGTTTTATGGGAGCTATATTTAAAGTGGAGCCATTATATTTCCAAAGTGGGTAGATGCACCATTGTTTTTAAAAGTGGGTGGGGTTGATTTCTGTGAGTGGTTTTTACACCATTGCTTTTAAAAGAGGGTGGAAATTTTATGGGGGTTTTTGGGCCATTGTTCTTAAAAGGGGGTTGAAATTTTATGGGGCTTTTTACACCATTGTTTTTAAAAGGGGGTAGAAATTTAATGGTGGCGCTGCGAGCCATTGTTTTTAAAAGGGGGTGGGAATTTTATGGTAGGTTTCCACACCATTGTTTTTAAAATGGGGTGGAAATTTAATGGTAGGTTTCCACACCATTGTTTTTAAAAGGGGGTGGAAATTTAATGGAAGGTTTACACACCATTGTTTTTAAAAGGGGATGGAAATTTTTATGGGCACACATTATAGCCTAAACATCACTGCGCCAGCTCTGTCAAATGCACAATACTCACCAATGTAGATAGTAACTTTTTATATATTGAAGTTCTAAGAAATTAGGAGTTTAGTGAATAAATTAGTAAATTTTAAATTTTATAACTAACGAAATTTGATGATTTTTTGGTATATTTTACGATTTTAGGCATATTAATGCTGAAATTTGATTAGTTATTAATATTTATGGGTTTTAGCCTGATTAAAATTACACAATCAATTTTTTTAAATTAATTTATCGCTTTTGATTTTCAATAAATATAATTTAATTTATGAAAAAATCTGCATTTTTTTACTAAGATTTTGGAGAAATTCTTAATTTTTCGTATTTTTTATATAGTAGTTAGTTGCCATCATGCATTTTACTATGAGTTTCTAAAATAGATTTTGTTATTAATTTAAGAATTTAAAAGAACATTTTCATTTATTAATATTTAAGATCCTATGGATGAGAGCTACAACTCCAACTATAGGATCTTAAATATTAATAAATGAAAATGTTCGAAAAAGTCATCTCTATAAGATTCAGTTTGATTCAAGACATTTCTAGTTCTCCAAAACTTCCTAATACGGCCCCCCCTCTATAAAGTATTAAACTTTTGTTTTTTTTATCATATTTTGGGAAATTGAGGTGTATTATGATTTCAACCATGGGATCTTACATATATTAATACATCAAAATGTCTGCAATAGTCTCTTCTTTAAAATCTCTTCTTTTTTTTACTTTTAAAATTCTCATTTTAATTTCTTACAGGAAAAAACCAGTGATATATTATAACCCGAACTTGATCTATGGATTTTGGACAGCCATATTATTTGAAATAAGTTATCGATTTTTCTTAATTCATTTTAATTTTAGCTATTGTATTACATTATCACATTAGTATAGAAATTTCAAGCTCACCTTATTTTATATTCTCCAGTTCCTACCTATATTAATTTTGTGACTCGCTGCTTTTATGCATCTAGATAATTTTATTTATATTTATCTCTATTTAAAATAATTTCTCACTGTAATCTAAGCACATTTCAAAAGATGAGTTGAATAGCTAGAATATGCTTTGCTAGGTAGGCCACCAATCATTCTGCGCAATCATCTTAGTTCAACCTAGGCCCGAATGATAATGAGTGAAAACTTAATTAAAAATAAAAAATGTTGCGATTAACTAACATATACTGCAAATTTATTTTCTTTTATATTAGTTTTTAATAGAAAGCAACTAATTTAATACATTTTCAATCATAGCATGTCATATAAGTTTTAAAAAATTAGCATTTTCATAATTTTACAGAAATCGTATATTTTTGTAGATTCAAAGTGATATTTAAAAGAATGCAACTACTGTAAAGTTTTAATGTTCGTATATTTTAAATATTACAAAAATAGAACAAGATTAAGTATTACAATTTTTACAAATGTATTATTTAAACTTCAATGAAGAAGCCGGAGCATATTCTGAAATATGCATAAAGTAATAAATTTATAATACAGGTATAGTAAAAAACGCGCGATATTTGCAAACAATTTTATAAATGAATGAAATTTGTTAACTATTCATTTATTTGTATTTTAATATTTATCATAAAATTTTCGATCCATTAAAAACATTATCCAAATGTCTAAATTCAAGATGATGGTTCATATTTTCATATTTTCCAATTTCGAGAATTCAAAGGAAAATATTACTGAAAAAGGAATAGTCACCTTTTTCTAAAAATTCTTTGAAAAGTGAGAATTATGTAAAGTCTTTAAACTGAATTCCTAATTTAAAAGATAAAAAAATAGCTATTTTAACAAAACCTTACAATTTTATTTAAAACATGCCCTTAAATTGCCAAAAATACACAAAATTATAAAATTTATGTAGAAACCTTGGTTAAAAATGTATATATAATTTTTACACAGAAAACACAAGAAAAAAGCGTAGAAAATTTGTTTGAAAAAGAGTTTTTTAAATTAATAAATTATTCCATTTATGGTAAAACGATGGGAAATTTTAGAAATCGGGTAAATGTTGAATTAGTGAATACAGAAGAAAGAGTAAAAAAACTTGTTTCTGCTCCAAACTTTAAAAGATTTTGATAACAATCTAATTGGAATGGAAAGAGCAAAATATACGCTTACACTTTATAAATTAATTAATGTAGGCCTTGTTATATTAGAACTTAGTAAGATATTATAGCACGATTTTAATTATAACGTTATAAAACAGAAATAATTTATGGTAATAAGGAAAGCCTATTATTTACTGACAAATATTTCCTTGCATATGAAATCTAGACGGAAGATGTATACAAGGATAAGTCTGCAAATTCTGAAAAATTAGACACGTCATACTACTCTACAGAGCATCCATTATACAACATTGCTATTAAAAAAAAGATTTGGTTGTTTTAAAGATGAACTCAATTCTAAACCCATTGTAGAGTTTATCGGGCTTCGACCAGCAAAGTATTATATTCTATCAAAAAATATGGAAAAAAGACAACAAATACGGTCTGAAAAAGCATAATAAAGAATAAACTAAAACATCTGCACTACAAAACCTATTTAGAGAGTGAGTCACCCACCTACAAAAAATTCTGCAGAATTGAGAGTGCAAAACATCGTATGTACCCAGTGCAACAAAATAAAGTAGCCTTAACTCCATTTTATTATAAACGATGCATTTTGGAAGATGAAATACATATATTAGTAAATGGTCATTATCAAATTTCCAATCAATAATGATTTATAAAAGTTTGAAAATTGGCCTATTGGGGAATCTCGCCAAGCATAAAGAAAAAAGATAACGTATCATGCATATTGCCTCATGGGTGATGTGGAAATAGACATATAATTAAAAAAATTGGCTAAACTGAGTATTATGGTTTCACCTCGAAAATCTCAGAAGGTCGCCACCGTCTGAGCGAAAAGTCTCCAAATCGGTAAAATTTGGTGATTATTTTTCATCGCCAAGTTTTTTCGCCATAAAATCACCAAAAACGATTCGCCAAATGTGTCACTATGCATATCGTCCGAATATCCCGGAAAAGAAAATATCCCATTTTTATTTTGGATTTTTTTATAGGCTGTAAAGCGTGGTAATTTAAATCCTGTTTTTCCATATTTATATTTTATTTCACTTCCGATGTAGCGTGTAATATAAATACTACCTTTTATTAACACATTTTTTTATTTCGGATCGGATATAGTGTCGGAATTTCAATCCTATCTATTTGTTTTATTTCGCTGTGTGGATATAGTGCCGAAATTTAAATAATGTCTTTTATATTCGTTTTGTATTTCGCTGAGAATATAGCGAAGGAATTTCTATCCTGTCTTTTATATTCGTTTTTTTATGTGGATATAGCGCCGGATTTTCAAGCCCGTATTTTATATTCAATTTTGATTTTGCTGTGCGTGTAGAGCGCCGGATGAAAAATGTAGGTAAGAATTTTATTTTATTTTCTGCAGGCATGCAGAATTTCTAGAAGTGTATGTATTTAAATTTCCAATAATAAACGAAACCATAAAATCTATGCTCTAAAATTATTCTAGATTTGTTTACTTTTATGTAGTAATGATTTGTAACATTCTGTGTTTAATAGCTGAAATTCTATTTTTAATTTGTTTTTAACTAAATATTATTAATTGTAATTATTTTTGCTACTTTATTTACTTAATTTTAATCCTGAAATATTTTTAAATAAAATTTTTAATCAATTCTTATTACGATCACTGTTTTCTTGCATGCGGTTAGGCTTAGCGATTCGAAATATGGGGGGAAAACCGGTATTTAGTTTTAGGGGAAGGAAGGGGGAATTTCTAGTCGGGTGAAACTCCCGCCGTTTTCTGCGCCGATTAGAGATCGATTGGAACTCTTTTTGGGTTGCCAATCAATTTCCAAAACACCCATCTCAAGCCCTTGGCGGAAAACAATTTCGCCAAGGTGAGACCGTAATACTCAGTTTTACCAAAAAATTTCATGTTTTTACAAATATCTTATCACTAATGTAAAATTGTAACTGAATCGAGGATCCCTTTCCATTTAAAATAAAACTATTTATAAATTTTTAATCATGAAAAATATATTTTGTTTTGAAATGATAAATTCTATTAATTGAAAATAAATTCATATTATTATACACTTTAAAGTACATTATAATCCTTAAACATTAAATTTCTATTTAAAATGACTACAAAAAATATCCAAATCCTAATCACCTCTCTCACAATAAACCATAAAAACCCTTTCCCAAGGGAGGACCAAAATGTTCAGTGGATAAGATAACGGATTACCCCTATTGAGGTGCGCCGTTCTGTCGAATAATTTTAGATACGAATAGTTTGTGTCAACAGCTGGCAAAGTTTAATTCTTAAAATGAAAATATGCAGTTCAAAATTTTCCATAGAATACAGCATCAGTATCAAAGCTAAGGTGTGAAAATTTCTCAATAGAAGGCAGCACGATATAAGACTACATATGAGGTCTCACAATCTACTGAGTGATAATACCCTGGTATACAGACTACAAACTTATGACGTCACACCACTACAACAATGATAAGACTTGCTCCCTCCTCCGAGTGACGTTGAAAACTCATTTTTATAATTCTCACGTTGTCCCAAACACAATTCCTTGCGTTCTTTTCCCTGCGTGATTCGCTCTAGACTGGGAAAAATTCTAAATTATTTGCATAGTAATTTTTCTCTCGCTAAAGTAATGGCTTAGAATATTAAGGATGTGATTAGGGAATATGAGGTTTATTAAATTCAAGAGTAGTCCTTTGTGCCATGTCTTGTCGAAATCCCCTATTACATAAAAAAAGCAAACTCACCCAAGTAGTCTTATAGTTGTTGTTAAAACTTCCCACAATTGTATTAACAACTCAATGGTACTATTGAACGTTTTCAATAAAATCTAAACTGTTCTTCCAGTAAAATGTGTTATTTTTCGGAAAATTTGATAATTTCAAAAATTTTGAAAACCTGGATTATCAGGAAAAGCGGTCTGTAATACTGCGGGAATTTTTTGTCAGCTTCCATTTTTTTGGATGACGTTCTCCACATTATCGGAAAATAATTTCAGTTGAGTCATCTGTTAAATATTTTCTTGAGGAAAGTGATTGCCTACAGTGGAGTATTCTTACAAAGTTCTGTTTCTGATATTGTCTGGTCCAGTGGCTTTGTTAGGATTTAAATTTTACATAATTTCAATCACTTCTTTTGGAGACGTAAGAGAGGCAAGGGTATTAGTGGATTTCTGGTTTTCAAGAATAACCCTGATGGTTCGGTTAACAAATCAGATTGAGGGTTGTTGTACGCGGCTGTCACAGACTTTTCAGGTAAAGCTTAGATTTTTCTCCGCTGCTGTGTACAAACACACACACACACTCTCTCTGTCTCTTGGAGTGCGTATGGGATGAAATGTGTAGTCTGTGCCTTCTCCGGGCCATCCATATTAAATCCCTCCACATTAAACCCATCCATATTAAATCATAAGCCTCAGGTCGTACACAATAATCAGAATACTATTGAAGCCAAAATACAAACTCCACATCTACGTGCCGGAACTTCAAGACCTCTTTTTAAACTGGACACTCCCAATTTAAATGTAACAATAAATTCAACGTTGGATGTATGCGTGGCAATTGAAGAATACTTTATTTGTCCTGCTTCTAAATGAAGCAAAACTGCTCCGATAATAATTCCTGGAAAAGCATAGTCCTGGTCAAATTTTAAGGAATTAATGGAAGAAGATAATATTCAAGCCTGCAGTGGAAAATTCACAGTCCATGAATTACCATTACATACTCTGCCACAAATAGATTGACTGAAAAGATTTTCCAAAATTTGAACTTGTAGTATTATAGATACATTCTGTCTGAATAAAAAATGCCTTAGAATTCTTTTTAGAAGCCGACTGATAAATTAAATTCTTCAAAAATATTATGTAAACACTTGTAGAATATTATGGGTTTATTGCAACTAATACTGTACAAATATTTCGGAGAAGATAGGGAAATATCCTAAAATACCTCTATTCTTAATCACATTATCAAACGCAATTTCAACTAAAGAATTCAACGAAATTCAAAATATTTCGAATAACTCATCAAAGTATAAGATTTTAAAGGCCACATTTATCAAAGGCATCTCGCAATGCCACCGATAACGAAATACTGAAGTGTGACAGAATTCTACAGAAATAAAAGAACTTTTATAACCCGAACAAGAAACCCCAGCATGAATTTTTCCATAGAAGATGGTGGGCTCTTCTACCAGGAAAATCATGGCAAAATTATTTATTGTGAATTAAAAAAATAAAAGTGAAGAACCAGGTAAGATAAGCAAAACTGAATATAATGAATATTAATCGAATGAAACGTTCATGGTATGTATGTCCTTTCTACAGCAACAAAACTGAGCAGGAAAAATCAAAAACAAAGGAAATCAAATAAAAATTCACTTGTGAAGAAAAACAATATATTTAATTCATTCGAGTCCATATTGGCACACGAGTAAATAAAGATTTGATATGAAGGAAACTGTACAAAAACAAAGGGAAAACGTTTAGTTTAATCAGAATTGAAGAAAAATTGAAGAAAGTCAATTCAAAAACCCTCAAGAAGTTTAAAATGGATGAATAATAACGCTTTCAAACCTTAAATCTTCAGTCTCTTATACTGTTCAAATCAATACACATAACTTCATCCCTAACGTTAAGAATATCTAAACATAACCTTCCAAAATGGACCCTCCTAAAATCGAGTATGACCCCTTTTTCTTCACTCGGTATGAGGCGATAGAAGAGGAGGAAAAAAACTTGTTTTCTCTAAGTACCTTGCAACATGAGGTGATACGGACCAAAAATAAACAAGAAAAACGAAAGGGAGAAATCCATGAAAAAGAAATTTCAATTCTTTGTTAAAACCAATAATTTTGGAATAGAATGCAAAAAATTGTTATAGTAGGAATGTGATCGAGAAATAAATAAATGCAGTCAATTAGACATGCCGAACAAAGTTAAAAATAAACGGATCATAACATCCTCAAATCTTAAATACTTTTGATGCACCCAAAGCGCGCAATATATTACTTTTGATACCAAAATACAGATCTCCGCACCTAACATGAACACGCCCACTGTGCATATCACAGCAAATATATATTTTGAGGTAAGCGTGAAAATTTAAGATTCCTTTTCATATGCTGTAAATAAATGAAGCAAGATTGCTCGAATAATAATTGATAAACAAATAATCTCATTGTCAAAGAATTAAT
This sequence comes from Latrodectus elegans, assembly GCA_030067965.1. NCBI lineage: Eukaryota > Metazoa > Arthropoda > Arachnida > Araneae > Theridiidae > Latrodectus > Latrodectus elegans. The sequence goes on from CM057822.1 coordinate 79,445,301, forward strand.
AGAAGATCACAAGTAATCACAAAATGGAAAATTCTCTGTCTATAAACGATTCAGAATCGGCCATCTATAGATTAATTTTTTTTGAAAAGTTGAATTTGAATTATGATATATGCACTCTGTCTGAATAGCAATTTGTTAGAGTTTTTTTTATCAGCCTTCCGAAAGACACAGATTCTCAAATATGTCATGCAATTTTTTAATTATAACCGCTAATAAGGCACAAATAAAACAGAGAAGACAGTATATATCGCAAAAATGCTTCTATTGTTATTTAATCTACCTAATACAGATTCGATAAAATAATTTAATGAATTCAATATATTCTCAGACTACGCATCAAAGTTGGAGGCTGTATATGTCATCCTGGCATCTCGCAATGCCAAGGATTCCAAATAGTTTATCATTAAATCCGTAAGGTTTCCTAAATTTTACACAAAATCGTTTCTTCTATTATTTTTGGGCTGTTTAAAAAATAAACCTTATTATCTTTTTAACTGTTTATTATATGCACATATGTAATAAACATATTGAATGACAAGTGCTCAAAAAGGTTGAATGTTCTCAAATTTATATCAGGTCGAAAAATTCGGGTGCAGAAGCTTACATACTTCGCACTACATTCATCTCCCTTGTTCGACCAGTGCTAGAGTATCTCTTCCCTATCAAAACCATACTGGATCTCAGAAAGAATCACAGGGATACATCATAGTTGTCCAAATGAAATTGTGAATTACGAAAGTAATTTTCCGCCTCTTTCTCAGAGAAGAATTCTGTGCCTAACAAAATATTATAATAAGCTAATTGGCTATAATGAGCAGCACAGAACTTTTAGCTACCTCCAAGATTGGACCAGGAGCTCCTAACAACTGTGACAAAAACTCAAAGATTACGGCTCTCGTTAAACAACTGGCATACGAAACAATTCATTATATCCCTCCTGGTTCTTTGAAAGTCTATACAGATGGTAGTAAAGGTGTGGGGAGAGTTTTGGGCAGTGGTCTGTACATAAACACAGTCTCCAGAGAACTAGAATTAAAAATAAGTAACCTAGATAATTATTCCGTGAATAGATCAGAGCTAATAGCCATTAGAAGAGGTTCACAGTATGCAGTAGAGGTGGAGGATTAATTAAGATATATCTGGATACTGACTGACAGTCGTATTTCAGTCCAACATCTTTTAAATTGGAGCACTGTTGGAGATCAAACTAGCGTGGTTACACTAAATCTTTTTGAGAGACTGCCACCCGAACACACAGTGCATTTCCAAGGGATCCATTCACAGGTGGGAGTAGAGAGGAGTGATAAGCGGATATCTTGGCCAAATAGGTATCAGAGGGGGGAGTAAACTAAGGGGACAGCTAACATCTAATAAGATTTCTTCCCTGGTAAAAAAAGAAGCTGAACTCTATAAGCTTGTGAAAATGCATCCCAAACTTCCATGGTATTTCGCCAAGAGACCGGGTGAGATATTTACTATTAGACCAAGATATTATCAAACTGCCTTTTCCCGCTTTCTGTGTGGGCACACGAGAGGAATCATCTTCCAGCAGGGGCAAAGGACATTTCAAAACTCTCCTTGGTGTTCTGTCAATATTGCCTCCCCTGGACATATCTTAACCTGCCTAAATTTTAAAAAAGACGATGTCCTTCGTGACTCATCACATTTTTTAGACATTTCAGATATTTTTGATTTTATGGGGTTGTCTAGCCTAGCTGGACAATCTGAGGTAAGTAACAACAAAATATGCAAATATTTTGAAATTGTAAAGTAATTCTTTTTATTATACATAGCGTCACCCATAGAGATTTTAACTTTATATTATCATAAACGTAATAAAATTTTAAATTTTAATAAATAAATAATAAATTTTATTATTAGTCTACTAATAAAAAAGAAAGTTTTACATTTTATCCATATTAAATATATACGAAAAATAATTAAATATAATCAAGATTTTCTCATTTTTCTGCTGTGTTTATTTAACTTGCTTAAATATGTAATAGCCCATTCACATTACAAAAGGTCAAGCGGAAGACATCACTAGTCGCGTTTCCCGATGAAATCTTGTTGCTTTCAAATCCCTGATAATGAAGTACTAAGCTCTTTGTTACATCCCAGATCATTATGCTATGCACATCAACACGATTGCCGCTTCTATAGGCGGACGGCACTTCCACGTACACAGACGTCCGCCGCTTGACCCGCTCTAAGTGTCGGATTTACATTATTTATATGTAGAATATAAAACTATACTTAGAAACTGGTAGCTAAGTAGCTTGCATAAAAGATCGTTTTGCGCACCTTAATAAATTCTATTATCTTAACAGGAAATTTCACAAGATGTATCACTGTTTTTGAAATAAGAGTGGATTACTAGATAGGTTCTTTCATTTAAGTTCGAAATTTTTTTGAAATTTATCTTTGTGACATTAAATATTCAAACAATGAAGTATTAAATATCCTCTAAATTTTACAGTTTAATTCTATTCCAAAATATTGGAACAGTTATTTTCTACGGTCAACCAACAAAATTAGCAAAAAAAAATTATTTTTGGAATTTCTAATGATTATTTAGTTTAATTGTAGTTCTAATATTTAGTTTTTTAAGTCTCAAATAGTCATTATATAATATTAATATAATATTTAATGAAATGTACATTATACATTTCATTAAATATTAATTTTATAATGAAAATGTTTATTTATTATTATTTTGTTCAAAGTTTTTTTTAATGATGTTTTAAAAGTATTTTTATATTTATTTTAATTAATGTGTAAAATATTGTCACATCAAACTGGAACCGATACATATGTCATTTTATTTTATATAGATTTAAAAAACAACTTAAGATACTTTTAATTAACAATTTTCAGAAAGTCCCTGTGTAAATTAGAAAAATTATTGTGAAGAATATTAGAAATTTATTACTTCTTCAGTTGGTTTGTTGGGTTTTCTGACGCAAGGTCAAAACAGGACAAACTGCGCCATAGTACTTCTTCAGAAATGTCAAATTTTGAGAGCTGATTTAACTCTTGGATTACATTTTAAACTGAAAAACATGCATTATAAATAAAATTCAAATATGAATGTAGAGTTGAAACAAGATATTTTGAACCTATTTTAGTAGTAAAAATGTATTTGCTTTTGTAGTGGATGACCTTACTAGACAAATAATATCTTGTAAATGATAAAAGAAATTTTTAAACATTCATACAGAAAGTAATTTTGAAGAGTAAGTCTTAAATTCTTGAATCTCTTGCGTTTCAAACATTCGAATTTTCTCTATATTTCAGCTTTTAACTTCAAACAAAATAAGATATTTTGTGCAGTGGTTTGGGGTATGTAAGTGTCAGCCCAAAGTGTATGTATTAGAAAGAAGGCCAACACAATTGTTACAAAAAAATTAAATTATTATCGCAATTATTTTATTTTCATAATAAATTATGTTTAAAAAGTTAACTAACAGGAATTTGAATAAAACTTTTTTCCCGTTTACACTCAGTTTGTATTTTAATTTCAAGGAAAGTAAATCGAATTATAAATGTGTAAAACGCTGACATAAATAGGACCGCAAACTTTTCGTGAATTAATTTCTTATTAATTTAAACAAAAAATATTCACGATTTTTTCTATTACTTCTAATTAATATTTAAACAGATCTTTTGGAAAACTTACATGGTTATATAATATATATTTCTCATTCATTTTTATCTTGATAAACCTTATTAAAATTTGTTTAACTAAGTATTATAAACTATATTCAAAACGAATTTGAACACTCGCAGTGTGTTTCCTCATGTTGTAAAATTGATCCGAGGGTGTGATAGAGAGTATTACATTATTCCTTAGAAATATTAATAGATAAGGTGAGATGCATGAAAGAGATCCCTACCAAATTTCAGTATCGTAATCACGGATTAATTCCTAAGTTATGAAGATCGTTTTCATTTCAGAATGTACTAAACAAGAACAGTAAGTATATGAGGAAGTCTAGAATTATATATAAATGCATTTGATAGCTGATCCCATCAGGTCTTTGACTAGTATCATTGATATTTGTAATGCTTTTTTCAATGAGAAAAAGCGAAACTTGCAGTTCTAGGGCAAAGTTTGACAAATTCGAAACAGATTGGTGTTTGCTCAGCGCAGCATTTTGTAGCTGAGAATGAAGGAATGAAAGAACTTTTGCTTTAAACCATAGGAAAAATTTCATCAGGATCTTAGTGATTCACTTTTGAGAAGAGTAAGCAGCAGCTCCGATATTAAGAATAGTATTAGATAATTTCGTGTACATTTTAGTAGTTTCTTTCACATTTCACCAAATCTGCTTACTACATGTGAAAGAAATTATTGAAAAATTTACTTTAGAGAAAATTATGACATAAATTTTACTGATGTCCCGTTCAATCCTCCATTTATTAGAAAACTATGAAGTAATCTAATATATTTTTTCTTTTGTAGTGTTAGGGATTCTAGGTTGCTTGTTGTTCCGCGTCATTGACATATAAACAAACCATGACATCGTAGGATTTTGAATTGTGAGTAATATAAATAGGGCACAACATTATTCCAAACACTTTCTTACGATTCACCTATATGAATCGACCTAAACTGCAGAAACTCATCCTTCATTTGCATAATAAATTTGCTAACGCTCTGCTAATGCCTTAGTATATTAGGGATATAATTATTGGATACGATGTTGATCAACACTAAGAGAAAGCCTTTATACCATATCTTGTCAGAGAAGCTCTTATCACATCAAAAAACATCCGAGGAGTTTTATAGTTGGTAATAAAATTGTAGAAAATTACAATAACAACTCAACGGAGTTAACATACTTTTGAATGTCTATGATAAAACCTAAATTGTTAAACAAGTAAAATGTGATCTTCGGAAAATATGATCATTTTTGCAACCAAAATCGTTTGAAAAATTTATTAAACCATGCTGAACAGTTAAAGCGGCTTGTTATATTGCTGGAAATTTTATCCATTGAATATTTATGATACCATTATCCCAACTTTGGGCAAGTTATTTGAGGTGAGGTATGTGTTAAATATTTTGTTGAGGAAAGTGATTGCCTTCAGTGAAAGATTTTTTAAAGTTATATTTCTGATAGTGTCTGATCGAAACGTTTTGTTTGCTTGTGTTTAATTTGTAGATAATCTCAATTACTTTCTTGGAGGACATAAGAGAGGCTACAGGATGATTCTTCACTTCCGCAAAACTACCTGAGGTTTCTATTAAGCTATCAGATTTGAGTGTTATGGTAGGCGTCTCGATTTAGTTAAAGGAGGTCATAGTTTACGCGACAACGTCGATGATATTCTGACTGGTGCTGATTATTTAGAAAATGCAAGACCTTCAGGTAAAGGTTTTTAATCTGTTGAGAGCTGTTGGTATGGAGTGGAGCTCAAATGAAACCTCTCTTCTTCGATAGCCAGTCAAGAACAAGAGGGAAGAGGTTTTGTTCGACAAATTATGAAGGAACTATAAAGATTTTGGGTTAAATAGGAATTCCAGGCATGATCACTTTACAACTAATCGTTCTTCCTATGAAATTACTATGAGATCTGACATTTCACATATTTCAACACTGTTTAATCCCTTGGGACTCCTAGGACCGATTCTTATAACGGCTAAAATATTTATTCCAAGGCTTTGATTGCTCAAAGTATCCTGGGAGGAAGAACTTCTACCTGAATTGCATAGGGAATGGATTTGTTTCTCAGAGTCATCATCGACATTAGACTCCATTTACATTTTTCACCGAATTCTGATTGATGAGGTTCAAGAAATTCATCTCATTGGAGGTTGTGATGCCAGAAAGGATGGATTTGCTGTTATCTACATTCCATCTATGAGTAAGAATGACGAGTGTAAAGTTTAGCTACTGTGCTGTAAACTACGGGTAAAATCAATGACCAAGTCCATGAGTATTCTGCGGCTTGAGCTGTGAGGAGTGGAGCTTTTATTAAGGCTTGCCGTTTAGATGATTTCTATATTATCTCTTAAGACGGATCACGTGTTTCTGTTCTGTGAATCTACTACATTTCTTGCATGGATTCAATCACCGCCGAGTTCGTACAAAGTATTTCTGGCTAACAGCGTGTCAAGGATCCAGAAGTTGTCTAAAACTTTCTTTTCCATTACTATGTAAGTACAAAAACAATCTATTCTGAGAGCTTCTCTTGACCTTGCAAGAGGTGTGCTTCTCACTCTCTCTTGGTTATCTGTACCGCGATAGTGAGGTGTGCCACCACTCCTTCCGATCATCGACATCGAGTGGAGCGTCGAGTTCCTCACCTGAGCAGTGTGCTGTTGTTCCAGTTAAAGCACTTTGAAAGTGTATTTGATGAGAGATTTAGCTGCCTTCTTCTGCTTTGGGAATATCTCACAGTTATGTGTGCCACTGGATCCTTTAAATTTGATTTCAATACAACAGACTGAGCTAACTTAGTCCCCGACCTCTGTTTCATATTTCTGGATTTAGACCACTACACATCACTCGTAGCTGATTAGATCAGCGACACTGCAGGACAATTTCTGGCAATTTCTCGCTCTCAACCACTGTCTCACACCCTGTTAATGAGATCAGGGTCATTGAGAATTTGAAAGTTTTAGCTTTTTGTTCCTTTCGTTGTAGGAAAGGCTCCCTATAACTCATCATGTAATGTGAGGGTATTAGTTCCCCCCACTTAAATTACCCAGGTAGCCGAGATATCCCCAGAATTTAAGGGCCAATCAATCAGCAATCTCAATAACACTTTTCTCAAATCTGAGTTTTTACCTTCGGTTCAACAGTTCGTTGGTTCGAATCCAACCTTAAGCATGAATATTTGTAGTGTTTCTGAATCCACTTTATGCCATAGGTTCCGGTTTAATTATCCATCGTGTGCCAAAAATGACCGTTGAGTGAACAAACAAAGCAAACCAAACCTCGATTTTGAGTTTGAGAAAAATTTTCAATGCATATCCAATCTAAATGACATCGCTGATATACACAAGTATCTTAATATCCTTCAGCGTAATACCTCACTGCCATGACCGATTCATGCAGTTTCAACAGCAATTAGTTACGTTAGAATTAAAATGCTGATGCAGACTTGCCGAACTACAGAGCCAGGATAGAGTCTAAATAAATGGGTCAGTGACTATAGCTGTCTTAAAAGGAGAAAAAATTAGTTAAAAAAGAAAGTTTTTGGAGCTTAAAGCCTGCAATTTATTGACCAAGAACCTCTTCAAAACGCTAAATAATGAGTCAGATGCCGCTTTTTCTCAGGTCCCTGCCAGTGTTACTACGGCCCTCCTACAGAGCCAGCAACCAATGAAATATAGATTTCAGATCACGTCCCGCCTTTTTTTGTCAACGACGAATATTGTGGAAATAAAATTATTAACGAACTCAAGAGCGTAGTTTCAAATAATATTACCACAAAGGTGTCAAAAATTACAACCAAAAATTGTCGAGGATTACAGAAAAATCAACCAGTACGTGGTGGAAAACAAAATAGAAGACAGAATTACTCGGTGATAAAACCTCGAAAAAAGTTATTCCGTGGATTACCCCATTATTTCCCTGTGGCTGATATTATTCAAATTTTGCATGATGATGGTTTCGAGGTTCACTCTTTTACTCAAATAAAAAACATAACACCAACTTTCCTATATACGTTAGATACGTTAGTAAACCCTGGGTCGTAGTTATGAAAATTTTGGAGCTTGCTTCAAATTTTCCTCTACCTTTGACCCGATGGGCATGTTTAAAAATGACCCCGCCCAATGGTATATCTGATTATTTCCCGTGCTACTTTGTTTGTTTGTGTTCTAACCCAGATTGTTTTGTAAAGAGTACTAATGCAAATTGTATTTGCAATTGGAAACACTAAATATGTACATCTTCAATTATTGTCTGTATTTTGTGCTATTGGACTGAATCTTGAGTTTTGGATTTCGATTCATTTTGCTCAACCTGTGTTCTGGAATTACTAAACCCTGTGTTCTGGATTTTTGATTTTCTCTACTTTGAATTTGCTGACCTATGTTTTGGGCTCTAATTTTATTTGTATTTCAATGTATTCACCAATCATTGTTATAAATACTGAGCTGTATTTCGCAATATAAAAATTTTGCAACTCGTCGCTGACTGGTTTACAACTAGATAACCACTCCCACTCCAAATTCACGCGATTACGTTCCCTTGTAAATAAATGTTTATATTCATTCCATACATACCAGAGGATTCCCAGTTTTTGCTTTTCTGTCCGTTTTCTGTATTCTTACTTTAATTGCCTCAGATTGCTTGTTGCATGTAACTGTATCGGAACTTGGTTCCATTCCTCATCTTCACTTCGTACCGAAATAAGACACAAACTTAGATGCTATTTGATCAACGCGTATATATCAAAGAATAATCCTACTGATTTGGTATTTCGTAGTGTCTGGCCTGGAAAAATACCGAAATTTTCTCTTTGGTGGAAGTGTTCGATATTTATTGGTAAGAATGAACTTACTGATGAATCTTCATTACTCACTTATGTGTGTGGTGATGATGAAGAATACTCAACAAAGTTTAGAAAATATTCTCAGCCTGATGTTAAGGTCAAATTAACATTTCTCAATTCAATATAAATGATTATATTTTTAATATAATTATTTCTTATGTTAACCTAATTAGAATATTTGCATTTGCGTTGAGATTTATTGATCATTCTACAGGCAAAGTTCATTGTGGTCCTCTTCAAACGGGTGAATCAGAGAAATTCAAAAAGTTTATTTTAAGTATAGTACAGACACAACCCTTCTCTAAAGAGTTAAGGCATCTAGCAGATCAAAACCTTTAAAAAGTCTATTCTCAGTACTTTGTCTATTTTTCTAGATTACGAAGGTCTAATTCGGATTGGTGAACTACTCGGGAACTCTGTTCTACCCTTTGACACGAAACACCCTATCCTGTTGCCCAAGTATCACAAGTTTACAGAGACAATTTTCAGATATTATCACTTCAGAAATTTACATTGTGGTCCCCAAACATTATTACATAGTAAGCTTCAAGAATATTGGGCCTTTCGCTGTCGAGATACGGCAAAGCATGTTGTACATAATTGTGTCACATCCCTTATAGCGAAACCAAGAGAAAGTAATCAGATTAGGACACATTTTCCTTAACATAAAATAATTATGAAACAGCCATTTTCTAAAACTGAATTGGATCTGTGTTATCCTTTTTTAATAAAGTTCAAAAATCAGAGAATGGATGTATATAAAAAAGATTTCTGTTTGCATATTTGTGTGCTTAGTTAATACCGCAATATATATCGGAGTATAAAATTTAATAGCTGAAACATTGATGGCTTGTTTGAAAAGGTTTATATGTCGAAGAGGTTAACATTCGCAATTGCTTTCAGATAATGCAAAATAATTTTTGGGGCTGGTCAGAAATAAAAAAAGATCCTTTAAAAGATAAATAGAAAAGTCAAATGGGAATACATGAGTAATTCTTTGTCTTCTCATGGAATTTCATGGGGCTGCAAAGATATTTGCAAAGTTTTTACCAATTCTTGTTGGGAATTCCGGTGTAAGTAACCTTAACGAAAAAATGTTAATAACATAAAAAACGAAGTAAAAAGATTTGATTGTAACAAACTTAAAGAGGATATAGTGATCAATAATTATAGAGAGGCTTTAGAAAGGAGAATTTTGGAAGTGAAATTATATATCTCCAATGTGGCTGATCTCGAATATCCATGGTACCATTTTAATAGGGCTATTTCTGGTTCAGCAGCTTAAATTTTGGGCCACAAGACTAGGAGAAAAGTAAGAATTGGTTTAAAGAAGAATATAAAGATGCAAACGAGCAAAAACGTATTGCATATAAAAGATCTTTGCAGCATGTACTAGGGGTTTGATGGAGGAATATTATAAAGCAAGATATGAAAAGAAGGTTTTCTGGGCTAAGAAAACTGAGTTTGAGGAAGATAGATTCGAGAATGTGGAACACTTCAAGTAAAAACAAAGAATGCGTGCATTCTTTCTAGAGGTCAGTAATTGCCGATGAGACTTTAAACATAAATTCAGCTATTGTAGAAATAAGGCTGGTAATATCCTTAGTTGAGGCTCTAAAATTTTTGAGAGATGGGTTGAGCATTTTGAAGACCTGCTAAAGATTAATGATTTTACTGTTGCACCTTCGATTACACAGGATGAAATCGTAGATGGACCTTTGGAGCTGGATCTTCTAACTATGCAGGAAGCATTGCTTGCTATAAAAGAGCTCAAAAACAATAAATTGCCTTGAATAGATCTCATACAGGTCGAACTTATAAACTATGGAGGGCCAAAGGTATTACAGCTCTTACATGGAATAATCCAGTATGTTTGGTCATTCGAGAAGATGCCAGAGGATTGGCTTACAAGCTTACTTTGTCCAATTTGGAAAAGGGCGAACCTTAAGTAAGTGAAAACTATAGAGGAATAAGTTTATTGTGCATTTGCTACAAAGTGCTTTCCAAAATATTGTACAAGGGTTTTGTCCCGAATGTAGATAATACTGTGGTGACTATCAGTGTGGATTCTGTATTGGAAAATGCCCAGTGGACCATATGTTTGGTCTTAGACAAATTATGGAGAAGTGTCATGAATTTGATATTGTTTTATATACTTTGTACATTGACTACATTGCGGCACATGATTCTATAGACCACAAATTATTTAAGAATATGTTTGTTTTTGGTATTCCATTATAATCAGTAAATTTGCTAAAAATAATTCCAACTTGGCTTCCTGTAGTGTCCTGATCAAGGAGATCTCTAGAGACTTTCCTGTTAATAAGAGAATAAGGGGGGATGCTCTCTTTTGCCTTTTGTTTAAAAATAGTTCTTGAAAGTGTCATCAGGAAATCTGCTATCAATACCAAGTGCAATATCTTCAGAAAATCTGTTCAAGTGTTGGCGTTGTCAGACGATATTGCACTGGTAACCAGAAATAAAGAATACTTAATAGAAGCCTTTGTAGCTATTGAAAGAGAGGCCAGACCGTCAGGTTTGTTGTAAATCAAATTATCTATCTTCTTTGAGTGTTTAACAAAATAATGACATTTTCACAGAGGTAAAACGTTTAACAGCAGCTAAAAAAGCCTTTTTTGGCCTAAGACGTTTATTAAAAACAAATTTTTTATCAAGAAAATCTAAGTTAATAATCTATAGAACGCTTATCCTAACCGTTTTGAACTATGCTTCGAAAACTTGGACTTTGACTGTAAGAAATGATACGCTGTTGGGCCTATTTGATTGCAGGATTTCAAGAAGATCTTTGGAGGTACGAAGGAAAACTGTGTCTGGTGCAGAAGATACAATACAGAAAACTACCGAATGTACAAGGAGTCAAACGTTGTACATCACGTTAAAGTAATCCGTTTTTATTGGGTTGGACATGTTATTAGAATGAAGAACACTAAAACTTTGAGGGAAATTTTTTTGCCAAACCCATCATTGTAAGAAGAAGAGGAATACCAAAGTTGAAATGGGTGGATGCAGTCGAAAAAGACAGTTGAATCCTTGGAACAAAAAATTGGATGAGTTTGGCTGCCAGCAGAGATGGCTGGAAGAAACTTGATTAGAAGGTCTTGGCTCATCCTGGGATGGCGCGCCATGAATGATGAGGTGAAAAACCACAAAAAACAATACACAAAAGAAAGAAATCCTAATTCTGTGTTAAAATGACTAATTCTAAGATAGAAAGGCAAACATCTGTTATTATAGGAAAGGGACCAAGAAACAAATAAAGTCAGTCAATTAGACATGTTTAACAAAGTTAAAAATAAATGAATCATAACACCTTCAAATTTTAAATCTCCAGCCCCAGCATAGCAATCAGTATACTGTTGAAACCAAAATATAGAACACCGCCTCTATTCATGGAAAATCAAAAACAATTCCTTCCACCATTAATGCGGCAACTTAAATGTAATATTCAATTTATATTTGGAAAAGGCGTGTAATTTTAATATTCCTTTTGTCTTCTGTAAATTTTAATCAAGTACGAATGCACCAATAACACTATTTAAGCCAACAATCTCATGGTCTACCTTTCCGAAATTAATGGAAGATTTCTATAATTAATCACACAACGGAAATTTCTCGGTTCAAATTTACTGTTACAGAATCCAACACCCACAGATTGATTATATTATTTTTGAAATTTTGAACAGGAAAATATACATATACTCTGCCTGAATAAAAATGTGTTAAAGTTGCTTTTAAAAGCCTCCCGTTAGACGCAGATCCTTAAAAGTTTGTTTTTTGCAATAATTTAATTATTACCGGTAACATTTCACAAATAACAAGGCGATGACTAGGAGGCACTATAAAATCGACTCTGTTGTTATTCATTCTATTCAATAAATCAGTTTAAAGAAATCTACAAAGTCGAGGCGTATGTATGCCATCCTGGCATCTCCCAATGCTAAACAGTCGTCAAATATTTTACTGTAGCCAAAGTGGAATTCACAACCGTCTAATGCGTTGATAGTGCAGTAAATCACATACAAAAGAATGACGCGAAAACTTTAGCAAGGCATAGAAAATGAGTAACGTTTCCCAAATTTAACCTAAAACCATTTCTTCTATTATTGTTCGGCTATTAAAATGATTAGGTTTATTATCTAAACTGTTTATAATATGCACATATTTTGAAAATTTAAATTTTTTTTGTTATATATATATATATATATATATATATATATATATATATATATATATATATATATATATATATATATATATATATACATATATATATATAGCGTTTTTATATATTTGGTTATATATAGCGTTTAAATATTTTTTGTTATATATAGCGGTTTTTTATACTAAACTTTATATAATTTAGTTTATAATATACATAAAACAAATTAATTTTTTTTATTTATAAATAATAATTAGCTTTTATAATTAGTCTACTAATATAAAATAAAAAGCTTTAGATTTTATAAATATTAAATATATGTCAAATAAGTAAGTATAAACAAGCTTGTCATATTTCAGATGTAGATTCAACTAATTTAAATAAAATGTAATAACACTTTCAATTTGCAAAAGGTCAACTGGAAGACGACACTTAACGTGTAACCCGGTGATGTCTTTTCTTCGTATACCAGTGAACAAACGTTTTCTAATTTTCCAGTTTTCAATGGACTCATTTCATTGCTAGACAGCGCTGCAATAACTTGTCACGTGACGAGTACCAAGCTTAGATTATTAACACATGTATTACTATGCAATAGCATTTAAATTTATAGCTACTAAAGTTTACCTTTATATTATCAACTCTCGCAAACTGATTATATTCAAACAAATCATGTAACCAATAACAAGAATGGTTTCGTTCAAGATTTTTGTAATCTATTATCTGGTGCCCTGGTTCAAAACTTAAATAATCTAGAAATACGTTTTTTAATATTTATTATAAAACAAAACATCACATACAAACATAAAATTAGACTGAAAATTACAGGAGCAATCGAGAAGTGCTCCGTCGAGAGGGTAAATACAAAGACGAGTGAGTAAGACAATTTACAAATTGGAACGGTGGCAGCAGTGTATCCACCTTCAAGAAAATAGTTCTTACCATATGCAAACAAATATATAGATTTCTAGAAATTCTTTAAATGTATACAATGTAAAATTCAATATTAAATAGACCTTTGAATATTTATTCTTTTACTAACTGTTAAATATTTGAATATGCTGAAAAGATTTATCAAAGGAGTGGAAATAATAGCATTTTGACAAAAATGAAGAAAGGTAATTTGTTATGGCAAGAGAAGTTTGTCAGCAAAATAGTTTTTGATAAGATAATTTAAGACAATGCAGCAGCTAATTCTGTCTTGGCGACGATAAAAACTGAGAAGAAGAAATCAGAGACTTATAAACCTACAATTATAATCACAATAAATGATAAGGATAGTTAATCTTTAATTAGATATATTTATATATATAATATATGTATGTATATATATATATATATATATATATATATATATATATATATATATATATATATATATATATATATATATATATATATATATATATATATATTTCTGAGAGGGAAGTAATTTAAAAAATTTTTTATTAATTTTATGCCTAAATAAAATTATTTTTATTGTAGTTTAAATTGATTCATCAGATGATATTAGCATATAGTTAATGTTAAAAAGGAATGTACTGAAAGCAGAATATATTATGCAGTAGCTTAGAAATTATAAATTAACTTTCTAAGCTGCAGCAGGAACCATATAAAGAATTAAATTTAGTTAAATTTTATATAAATATCCAAGCAATTATGTAATAATAAACAATAACTTCCACAAATAAAATCTAAAGTTTTGAAGGTTTTCATTATGATAATTCATTCGTATGAGTGTTGTATTCTTTTGTAAATATATAAGAAATCATTTCATTGAAGTTTATTTATATGTGCAGTAATTAAATGGGAATTTTTTAGAAAGATTATTAGGCCTGAAAGAGAGTTTCACTGAATATTGAAATTTTTAGTTGACTTGGCAAAATCTATATATTATTAAATACTTAAAAAATAGATCTATTTGAATTTCTGATTCTATTATGAATAAAAAGTGTTATTAAGAGCTTTAATTTCAGATACTCTGTGTGTCATATTTCTTTCCAGTTTGCATAAATAATTACAAGACATCCTAAAAACAAAATATGACTATCATCATTGATGAAAGATAACTAATGTTATTTTTACTATAGTTATTATGTAATCAAATTACGTAGTAACTAGACTACATCCAATCAATCTTCAAAATACAATTGTTCAGTAAGATTTTACTTTTAAATGCATAGTTAGAAAAATATACATGTTTTGAAGAATTGCTAAATGTAATTTGTGTCTACATAATTTACTGGCATAATGTAAGTATGTTTTACAAGTTAGTCTGAGCCTTCATTTTACCTGAGTTATTCAGAAAATTTTGTCAATCTTGAGATGCAATGCTCTTTCAAATATCGAAGAAAATACTTAAGAGTGAAAAGTAAATATCTAAAAGGTTTTGCATGATAACTGTTTAAGATGAACTAAGTAAATGGCATCTAGCATTATACTTACATCATCAAGATAGTATTTTTATCCTATATTTATGTGTGCATTTGTATATATTTATATATTAAAATGGGTTAGGTGCGTACCACAATTTAATAGTAAGGAATCATTTTAAATTTCATATTTTATCAGTTTTTAGTTATTTATAATTTATAAAGTTAAATATTGCTCTAATTTTTTATAAAAACTAAATTTAGTGGCGCGAAACCAGCCCCTTATTCGCACGCAATAAGGGATAAGACCTTCAGTGCCTATGTTTGTTTTCGTGACCAAACAAGTCCCAATTGATGCATTTATAAAAGTTAGTTGGTCATCCTAATGCAAAATCACTAGTTATTAATCTGAAGAATGCTTTATATTCAATTTTATCGACTCATTGAAGCGATGAAAAGCTAAGTCAACGTTACCCAGCTTAAGGATAAGCAATAAAATATTAAATCAAATTTTCAATGATTCAAAACTTTTAAAAAAGAATTATATATTTATATAGAAGTATTTAAAACAGATTCATTAAAAAGTTAAGTATTGAAAAAAACGCAATTTTTAAATTTATTTTTACAGATAAAAACTGTTTCTATCACTTGTGCTGCTGGAGGGAGGCCAGCATGTTGCAAACATGTATTTGCATTATTGCAAGGCTAAGATTATTCTTCAAAGAAATTGTACAATGCAATAGCTGACAGACTCCACACACACACATGGCATCAGCGCAAAATCATAAAAACTGTTCCTGTTAAAGCATCTGCAATTTTCAAGAACAAATAGGAAGATTTAAAGTTATCAAACACTGAATTCAAATGAAATTGCCTGGTAGATTTTAGTTTACCAGTGTTAGATGCTCTTAGAGAGTTACGAAATTAAACAAGATTTAACGCTTCCTTTACCAGCAGTAGTTTATGCTGGTAATTCCATTATTCGTTTTACTGGTGAAAAAACTTAGATGTAAATAAGATAATATTTTACCTTCAAAATTATAGTTTCACTTTGAGGAATGATTGGATATAGAACAACGAACAATTGGGCAAAACATGGGAGAATAGCATGAAATAAAAAAAATATAGACTTACGGCAACAGACATTTAATCAATTATAAGGTGGCAGAGTGAAAATTCTGCTCTAGATTACCAATTTTTTAAAAATAAAAGTAGGTATATTTCCTCTATTCCAGTAGTTAAGTATGGATTTGGAAAAGAAAGCCATGTAAGAAATTACATACAACAAAAATATTCAAACTATACTTTACGAAAAACTGGAGTTGTAATTAATCCAGTTTCCCCTCATTTAGTAGCATCACCTGATGGTTTACACAGTAAACCTGAAAATACAGAAGTATGCTGAGAGAAATTAAAAGAAAATAAAATACAGAAAATTTAACTCTAAATGAACTGTTCACTGCAAGAGAGAGAGAGAGAGAGTTAACTTATGTTTAGAAACTGGTATCGGTGCACTAGTTCTTAAAAAAAACAACACAAATATTATGCCCAAATCCAGTGTCAATTAGCTTGTTCAAACCTACCCAAATGTCTTTTTGTTGTGTATTTAAAAAAAGATGGAAGATTATTTTCTTAAAGAAATGGTTTATTTTGATCAAATTCAATGGGCAGATTGGGATATAAAATTAAAACAATTTTTTCAAGTTATTATTTTCCTTATCTTTATTCATTATCTCAAAAAATATTTTCTTTCATGTTTTCTTATGTTATTCATCTAGTGTATTTATGACATTCATTAATTCATTTGTAAATACTATTCTATTTTATTTTTCAACTTTACGAATTCAATATAAGTAATAATATTTAGTCACCAATAAATTTTATTTCACATTTACTTCAGATCTTTTTCGTTAATCCCCAATGAATTTAGTTATTTTCAATTGATGGTTTTACTGAAACACGTGAATTTGTTTCCGAACTTATTAGCTTGAATAACACAGTTAAAAATGAAAGGATTGTTTTTTGTATTTTTTTTTACCAATACGTGATTCTAAAATGTGTTTCTTTAAAAAATGCCAAATGTAAATTTTTAATTTGTATAAATTATTTTTGCATTTCCTCAAAATGAAATATTAATATCCAAATAATAATAGTTTCTTCAGTAACAAAAAGTTTGGTACTACAAATTTTCCGTTAAAATCAAACCTTACAAATTTTAATATGAAATATATTAAAACTAAAAATATACTATCTTCAACTATTTTAAACAGAGACATATAATTTCATTTTATTAGTAAATAAAACAATTAGCATGCTATAAAATATGAAGAACTTATAAAGCAAAAATTTAGCACTAAATTACTCACGAAAAAAACATAAACCTTAAAACAAAATTTTTATTAGAATCACAGTTTAGGAAAGTTTAAAGCTACACACACAGTTATAGAAAACACCTTTATAATAAAAACAAACTTAACATTGCTAGTTTAATAAAAATAAAGGTTTTCTAAAATTAACTAAATTACGTGTGAACCCCTTTAGTCCTGTTAGTAGCCTAATCGTTGCAAAGGGGTGTTCTTGGGAGGAGTGGGCGAAGTACGTCGGAAGTTTTTACACGTGGCAGGATCACCCAAGACGTGAAGGCAACTCCATAATTCCCAGCTAACACTAACGAGCATGGAGCCAAGACAGACTTCTTCCTCATGGTGCTCAAGTCTTCCGACTACAGAAGCAGCACTTTTTCTCCCTATGAATCAGTTATACAAGCTTAAAATTGTCTCTCTTCGGCATAATACCTGTCTTCAACAGATCCCGTCTAACGTGGATATTGGAGGCAATGAAATGGCAGACACTTTAGCAAAGGAGGGCTCAGGTCATCTTGCTCCTTCTTTTTCCGCACTTACCTACCTTGATCTCGTTTCCCTGAGAAAAGCCCGAATTAAAACAGATTGGCAGGTACCTTCGACTCACCACTTTTTCAACGGTAGGAAGCCATGAGTTTCTCTGGCCCTTTCCTGTGATAGGAAATCCAGCACTTCATTTGCCCGTCTCGCCTCTGGCCCCCTGAAATACCTCACTTTAGTAGCGCATAACAAGACCTTCTTCCTTTTTCCCAAATTTCATGGACACCAAGCTTCTCCTGAGCATAACCTGAATTGTATGAATATACCATGGGATGAAATCTACACTTCTCCCCTCCTTGTCATCGATTTCTTCTCAGTCAACGGATTCCTAGATTTGGTCTAACTTCGTTAGACCATTGGAGATAAGCAACAACAACAGCAACAGATGATGAAAAAAATTTCATAAATATTGTGTAGGGACGTATAAAGTACATCTCCTTCAAAATACTTAAAGTGTTTTATTCTGGAAATGGCCCTTTCCACATGAACTCTTGTATTTGAAACAACAGTTGCTTTCCCGCTCTCCAGCAAGAAACTGTATTTCATCTTTTAAAAACTTGTGCATTTTCAAAACGCAATTTATTTCTGACCGTTCTTTTTCAATTCGAAAGCCCTTATCTACCATCACCATGCCACCTGCTTCTAATTTTTTCATAATACCACTCTGAAGAAATAATTCCTTATAAAAATTACTTTCACAATATTAATCTGGTATGAAAGTAATTGCTCCAGAGGGCATTATACTAATCATGCATTTCAAAGTATTGTTGTTTTTGTAACCGCGCGCGCGCGTGTGTGTGCTGAATATCATTTGCTGTTCTTTTGGATTGCTTTACCTTTGAATATTAAATTCCGTGCAATCTATGATTACATGGCAATTCTTATTTTCTTTGGAAACATGGGATGGCATGGCCTCTGCTATTTGGTCATTACAAGTCCAAATATTTAATATCCTGAATATTTTATTTAAAATACCGACTGTGTGGACAAAGTATCTTGAAACAGTTGAATCAGAAATATGAAACAATAAAGACAAGAATTCATTCGATATTCCTGAATGCAAATTTGCCAGGAACAAGAAAAATATATCTATTGACCGTAATGTTTTCCCTTTCATCAAATCTCCTTCAACATTCAGAAAGTTAAACAAAGCAAAAAACATTTGCCTTGTGAAATCAGTAACAGCTACCATTTGTTCATCAGAATATATGTTCTGTGGTTTAAATTCTTTGGCTGGTAAGAGATTTTTAAGTTCACAAGCTTCTTTTTGTACCAAGGAAAGTTCATAAATGATATCACTGAATCTACTAGCTTGAGTTTAGAAATTTTTATTTCAAAGAGAGGTCCTAAAAATAATTGAAATTATATTATTATTAACAAATACTTAAATAGTTTTAAAGTCAATGAGCCATGGAACAAAATACATGTCAGGGTAAATGACGATAGACCCGTGCGGGATTGGCGCGATTTCAAATTTTCACGCCAAGCAATCTACATCTCTTTCGCCAACCTAAATTACGTCACTACGCATGACAGCCGTCAATAAATAACGATCGCGTTCGAACTTCAGCTTTGAAATCGCGAGTTTTTCCGAATTCCAAATAATAAAATTTGAATATTTCATTATAACTAAATACTGTAGAAGTTTTAAAATTCTAATAAATAGAAACAAAATTTTTAATATATCTAGTAATGGGGCCCACCTAAAAAAAAAAAAAAAAAAAAAAAAAAAAACATTAGTATAGCGCTACCTACTACAGCGGCAACCGAGCAATAAAGCTAAATTTCAAGCGTTAACAAATTTCATTTTTTGTTTAAACTCGAATTTTATTATAACGAGCAGTTGCGTTCACATTAAAGGAATTTAAGTACGCGACACATTCCACAACTAACATGAAAAACGCACTACACACAACTCAAACATTCATTTACTTATAGAAACATTCAGTTTTATAAAAACTTTAGTTTCTAAATATATGACTAAAATTATAATGAAAAAAAAATTACTCACGTAATCTTCATCGCTCTCCGAATCGTTACTTTTCGGCGAATATACGATTTTTATCCAATCTAAAAAATCTTCTATTATGTTTTCCTGATGCTTCTTTCTCCATACGTACTCCAAGAAAATGTAAAGTCAATATATCCTCATCCATACTTATTAATTTCGCAAGCAACACAAAAAATTCAAAACTCGAATATCGAAATATCGAAACTCAATGCTTCAAGATTATTCTGTAATATTTTCAAGGGTTACATACAACACGCGCATGGAAAAAGAGAAGCACGTTATACCTACGTAATCCGAACCTGTAAACAAGTCTGGCGCACTTTATCGCATTTTTGGCGCATACGCTTGGCGCATTTTACCCTCTGTACGCTTCTCTACTATTTAGCACTTTATTGTATTCAAATAGAAGACAAATTAATGATTGTATAATTATATACGGAATTTAATTCTGTTATTCATTCTCAATCAGTAATTATGAAGTAACTTTAAAACCGATTTCAAAATAATGCAAATCCACACATAATATGTGATATAAATAAACCGTTGAGTTAAAGACTTGAAAATTAACAATTCAATTTCCTTCTTCACAGAGGGAAAAATGTAATTTTAGCAAATAAAAAACTATATTACGTATACATTTAAAACCAAAATAACCACCAAAGATAGAACCTTAAGTAATGTTTTTCATATTGTTATTACACACACATTTCCTTAATTTTCCCTAGTGAGGATTCATTTATCTTTTACATGATTTATATTTTGAATAATAATTTATAAGTAGAATATTTGCATTCATTATGTATATTGCGTGAGTATTGTATTATTCTATTACAGTAAGCAATTTTATTAATTAAAATTAATTCCAGTAATTTATAATGCATTTATCAATTTTTTAATATAAATTTTAATTTTGATAATGATAATTTTTTCACTCACATTTAAAGTAGTATACATAAAATATGTTGAACCCGTTAATCATAATTAAATTTCTTAAAAATATTTTATAATAAACTCAAATTACATTAAATTCATATCATGTTTCAAAATATAATGTTTGTTTAATTTAATATAGCAAATTTTTTAACACTTATTTTCATAAAGAGAACACACTGCCAAAACAAAATTATTCTGTTGAACAGGCATCCTCGTTTTCAGCATTCGCTTCTTCTGGAAGCTGGTGCCGAAGCACACGCCGTTTACGTTTTGACTTCCAGAAAACAAATTTGCCTGCAACAGCATCTTGTTTCAATATATGCCGATTCGTGAAGTTTTCATACCTAAAATCTGTCTTCAAAATGTGCTCTGATTTCAATATACACATTATATTCATTTTATTATCTATTAATATTATCATCAAATAACTCATTTATTGTTATGTTGGTCAAAGTTTTTAAGAAAAATGAAGTTTTAAATTTTTTTTATTTTAATCACTTTGTAAATAACTAACATAAAACTGGAACCGATATGTGAAGTTAGATAATTTTTTTTCCATGTAGTTCTAGAAATAGAAGTTAAAATTTTTCTAATAAGAATTTCTCAGAAAGTTTCTGAGTATATTAGAAAAAAATACTGTGAAGAATATTAGAAATTTATTACATCTTCCAAAAGAACAAATAAATTCTGTGCGTTGGTGTAATTCTCTTGGAATTTATATTTAACTGGAATAAATGCATTCGTTACAAATCAAACTAAAATAATGAGTGCCGAGTTGAAACAAGATTATTTGAACCAATTCTAGAAGTTTAAAAAACATATTTATCAAATATATTTGCTTTTATTACTTTTAATATTACTAAAATAATAACATCTTGTATAAATGATAAAAGAATTCATCTTTTAATTTTTCATTCAACAAATTATTTTAAAATGTTAGACTTAATGTCTTAATAATGTCTTCTTAAATGTATTAATAAAATGTAAAAATAAGAATTTTTTATATTACCAACATGGATATCACCTCAGTATCAGTTGCATTGAAAATGTAGGGGATCACTTTACAAAAGTATGACGTGAAAATTGTTATGGAGACAAAACCAAGTAAGCCAAGGAAATTGCTTAGCGTTTCCTAAATGGAACCAAAGACATTCAATTTTATTATTGTTACTTTTTCATATAGTAAATATGATTATCAATTTTACAAGCACGTATATTGAAATTTTAAGGAAAATTTTCCTCTAAACAAAGAAAGATTCTCTCTCTCTCATGAACTTTTAACTTTATATAGTATACATAAATGTAAATATCAAACATATTTGAAAATTTAATTAATAAGAAAATATTTTTAATAATGAATTTAATTTCTAACATTTTTTTACTAATATAAAAGAGAATTTTATCTTTTTTCCGTATTAAATATACGTAAAATAATTAAATACACTAAACAGCTTTTCATTTTTCTGCTTTGGTTTCGATTATCTTAAATAAAATATAATCACACTTACAATTTACAAAAGGTCAAGCAGAAGACGCCTCATAACGTGTAACCCGGTGAAAGACACTTGCATCTAGTCAAGTCTCTAATCATTCTGCTATGCATCAACACGATTACCACAGTTTTAAGCGGATGACCCTACCACTTTCAAAAACGTCTCCCGCTTGACCACAAGTAACCGCAGGTTGCTCAACATACATTTGTAGGAAAATAATATATACTTAGAAACTGGTTGTAAAATATTCCTGCTTGGAAGCATTAAAATAAATTTCTGAAGGCAGCAAATTTTACAAAATGTATCACACGCTGTAAAATTCGTTAATCTTGAGAAAGAACAGACTTTTTAGACAGGATCTATGCCCCCCTTAAAATTTGAACTTTGTCGTAATCTGGATATTTCCCTTGGTATTCGACGAAAACTAAATTCTTCAGTGTGTATATATGTATGTATATATCTATCTATCTATATATTATATATATATATACACACACACACACATATATATATATATATATATATTATATAGATAATATATATATATATATATATATCATATATATATATATATATATATATATATATATATTATATAGATAATATATATCATAAGGAAAAATACTTGAAATTTTTGTCATACTTTTTGTATCGATAAGTGACAAACCTTATTTTTGCGCACATTAAATATTTAAAGATATATTTGCGAGACATAAATTTTATTGTAACAATTGAAATTGTTTTAAATTTTTGAAAGCTCCTAAAATATTTTATGCAAAGCTAAATGAAAGTATGATCTAGGAAAATACAAAGTTATATAAACAGAAAATTTGCGAATTAAAAACTAGATTTTATTTCATAAAATTCAATGAATTATATAAATGTGCAACTATTAATTTCACAATTTAATTCTGTTTCATATTATTGAAACCATTAATTGTAAGTTTATTAAAAAAATTAGGAAAAAAGTTAATTTTCGAAATAGTTAATCAATAAAAATTTAACTCAATTTTTGTTCTACTTGCTAGAGTTTAGTAAATGTCAAATAGCGATAACACTATATAATTTATGGATTTTATGAGCAACTAATTTTATAATTAAAAAATTCATATGTTTGTATGTTTGTCAAAAATACTTAAAAACAATGAAGAAATGTTAAGGAATTTTTTTTACAACCAATTTGTAAATAACTGTTACATAAAGCTGATATGAGAAGTTAGATCATATTATTTTATACAGATTTAGAATTAAATTTTAAGATACATTTAATTAACTAGTAGAAAGTTGTTGTGTGTATGAGAAAAAAAGATTTAAAAATTTACTTCAGATAAAATGAAGACATAATTTTATTGACATGCAGTTCTATCATCCATATGTTAACAAAATTGTGAAGTTACCTAACATGTTTTTTTCAGTTTATGTCTCAGGAATTTTATGTTACCTTGTTGTGATGCGTCATTGTCAGATAAATAAAACCACGTAGAATTTTAGACTGTCAATTATATAAATTGGAATAAACATTGTCCCAAAAACACTTCCATATGATTCTCATATGTGAATCGACCTAAGGTTAGTAAATTTATCCATTATTTGCTTAGTATATTTTCCATCGCTTTTGTAAGGCTTTAGAATATTAATGATATAATTATTTCATATGAGGTTAATTAACTCTTAGAGAAGACTTTTTTGCCATATCTTGTAAAAACCCCTTTACATCAAGAAACACCCAAGTATTCTTATATAGTTTATATAGAAATTTTTCATAATTGTATTAATTAAATGGAGTTTATCTACTGTTGAATATTTTCGGTAAAAGCCAAATAGTTCAGCAAGTAAAATGTGATCTTTTTTGGAGAATTTGATCATTTTATCAACCAAATTCGTTTGAAAAGTTTTTAAAAAAGTGCTCAGCAGGAAATGCGGCCGGTAATATTGCGTGAATTTTTGTCCATTGCCATTTTTCGGATACTGTTCTCTACATATTTAGTAAGTAATTTGAGGTTTGGTGAGGCATCTGTTAAATATTTTGTTGGGGAAAGTGATTGCCTGCAGAGAAAGATTTTTTAAAATTCTATTTCTGATATTGTCTGCTCCAGCTCTTTTGTTTGGATTTAATTTATAGATAATCCCAATTACTTCAATTGGAGATGTAAGAGAGGCTACATGGTCATTCCTGGCTTCCGAAAAAATTTCGGTTCTTTTAAGCTATCAGATTTTAGGGGTTACTGTAGGTGTATGAATTTAGTTGAAAGCTTGCAGAGTATTCGAAAAACATTAGCCCTTTATTTTCAGCTATAAACAAAGTTACTTTGATTACATATGGGAGAAAATTTGCAATGTACCCTTTTCCCATCATTTTCGGTATAGCACCTTAGGAGGAATTGCCTTTTAGATGTTTGTGTGTTGTGAATACAAATATGCGGACCATTACTGATTGCAAAGTTCTTTCAATTCATCTTTAATTTTCTTCGACAATTCTACACTTTCGTCTTTACTCTAAATTGCCTGATTTCTGCCTTTTTAATTTTAATTAATCTTTGTTATCTCTTTGTTTAGTATAGCATTTTTGTATGGTGGTCGGTCATCGTTTTATTACTGCTATTCATCGCTTTGTTCATTTTATTTCCACATACTTCCACTGCTTTAATTCACAATACTTATTTTAGAATTAAAATTGATGCTCAAGATTACGCCTTCTCTGAATTGGTCCAAATTTTTTGTCTTGACCGAACTTTCGTGGAAAAGTACTGCATAATGTTGGGTAATATACAATCACTGACCAAGTAGAAAATGGAAGTAAAATAGAATTACTATCTTAAAGTGGTATAACACAAAACTCCAATACTAGTAGCTCTTTAGCACCATCTCCATATTTCGTCATTTATGTTTACTGCAAATGAAAGGATGCCTGGATTAACTCGGATCTCAAATAGAAGGAATGTCTTTGTAAAGTCTTATTTCCTCTTCGATGTGTCTGTAAATAATCATGTTTGTCTATGTTTAATTTTAGAAAATTATGTGGTAATTAGGTTGTATATTTGAAAGAAAATATTTAGACATATTTTAACTTATTTTTTGTAATTGATCTAATTCTGCGTTTATTTAATTCATTTTTGCAGTCACGCTTTTTTTTAATATTCTGGATTTGTGATTTAGTTGTTCGGTAATGTCTACGAAGAATTTTTCCGTTTTCTGATTTATTTTATTTTTATTGGGATTCCAGTTTAAAGCATAATTTTTTTTATTTTCTACATTACCATATAGAATTTATAATAATTCTTAGTGAGATATTTTGAATATTATCTAGTTTTTTGTTATTTGATATATTTAGCTCTTTAACTGTAAACGGGGGATACATACTTAATGTTTGGTCTAAGAATGTATGATTAGATTAATTTCACATTTTTAAAGTTTCACGTAAAATTTCCCTGAAATCTTGGCAACTGGTTTGCTTCCATAATATTGAATAAATTTGTAATTTTTCAATTTGTGTGATCCATCTGAGTCTCTTTTCTATTATCAATCACAAATAGTTAACTTTTGATTGCAATTCTATTGTTTCATTTTTAATAGGTAATTTTTCTGGCAGTTAGTTTGTGAAAGTGAAGCTGATTGCTCATGTTTATCAATGTTTAAATTAGTTTTTTCCCCTTTCGAAACATTCAATTAATAGATTTAATTATTTAATAACACTTAATATGTTACCCTTATATAGTATACCCCTATTTAAAATTACTGTGTAATCCACAAAGACAGCCAGTTTATTTATTTATTTATTTTTTTGATCCTGTACAGTCATGTACTTTCCTTAAAAACTTGGATTTAACTTACTTCTTTGCAGTTCTCCACTTTTTATTTCTTGAGGTGCGGAATTGCAATTTTCATAATTGACGATAAAGTTTCTTTTTGATGTATGATTAAGTTAGTATTATGATGTAAGGAGAGAATTTGAAGCTGAGGAGTTTGTAAACTATATCATTAATCCCGTCCTGATCTAAAGCTTTTTTCATAGCCTATGTTACTGCAGCAGTTTTCTGTCTGTAGACATAGCCTTCATATATAAATAAAGTTATGCTGAGAAGTTGCTGTATAGTAGATTGTTTCGGTCAAAATACTGAAACATTTTATTGTTTCTTATGAAATTATTAATTTGGTGTTATATTTGTTCTTCTGCTATATCTTTAATAGTTGAAAGGAGGCTGATTGGTGTATAATATTCTGGATTTGTTTATTTAAAGGCTTTATGATGGCTGTTTTATTAGTTTCTTTAATTTTAAAAGGGTTTGAATTTTTTTAATGTATTTTTCTTGTTAAATTCTCTCTTATTACTCTCTATAAACGTTTTTTATAATTTGTATGGATCTTATTATTATTATTTTTTAATAGGGGTGAGTTTAATTTGGTTTTACAAGTTCATTTTTATGTTTATGTGAATTCGTTTTGTTGAATTTTAGTAAACATAATTATGTTGAGAATAAAATTCAATTGGGAAATAATCTGAAAAAAAATTAATTTAATGATTTTATTTTCATTATTTTTGGAGGGTACCTTGCTATGAGCAAATAATGGATATTTGCAAAGTTTATTTTAATTCTTGTTGCGAAATCCGGTGTAAGTAACGTTAAGTTTGCATTTTTTACTTAATTTTCAGTGATATTTCCATTCATATAAGTGATTTCTTTGTTTAAGTTTTTATGTCTATAGTTAATTCCACGTCTAATACTATATAGTAATTAAATTAAATAGGCTGTCCACTCGTAACCTTGCAGTTTGGATTTGCGTCAGAGTGTAAATAAATGGGTTAACAGATGTTGAAATTATATTTCTAAAATAAACACATTTGAAATAAAGAGTCAATGATGATGATTCTAGAGAAAAATCTATAACCGAAGACATCACATCACGTGTAACCCGATGAACACATTTGTTGTTTAGAGATATGCCCGAGACTTAATGCTTCCCATCGGTGTTTTCACATATTATTGTGCTTTTATGCATCGACACGATTGCCACACTTTCAAGCGGACCACACTGCCACGTTCAACGACATCTCGCGCATGACAAACGATAGATTCAATATATATTTGTAAAAAAACAAAATTTACTTAGAAACTGGTAATTAATATTTTACTTTGAAAGATGGTTAAGTACGTAAAAATAAGTCTATCTAGTGAAGAACTGTCGTTTTAGGTTTTTTTGTTTTAAATTTAAACTTTCGTGTAATTTAGATATTTTGCTTGGAATATACGGATATACAATTGAAAACTTGACTATATATATATATATATATATATATATATATATATAGATATATATATATATATATATATATATAAGGAAAAAATACTTAAACTTTCTGTCATACTTTTTTCCATTATTTAAAAGTGGCAAATTTATATTTGCTTACTTTAAATATTTAAATGAAAATGTTGCAACACTACGCTATTTACCAATTTAAAATGTATTAACATTTGGATATCTCCTAAAATATTTTCTTCAAAGCTAAAAGCGTATGAAATACAAAAATGCGGATTTATGTAAACACAAAATTTGCGACCTGAATGCTATCTTTTCTTTCATGAAGTTGTAACAATTATATAATTCGTTCATATTAAGCACTTAAACAATGAAATACTAAAGCGCCTACTAATTTCACACTTTAATTCTATTCCATATTATTAGAATCATATATTTGTTTAAGGCCATTCAACAAAACTAGATAAAAAATGAATTTTTGGAATTAAATAGTAATTAAATAGTTCATATATTTGGAAGCTTTTCAAAAATACTTAAGAAAAATTTAGGAATGTTAAGGAATTTATATTATAACCAATATGTAAATAACTGTTACATGAAGAGAATAGTTCTAATGGTTGATAGGTGTTTAACCATTAGGCCATTTGCCCCATTATTTTAAAAAATTGAGCTCACCCCTAAAAGAATATTCAAAATACACATAATTCTTAATTTTAAATAAGTGTCAACTTTTTGATAACGTAAGGTAAGAGCTCCCATGTTGGTAGTACTTTGCATGGTATTAAAATATTTAAGGTAACAATGAGTAATGATATAATTCACCATTCTGATCCATTGAATTGAAATGGAAATTTTTAATTCACTATTATTCCTTACCTTTACTCGTTCATATTATATTAAATAAAATAGCAAATTCATATTTGGAAGTAGTCATGACATTTTAAGAATATTTTTCTCATTCTATTACTAAATCAAGCAAGATTGCTCCAACAATAATTCGAAAGCCAGCAGTCTCATGGTCAAGTTTTCAGAATATAAATAGAGGAAAACTATATTCAGCCTTTATTTTGAAATTCTTTGTCCTGGAATTATAGTTACAAACACCACAATCCATTGATTAAATAAAATTAAACATTTCGAAAATGAAATATGGTATTTATGTATTCGGCCTGAAATAGAAGGCATTCGATTGGCTTTTACAAATCAACTGAAAGATACAAATCCTCAAAAACATTGTGCAATCACTCAACGAACAATTAGCAATTAATACCCCTCATATTACCAAAGGACGCTGTGAAGACAAGGAGTAATCATATGAGAACTTTTTCCTTTGTCAATCTATCGAATTCAGTTTAAGCTGAAGAAGAATATGAAATTCAATATATTCTAAGAAATGGCATCAATGTCGCATCTTAATGAGACCGGCCTCACATTATATCAAGTATGCCAAAAATATTAATATGGGCAACACGGATGTCACCACATTCCCAATTGCGTTGAATGTGTAGGAGATCACTTTACGAATGTGTGTTCCAAAAACTGTTATTGAGAAAACTTAAAGTGATTCATAGAAATTGCATAGTTTTTCGTAAGTGGAACGGAAAATATTTAATTTAATTACTATACATTTCAAGGGAAATACATTTATCACTATTAATGCATATTACATGTAAATATTTTAAAATTATAACGAATATTTGTTTTTATGCATAAAAAGCAATATTTATAAATTTTATACATTATAATTTAATATGTATGTAAAACAAAGAAACTTTGATATTTGATATATAAATAAAAAGTTTTAATAGTGAATTGTATTTTTAATATTTTCATACTAATACACAAAAGAAAATTTTAACTTTTATCCATATTTAGTACACGTAAAAAATAAATAAAGAATTAATTAAAGAGTTTATCATTTTTCTAGTTTGTTCCAATTAATTTAATAAAATCAAATAACTCTTAAAATTTGCAAACGATCAAGCAGAAGACGTCACTTCATGTGTAACCTGTTCATGTGTGATTCCCGTAATTGAAAAAATCATCACCACCACACGACGTTATATGTATATATATATATATATATAATATATATATATATATATATATATATATATATATATATATGTATATATATATATATATATAATAAATGTTTTCAGCATAGTGATCTACTAAACATTTTTTTTTATTTTTTAAAATTATTTTTCACGTTAAATGTGTAAAATTTTTTAATTGAATTTCTGTAATACAATTAAAGCTTACTCTTATTTTTAATTATTAAGGTTTTAATTTGCACAATAGAATCCGAGCTAGCAAACGAATGGTTAGCCCACTTACTATCTATTCAACATTTGATGGGTACAAACCTTACTTTAATCTTGGTTGTTAGTAGAATTTTGAAATTGTCTTTAAAGTGCAGATCCTTGTCTAATTAGGCAAGGTGTGCAAAGGATGACCGCATAGGCATTTACCTGTTAAAGTACTTTTCTGCCAATAACATTACAATATTAAAGACAATTTGAATTTATAATGTTTAACAATTTGGTATTATGATTGTGCATGATATTATCATATTCTTCTAGAATTGTTTATTTTAAGCAAAGATATTTTTTATTAAAGATAATGATAGAACTAGTAACAACGAATTGATAGTAAGTGGGCTAACCATTCGTTTGCTAGCTCGGATTCTATTGTGCAAATAAAAACCTTAATAATTAAAAATAAGAGTAAGCTTTAATTGTATTACAGAAATTCAATTCAAAAATTTTACACATTTAACGTGAAAAATAATTTTAAAAAATAAAAAAAATTATTAGTAGATCACTATGCTGAAAACATTTATTATATATATAATAGAAAGAAATAATTAGAATAGAAAGAAATGTTCAAAACATGTTAATGATAATTAAAAAAATATATATATATTATGCACATTATCATTCTGTATAGGAATTTTGCAATACTATTCAGAAATACATTCTTCAATTTTACTCTACATCGATTGGGAAAAACAACTGGATTCATTGAACTTGTAGACAGTTATTAACCAATATAAGAGAACATATAGAAAGCTCACTAAAGTCGTCATTGGCAAGCATCTGACGTACTGGCCCCAACACCAACCAATATCAATTTAGAGTGTCTTCTTTCAGAGTAAGTAGTGCGAAGCATTATAATATTGATAATCAATATTCATAATTCTCCGGTTATTGACCAATCAGAATTTTAATATTGCGTGTATGCATCTATGAATATAATTGATTCCGATTCACTGGATATAAAAATTTTTCTTTTGACTTCAAACTGAAGAAATATTATCAAACATATCAACCATGCTGCATATTATAAAGCTAAGTAATACCTTATTTAATGGTATTACTTAGTACTATTTAATGCTTTTATTTTAAGATTTGAGCTAAATTAATATTGGTTGGTGTTGGGGCCAGCAAGTCAAACGGAACCATGCTTGCAAAGGACAGCTTTAGTTAGTTTCACTACATTCTCTGATATTAAGATTAAAAATTTTTTAAAACCTTTATGAATGTTGTTGTTTTTGACAATCGATGTAAAGTATATTTGAGGAATGTATTAATGAATTTGAGTTGGTAGAAATATCAAAAATAGAATATGTATTCTTGAGAGCCAATTTTCTTTGATTTCGAATGAAATCGCAATAGTGTGAAAGAGATATTTTTCATTCAATTGCAAAAATATCAGTCAATTCACTAATTCCCTCCGCGAAACAGATATCCATCCTACGCCCCACTCGGTTATATATTATTTCTCTAATAATTTACATAAATATTGTATGGGATTTAAAGAAAATTCAAAATAGCATTGTTAAAAATATCGCTGCGTCCCTTATATTCATAGTGCTGCTACTTCTGGCTAAAGTGCCGTCATGCTAATGATGCCTTCCAGTTATTTAAAACTGAATGATAGATTGTGCTCAGAGGAAGTCTCGTTCGTTACAAATAAATATTTATACAATTATTTTGTATATCCTACAGAATGTGTAACCTAAACCCTAAAATATAAATTAAAACAAATATTTATAGTAACATATCTATATAGTAAAATTATTTTGAAACAGATGGGGCAAACAAGTAAACTGTATTTGAATTTGAATTTTTTTCATAATATTTCTATTTCCATAGTAATACTCATAAACGTTCATATTCGTTTATGCAATTTAATATTCTAGAGTATCTTTGTTTTTTTTATTTTTCTAACTATATTAAAAAAATTTTTCATCTTAAATAATATAATTGAAAACAAAAATTAAATAAATTTAAAGTTTCTATAACAATAATTTTAAATATAAATAATTTTTTAATAAAATATTTTGGTGTGTGAAATATAAAACATATTTTATATCTAAATAATATTTTGTTATAAAATCTTATATAAAATCTTCTATATTACTTAGCTAATATAGAAAAGAGAGTTTTACATCCTTCCTAATTAAATGCACGCAAAATAATTAAAAGATATCCAAAGCATTTTTATTTTTCTCGCATAGACTCAACTACTATAGATAAAATTTCAATCGTAATGGAATATTTTAAATAAATTTGCAAAAGTCAAAAAGTGAATGTCGCTTTTATCTGAATGTTATAATATCATACTACTTTACTTTCGTACTTGTTAAGTGTTAATCCATATCAATGCAATGAATTTATTAAATTATTGTGCTTTGCATGAACACGATTGCCGCTGGTAAAGCAGACAACACTAGAAAGATCAGCCACACTCACTACATGACCACAAGACATATGATTTCTCTATTTATATATTTAGAAAGGAAAAGTGGAAGAAAAAACTGGTAGTTTAGTTTTTTATTTATTTATTTATTTTTTTAAATTTCTTGAAAAGTCGAGAAGTTAGTTTCAATAATTCCGTTGATGTCAGAAAATATTACAGTATACTTCAGACATATTAAATTAAATTTTTCTCCACAAAGAAAAGAGTTTTTACATAGATTTTTTCCTTCTAATATCTGAATCTTTTGTGCAATTTGAATGTTCTGTCTGGCAACATGACAAAAATATTATTAGATTCATTGAATGAATTTTAAAAAAATTACCAGGGTTTTATGGAATTAATTTTACATTAAAAATGCAGTTTTTTTAACTGCAATGTCTTAAAGCTGGCCATATTAAATTTACATGCCAATGAAAATATTTGTTATTATTTAAGCAAATAAACATAATATTATTTAAGTAAAAGAAAATTATCCATTTCAAATAAAAATATATAATGCCTATTTCATATTTATCCGCCTGATAAAATCATCATTATTATTAGGTTTATTTTGTTGGGATTAATATTAAAAATTCAAAGTAAAATAAATTTTATATAGAAGTGTGTGTTTTTTCATGTGCTGAAATATTATTTGATTCGATATTAATTTTATATTAAGAGTTTAGCTTCTATTATTCAATAAACACTGTATTGTTAATATTTTTTTATAAATGAGCAAAAATGAAATTTCTATCTTATTTTAACTAAAAATATATTTCCGAAGAAAGGTAATTTCACAAAAATAAATTAGATTTAGTGAAAACTGAGCTAACTGTAATTAAAATACGAATACTAAAACAGTTAAACAAATCTTACATTATTTATGTCCTTAATAATTAATAAATATTTTATATTACCTTCAATAAAAATTTCACTTCGAGTAAAATTAATGAATGTGTGCATAGCATTTTATTTGCCCCATTCATTAATAAATTAATTTTATAATTATAATAAATGTGTGCTTTATATTTTACTCACTGCAATTTCTTTTCGACTACATAAAAATATGATAATAGAAATTTGTTATCGTGAATTTTCGTCAATTTCACTATCTGTATCTCAGGATTTACCCATTTAAGAAATATCTAGATTAATAAGCTTCTTAACTTGCAATTTAGTACATGTTAAATATCTCATTCAAAAAATTTATATTGCGAGGGTATTACGTATTTTTATTTAAAAACAAATGTGTATATAATTACATTCGATGGTAGTTATTGAGCAAACTATATCTAGATTTTAGTGAGTCACAAAGTCAAAACTTTAAAAGCACTTATTTTAAAGAAAAGTGCAATGAGGTTAAAAAGCTCTATTGATTTCATCTTTGAATTTTGTTACTATCTGCTTAAATTAATTATACTTGGATCTCTTCCTTATCTAGAAAAGATGGAATCTGAAAATGATAGGACAAGACAAAAATGTGTAAAAATTGATCAAATTTCTATAAATATATCAATTTACATGACAACTACATTCCGTAAATAACATTTAAATTTTTTGATAGATTCTGATTTCCATTTAATATTAAACAATATACAAGTTAATATAAAACAGCATAAAAATCGCATCAGTTATTGAGACTAATGCAATTGTGTTAAATTATTGTTACATGTAATCAGACTAACGAAATGATCTGCGTTTTTTTATGTCAAGCTTGATGCAGCTGTATTCTGACTACAAATCATTATACATTTGAGATAATCTCCTCTGAAGTGTTTCTCCTTAATGTGTGACCTTGGGTAAAATATTTAACACTAGCAGCATAGTGATCACCAGCTGTAAATATTTTTTCCAAAAAAGAAATTCCATAAAACTGTATCATCATTACTGAAAATTGGGTACACTGTAATTAAAATATAAATAATATAATACTGTTTTAGAAATCTTTTAATATTCGCATACTTAATAGTTAATAAATGTTGCCTATGGTGTACTGTGCGTAAAATTAACGATGGACTTTTTAAAATTCTAAATTTTGGAAACTGTGACATTTGATATTTAAAAAATTATGGACCTTTTTTTATTTATTTTTACCCTATCTTTTGGTTCTATTGTATATCTACTGCGTATCCAATAAGGATTTTAAGCCTATCTGTATATTCATTAACATGCTTGTATAATTTCGAAATTTAAAGTGAAATTGCTTATAAAATTAGTTTTTAATATCAAGTTTAAGGCTAAGAATATTGTGTTATCGACATGTAATTTTGCTAAATTTTAAAAAACATTTTTCTTCCGAACATTAAAATATCACTGTGCTAATTACATATTTTTTCTGCTTGAGCGCTCAAAAATTCTCTTTTGAACATTATATTTTAACTATTACATTTTAATGCTTATATCGATCTTTGCAATATACGCTACTGGGCATTAAAATTGCTACACCAAGAAAGCGACATGCTACACTCATGAAATTTATACGAAAGGAAGAATGTGCTGTGATATGCAAATGATTAGCTTTTCAATGCATTCAGACAAAGCAGGTGCCAGTAGCGACACCTACACTGTGTTTAAATGAGGAAGTTGTTCAGCCGGTTCCTCATACACAAATTGCATTTGAATGTTGTTGTCTGGTGTAAAGTTAATGTGATGCCTAATGTAAGAAGAAGAAACGCGTACCAGCACGTTTCAGACTTTCATAAAAGTCGAATTGTAGCGTACCGGGATTGCGGTTTATTTTATCACAGTGTTGATTTTCACGTTCTTCTGGATCAAATGACTATTAGCAGAATATGGAATCGATGGGTTCAGGACGGTAATACGGAACGCCATGCGGGATCTCAACGGCCACCTATCCCTACAACAGAGAAGAGAGGCATATTATCCGCATGGCCGTAATGGATCGTGCAACCACGTCACGAGCCGTGAGTCAAGAAACGGGGTCGTTTGGAAGACAAGTGTCTGCACGAACAGTTCGACGACGTTTGCAGAAGCATGGACTCTCAGCTCGGAGACCATGGCTGCTTCTTCCCTTGACGCTGCATCATTGACAAGAGCGCATTCAATGGTGTGATCATCGACGAACCTGGGTGCACGAATGGCGAGACGTCATCTTTTCAGATGAATCCAGGTTCTGTGTACAGTATCATGATGGTCGCATCCGCGTTTGGCGGCATTGTGGTGAACGCACACGGGCAGCGTGCAATCGTCATCGTCATACTGGCCCATCACCTGCCGTGATGGTATGGGGTGCCATTGGATACACGTGTCGGTTACCTCTTGTTCGCATTGACGTGCAACAAGAGGTGACCGATACGTGGTTCTTTGAACAGTGCACGTTACATTTCTGGTGTGTTACGACTCATTGCACTATCTTTTATTCGAGCATTGCGAAACCCTACGTTTCAGCAGGATAATGCCCGACTGCATTTTGCCGGTATTTTACGTACCTTCCTTGATAGGGAACATGTTCAGCTGTTGCCCTGGCCAGCACGTTCTCCAGATCATTCAATAATAGAAAACGTCTGGTCAATGGTTGTTGAGCGACTGGCTCGTCACCAAACGCCAGTCACTACGGTTGATAAACCTTTGCATCGTGTTGAAGCTGCATGAGCATCTGTACCTGTAAATGCAATCCAATCTCTGTTTGAATCAATGCCCAGGCATATATATTCTGTTATTACTGCCAGAGGTGGTTGATCTGGGTACTGATTTCTCACGATCTATCCTGCCAAATATTTTTTGAAAATTTAATCACTTGTTATTTCTAGTATAATATATTTGTCCAATAAATATCATTTTGTTATCTGTATTTCTTCCCTGTGTAGCAAATTTAATGTCCAGTAGTATATTTTAGTTGGAAATAAATCATTCTTGAGAAATATTATGAAATCAGGCACAAAATCATTATTTTAAATTGTAAAAGATTATAATTTTAAAATGTGTTTAATACTGTAATGTTATTGACAGAAATGTACTCCTACAAGTGGATGTGTGTTTATTACTAAGTGCTCATGTTTACGCACGTTGGCTAATTAGACAGGGATGTGCATCTTAAAGACAATTCTGAAGTTTTTAAACAACTAAGACCAAAGTTAGCTTTGAAACTCTGAAGTGTTAAATCGAAGATAAGATGGCTAACCTTTCGGTGACAAGCTGGGATATAATTGTATAAATAAACACCTAAATAAATAAGAATAAAAGTAAACTCTAAATGTATTACAGAAATTTAATGAAAATATTTTACACATTAAACATCAGAAATAATTTAATTCCTGGAAAAAGTTGAAAAAATAATATTTAGTGTACCACTATACTGAAGGCATTTGATTTATATATATATAAGGTCGTATACTGATGAATTTTTCAATTATGGGAAACACACTGCACACACACACACACACACACACACACAAATTATATACTTACTATTTCAATATCAATTTCTAGTTGTGAACCTTTATTCAGTACATTAAAATAAGTAATGGTATTTTTCCTATCTCCGTGGCGTAATATTTCCTAACTGACTTAGCATTTTTAAATGTAGTATGATTAATAACATTTAAAAATGCTGATTATATATACAAGATTTTTAAATCTAGAAGGGGAGAAGAGATAAACTGTAAAATATTTTCAATGATTTTATAACATATTCTCATTTTCTCCTTAAGTTCTGTCAGTTCGCAATGTAATACCAAATTTTTGTTTGATGGGATGTATTTTAGGTAGCATTCCAATCATGTGGGAAATTTCACAATGCAAAATCGGAGAATTACATTGTGGATTTTATCAGGTTTAGGCAGATATATTGCAAGTCAAAACTTCAAAAATGAAAGCAAATAAAAGCAAAGAAGTTATTCAATAAACAAAAACAAATTAAGAATACAAAGCAGTTAGTCGAAAAACAAATAAAATCAATTAAACTAACCTAACACATTTTAAAATAGATGAATGATAACATCCTCAATCTTAAATCTTTAGCCACTTCCACAACAATCACTAATTAAATTGCAACTCCCAATCCTAGTCCTGAAAACTACAAAACATATCCTTCCAAAATGACCACATGCCTTTTATATGTAATAGCAAATTCATATTTGATATTAGTTGTGGCATTTTGGAAGGATACGTTTTGGAGTCCAGAAAACTCTAAAATTAATCCTTCAAAAATTAACACACTCATTTTAAATATAAAAGCAAATTCATAGTTGAAAAAAGTCACGGAATACTGGAAGGATATGGTTTGAAGTAGAGGAAACTGCAAAAATATCCATCAAAAATAAACACGCCCCTTTTAAATGTAATACAATATTCATATTTAGAAGTGGTCATGGCAGTTTAAGAATCTTTTCTCGTTCCATTACTAAATCAAGCACGATTGCTCAAACAATAATTCGTAAGCCAGCAAACTCATGGTCAAATTTTCAGAATATTAATGGAGAAAAGTTTTACCTTTTATCTATGTTTAGTACACGTAAAAGAATTAAATACACTCAAGAGTTTATCATTTTTTCTGGTCTTGTTAAAATTAATTTAATGAAATCTAATAACTCTTATAACTCGAAAAAGAAACTAAACTGCTGATAATCAAATAATAATTTAAAATAATATAAAAAAAAATTCAAGCTATAAAACCAACAAATAGCAGTAAATCTAAGTGCTATAGACACTGAAATTTAATACTAAAACTCATTGAGTTTTGACTTAAAAACCAGCTACTTTAATTTTAAATGTATTATATTCATTTAATGTATATTATTCTGCATCACTGCAATTGACTGAGTTGCACAGTATCTCTGTGTAAATTTTATAAATGGACTATTTTAGTCTCTTTTTCTTCCATATTATGTAAATAACTGATGTTAAAACTAGAAGTGTAGCAGCATATTAAAATCATGTACTAGCAAATTTATGTAAATAGATTTAATTTTCACAAATTAGAAGGGAAAAAATGTACCATGTAAATACTGAATGTAATCAACAGAACACGTACTAACCAAAATTTTATTGTATATATTTATCAAAAGAACTATGTATCAAATATTATTATGTAAATATATTCCTAACATCAACCAAACTAACAAGCAATATCCAAGAATTTTATGTCTACTTGTCAATTTCTTGGCAATTATGCCTGTAGTATGTAACACCCCAATCTGTAAATTTCCCTCTTTTTTGTTTTGGAAATAAAGTCATATCTATTCCTTTTAGATGCTGGCGGCTAACAAGAGGATACCAGTTCGATCCCCCCCCCTCGTCCAAATTAGATTCTA
The DNA here is from genome assembly GCA_030067965.1 of Latrodectus elegans. Taxonomy (NCBI): domain Eukaryota; kingdom Metazoa; phylum Arthropoda; class Arachnida; order Araneae; family Theridiidae; genus Latrodectus; species Latrodectus elegans. The sequence goes on from CM057822.1 coordinate 79,483,978, forward strand.
ACTAAAATTTAAAAATTCTCCTTAATAATTTATTTAATTCTCTTTATATCTTTATTAATATTTTCTTATAAATTACGACCAACATATGTTCGATTTCCAACCAACCAATATCTATTTAGGAGATATGTGCCCCAGGCACAGGAGCTCCGGTCACCAAAGGACCAACCCTCATCCATTGACCAAAGCTGAAAGCAGGATTTCCATTATATATAACTGGAAAAGAAAAATGTACTTAAAAACTGGTAGTCAAATAGTTAAACTTAGAAAATCGTTATTTGGACCATAATGAATCCAATAATCACGACAAGAAAATTTATACAAAATGTATCTCTGTTTTTTAAATAACTTTTTCTCAATTATGAATGGATTTAGATAGCTTCATTCCTTTGAATTCGAAAGTTGTTGTAATATATTTTTGTGACATTGAACATTCAAACAATGAAATATTAAATACCCTCTAAATTTTACAATTTAATTCCATTCCATAATCGAACATTTTCATAGGTCAATTAGTTTTATTTTATTCAAATAAAATTAATTAATTTTAAGTTCAAGGTGCTTAAAATACTTGTGAAAAATTGGTACACAGATATCTTTTCTTTCATTAATCAAAAATAATATGTAATCATATTTCTTTAACTACCAGTATTTACATTTGTTATTCATATTGGATGTATATATTTAAACATTCCACTCCGTTTTGTGGTTGGGTAGTAAATACTTAATAAATGAATAAATTCTATTGAGTGAGTCTCTGTGATAGAAACTGTGGTATTCTTACTACCTTACTTTTTTTGCTTTTTACAAAAAATGAGAGAATGCATTGGGAAAATCTTAAATTTTTCTCTGTGAAGTTTCAAGCACTAATTGTTCATTTTCGAACAGAAAGTTCTTTGAATCTTATAGAGCTCTTGTATATGATTTATGAAGTCAGATGGTTAATAATTTAGGATTTAAAAAATTAATTTGATGAAGATCTAATAAATAAATCTAAATTAAAACATTCACTTGAAATAAGCATTTTCCAAAATAATTAAATTTAAATTATGTAATTAGTATTAAAAACAATAAGAATAAATTTTCCAAAAATGTAATTAAAATTTGTAATTCGAATTGATAAAACTAACTTTTTATTTTGGATTAAAAAATTGCTAATTGTAGCTTCCATTTTACATTTTTCTTAGTAATAAATATATATTGGTCTCTGTAGTTTTTATAAAATATCACACACAGTACCTTTTATAGTAAGTAGATATTTTTATGATTATCAGATAAATATAATAATTCCATTAAGTGATTAATTATTTTAATATGAAAATTTGATGGCTTCATATAAAAAAGAGCACTGTACTGACTAAAATATAAAACATTTTAACTTTTTCCATTTAAAAAAAAATTGTTCACGAAATGATCATTAACATTTTTACTTAACCAATTTGAATTAAAGAATTGCTTTTATCATTTAATAGACATGGAGTTGGCATATTAAAATCTGCCCCTTGTGGCACTCTGCTTCGTCTCATCCTCTATTTAACACATTCAGCCTTAAAATATGGACTTTAATGATAAAAATTATTTCATACTGTTAATTATTTTAAATATTTTTAAATTTTGTTGGCAATTTAAATATATACATATTTTTTTATTATGCTTGTATCATCATTAAATTTTTTGTGTTTCGTAATTTCACCAGATGACTTGAAACTTTAAAAAGTTTTATTTATTTGATACAAAAATAGTGTGGATTAATATTTTTATATTAGCCATCAAATAATATTTTTATCGAGAGATTATTCAATATCTTTTTCTATAATTCTTATGTAAAATGTTATTTAATGGAAATTACTTCGAAAAATGAGAAACGAGAGCACATATTCCAGGCTTTTCCCTGAAAGATCAAATGGAAAATTCACCATATGCCAATCTTCTCAAGTTATGTTTCGGCCACGATACGCGATTTAATTAATATCATTAATTGCTTAAATTGCCCAAAATTTTTGATTAATTATTCAGTTATTTATTCTGTGAAATAATTATATGTTTCTGGGGAAAATTATTAGATTTAAGTAATGGAAATTTCCCTCGTTTATCTTCGTTTGAGTGCACAACTGTGGCACTTTCAACCTATAAGAACTCAAAAATTTACATCTCCTCCATTTACACTTCGTGTAGGACTCTAATTGACACTGAAGAATTAAAGTACCTGGTGTAAAGGATTAGTTCTGTTTTTGCCTTTGGGGACTTCAACTATTTACAATCAACTTGAAGCCCAAATAGGAGGACAACCCTAGTAGGAGGATCCGCAAAAAATTCATTGCTGATGATTCCATAAATATCTTTGCCTCTGATAAGCCAACCCTCTACAATAACAGCGATGTTTTCTCCATTATTGACATTGCTGTTTCTAAAGGAAATACTTGTTTCAACGCAAGATCTATTCCGGAGTCAAATAGCGATCATAACCCTGTTATATTTGACATTGTTGCAAGCAATTCTTTGCCAACGTGCCTTAGGACTGTTACCAACACCAAATGGGATAACTTTATAATCAACCTCTGCAAAAATATCTGCGGAATCCAAAAATTACAGCAACCATCGAAATTGAACAAGCTATCACAAGCCTTGAAACCCACATTAGGAGCACATTATCGAGAAAGACAGCTTACCCAGTTCAGATAACCCCCTTATTCAAGCGCAAAGCACCTTATCCTGTGGTAAACATAATTTATCAGTTTCAAATACCATTTTATCTACTTATCAAAATTAATAAACTTAGATATTAAATTTTTGGCCCCTAACTCAAGTTTTCCACTACCTTATATCTGATTGACTCGTTTGAACTTCGCCCCACTCACTAGTAAATATGGTTCTTTACCGCGCTTCTTCACTACTTTTTTTTGTTCTAACACAGATTGATTTGTAAATAGTACTAATAAAAATTCCAATTGTATATATTTTGTGTTTCCAATTGTATATATTTTATTTTCCATTATTGACTGAATTTGGTGTTACTAAACTGAACCTTGATTTCTGGATTTTCAATCATATTGCTGAATTTGTGTTCTGAAATTACCCTGAACCCTGAGTTCTGGATTTTTGATTTTCTCTACTTTCAGTTTACTGAAATATGTTCTGGACTCTAATTTTATTTGTAATTCAATTTATTCACCAATGATTCAGTTATAAATATTTAGCTCTACATCGAAAGATAAAATTTTTGCAACTTGTTACTGATTGGTTTACGACCTTTTAACCACTTCCCCTTCAAAATTCGCGGGAATACATTCCCTTATTAATAAATGTATATATTCTTTTTATATTTTCCAAACATATTCAAGTTTTTGGTCTTCTGTCTTTTTTTGTCTTCTCTCCCTAATAGCCTCAGATTGCTTGTTGCATCTAACTCCATCGGAACTTAGTTCCATTCCTCATCTTCACTTCATACTGAGAAAAAGCCAGAAGCTTAGCTGGTACTTGATCAACGCTTAGATGTCATTGCAAATCAGAATAACACACATAGGAAAAGATAAACGGAAGGTATATTGCTATCAAAGGCTAATATTATTTCAAAATTTATATTATTGTTTTCGTATATAAGCATATTACTGCACCTGAGACACAGACTGTTTGTCTAGTTTCAGTAGAAAAAATTTATTTTATTATTTTTTGCATCAGAGCTGATTTTATAATCATGTTTCAAGCTTATCTCACACTAAATCAGTTCCAGCCTCCAAGACCTACCTTTTACGGCAGATAGCATGGCAACTACATTGACCTTCTCATCTCCAGGGATGCCAGAGAATCTATAGACATGTAGTTTAGGCTACATTCTGACAACCACCCTGTCATAATATCCTATGGACGGCGCACAGATACAAACCCTAACCAAAATACTAAATTTAGCGTTAATTGATATAAATTTCGAAGCATATAAATGATAAAATCCCCTTCCATGAAATTAAACAAACCACTTGCACAGAGGACATCAAGAGAAAGCTGATTTAATTACCAAAGCAATTAAAGCAGTCATCGAAAATAGCCGAAATTCAAAAGCAATTCATGTACCCTGTTACTTGCGAGCTTGAATTATTAACTTAATTAAAGAGCGAAACAGACTAAAAAAAATTTTCATCCGGCACTTCCTCAAATTAAAACATGAATCAATATGCAAAATAAGATCATTAATAAAGAAATCGCTGTGCATTACAATAACTCCTGGAATAGTCGCTAAACAAACCTCACGTAGAAGATTGTTTAATCAGGAGTGCGACGAATCGACATAGAAAAAATAAACAAACACTCCCAGTACTAACAGATGGCACCACTATGGCTTCGTCTAATGCAGGAAAAGCAAATTCATTTGAAAACCCATGTCAGTTGAACAGTATTGGAAATCCTGATACAGATATAGAAGTCGTAACGAGAATTGATATCTATTTTTACAACATTCCTACTTCCCATCCAAATCAAGAAATAAAACTTAAACAAGCTACTGCAGCTGAGGTTAAAGAAATAATTAAAAAATTAAAGCTTAGAAAGAGCCCTGAACATGATAAGATATCGAATAATATGATAAGACAACTCCCAATTATCGCAGTAATCCCTCTTACAACAATAATCAACGATGTTATGAATTTTAGCTGCTTTCCTCCTCAATGAAAGAGAGCATTAATCATACCCTTTAAACGCAATTGAGAAACCCTTAACCACTCCGTTATTACAGGACCATCTCCCTTCTTCCGACCATTGCAAAAATCACTTAAAAATTCATTCTTCGTAAGTTAAATATCTTCGAGGCAACTCATTCTATCATAATACCACAGCAATTTGGTTTCAAGAAACATTTATCAAACCCACACCAACTCCTAAAAGCTGTCGAAAAGATTGCAGTGAGCTTCAACCAAAAAAACTCCATTGGAGGCAAATTCTTAGATATTGATAAGGCCTTCGACAAAGTTTGACACTAGGGACTAAATTTAAAACTAACGAATTATGATTTCCTCAGGTATAATTAAGCTAATATAAAATTATGTCACTATAGTAGAACATTTATCGTGCGAGTCAAACACACATGCTCTGCAGAAAAAACCTATTTGTGCAGGCGTTTCCCAGGGATCCCTGAACGGCCCTTTCTATTCAGCATTTATACCAATGATATCCCCCAATATAGCGTAAAATTAATACACTATTTATTATTTCAATGTTAAATTTTAAAGGAAGTTTTATAATTCTTTGGATAAAATTTTAGTTTTTTATTAAATTTTACTTTTTTCGCATTTTCTATATTTTTATTATTTAGAATATTCGTGCGTGTGATTTTCATTTAGCTTTGAAAAATATTTAAAATTTTTTTAAAATTCTAATAAAGTTTAAATTACTAAATTATACCATGTTAGATCTATCTCATTTCATAATTTAATTTATTTTTGTCATTTTGATAGAAAATTTATGGAAGGAAACGCAAATATTTTTACGTACATTACTTTCAATCAATTTTTTAATAATTTGTTGGTTACAATGCAAAATATTCTTAGCTACACAAAAGCTCATATTTGAAGGAAAGAAATTATATACTTAAACAATCTGTTTTTTGTCACTAAGAATTTACATCAAAGCGAGTGATATTTATTGTGAAATTTGTTGTGGTAAAATGCAGGAAAAATAGAACGTCTTTAAGAATAATTCAATAAAAAATAAGATACAAGTTTTTGGATATTTTTTTCTTTTCTATTAGTATATATTGAAGGACCCGAGATTACCAACGGTCAAGTAAATGTCATCCATGTGCTGCGCAGTGTTGTCCGCTTCAAACAGTGGCAATCTTGTTGCAAAAAGCACAATAGAATCTGAACACACATACAGTCGAAAACAAAAATACCAGTCCCAAGTTTTTCACCTTCACTTGTGACGTCATACTCTAGACCTTTTGCGAATTTTAAACTTATTTAAGCTCGTAATATCTAGACGATTAAAATGAAAATTTATTGATTACATTTTTATTGTTTTACTCGAACATTTACAAATAGTATAACTTTCTTTTTATTAGTTGACACTTATATTAAAAAATGTTAATATATACTATTAATATTTATTAATTAAATTTTAAAATTTGTTTTCTCGTTGTATCAAGTTATACTATTTAATTTTTGAAGTTTTATATATGTTGCGGAATAAAATAAGAAATTTGCTTTAAATTTTAAAATGTGTGGTTGTAATATATAGTAAAATTTTTTTTGGAACTACCATCAAAATAGAAACGTAATAAAATATTTAAATATAAAATTTAATTCAATTATTTTACTTGAAAAAAATTATTTTCCGAGCCATTATTCCACTCCCGTGGTAACTGTGTCTTTGAACACTGTTGGATTGATGATATCTGGTGCTTTATTCCCTCCATATCAGCACACGCCCTGAATCTCTCTCCCATGTAAATTTGCACTAATCTGCATAAAAATACAGGAGCCCTTCCCTATTTGATAACAAGATAATCAAGACGTGTTTTCTTGTCAAAGATAAGCCAGCCCTTCTTTGCCATCAGGTGAGAAAAACTTACAGAAATGGTAGCCTTTCATAAAGACCTGTGTAGTGAAAATGCCTTTGTAATGTAGAAGAGGAAATTTTTTGTCTTGATTCTTTAAATGGTCTTCAGCGGGTAATGTGGCTATTTATACACCTTAAACAAATCTTCTGGATGTAGAAATTTCGGTTTGATATTGATTCTAGAAACGATAGATCCCACTAAGAGAAGTTCTTAAGACGCCTAACAGCATCAGCTTATGTGTGACATTGCCATTTTTATAAATCCGACCACTCACTACTTTCAAAAATGGGCCAAATGGATTCCATCCAATTTTGAGGGTTCCTACTGTCTATTGACAACAAATCTAGTAAAAAACTTGGAAAATAAAAATAATCACACGCATAATTACGAAACATTAGTGCTCAAATGTCATTCTCTCAATCATATATATTCTTTTCCATGAAAAAGTGTAGCTAGGATTTTACGTTAATTAAAATAACTTTTTTTATCATTTACATAAACTTAAAATTTTATTTTTGGTGTCAAATTTTTGTGGTGAGGTTCAAGAAAAATATTGTTTTTTAGCATTTGGAGGCCAATGTACTTTGAGAGTCAGTCAGCTTGTTGTGATAAACGTTATTTGAAAAGTATGAGCATAGAATCTGAAATTTTGTCCCAATTGTACATAATGTACTACTGAAATACAAAAAAAAACAATCTTTACCTACATTATATTTTTTTGGATATCTTAAGTTTTTCTTACATGAATGCAGAAGTCCTTTCTCCAAATTTCAGTACTCGAATGTTATGGATTTAAAGAGACACATTCAAAGCACTTAGTGTTTTTAATTTATCCCCCAAATATAAACAGGATATAAACCAAATATAAACCGCCAGTATAAACAGGAAATCTGCATCAGCAAAATAATTGGCAATGATATTATCCTTTTCTCTCAAGAAATTTAAATTTCTTAAATTTCGAAACTTCTAAATAGTACATTGCCACATGAAGACCACGGTGAGTTACAGTATATAAGGAAACATTTTGAGAATAGAAATGGTCTGGAATCATAAGAGATCTCATAATGTACGGGAATCATTTCTCAGAAACTTTGATTTGTTAAATTTACCGGAGATTGTTAATAGTTGAAAAAATGTAAGAGCCTTGAACATACTCATAAATTATTTTGGCCCTCATCTGGGTGCTTCAGAAATTTTAAATCACAGTGTTCCAGCTTAACTGTGGTTAAAGCAGTGTATATCGACCTACAGTAACATTGTGGAAAATTATCAGGCTGACTTCTTTGCTAATGAAGGAATCTTCGTTGTCGTTTAATTCACAGCAAAGTTAACGTTTGTTAAAAGTTTCATGGAGGGAAGTAAATATTTCAAGAAAATTTTGTATGGAAAACTATGAATACATCAAAGAAAAATGCTGTCCTTTTTTCATTCATAACTTAATCTATCTTCATTAATCTCCAAGGAAATATGCTATGGCGCGTTTCAGACTTTTATGTCGGCATAACTTCTGTAGGTATAAACTTCCTTTTGGGATTACATCTTTTTTTCACTATTATAACAAGTTTTCCTACTTATTATCTTTCTCTTTTTGAGATAGATTTTGTACTTTATTACCCAAGAGTCACTAGCATTTTATGACACATATGAATGTTTTATTAACCTTATGTTGGTTCTCCTTTTCTTTATAAAAAAAAATTTATAAATAACGTGCCTTGTGCATGCCTAACAGCCATGTCATGCATGAAGATATCGGTACTCGTGGAACTTCCCTAATTTTAGTTATTTGTAATTTATCAATTATATGGCCTCAATTATTGTTTAGTTATTTTTAATATAGTTATATATCATATAGTAATTATTATGACTGACAATTTAGATTAGAATTTATTAAGATTAAATTGGAGATATGTACCCGCTGTTACAGAATCTGCCCAACAAACACCCTGTGTCTATTTCATATCATGATATCAAATGTCATAAATGTCTAATAAAAGCATAAATTTTGGGAAAATTCGAATGTTCAAAAAGCATGACATTTAAAGACTAAAATATTTCTCTCTTTTAAATAATTTTCTGAATGAAATATGAAGAGTTGAGTATTTAATATTATTTTAATAATATTTTTATACTAAATAAATGATTATACTAAAAAATATGCGAACCTTTATATTATGAGCTTTAAGAAGCAATAACGAAAACATAAAGCAATGAAAATTACCAGAATCTCTGAAAATCTAAAAGTTGATTGAATAATTTTTTAAAAGTAATATATTTGATGACATATTTTTTCTCTTTGTGATACAAACCAATGAATCTGACTTTCCTGTTTCGTGTTAATACAAATATTTTTATTTATTTATTTATTTTTTTGTATTACAAAATAATATACCTATTAATTTTTCAGTTTTGAAATTTATTGTATCCAGTAGAACTCTTATTTAGTATATGAATAGTGCACAAGAGAAAATAACAAAATTAAATAAATTTAAAGTACATGGTAGAATCACCACATTTTTAATGACTTTTAATTAGTATATTATTCGTTCTCGTATGGAGTAAAATGAGTACGCAGCATGAGTGATGAATTTCAGAAAGAAACATTTTCAATCGATTCAATTCGTTTTTTTAATCACGGTATGGCTGCTGGCATCAATTCATTATTTAAAGCATGGTTAGATAATAGTCGGAAAAAATGCTATTCAACAGAAATAAGTGGTGAAAACAATGATCTATATTCATAAAACAACCCACCAAAAACTGTAATAATTCAAAATATTAGAATATGAAATTAGTTTTGAAAGGAATTTTCGGTACAGACATTTAAAAATTTCTTCAGAATTAATTAATAAAAATATGATACAATAACTAATCTTAAAACTAATTAAAAAATAATAGAACACCATTTTTAGATATTTAGATTTTCTAAAATCCCTGGATCAAACTCCCGGTGTATTATAACAATGATTATCTCCTAAAAGAAACTTAAATGAGAATAATAAAAGAATAAATAAATGTTTGTATATCCTAGACTTGTATCACATTCTAATTTACTAACCCATATACAAATGCATGATGAAAAGGGATCTTCAGCTCACTCAAAGTAAAAAAGTAAACATCCTTCTAAAACGGATTTTTAAGCTGTAATACATACATTTTATTTGAATTTAAAAATGCTTGACTTTACTTATTAAAAAATGCCATAATTATAATTACTTATCTATAATAAATATTTTTAAGGAATGTCTAAAGAATTTTCATAATCATTTTTCCGATATTAATATAATTCTGTCAGTATTTACAAATATTTTACTTCTAATTCTCTGCTGCCCTTAAGATATACCGATTCATCGCTATAATGGGCAAAAGGCCTGTTATACAGTGGGGCTCCCACTGGGTGTTTCATTATTCACCCCGAAAATTAAGGGATAAAGAAAGAGAGAGTGAAAAGAACATCCATGTCTGGACAAGAACCCGGAACCTACTGCTTTGAAGTTAGGGACGCCGACCTCCTTGCCTTCTGTCTGACGTATTTATTAATATAACTCTGTAAGTATTTTTTTAATATTCTGTTAAATGTATTTTATTGGGCAGTGTTTAATATATTTCTTAAAAAGATAAACCTGCACGCATTTTTGAGAAACATGAGCAAAGTGTGAACTATGAAATTTTTTGATGACATAATTTATCTTTGTTTCAATACGGGATTAAATTTGTTAATTCGAAATTCCTTTTAATGCTTCGCACTGTCACCCACTCTAAAATAAAATATTCACCACAAAATTAAATTTTGGGTGCAGGAAATGCAACACATTCAGTATTTCTATATTGTAAAATAAAATTATTTCTCTAAAAACATCAATTTGCAGTGTGCATATATAAATCTGTGTTTTTTTAATTAAAAATAAAAAGAAATCTGAATAATTCAAAGTATTTCCGACATTTAATATGATACTAAGATTAAAATGTATTTTTTAAATACTTTTTAAGTTTCAATATGATGTACAAAATTATATATATATATATATATATATATATATATATATATATATAATATAATATAATATAATATAATATAATATAGTATAATATAATATAATATAATATAATATAATATAATTTTGTAACACAAAAACAACAAATGACAGAACAATTATTACTTTTGATTTGGTTGTTTAAAGTGGCTCAAAACCCATTTTTAACTCTGAGTTCCAATATAATTAGCCGTCACGTCCAAAAACTGACTGTTAAATTACAAACAAGTCATGTGAAAAACCTGTATGAGTAATAGAAATTGAAATTATTTATAACATTAATGAACATATTTGAAATTACAGTATTTTTACTATTTCAATTCAGAAAATATGGTTATTTAAAAGAAAATTTTAATTCTTATAAAAGCTGTATTAAAGCAAAAAAAAAAAAAAAAAAAAAAAGAAAGAAAGAAAAAGAAGAAAAAAAAGAAAAGAAAGAAAAAAAATGGAATTAATCTTTTTATACATTATTTAGTAAAATGTATATATTTGACTGGTTTTTTAAAAATTTGAGTAAACATTTCCTTAATTATTAAATATTTTTGTAAGATATTAATTTAATTTTATATTCCTAAAATGTTTTTTATCTGAATCTATTAGATGAAACTGACGAAAAACCAGAGATAGTAAAAGTATTAATTACAAGCAATAATTTTATTTTTAAAAGATTATCCACACCTCACAAAAGGTTTATCTTTAAATCATCTTTTTATGAAGAAATTGTATCATTGAATAATTAGCAACTATAGCAAAAAAAAAAAAAAAAAAGATGACAAAATTTAAATTTTTGATATGAGATATTGTAACAAACACACTTCCCAGAGAAGTAGCTGGAATGTCAAGAAGGGATGATAGCTTCGTGATGTCACCGCCAAAACTACTTGAATGTAGTCTATCATAGATATAATTTAACTTTAGCTTGACTCGCCAATTCTTATTCACAAAGCAGGGAAATAAGCCCTTTCCCTAAAACAACTTTGGATTTGACCGAACATGACATGTAAGACGGTTACTAATTGGCTACCATCAAATGAAAACAAATTTCGTAGCTAGCGGGAAAGAGCTCGTTTCATCATGAGGTACAGAAGATTAAATTTTATACCTATAGAAATTACGACACTTTTGGAAATAATCGAAAAGTATGCTGACGTTATTAATGGGAAGAAAACAAACTGTATAAGCAACAACAGTAAAAAAAATGCCTGGGAGAAAATATGTCACGAATTTAATGCGGTAACCAGAGTGTATAAAAGAGTGCCTCAGCAACTTAAACATAAATTTAAAAAATTTTTAAAAAATGTCCCAACAACATAAAGTTTTCGATAGAGTAGAAATATTGAAGACTGGGGGTGTGACAGTCAAATTCATTTCATCAGGTATAGATCAAAGAGTGCAAGAAACTGGTATCGTCCGGAAACCTTTGGAATGTGTTCATGACTTTGACTTTAGATGTCAGGAATTTACATCGTCCAATGACGATAAGAAAAATATTCAGAAATATAATTAATATAGTATTATTTATTTCAAAAAGAAAACATTTTGACTATTAAATGGATGTAGTTATAATTATATAGTTTTTGATTATAAACATATGTATTTATAATATATATACAAAGTATCTATATAATAATGAAATACATGTATTAACATCTTAATAATTTAAATTAGTTGTGATGTAAACTATGAAATATTTACACGTGAAAAAGAGTATCAAAAATATTAATATTACTAAATTCAGCAATAATATGTGTTCATATTCTTTAAGAATTAATTATTAAGAATTTAATGTAATATTAGGATGAATATTCTTATTTTATATTAAAAAATTAGAATTACCATTTAATTTTATTCTTGGAAGTAAACATTTTATGTAAAAATAAAAATTACATATATCAAAAAATTATATTAATTATAAGATATATCAAACAACTCCCTTTTTTTCAAGAAAAGGACTTTTAAACAGAAACCTAATTCTACAGAAGCTGCAGTGAAACAATGTTCAAAAAAGGCGAAACATTTTAGAAACAGAAAAAAACATTTTAAATGCGGAGCACGAATGAAATATAAAGATCAAAAGGGTCTCGTAAACTCGATCCCCTTCTGATTGTTTTGAGTTTTTTCCAGATGTACTTGGAAAAGTGTCATTTTGTTGGTCGTGGTCGACACCCTAGTATTGGCTCTTTTCTCACCTTTTAATCGATGACATACATTTTATCAAAAACAAAATATGAATATAGTATTCAAACTTAAATAATATATTAAAAAAATCAATAAATAAAAAAAAGTTAAATACTTAGAGAACTATTAAAAATCTTTAAATGTAACATAAGAAGTACTCAAGTAAGAAATATAAATGGGAATTTTTATTGGCTGTCTACTTCTAATTTCTACAATCGTGAAATATTTTGTCAAATTTGGAAATATATTTTATTTTGCTATTTTTAAACTAAATGTTTTCTTTTTCTGTTTTCGTTTAAGTTCCATTTTATCAGTTCCACCTTATGATAAAGATTGCTTAAGAGGAAATATTTTCTGGTATAATTGAAGAAGTTTTTTCAGATAAGGTTTTTATACGAACTTTTACACAGAAAGCTCTGTACATAGTTTAATCACTCTTTTACAAAAGGAAATAGATCTTTGCGTTTATTTTATTACTCGATAAGAAGTAAGTCCCATATTCAATGACGTAGTGACGGGGGAGGGGGGGCAAGGGGGCTATCATGACCCGAGCGCAGCTTACAGAGGGGCGCTAAATCAAATCAAAGCTAAGCAAAATTTTTCAGAAAATTTCACAGTCTTAGTTTTATAATAATATCAATTTTATTCGCAGAAATAAACTTTGCATTTTATAACTATTGTATCATGTCCAGGGAAATATAAAAAAAAGCTCCCGGGTGGAATCAGATTTGGAAAAGAGAAGGGGTTGATGAAAAATGAGGGAGAGCTGCGGGAGCTCGCCATAAATGAAACTCTTAGTCTTATATTTCTTTATTAATAATCATTTTGCATGGTTTAGTTCTCTTAAAAAGTTTATTCTTTTAAAAATGCTTCGATTTTCATTTCTTGACTAGTTAGATTATCGGTTTTCATTCTTTTAATCCTTTCCTTTTTAAGTTTCACACTTTGCTCAAAGTTTGTGATTCTATTGTTTTGTACTAAAAATCTTGTAAATGTGTAAATAACGAAAATATCTTGAATTTTTTCATATAAAATTTCTGGAATATTGGATTGGTCAAATGCATTTTAAAGCATATGAAAGGTTTTCATTTTAGTATAAAAACATTAACCAAAAATATTTTTGTTAATGTTAAATGGTAATTTTTGGATCTATTAACTTAGGGAGATTACAGAAGAGTAAGCTCATGAAAGATACCTATTGAATTTTGTGAATACGCCAAGATTCATAGTGCTCTTTATGACTAAATTGTTATACAGGTTATCAAAGTCAAGTTATATACTACAAAAAATCATAACAATAAAATTAACAAAACAAATAAGTTTGTTTTACTCAATATTAAAAATTAAAAATAATGATAATAATAATTAAAAAAAAACGATCAACGAATATTATTTTTTGGACCCTTCTGGATGTTATAATTATTCAAAAATTCAAAACGTAAAAGTTTTTTGTCGAAATTTCAGTGTTTTGGAATATTATTTGGCGTGCTATTTTTAATTTCTCAAAACAGATTAAATCATTTTATTTAACAAGCAGCATTTCACTAATATTTTTTATATCTTTTTATGATAATACTGTGAAAATGTAATCTCATTTTGATTATAATAACGTAATAAATAATTATGCGCAAAAAAAGAAAATTTCATTTAACGAAAATATTATTAATGAAAATTTGTGTAAGAATTTAAATGTACTTATAATAACAGAAAAGTCAGATTTTACTTAAGTTATCAAGAAGCGATATAGAAAGATCCGTTTCAGTAGTTATTGAGACTTAGTGAAATAGTACTATTCATTGTGTCCCAAAATAAAAATAAAACCCTTGTATATTTTTTTTTCTTAGGCTTTTACTGCTGTAGCCATTCAGTCTGGTGACGCGTTACACTCGTGAGAAAATTCCTGCTGAAACGTGTTTCATATTAGCGGTTACCTTTGACAAAAATATTGTGTCCGGCACCCGACTGACCTTCAAAGAAAGGGAGGAAATTTTTCATAAAATAGCACTACAGTATGCCCCCTAGGGAATTGCCTTCCTGGAATAGAAATGGAAGGGACCGAGAGCTAATTACCTCCAAATTCTAAGAAAACACATTAACTTTCATTCCTTTTTATTGTTTACACGGTTAGTATTTCGTTTCTTCCAAAATATGGCTTGATCGGAAACAAAAATGTAAACTTTTGAAAATCTGGAATTTTGACATTAAAAATATTATTGCCGTACGTTATATTTTCTGTCTACTATGTATTCTTTCAATATGAATATTTATTTCATATTTTTGCTGGGATATAAAACTGTTATTAACATATTTTTGCAGAGTTTTGAAAATTAAATATTAAATGACTAATTTGTTTAAACTATTCATTTAAAAATAATTTATATAATCTTTAAATGTTTTTATTTGGGGAAATAATTTTTATTTGATTCGCAATTTTGTTGGCTTTACATTAGCATCTTATACTGAAAAATTCTTTTTTCAAATGGCAGAAATTAAAAAATCTGGGAATGTTTTTTCTTCTTTAAATTTTTTTTTTCTATATGTTTAAACATACAGAATCTTCTTCTATAATAGCGTAATAACCCATTGCAGGTTTTAGCTGTCTCTACAGCACTCCTTAAGCATACAGAATATATTTCTTAATTAATTAGTTCAATTTATATTAAAAAAAAATATTTTAACTTGAAAAATTCGTTCAAGAAATTTATAAATAAATCATACATATTTCTCATTCTACATTGTAAAATTTTAAAAATAAGATCGTCTGTAAATGATTTAAATTTATGGAAAGAAAAAACTTCCTGCCATTGCATGAAAAGCACTTCCGAAATGATTCTTAATTGAAATAAATTTTAATTTTAATAAAAATTTATTTCAATTAAGAATCATTTCGGAAGTGCTTTTCATGCAATGGCAGGAAGTTTTTTCTTTCCATAAATTTTAATTTTAATAAAAATTAGTCCTTATTTAAATAATAAAATATATTTTAATATAAAATACGAAGAAATACGAAATTTTCAACGAAGTTAAAAAACAGTTTTAAAAAATGCCTTTAAAATACGAAGAAAATTTTCAATACTATGATAACGAATTGAGAAAATTTTTGTACATTAAATTATGTGATATAACAATTAAAATATATTTTTTGTCTCAGCACTTTAAATTCTTGATAATATTGTGAATCAATGAAAAACTTGAATGAATAATATACAGTGCATCAGTTTGGAGAAAAAAATATTTTTAATAATATATATTGTTTGACTGAAAATTCCTGATTATATTAGATATACATAATTTTATTTGAATTTATGTGTGTTTTAATTTTTAATTTAAGAAATTTGCAAAATAATTTTATTTTCAGTATTAACGTTCCATTGCTCATCAAATATTTGCATTGATAATGCTATGGCATATAATTTAGTTATCTAAAATGAAATTAGATGAAGATTTGTTAACAAAGGTCTTCTAATTTTGCAATCAAAAAAATTGTTTTATTGCATAAAAATAAAATATTATAAACTATCAATATTACGTTTAGTGATTTAAATTTTTTACAATAAAAATAATTTTGGTTTACATTAATGGTCTGAATGATATAATTTAAAAAGCTATTTTAAATGCGAAATTTCCCATAAAATTAAAATTGCTTTTCACAGGAATTTTTCTGCAATAAAAAAATGAAATAAAATTTTTTGTTTAATCTGTGGTAAATGAAATGTTTAAAAAGATATCATTGTGAAAAATCAGGTGAGTTGACCTTAAATTAGGAGTGTAAGGTCTTACCCAATTATTATTTTGCAATAAATAGCTAAAGTTTGTTAAGTTAGTAATATTATAATTTTTGAAAATATGTTAAGATAAGTTATAGCATACGTTCAACACCAAATGATCAGTAATTTATAGAATCTTTCATAAATAAGCTAATGCACAATTAATAGGGAATAGAAATGTTTGTTTCAATTTGTTAACAAGCTAAGAAAAAAAAAACATTAAAAATTTTGTAAGACATTATTACGGACATGACAAACAATTAAAATGAATTTTCTTGAAAGTAAAAAAATTAATTGATAAATAAATAAATATTCCAAATTCAAAACTGTAATATCTGGATCATAAGGCCTACAGTGCCCATATCTGTTTTCCTAACAGAGGGTCCTGGGTGCGAAGCATATGTCCCGGTCAGGTAATCAACCTAAAGCTAAATCCCCGATTGGATTGGATTGTTTTGTCGCTCAACGGTCTTTTTTTGCACACGAGGGCTAATTAGACCAGGAGCTACGGCTTAAAGTGGATTCCGAACCACTACAAACATCCATGCCCAAAGTGGGATTCGAACCCACGAACTGTTGAACCGAAAGCAAGAGCGCTAACCATTCGGTTGCCAGCTCGGCGCTAAATCCCCGGTGTTTAGTTCCCGAGCATGATTGGTACTCAGTTAATCGATATACTGAAAGGATGAAAGATTGAGTTGACCTAGCCTGAGAATCGAACCTTGGACCTGTATCTTGGTTGCACTAAGTCACCGTGCTTAACAAATGTAAAAGTTTGGGTGAATTTTGTCATACAGGTTTCCATGGAACAGAAGTCTATAGAGAAATGTGGGACTGAAAGATGCAACTCAGCTGTAGAAATGAAATTAAATCAAAAACTCTATTAGAACTTCCAACATGTCTTATCTCAAACGGTGAAGATAGAGGGAAGAAGAGGTTGCCATTCAAATACTTTTTACTATTTCTGCATCAATTGCAAGCTGTGAACGTTCATTTAGCAAAATAAAATTAATTTTGACTTATTTATGATTCCCCATGAGTCAAAATCGTCTAAGTGATTTAACAATTTTAAGTATAAAAAAAGAAAATTTTGAAATGATCAACTTTGAAAAAGTAAATTCGCTTTAGCAAAGGTAAGAAAAATGTAAATAGTGTAGTATATTAGATTGTGAATAATTACGTCTACTTATATCTATGACACGTAACGAGTTATTTCCCGTTTATAATTTTTTTATGTTTTTTAAAATAAATGTATAGTTTATAAAATCAATCATGTCTTTTTTATAATTTATTCTAAATTACATAAATCCGGTTATTCTCTCTAGTGACACTTTTACGAATTCAATATGAGTATTTTTTTTAATTAGAATAGAATTTTGTTTAAATTTAAAGCAGAGCTTGATACTTCAAATTAATATATTTTCGATTATTTTATAGTAGTTACAACATTCTGTTATTATTTATATTGTGTATTTTTATTGCAATTATACTCTATTTATTATAATGTATCATATATCGTTATATTATTATATTTCTTTTATTATTTAATACATTTTATGTCCATATTTATATGTATTAAATAATAAAAGTTAGTATTATTTACTTTTCAAAATGGGGCGCTTAAAAAGGAAAAGGTATCGTACCCGGGCGCCAATTATGCTCACTACGCCACTGCCCATATTTTTACTTGTTGCGAAATCAGCATCTATGAACTATCACAAAACAAGATATAAATTTCCAAATCTCTTTCCCAAGTGTCCTCGTAAATTTTATTCATATCTAAATCTCTTATTGAAATAATTTTTATCTAGGTGATCTTAGGAAATCCAAATGTTGGAATTTCACCTAGAAACCAGGCTGGTGACGAAGGAGTGACATCAACACAATTCTTTGTCACTTCCGAACCGGTCTTGAATTAACAATTGCTTCGTTCCCTGAAACCGACCCCCATGGCGCAGTTTCCAATGTCTACAGTGCAGTGGCCTAGCAATGGGGGATCTATCATACTTCAGGCGTCGCGCGATGCGGGGTGCTCAATAGTAAATAAGACAAACTTTTTCCTTAAAATTCAGTTTTATCTTGATCAAAATACCAATTTTATTTGGGACAGTGTATTTTAAATTTAATAATCGGTTTCGTTGAGAGAAATAAAAAGATAATTCATGGGGAGAAATAAATTTAGAAGTGACAAGTGGTTGTTAGTGAAGGACGAGAAAGTAAACCAAGAAAACCGGAGGATTAGCTAAAAAACTAAAAAATTTTTACCATAAACAAATCTTTTCACCTTCCTATTTTGATACTAATAATTAAATTTGCATCTTTTATTAGATTTAGATTTTAGATCCTTTTATTAGATTTAGATTTTAGATCCTTTTATTAGAATTAGATTTTATTAGATTTTAGATCCTTTTATTTATATATATAAATTAATAATTCAGGGAAATTTTAAAGTTCATGATATATAACTTATTAATTAATACAGAAAGTAACACAATTTCCTTCATGAGTCCTAATTTTCTTACAGGTTGTCTAATTCAAGTAACTGGTGTATGAAATATTGTAGTATTGCTTAAACACACAAATGAGTCTCATATTCGAAATAAAAAAATATTATATTTTATTAATATTGTGCTTCGGCTGACAAAATGATATTAGGAATTCGCTAAATGTAATTATTTTTTATTTAAAAATTCAAAGTGAAACACTGTTTTATAAAAAGTTTAATGTTCCAAAACATTATTTGACATGATATTTATTTTCCTGGAGATACAAATTAATTTAACAATTAATATTTTGTTGATATTTTATGTTTTCTTTCATAAATAAAAAAAAATGGGAAATTTTAATCTGATTTTGATTAAAATAAAATAAAAAATATCAACCCGCTTTAAAAAAAAATGGAAAATTTCATAAATTTGAAACATTATTAATGACGACTTGTCAGAATATAATTTCACACAATACACATATTTTATTAAATACCCATAAAATATTTCCATGTACAATAATCAATAGAAAATGCCTATACCTACAAAACATTTCGTTTTGTATAAAATAATTGAATATGTGTAAAGTATTTCATATATGTCTCATTCCCCAATAATTTTTTTTAGTAATACTATTATTAAAATTACTTAAGTTATGCCACATGTTACTCATTGCAATTTCTATTAGACGACATAAAAATATGCGAACAGAATTTCAGAATTGTAGTATTTAGTATTTTAGTTGGTCAGATTAATTAGCTATGATTCAAGAGTTACCCATTTGAGAAACATCTAGATTATTAGCTTCTTATAAAACCATACAATACGTGCTCAACACTATCAATGAAAAATAAATATATAAAGATACTACATAATTGCATTCAAATTCAGCAATTTGCTGCAGCAATTGAACTCTATGGATTATAGTCTAAAACTTCAGAAACCTCAATATTATAGAAAAAATATGTTGCAGAAAAAATTCTAATGAGATCTAATTTTTTTCCCATTACCAATTTATTTAATTATACTTGGGGTCACTTACTTGTTAAGCAAAGAAAGAACTCAACAGGAAAGGAAAAATGTCAAAGCTGATCAAAGTATTTAAAAATATAAATTTTTACTTTTTAAATGTGTTGACAGTATCAGGGAAATAAAGTATATAAAGGGAAGATTTGTTATTATTAAGACTCAAGAAAACTTCACCGTAAAATTTTTATGCATTACTCCAGAGTAAAGAAAAACTCTATTTTTATCTCCAGCTTTGTTGAAGCTTCATATCTAGTTTTGAGTTATTCCAACAACTCCTAAATGCAAGGCCTGCGTACCAAAACCTCTTTCTGATGTGAATCATCCACGCAACCCTGAAGAAAAGTTAATAAAGTTGAAATTTCTCCGTTTCCTGTCACCTGTTTGATAAATCTTTTCAGTTCCCGCGCGATGTTGATTTTGCACGTGTGTGACAAGTTTTATCTTAAAATACATATTAAAGGCATTGTACTACTTCAAGAAATTTTATATAAATGCCCTTCAGTTGCTCCATTATCAATCGAAGTATGATGGAACACTAAAAGTATCTGTCTTCAGTTTTCCTAAAATAGAAGATATGTTTAAAAATACTTTGCTGCTATTCCTCAAGAAAATCTAAAAGTGACAAAAAATTCTAGGATATAAGTTTTATTTTATTTATTTCCAATTACTATAATTAAACTATTGGTATAGTACAATTTTTAAAATTTAAAACGCATGCTTGTGTTAATTAAATAGGCATGGATAAGAAACACTAAAGTGAACGTTATTTCAATTAACAATAAATGTTTTTCCTCATATACAAATTTTCATTTTGTAATTTACTTGGCTCTAATTTGAAAAATTTTCAATTGTTTTGGCAGTTATTATAAATATTGCCTATTTAATTAAACAAATTAATTATTATTAATCTTATGTAATTATTGGAATTAGAGAATTTATTCATTTTACTTATAGGAAATAAATAATAATGGTAGCAGTGAGTATTCAACATACTTAAGGAAATAACTAATATTTAAATTGTGTCATCATATGAAACTATAATATGAAGTTCAAAAGTCATTTAGAAGTAGATATAATTTTAAAAACATGTTATCCATATATAACTTAAATTATAAAATAATTCTCAAATTCTACCTCATAAGTAATTTTAATTAAAAATGATAACATTTTATCAGTTCAAATAGTGACTAAATATTTCTTGAAATTTGTTAGACTGAAAAGTATGATGAAATCAAAACAGCTCTTATAAGTGTCATAGAAAATGCATCTAAATCTATATTGTTTACATTTATCTTAATTTTTTTTTTTTTTTTTTTTTTTTTTTTAGGGTTTGCGAGTATCTATGTCTTGATATTCCAAACCCTAAAAAAATATTCTTTAATTAAAAAATAAACTCGAATTATTGAAAAAAATATTCTTATTTATAATCTACATAGATGGTTTTGGTTCTATTCTTGAGAAAATTCGTGCTGATTGTTATCATTTACACGGTTAGAAAATCATTTCTCCTCAAACATCGCTTGTAACTAAAAAATTTTTGCTTATTGCAACTAGTATTATTTTATTCAACAGATAAAACTTCATTGGAAAATGTTAATATTTGATTTAAGAGTAAGTTTTGTTGGGATCTTAATTAGGAAATAAATAAACTAAGCTCTGATTTTAAAAGTAAATATTCTAAAAGAACATTTTAACAGCGTAAGAGAAATGGCCCTATTAAACATTAAAAATAACTAGGCATTTTCCTTTGATAAAATAACCAACTGAGAAATTTTCCTCAGTTGGTTATTTTATCAACGGAAAATGTTGAGATACGAATGCTACAATTTATTTTTCTAACTGAGTACGTGTAATTCCTTGTTTAACTTATTTGCCGATCAAGTCATTTTTGGCCATAAGGGCTAATTAGACCGGGACTTACAGTTTAATGTCTGTAATTCCTGATGATAATTTGAATCAATGGAAAGCTTGAACACCATATTCGATACATCAGTTTTGATGATTTGTAAATTAGCATTACTTGTATGCAATTATGCCCTATTTGTTAAGAGAATATTTCTTATTTTATTATAAAAATATATTGGTATTTACAGAAATTAAATCTTAAAATTCGTTGAGTTTTCATAATCTCGTATAATGAGGATGTTTTTTTCAAATATGAGATTCTACTTCCAATAATTCTTACTATTTCAACATCAGTTGCTAGTTTTTAATGTTCTTAGAGTAAATCAAAATTAATTGTGACATTTACGATCAACCATTGAGATAAGAGAGAGAGATTACCAAAGTAACTTAGAATTATTAAGTGTAGAACCAGAAAAATTTGGAATGATCGACGCTGATTAAGATATCAATCAAATTGCTTCATTAAAGACACATAAGAAAAACATATATATATATAGTCCAATTAATATCAGTTATTGTCAATCTGATATCTGTGTAAAATATATTAACATGTTTTCATTGTTCAAATTATATGTTTTCTTTATAAGTATCATATTAATGTGTAAAATAAATAATATCCTTTTAATTAATTCTAAGTTATCATAAATCCGATTCCGACACATTTCCAAATCTAATTATAGTTTTGATACTTTTAACTAGATTTTTTTTTTGTTTTAAATTTAAAAGTATAACCTGAGGTTTTAAAATGATCTATATTTTAGATTATTTTAAAGTAGGAAAATCAAATATAAATCCAAGTAAAAATTCCTGAGTTGGAAAAGAAAATAGTAGTTTTAGAATAATTGCTCTGAAATCAACAAAAGTGAAAAGTATAATTCAAGCTTTACTTTTATCATTTAAAATTAATGGCCTAGCTATATATAAATTTACTCCAATAATTTCAAAATCACGAAAACCTCTATTTTCAGGAGATAATATGATATAGTCTTTCATATTTTGCTTTGTATGACGTCTTCTGCACTTTATATATATAAACTTTCAAATCATTGCTTTGCATTTTGATATTCAAAAGGTCTCATAAGCTTCATATCAGAACATGCATTTCAGATACGGAAGTATAGAACGATGCTTATAAATTATCAACTTTTCCTTTTTTTCATTGAAGATTCAAAATAATTTAGAGGAAACTTAGTCCTTACTCATCAAAGAAAAATAAGTCAATTTAATCTGAAAATTGCTTGGCAATGGTGAAGTTCGCTTAATACATCTTGCTTAGAATTTTCCACCACAGGAATCTTTCATAATCACAATTACTTATTTGAATAGATATTTGTAGAAACTATTTTAATACCTGCGGAATCCTTATTTTTTCCAGGATTAAAATCAAGAAGAAGTACCAGTAAAATTTTGATTCTTAGCCAAACATTTATTAAATGACAAACAATCTTTTGTCTGTCTGAAAGATTAAAAACTAATCTTACAGGTGATATGGAACTGACTTTAAAGTATAGTTTAAGAGAAAGATAATGAGTTAATTTATTTATCACTTGGTACTTTTTCTATTATCTAAGGTTTAAGCATTTCTTCGATCACTACTTTCAGATTTATCTTACGGCAAAACCTCTTTCATGAAATCATCTTGGCTATTTCATAGATCTCTTTTCTCAAACCAAGGTAAACTGATTTCATTTCTCTCTATATCTTTCCTTCATATCAAACAATGATCCTGTTCCGCTTCTTCAAAATCTGAATTAATTTTACCTTTCTTAACACATGCGATTCCAGCACAATGAACTACACATGCAAAAGGTCTGAAAAATGAAAGATATATAATTGCTTGTATCAAACAACAAAAAAAAGTCAATAAAAATTTAGAAATATTATTATTTTTCATTAAAAAGTGTAAAATGGCTAGATGGTGACATCGCCAAATATCACATATTAGTTTAATTATCACAGACATGCCAGCTAATATCACCATCTCACCAATATAATTAGCGTATATCTTTAAACATATCATTGTAAAATTTGCTCTGATGTAAATACTGGTAGACAAAAAGATATTTTTTTTCTAGTCCACGAATTGTTTGTTGCGGTCGTATATATTACTGTACATGAATGTTTTATAAGCATTTTAGACGTATGATGAATTTTGAAATAATATTAGCTTTTGATGGGAATATATCTATAGCCTATCTTTCTTTATCTGTTATTCTGGCTCACAATATAATGAGTAGATATTCCAGTAATACCCTCCTACCTCTCCTTTTTTCATAACTCCGCCTTCTTTACCCATTCTTTCTAATTTTGTTTTGTTCTGGTTTACACCCAATATTAACAAAAACATGATCCAACTTCGCAACTGATATTAAGTTAATAAAGTTTTGAAATTTAAATTCAAATTTCTTATTTCATTTAAAATTAATTATTAGAATTCAAGTCAAAATTTTAGCATTTACGAAAGTAATTTTTATTTCACTGGAAATTTAACTTTATGTTTAAAAAGTTTTTCTATGGTAACACCCATAGATCAAATGCATTAAGTGTTTTTCATATGTTTGAGTACATATAAAATGTGTCTAGAAAATTATTACTCAATTATTTCATTTATAAATTAAAATCATGTTTTAATTTAATAGAATATTAAGAAAAATAATAAAATCAATCATAATTATGATTCTGCACAATGAAAGAGTATAAAAGTTAAATATATCTGTGAATGTTAAAAATTTGTTGAATGAAAAACAAAAATATACTCTATTACGTAAAACGATGCATTCAAAATGATTCACGATAAATGTCAGCTCTTATTTTAATATAAATAAGCTCTTATTTTAATAAAAATATATTTGAACATCGTAAGAAATAGTCTTATTAAACATTAGCAATAAATAAACATTTTTTGTTGGTAAAATAATCGACTAAGAAATTTTTCTCAAATTAAAATCATGAGATATGAATGTTAGAATTTCATTTTCTATCTGAGTACCTGTAATTGCTTCTTTGGTTTATTTGTCACTCAAGTCATTTTTGAATCATAAGGACTAATTAGATCGGGACCTACAGTTTAATGTCAGTAATTCCTTTGTTACTTTAGATCAAGGAAAAGCTTGAAAAAATATTCATTGTATCAGTTTTGAAAAATTTATAAATTTATAAAACTTGTAATATTATCAATTTACACTATTTGTTCTGAAAATATTTCTCATTTTTGTTACTATATATATATATATATATATATATATATATATATATATATATATATATATATATATATATATATATATATATATATATATATATATATAAGAGCAGATAATTTTTTTCAACAAATTAAATCTCCATTGAGGAGCCTTCTACCTCAATGGTAAACCATTGAATAGCCTCAATGGAACTTCATTCAGGAGGCTCTTACCATCATAATCTTGAATAATGAAGATGTTTTTTTCAAATATGAGATTCCCATTTAAATAATTCTTACTATTTAAACATCAGTTGATAGCTTTGAATGTTCGTTCAGTAAATTAAAATTAATAATCATAATATTTGAGATCATAATAAGACGTTTATAATCAACCAGTGTGAGATGAGATCACCTAAATGACTTGGCATTTATTATTCAGTACAGAATCAGAAAACTTTGGAGTGATCGACCCTGATTAAGTTATCGATCAAATTGCTTCATCAAAGGCAAAGAATTAATATGTAGTATAATTAATATCTCAGATAATTATTGTTGTTATTAATCTTATATCTGTAAAATATATTAACATGTTTTTATTGCTCAAATTATATGTTTTTTTATAAGTATTATATTAATGAGTAAAATAAATGATATATTTTTAACTAATTCTAAATTAATGTATGTGTGGTTCTACTGAAATATTTTAGAATATAATTCTAGTTTTGAATATTTCGCTAGATTTTTTATTTTAAATTTAAAAGTATAATCTGAGGCTTTAAAATTATCTATAATTTAGATTATTTTAAAGTAAGTACTTTTCATTACTGTTATTTGCATTATTTTCTGATCACAAATTTATCTTGTACATTACATTACTACTTAATTGAGGATGGAGGAAGATATACAAAATAGATATTTTACTCGAGCACCAGATAGGAGCGCTACTCCATTGCTATCTTGACTATATAATAATTAGTTAAGTTCACCAGATTATTCAATCTGTTGAAATTTCTTCTACGGTCGCTGAATGTTTTCAATGATCTTTTTCTACCGAGAGTAAATATTCTAATTCCAAGTAAAATTACTTGATTTGGGGAAAATAAAATATTAGTATTAAAATAATTGCTGTGTAAGCAACTTATAGGAGAAAAGTATTATTCAAGCTTTACTTTTATCACTCAGAATTAATATCTCAGCAAAATCCACTCCATTAATTTCAAAATCTCAAGCATCTCTAAATTTTTTTTTTTTTCGTGGAGATTAATTGATACAGTCTGTAATATTTTGCTTTGACATCTTCTGCACTTGAAACATCGAAATTACTTAATCATTGCTTTTCATTTGAAAATCCAAAGGGTCTCTCAAGTTTGATATCAATTCATGTATTTCATCAAAAGATATAGAAAGATATTTATAAGTTAATTTCTCCACATTTTTATGAGTGTTCTGAAAGAACATCGGAAAAATGAATTTTTTTTTTTTTTTTTGATTTTTACTTTCGATCAATATAGTTTTTACACTTAAAATTCCCACACTGTGTTTTTGATTATGATAATTGATTTCAAATTTTAAATATCCTCACATGAGAAAAATCATGTTGAATAATCTTTACGATAAATTCCTCGTTTCTTATGTACTCATATCCTTGTAACCCACATGTTTATCTTTGTTCCGTCTGGGTATTTATTGAATTTATAAAGCGGCTAGCTATTCTTAATAACTTCCGATACTACGATAAATAATTAAAGATTTATGATGATATGCCGTGAACATTGGTGGAAAGAACTGTTCTATTGTATGTCTTTAGAAGCAAATTTTTTGTAGTTAATTGAGAATGAACAGCTATTTCTTCTTATCGGATTATTCAATATAGATGGCGTGGGATGGTCATTCTATAGAATACTGCTATTATCTAGATTCAATGCGTCTCCTTCCAGTGCTCCTTCTTGACAAATTAGTTGAATTATCTGCACGTGATACATAGTAAAAATTTTATGGTTTGTTAGATTACTAATTTCTAAAACTGTTATTTACAAATGTACTCCAAACTTTTATATGCTTACTCAGTAGAATACTGCTGAAAAACCAAACCACTAATAATATCTTTTTAACCAATTATAATATCCAATAACAATATCTTTTTAAATTTTAAATTTGAAATTGTCCTTTATAAATGAAATCAACGGTTCTACAATAAGGCGGACAAAATTCAACGATTGGTATACTTATTTGTTGTAAAGAAGCTTCTTGCGCTCCGTTTTACAGTTGAGTCATTTTGTATTTTCAAATATGAAGCATTTGCATAGAATCTCTGGAAATCACCATAAATTATATGTGAACTGAAGGATTGCTTTTCTACTAGCACAAAATTGCTCCGGGAATCTTCATCGATGACAACAAAGGTAGTTTTTAATTTGCATCAGCAATTCTATTTCAGTATCTCTGTGGTAGCTCTGCCTCGCACTTCAATCAAGATTCACAACTTTTTGCAAGTATAACTGGCAGAAGAACAAAAAGTCAAATGAAGCTCATTTGATTAGAGCTTCTCGGAGAAATCGGAAGTACGTTTCCTTTTCTTTCTGATTGCTGAAATATCTTTAACATCAACAATAGAGATGCCACGAATAAGGTAACTTGAAATTTGTCCCACAAAATACCAAGAATTTTCAATGGTTTGGCCTTTGTAGATTTTTCATTGATCAAACTTTATTTCATTCCATTCTCTTAATTCTATATTCGAACTTGCCATTAATTTAGTGGAGTATGCAATAAAATGCTTCTTTTGTCGAACTGATCGACGTGACACAATTTTCAACACAGATAGAAATTTTTAATTTGATAAGTACCTTTTTAGTGAAGATTCAAATTAGCTTAGATGAAATTTTGTGCTTACTCATCAAAGAAATAGAATTTAGTTGAGTTTGAAGATTGCTTTGTAATGGTGAAACTCGATTATTATCACTTGTTTTGAGTTTTAAACCATAGGAATGGTTGATAATTTAGACCACTTCTTTGAATATATTTTAGAAGAAATTATTTTAATATCTCTGGTAATCCTATTTTTTTCCATGTCTAAATTCAAGAGGCCGTCTAAGTATCCATTTAATTAAAGTTTGACCCTTTGTTAGTCATTCATTAAGTGACAAACAACCGTTTTGTCTGTATGAAAGATTAAAAAACTAATCTTACAGGTGTTACGGAAATGGCTCTAAAGACCGGTTTAAGAAGAAGATAATGACAGTCAATTTATTTCTCCTCTTCGACTTTTTTATTTCCCCAAATTTCCCCCATCCTTCGAATATTGCATTGTATATTCCAAATTTAACTTTCAACATGACTTTCATCATGGAAATCTGTCGTTTTTCATCATCTTTTCTTCTACTATGTAAACTTCTCAGCAAACCAAAGTAAACTGACTTCATATCTCTCTTGTCTTCCATACATATCAAAAAGTGGTCCCCCCTCATTCTAATTCTGAATTAGTTTTATATTCCTGAGCATTTATGATTCCCAGTACAAACCAGTACGTGTACAAGAGATCTGAAATGTGCAAGAGATATGATTGCTTATATCAAACAATTAATGTTTAAAATTCGATAAAAGATTTAGGATTATCAAATTATTGCCACTCTTTTGTCATTAGAAAGTGTAAAAGGGCTAGATGGCAACATCGCCGAATAGCACATACGAATTTAGTTATTACAGATATGCCAGTAAACATTACCATCTAACCTATTTAACGACGACTAAGCTTAAAACATATCATTGTAATCTCTTATTTGATATAAAGATATTTCGTTTTCTTTATGTAGTATAAAATTATTAGACCTCCTGCGGCTTAAAAGCCAACGAATAGTCTGTGGCCTGCCGTATATAAGCATAAATGTTTTATAAGAATTCATGCTTATTTACGGCAGGCTACAGTATATAAGCATGACTTTGATTGTAGTATATAATCACGACCTATCTTTTCTTATGTTCGTTATTCTGGCTCGCAATGTTATCAAGCGGTTTTCTAGTAGAACCATTATACCCCGCTCCCCTTTTATAACCCCGCTTTTTTTTCAATTCTATCTAATTTTATTTCTCTGTGCTGTGCGACATTGAGTTGATCACATAATTAAAACTAAAAAATCATTTAGATACGAAGAAATTTCAAACATTAAACTGAAATGGCTCATATTTAAAAAAAAAAGTATAAGGCTTATGTTTCGAGTATCTTATTTTCTAAAATATTTTTTTCTTGCAGACATATCAAGAAAAGACTATTAATTGTTATGTGAAGAATTTCATTCACACAATTAAATAGTGGGAGATAAGGCAGCTTTTCCTTACAGAAAACTAAGAATTATGGCCTACAGTCATATAATTATTTTACAGAATGAATAACTGAAAAATTAATCAAAACTTTTGAGCAATTAATGATATAAATTAAATCGTATTATGAGGGCAACGTAACTTGAGAAGACTAGCAATTGGTGAATTTTCCAAGTTATTTTTGCAGAGAAAATGCATGAATATGACCTCCCGTTTTTCTTATTCAAAGTAATTTTTATTAAATAAATTTTTTCTTTGATATAAGAATTATTAAAAAAAATACTGAATAATGTCTATATAAAAATATTATTCAATACCTAATATAAAAAATATCATTCCATACTGTTCTTATGCCGAATTTATATAACATTTTAAAATTTTTAAGTCTTTTGGTGAAATTACGAAAGGCATAAATACTTTATGGCTGATATACACGTGTTAAGAAATACATGATTTAAATTACAATAAAAATTTAAAAAGAAATTTTTTTTAAATATTTAAAAAAGAATAATATGAAATAATTCCTATTAGTGTGTGTATAGTCCATATTTTAAGGCTGAATGTACTGAATGGAGGATGTGACGAAGCAAGTTCCCAGCGTGGCTCCAGGGGCAGCTTTTGATTTGTCAACTCCATGTCTATCAAATTATGAAAGCTATTCTTTTATTTAAATTGGTTAAGTAATAATGTTAATGATTACTTAAGCATTTTTTTTGCAAATGGAACAAGTTAAAATCTTTTATATTTTAGACAGTACAATGACCTTTTTTATATGAAGACATCACATATTTCATATTAAAATAGTGTGAGCAGTGCATAAAATTATAAACCACTTAATGCAATTATTATTCACACACACACATTACTTACAATATAAAATGTACTGTAATATACATAAACTAAGCAAAACAATACATATTTCTGTTGTTCTTCATGTTATTGTTTTTACAAACCTTTACAAAGTCAACACCCCCCAGAATACAAGGCCTAAGTGCAAGAGTTATGAGTCATCAAAAGAAGACCTGTTGAAATCTCGCCGTCTCTGTTACATCGGCTAAAGTTAAAACAAAATTTGCATGTCTAAAACCATCAAATGTCTAGTTTTTTTTTTTTTTTTTTTTTTTTTTTACCTTCAGAAAATATGATTACATTTGTTAAAGTAATAAACTTAAAGAATTAGTTCATTATTTAAAGGCAGATGAATTTTACTTAATATTTTTTTTTCTTTTTTTAGAAAAATAGTAAAATTTTTATATATATATAAAAAAAAGATTTAATGTTATTAACTTTTTTTTGTCATTAAAGTAGTTGTATGAAATTTAATATTACACAATTTTAATATCATAATTATATCAAACAGCAATTTTCTCGATTATAAAACAAAAAGTACATTATACTAAAATTGAAACACAAATTTAAGTTTAAATTATAAATTCAAAAAATTATACACATTTTTATATCGATTATCAATCGTAATACAATTAGACACAATTGAAAAACATGCACGAGGAATATAAATTTAGTTTTCTAAATAGAATTTCATATATTTAGTAAATACTTGTTGTTTGTTTGTCGCTCAACGGTCATTTTTTGCACACGAGGGCTAATTAGACCGGGACCTACGGCTTAAAGTGGATTCCGAACCACTACAAACTTCCATGCCCAAGGTGGAATACGAACCCACGAACTGTTGAACCGAAGGCAAGAGCGCTAACCATTCGGTTGCCAGCTCGTCTTAGGAAATATAATTTTTATATTAATAATATTGCGTTGGAATATAAGTTTACTTAATTTTTTCTTCTCATTAATGTATAGGATTTTTAAAACCAAAACATATTGCGATAACTGGAAACAACTGCAGAAAAATATTAGAATTAACAATATTCTATTATATCACTTTAAAATTAACAAACTTAAATTACTTTTATTTGCAGAAAATAATTTTAGATTTGTTAAAGTAGCATTTAATTAACTTAACGAATTATAACGTTAAGTAGAAATAGAAGAATTTTACTGTCCTTGGAAGAATTTTGAAAAAATAATAAGACATAAAAAAGAGATTGTTTATCCTGTTAATTATTTGTTACGAAAATATTTATTTATTTATGAATATATTTTAATATACATGAGGAGCACAGTTCAGTTTTATAAATAAAAACAAAAACTATATATATATATATATATATATATATATATATATATATATATCTGATTTTAAATTTTTTGCATTTATTCTTTAGCTCATTAATTTTGTACATGATTTGCTTAAAAGTATATTTTATGTTATGATTACAACAAACAGTAATAAAGATATAATTAGACATATTCAATGAAATGTTATTTTTCTAATGTTTTTAATTTACGTTTTCTCGGAGTTTTTTTGTTATATCATTTTTATTTTAACAATAATTTTTAAGAGTTATGTTAGAAGTCCCCCAAACTATTCGTCTTA
Source organism: Latrodectus elegans (assembly GCA_030067965.1). NCBI lineage: Eukaryota > Metazoa > Arthropoda > Arachnida > Araneae > Theridiidae > Latrodectus > Latrodectus elegans. Next base: position 79,515,871 of record CM057822.1, read on the forward strand.
TTACATCTTCAGGTGTGTGGCCAGAGAAACAAGTATCTGCATCATTGTAAATTTCAAAGTTACTCATCAAAGTCATAATTAATGGACTCATAAATTTTTTTTGGTTAGACTCCTTAAGAATTTTTCCTTCGTAATCAGGCGACAATAGTTTTTGGGATATTACGAAAGACAAACTTACAACTCTAATGACATCTGAATTACGAAAATGTAAGCTTCCTCTATTTAAATCTGAAGTTAGTTAGTAAATATCTTCGACAGCGCTAATTCTTTGTCTATAACTAACTGTTCCCTGCATGGGGCAGGAATTTTTTCACCTGTATTGTTATCATACTCCTATGCCTCTCTTTCAATATCATCCTCCTTAAAGTGCAATTCGCAAACCTGAAACAAAATTTGATTTAATATTTTTTCTATTTTTTTCAACTTAATCATATCAGCAATAAATATGTCTAAATTTTGTTTCAAGTAAATATTAATTTCTTAATCTCATCATTTCTATACCACAATTTTTCAAGAGCATGCTAATAAAAGAATTGGGCACAAGAAGTAAATTAGATAACTAATTTTTAATTAATCTTAAGATTATTTATAAAGCAAATAACAATACTTGAAAATGATTTCATTTCCAAACAAAGCTATAAATAATTATTTTACTTTTTATATTTTTCTCTTTATTTAAAATTAAGATGTTGAAGATTTAAACCTATAGATATAAGAACAGAAAGAAATGTATTTATTTAAATTTATTTATCACTATATACGTTTTTTTATTTTTTATTTATTTTCTGGAAAATTCAAAATTTTATAGTGATAAATAAATTAAAGAATTTAAATTCATCACAGAAACTAATTAATATTCAATTTTTATCTTTGTAAATTTTTTTATTATATAAATGAAGAATACTTCTGTTTATAGAATTGTTAGCATTTCAAATTTACAAATTGAAATTGCTTCCCACTTTCAGTTAGCAAATTTGAAACATTTAATTGTACCATATGAGAGAACGCGAATATAATAAATATACAAGTAATATACTATAGTAAATATATTATTTCTTATGCTAAAAATATTTCCTCCTAACAAATCTAACATTAAGAAATCGTTAAGTTTTTAATTGGTGAATCAGCACAGAGCTATAAATAAAATTAAAATGTGCAATTTCATCACTAGATTCTTCATTAAAATATGTGTTATGATAAAATAGTTTTCACAATAATTTGATAGCGTAAATAAGTTTTCCTTCTCTCTTTTTCATTATACATAATCTATAGATAATATACACTCGTGTCCATAAATTAAGGATAATGCAAGTTCAGGCAAAGAAAGCAAAACAAATGTGACTTATTTGTAAAGTGTATGTATTAAACAAAAGGTAAAGAGTAAAAAAGATGCTATATGTTTGACATCATTAATAAGATTTTTACTCCCTTTAACAAATTTAAAAAAAAGAAACTATTTACAAATACCAATATAACATAGTTGGTATGATGGTTAATACATAGTATACCCCACAGGCGATGCAATAGAGGCCATACAACACCTAGGCATGCTGAGTATCAAATTGTTGATCTAATCTTGGGGAATATTACACCACTTATCAAGCAATGCTCTCTGAAGTTCCGGTAGACCTGTGGGAGGGGATTGACGTGGGGCAATTCGTCGGCCAAGCATGTCCCACACATGCTCTGTTAGATTCAAGTCCAGTAAGCTGGTCAGTCCATATGGGTGATATCCTCCAATTGAAGGCATTTGTCTACAATGTTTGCACGGTGAAGATGGGCATTGTCATCCATAAGCAGAAATTCTACACCCGTAGTGCCCTAAAACAAACGTACATTTTGCTCCAGAATTACATCCCGATAGATGTGACCTGTCATAGTTATTTTCTGAACATGCAGGTTAGTTCTGGAACCCAGAATAGTTCCTCCTCAAACGAGCAATCCTGCACCACCGTAACAGTGTTGTTCAATGGTGTTCTCTTGGCGGTAAATGGTATCTTGCCCTCTCCATATGAATATCCGGAGAGAATCAGACTGAAAGCTAAACCTGGATTCGTCAGAAAATATCACACAAGACCACTGTTGCGATGTCTACAATGCATGCTTTCTACTCCAGGCTAATCGGAGGCGACAGTGAGTTGGAGTAAGTGGAACACATCTGACAAGCCTACGAGCATATGAACCAATGTGCCCTAAGTGTACAGACACTTAGGGTACATTGGTCCATATGCTCGTATGCTTTTTGGGTCTTCCTTGAAACTGTCGTACAGGTAGTTGAAGGAGCTGACGAGGCAGGTCTGGTGCTGTGCTCAGTCTGTTTCTTTTGGCATCAACTGCCAAATACCTGCCTTCATTCGGCGTTGCAACTAGGAGGCGACCTATGCTCTAACGTCTATTCACATTACCATCATCCTCGAACCGTTGCCGAAGCCTGGAGATGACACTCTGGGCGATTCCAAGTTCCTCGGATATTTCCAGCTGGGTACGTCCACATTCTAGGTGGCTGATATTTCTATTACGTAAAACATCATCCAAATACTTCCTTCGAGCCATAAATATGTGGTTATTGCAATAAAAAGCTTTTAAAGCGCATGTGAACAAAATTACTTCTTTGCAACCATTCTTTATATACTCCTCTCTTACTCTCGTCATTCTGACATACTATCGGCGCCATCTGAAATTTACACAGCATAAAGAGTTGCAATAAAGTTAATTCAATCCATTTCTTTTTATTTTATCCAATCTATGCATCACGTTTTATTATTTCTAATAAGTCAGAATCGTGAAAAATGATCTAGTTTTAAATTTAAACATAGTTGCAATAAAAATAAAGAGAATACATCAGTCTTACCACTTCAAACATTTACATTTTCTTAGTATATCCAATTTTGGATTCATATAAATACAATGGATAAATATTACATGACATGAACAAATGAGTGCAAATAATCATAAGATTTATATAGGTACTTACACTTTATATTACTAACAAATGCGATTTTTTTCCAAATTTGTTATTTACTAGCACCTATCAGCAGGTGAATTGGAATAAATATTAATGGTTGAATGATTAAAAATTGAATGAATGGTTGGGATAAATATAAATGCTAGCTTGAATGGTTAAAAACAATGAGATGACAAATGTATATTTTCAAAAATCAAATGTAAAAATATGGAAATTGTGAAAAAAATAAAATGGGTTTTATAACAAAACAAAAAAAAAATGTAGTATGCAAATAGAAAAGAAACTGGTGACAGACTTTTCAGTAATTACAAATAGATGACAACTATAGGAGGGTCAAGAACTTACAAGAAATTCAAATTAATGTTAATTATGTCTTAAATTACAATCATTATTTTCAAAATATTGAAAGGAAACATGTTTATTTCTAATAAGATCAAACTTAAAGCGTCAAACATCTGCAAACAACTTCCAAGTATGTTTCTCTCCAGATAGCTATTTTCAATTCAACGCAACAATATTTAGTGATAGTTGTTGCATAAAGATTATTTTTTGCACATGAGGACTATCTTGATGGGATCTTTCTGTTTTAAGTGGTGTCCGAACCACTGCAAACATCTGAGTTAATTCATAAATTATTACTTAAGATGCTTATATAATATTTAAATAACGTTTTATATCATTATTATTTTGAAAATTGAAACAGTTTCCCTTTTTTTAAAATCCAGAATGTAGAACATAAATCATTCATGTTCCTCTAACTTTATAACACAATGTTAATGACTGAAATTATAGTCAACAAAAAATTATAAATTTACAATTTATTAAAAATTTTTTTAACTTATTCAGCTTTCGCCAAATTGTTTAAAAAAAAAAGCCAAATTGTTTAAAATAGTCAAAACAACATAAATGATAAGAATAAGCAAATAATATATATAAAATATAAGAATATCTAAAGAATATTCAAACGGGCAAATAATGAATTAAATAGTCTTGGGAAAGACTGAAAACGGGCATATATATTTATTTACTTGAAAACTTCTATTCTTTATTAACAATATTTTCTTACTTGTCTAATATTTTAGTCGTTTAAAATATATAACAAATATAAAATTGAAGTTTTCAGTTTAGTCCAAAAAATGTTTAAATCTTTTTTTTTTTTTTTTTTTAATTGAATTAAATATATTTAAATTAGTCTAAAATATAAAATTGTTTTAAAATATATAATTAGTATTTTAAAAACTCAAACATACATGATATTAAAAGTTTATGAAAGAAAATGAAGAAATGCTTTTTAAATGATTTATTTTAATCAAATAAGTTAAAAAAATTTTTTTTGAATATTTCTTTTATTTTCAGGCATTTACACATTGAGTGGAGATCTAGCAAATCTTATTAATGAAGAATTTCGATTACAAGAATAGTTACAGTGTTAAATAATAATTTCAAAACACAAGAACAATTTATGTTCAGAAATTATTCCTAAACACTGCAATTATTCAAAGTGTTTCACAAAGTTAATGGTTCACGTAATCAAAATAGATGAAAGGTCAATTGGAAAAAAAATATTTCTTCTTTGAATACACAAGAACGTTTAAAGAAAACAGGATAATTGTGTTAATTCATTCATACACACAAATTTACATTTTTCTACTATAGTTCTTACATATAAGTAATATATATTTTTACTAATTTCTCTTACATGTAAATATAAAAGTGATTTTGTATACATTAAGAATTCTCATAAAAAAATTTTAAATATTAAAAAACTAAAAAAAAAATTCGAAGTTATTTAATTTTGTAGTAAAAAAAATAAATCAAACAACATATACTGATAAAGATACATTTATTATTAAATAAAATAGGAAAGAAATTTATGTACATAATAAATATTTTTATAATACAATATGTATATATTTTTCTTTCAATGAAATGTAATACATGACAGAAATTAAAATCAGTGAAATGCAAGAATTCAATGACACAAAAGAATTTCAGAAATTATTACAATAAAGTAATAATTTTTCAATAATCAAGCTATACAAATAAAAGTTTTAAAAATGGGTACATAAATAGAGTAAACTTGTTTTTTATCCATGTAATAATGACAGATATGTTTTTACTTCACTTATGCACCCTTTGTACATTTATAGTTAAATCTATATAAGCTCTTAGTAACATTAATAAATACTTACATGGACAGAAATTTACAAATTATTGCAGCATTTTGGAAATATCATTTCAAAATGCAAACTTCATTTTGTAAGATTTTATGATAGAAGCATCTAAATTATTATTTTTATAAAGTATATTTTGATGTTTTCCTATATTTTAAAATATGTGTATACATTAGAATGTATAGTTTACACATAAATACACATTTAAATTATATTTTTAAAAGATAATTACTAAAGGTTTATAATAAAAACCAAAGAATAAACAAAAAATTTTCCAATCAAATAAATATGCTAAATATTTATAAATAGAACATTCCTGAATTTATATATACAGTATATATCAACTTAAATTAAATAGAATGCAAGCTATGTTATAACAAATTTAAAATAAGTGTATTAACAGACTAAAATTGAAATGTTTAAATTTGCTGCATAATAAATACAATCATATAATAGTTATATTCTTGTGATATAATCTGTAATTATAATGATAAATTCACTTTTTTCAATGAAGATTAAATTGGTACATATGTCTATGAAAAGAAATTTATAATGCATATTTTCAGCAAACAGAATTTACAATTTTTATAAAATTTACTAATAAGAAATTCCAACACATGAGACTATAGATTTACATGATAACAATTTTCTTAACCATACAATATCAAACAAAATGATGTCTGTTTAGAGCAATTAAAATTTGATAATGCCAATTAAAAATAATCAACATTATTCTTTGAAATAACCACTTTAATTATACTTTTGATTCAACAGATACTTCATTCATTAATGAAGGAACTATAAAATGAAAGAATTCTTATAATTGTTTATCAAATGACCTAATGATGTGTTGTTTTTTTTAACAAATAATATCTCCAATATAATAAATTAGGGTGTAGAATTTTTAAAGAGGTTTTTGTAATATTAGCACAGGAATATAATTCAAAGAAGAAATCAGTTTCATGAGTGAAAACAAGACTTATTTGTTTTCTTCACAAATTTCAAACAAATCATAAAAATTATTAAAGTATGGCACTTTAAAGCAGGCATGATTTCACATGTGCTGGAATAAATTACTAAAACACAATATGATTAATTCTTTACAAAACTGATGTTCCAAAATTGAATTTCTATTGTTCTCTTAGATTCTGAGTGAAAGTGATCTGTTATTTTTATAAAATGACAGATTTTTGAGCTATTATGGTCGATTAAAGCTACCATTTTCCTCTTTTTGACCAATCTTTAGGAGTCCAATGTAATGCTTGAGAATCAATTCTAATTGTTCGTTTTTCAAGAGCTCTTTGATATGCTTCCAAAGCTTCTCTTGTCAATGTTATCACATACTGGCCTTTATAATAATGGATTAAATTTAGATACTGTAATGTTGATATAACATCTTCTTTCTTTATGCTAGTTAGTTCAGATATCTCCCTAAAATAAAATTTTAATAAGTTATACAAAATTTTATTGAAATCTTTCCAATACATATTTTTGCTCAATATATCAAGGAAAAATAAACAATTTTCAAAAGTAAACTAATAACTTAAAAAGTAAGCAAATTGGAAAAATCTTAAAGATATTTAAGTAGCCACATACAACTTAATACACAAAAAATATTACACAATGTTTTGATACATTTTGCAATAGCTACAGGTTTATAAAATCAATAAACTTTAGATACACAAATTAAAAAATCAAATACAAAATCACTTGATAACACACATATCCATAAATTAAGGATAATCCAGAAGTACACAGAAATTGAGCACAAATGGAAAAATACCACCTGTATAAATATCACACATGTGGTCAAACATCATATGCAAATTACAGAAAGGCACTGGGTGTCAAAGACCATATGCCACCATGAAGAGAGCATAAGGGAAGTATATACGGTCATGTGGCAAAGAGTGAAACATGTTTACAATCAATATGTATGATGCACAGTGATACAACTGTATAGGTATGACACAAGACGCATGTAAAGTGTAGTAGTTGAGGAACTCAAAATTGCCCAAAGTGTCATTCCAAGGCTGTGGCAACAATTCCAAAATGATGAAAATATCAGTAGACATTATAGTATACATCACTCAAGTGTTAAGCTTGTTACATACTTAATATTTTTCATGCTTATATTAAATACATATTCTATTAACTGGACAGTTTAATTTATGCACTGACATTAATCTAGATATGCTTTAGTAATGGTGTGTTTAAGTAAAATGTTTATATTTTTTATTCCGAATGGCTAACTACTTTTTTTTTTATCCAGGTCAAACTAATATGTTAAAGTATAGGAAATTAGAATAACCAAAAACACACAAAGCATATAAATCTCAGAATAATTCCATTTTAACTTAATATGTCTTTCATTTTTATAATAATGATCTGAAATTGAATATTCATATTGCTTGTACTTTGAAGTTTAAAAATTCTGTTTTAAAGATACAATAAGAAAATGTAATAAATTGAACAACAAATAAATGTAATACAAAAAAAACATGCAATACTTATTACTTGCTTGTCAATATAATAAATATTAATTCTTGTAATAAATATAAAACAATATTCTTGAAAACTATTTTCCAATGAATTATTTGGGTGGTTTCCTGTAAGATATGAACTTATAAATAAAGCACTGAAAAAATTGCACAAAGCATAACACTGTTGTGATTACCATATTTTCCTGTATATAATCAGCAGATTTTGTGTAAAAAAGTTCCAAATTTCATTGTGTATATTATACGCCGCCGCGGATAATCAGATAAAAAATATTTGCTTGGATCCTAGCAGAGCCCACACCCTTGGAGCAAATGATTTTGGTTGGGAATAATTGTGGCTTGTGTGCTAATCTTGTAACTCTTATTTTGATACACTAGATATGGTAAACCTAATTATTTCTAAAAATTTCGTTCTGGTTTAACGCTTTTTTTCAGTTTGTTGACAAAGGTGTGGGCTCTCCTAGGATTTTACCAAATATTTTTCATCAGAAAAGTTTACAATAAAGTTTTGAAAGAAATGCCATTTATTTTCCATAGAGAACAGATGGCACCAATACTCAGTTGACTTGTTCTAACTATAATCAGTATTGTCCAATTATGTTCAAGAACAAATTCAATTCTTCTGAATGGCAATTTGGTTATTAAGTTAATTACAGTTGTAATTTGTTAACGTCATTTTGTATTCTGTCTTGACTTGAACTATTTCACCCTGAAAACATTCAAACTCATATATTGTTATAGGGAAGAGAAAATTATTAAGTTTCAGAGTATATTTCAGAAAAAAAAATGTGGACAAACATTTAATGTGAAGTGAAAAACAAAGCAGGTGCGGTAGAAAAGAAAAATATGTTTCATGCATAGTTAGAAAGTTATTCATATCTTTCATTTAACTATTAATGAAAGAAATATAGTTTATTTTTAAAACATGTCTAACTTCATTTTAAAAGTTATTAAAATCTAAAAATCAATAAGTTTTACTAGAATCTTCTCAGACATTGATCCATATCATACTTTCATCTTAGTTAATCACACTTTTTTTTTGAGGTGGATTCAAATAGATTTTTATTATTATAAATGTTTTTCTTTTCTGTAGAATTCATTATATTTTTAATTATAATGAATATTTAGCATCAAATTATCAGCAGCATAAATTTTCGACTATTCGTCGGAAAACTTTACGTGGATTATGCGACGCTTTTTTCTTTTGTTTGAATAAAGAAACTTGCGAATAATACACCACTGCAGATCATATACAGGAAAATATGAAAATAATTATTTTTCCAACTGGGTTATTTTTTGCACTAATTGCAATTTTTTCACTGGATAATATGAAATAGTATTATATAAAAGTGGAATATGGGAGTCTCTCTATTGTATCATAACATTTTTTAAATGCATTATTCTTAAATAATATCTGGTTTTTTAACATCTAACAATTATTTATTCACAATTACTTATTCTACAAATAAAATTGATGTGATAAAATAGTGAATTATAAAAACTAGTTCTGTAAATTTAACTCCCCAGATACATACAAAATATTATAATATGTAAATTATTGCTAAAAGATTAAATATAAATATATAATTGCCCAACTTTATTGAATATTTATTTCTATTGAATAATACATAAGATTCCTATGAAATCATTTTATGATTTTTAAAATTTTGCTCGTTTAATTTTAAAGAGTTTTATATTTTGGTAAACTAATACCACATTTGACAAGCAGAAACAAATATAATTTATTTCCAGTTTGAAGACTCAAATTAAGTGACAAATAAAAATGAAATCCTGAATTAAACTGATCAAAGCTACTACAATAGTTTATAGAAGAAATATTTTTAATTTATTTTTCTACAAAAAGGTTACAATATATATTTTATTGATATCATTGTTAGAAACTTTTGGACTTACTGAATTGTGATTTGAGGTTTTTCATTAAATTCTGTTGGTTTAACTGTGACTAAGATTTCTAAAATTGTTTCTGACCAATAACTTCGATATGAAAGCAATCCCAGATCTGATAGCGGCTTTTCTGGTGAACCTGTTTTACCTTCAAATTTTGATAGTTCATAGCCTATAAGAAATAAACACAGAATTTTAGAAAAAAGGAATTCATATTTTAAAATGAAATACTATCTAGAACCAAATAAATCATATTTTTATAAGCAGTAATACAAATAAATCTATTACATAAAATACAAATATATCTATTACAAAAGCTACATAAAAATAGTTAGTCCTGTGACAAAGATTGGTCATTTTAAATTTTTATTTAAAAAAATAAAGTTAAACCTGTAAAAATGTTTCAAAAATACAAAATAATAAAAAAAAAAAAAAAAAATAAAAAAATAAAAAAAAAAAATTAAATAAAAGCTTTTTATCATTCATTATGGATATTATCTCCACTGCAGTGAAGAAAATTAAAATAATAATTACATTCAAGCATTGATTCTAACAAATAAAATAACAGAATTTGAGGGAAAACAAAGTACTAAGACTTGAACATTATAATTTAACTATAACAATATTTTTAATTGTTAAAATTATACAAAAATAAACAAATTAATTATATTTATATTTAGTTTATTACAAATCTAATATTTAAAATTTATAAAAAGATCTTATACTATAATTAATTATTTCATTGCATAAAAACATATAAAATATCAAAAGTTGCATGCAGGAAAAATAAATTCCAAATTTACTTTTTATAATATTTATACACATAATTCTTATGCAAATTAAACAATAAAGGAATTTAGAAAAATAATGAAAAAAATTAATAATTATTTCTTAAGTATTTAAACAAATGAATAATTAGAATTTTTTTTAGGTACAATTGATGTGTTTACCACTTTCTATAATATATCTAAATTTTTAAAATTATTTCGCATTTTATAACATCTGATGTATAAATCTGTTGAATGGTAGCTTCAAATCAATACAGTATTTGATATAGTTAAAAATTTTTTATCTTGCAATAATAAAATTCAGTAGAATACATAAAGGCACAGATTAATACACTTGTAGAAGATATGAAGAACCAGGAACTATAAGCTAACATGAACTAATTTTTATTATTAAAACATTAATTTTATTTCTTTAATAATATGAGCCAGGCGAAAATTAAGAGGAGAAAATATTATCTGTAGTAACACAAATTGAATTTACATGATTTTATGTAATAAGATTTTTTTTATCTTTTTTATAATTAAATTTAGTTTTTGTTCAATTTTTTTTATACATATAACCTTTATTCATTTATTAATAATAATCTAATCAAAATATTATTCAATATTAAACAACAAAAATGAAAATTATGCAACTATCTTTTTGTCAACATGCTTTGGATAATAAAAAATGTTTATGTTTACAGCTCATTTTTTATGTTTACAAACAAATACTGTAAATAAAAGTGAGATTTTATTTATTTAAATAAGATTTATCATAACAAACAAACAATTCTATCAGCATTTTAAAATCAAAATGAAATCACAACACATTTATTTTAATATATCTTCATATATGGATGAATATTCCAATTCGTAATTTTATTGGGATTACTGTATATACTTTATATTTTCCAAAGTAAATATCTAAATACAGCACTTTTTTATGACATTGTAGAAAAGTAATATAGTATAGATATAAATAATTTTAACGTAAATTTCTTGAACTCGAATAAAAAATTAATTAGCAAGTGACATTAAATTAAATTATTACTCACTAAATTCTATAAGCAATTTCCCATATCCTTTGCGCTGATAAGGAGGAAGCGTTAAAATGCATGCTACATTATAGTCTTCAGATGATTCCTTTTCCTACAAAATAGAGGAGATAATGATATTAAAAAATTCAATAAAATTCGTAATTTATATTGATGACTACAATATTTTTCAGTCACATTAGTTTAAAAGTACTAAACATTAAAAATAATTTGCAAAATTTTCTTCTGAATAATGATGCCAACAATAACTAATTGTAGTAAATTCCTAAACTATAATTTTTTATGCATATACTAATACAGCAAGATGCAAAAATATGATTATATTTAGACATATTATTACAAATATCTCTTTATTTCCAGAAAAAAAAAGTTACATGAAATCCAAAAATTGCAAAATAAATTGAATTGGTTCAAAATGCTAGACAATGTTAAAATTTAGTTTGATATATCTGCTATTCTATAAAGCTTTTATGTATAGCAACTGATGAAAACAATTATGGAAAGATGTTAAGCAGTTTCCTATAAATACAAATAAGTCAGTTGATCGTGAGTTCTAATAACATTTTCTTTAGTATATTGTTTGTCAAAGTTCATATCATTTATTAGATCATTTCACTTCCAATTCATGAAAAATGAATTATAAACTTTGGTTACACTTCATTAATTTTTTAAAAAGAAAACTAGAAAAAAGGTATTTTAAATTGCTTTTAAATTAAAAAGTAATCACTTATATTTTTATTTTATATATTATTTTTTGCATAACTAATTGAATTCTTGAAAGAACTAAATAATCTGGTAAATGCAAACCTTTTATACTTTTATGATCAATGTACAGTAAAATAGCTTGTTTAAAACTAAATTGTAAATATTCATGCAAATAATTAAATATTCATACATAAGGAATTAAAATAGGGTTTGTAACTTAGCATTAGTTTTTGTATATGGAGGAAATTAAACCATGATACACAGTTTAAACTGGATTTAAAACTTCAAGCCTCAAAGTCCAAGATAGAAATCGAACCCATAACATTTGGACACAGAAGACTTCAACATAAATCGATCATCAAATATTATAAATTTAACATCAATATATAGAAGAAATATTCAGCAATTAAAATAAACCAACTTAAAAATATTTCTTATTAAATACTAATAAAATATTCTATATTTATATTAGTATTTAAATTTATGAAGCATAAAAACCTTATATTGCATAGCATTCTTCATGTTTAAATTCATGAAACAAATGACCATTATGAAAAATATACATTTGCTAATAATTGCAAGAAAAAACATTTGCATGCATAATTTAAAGGATAAAATATAATTACAATATGATATTCTTCTTCTAATACAACAATTATTTTATATTATATTTACAGTATGATTAGAAATAATATTTATAAGAACAGTTAAATTAATATTTATTTCTTAACTAAAAAATATAAAAATATTTATTTATCACTCATCATTATATTAATTTTTTTATTGGTAAAATTTTATCAAGTGATTTAGCATTGAAAATATCAAAATCAAATATAATTTCAAAAAATTATTTCAAAAGTATAAAAACATTAATATATATATATATATATATATATATATATATATATATATATATATATATATATATATATATATATATATATATATTAAAATATTTCAATTGATAGAAGATTTTAATAAAGAATTCTGCATGTTTTTATAATTTTGAAACAATTTTTTGAAATTATATTTGATCAAATTCAACAACTATTCAAACAAATATTTCAAATGTACAAAAAGAAATCAAAAATTTGCAAGTTTTTTCATTTAAAAATTAAATTTTAAAAGACTAAAAAATGAATACTATTTAAAATAAACTATAGCATGAAACAAGGAAAACAATTATAAACAAATCTATTATGGTTTTATTTCTTTATTATTTAAAAAAATATTTTTAATTGAAAAATATATGCTTTGCAAAATATATAAAACGGAAATGTTATCTCATGGAGCAAAAGATAACTCATTTTCATTTTTAATTTCAATTGGATATTTTCAGATATTCTAAACATTTAAATAAATCAAAATTTAAAATATTTTCTGACAATCAAAGAACTAATATGAATATTTCAAAATAAAAAAAATTTGCCATTATTAGGCTTTTGCATTTAATTCAGATGTTAAGGAAGAATTTTGTTTTAATGAAATTTGGGTTAGATATAAAGAAGAAATAATTCTATCTATAAATCCTTACACATTATTTGAAATTTAACCTCAAAAACAAATGATACAGATTTATCAATTAAATTCAATAAAAAGTAATTGGATTTTTATTACTTTAAAAATAAAAATTACATCAAAAAATGAAACATAAGTAGGAGAAAAGATAATGTAAAAACAATATGGTGATCTACTTTTTAATGGGTTAACTACTTCAAATGCTTAGCACTTAAATAGGATGTATATAAGATTTTTTTTTATTTATATTAATATTTAATGTCAATGCCATAAAAATGGTGTCTTACTTCAATAAATGCAATATAAATAATGATTAAGCATTAATAAACAATCAACTTAAATAAACTGAAATCCTCATACTTAAAAGATTATCTTTTGTACAAATATGTATTATAAAAGCAAATTTCAATAATATCACTAAAATATCAAACTCTCAATTTAAAACTGAAATAATTGAAATTACTTAACAAAACTATTTAGTGTTTAAGTTTAACTGCAGTCTTCTGCAAGAAGACAATGTTCATATATCATATCAATCCCTTTAAAATTATGAATAACCATACAGGAAATAATACACCATATATCCTTGGCATTATTATATTCTCATTTTTAAATTGCGCTAGGTTTTGTTATAAATATTAGGAAAATTAGAATAAGAGATTTCTTATCATTAAAAAATTTTTCTGACTACAGTTTCAATATTCTCTCTCTCTCTCTTTTTTTTTTTTTTTTCCTTCTCCTTATAAATTACTTTTTTATTTAGTATTTTAAGAATTATTATTAAATCCTGAAATATAACAAAGGCAGTCCTGTTTTCAGTAATTATTCCCTATGAAGTGAGATACTAAAAGCAGTTCTCTTTTAATCAGTTTTATAATGCTTAATATAACAAAGGTATAGTCCTGTTTTCAGTAATTATTCCCTATCAAGTGAGACACTAAAAACAGTTCTCTTTTAATCAGTTTTATAATGCTTAATTGAAATTAGTTAACGCTGAAACATATAGTAGTTAATACATACATAATAAAGTTGCATAGAAAATAAAAAGTAAAGATTTCAAAAAAGTTAGAAACAGATAATACTTTTTTTTCAAGGTTTTTTTTATTTAATTCTATAAATAATACAGAAAAAAATATTATTTAAAAGAAATAGAAATGTTTTGATTGACTATTACTTTTACTGCATTAAATATACTTTTCACATATGAGAAGAAAAATAACAGAATTAATGATACCAACATACTTTTGAAAAATAGCCAACTATGTGAAATCCACTATTGTCTAATTCTGTCATAACATAAAATAAAAATGGATCTGTATCATAATAAAGAGTTTTATGGTCTAAGAAACACTTTGCAAGAAGACACAGATTTTGAGCATATACCTGAAAAAATAGAAATAACAATTTGTAGAAAATAATTTTATTGACAGTAAATGCATAAAATTTACTGACATTTTAAAATATTTAAATCAGCTTCTTGAACTTATTGATCTTTCACATAAAAATATAAAAAACTGCAAAATTAAATAAAAAAAAAATGTAAGGAAGAAATTTTAATGATTAAATAAATTTAAATATTATATATTAAAATAAAATTAACAAAATATATAAGCTAATTATATGCACACATTTCACACAACATATAATATTTTGCTGTAAGTCTCAATTCTCATCTTATATTTTTACAAAAGTAGATCAGTGTTCTCAATTTCTCATCGAACTTTACATTTACTATTAATGCTACTTCTCAGGTCTACAATCGATGCAGGATTTAGGCCTCTTTGTCAAAAAGCTACACTTTTTCTGATCCTTGACTTTTGTCTTCCAATGTTTGATCTTCATTTTTAAATCCTCCTCCAACCTTTCTTTTATACTCCAGTTCTCCTCTATATATTTTCTTTGTTGCTCTTTCATCACTCATTTTCACCAGATGTCTGAGACATTGTATGCTTTTTATTTCTATAGCTTTTACCCATATAGAATTTACTTAATTCTGAATTACTCCTAATCTTCCACATATCTCCTTCACTAATTGGTCCATATATTTTTCTTTCAAAAATAACATGCAATTTTTTTTCTTTCTGTGTCAGGGCTAGGGAAAGAGAAGAGAAGGGCTGTGTCAAATGCTTCCTAAAAATGAGATAAGAAATAGCATTGATAACATGGTCAGGCATCAAAAGAGAATAACTTGCCCGGAGTTTCTAAGCAAAACATTTATTTTTTTCTTTTAAGATCAAATTTTTTTTAAATCAGAGTGAGTAAAACCACAAATATCTCTCAAATATTTAGTAAATTTGCAATAACTATCTAATGAACCCACAAAAAATATTATCAATATTCAAATTAACTTAGAATTATATAATCAATATAAAAATACATTTACCTATTTAGCCTGTTTGTCTTGATGACTACTGATCCATTACTTGTTAAGCTTTATTATGAGATACAATATCTGCATTTCTATTCAAATACCTAATTCATATAAATGTTATCAAGGAACAAAGAAGTTTAATTTCCTTTCCATTTACAGTAGTAAAAAGAAAATTCTATTTCATTTATTAATGTTGCAATGACATTTTTCCTTTTAAAATGTGTGTCCACATGAGATTTGTGAAAAATTATGTCCATTTGTTTTATAGTTTCCATCCATGGTTTTGCTGGAATAGTAAGTCCCCCAACAGAAACTAAATTAATCCACTTGGAATGATTAGACATCTCCTATTGCATTTCTTGATATAATTCCAAGTGAATTATTTTTAATTTTATAAGTAATGTAAACTGCCATATAAACCATAGCTTCTTCTTTGAATGGAGATATATCACTATTTAGATTGATAGAAGCAAGTTCATTTTCCCAAGTTAATGGTAAAGGATTAATTAAGACTGCAATATTTAGTTCATCATCCTGAGAATCAAAAAAATTTCTAATTTCTTGACATTCTTTTACATTAAATGTATAGTCTAACATCTCACTCATTAAATAAACGCCTGGACCATTTTTTAAAGAGCTAGATAATTCTAACGAATTTAAATGACAGATCAGGTAATTTATTTGTGAACAAAATTTTTATTAAGTGAATAATTACTTCAGAAGAGAAGAATAGTCATAGAATCTCCCGTAACATCTAATTTGGCTTAAGAGACTTTTGGTAAGTCTTCTTGTTAAAATATGAGTTACATTTATAGATTTCAAGTCTTCATATAATCCATAAAGAGAATGAATTTAAACAATAATTCTTTTCTTGAAAAGGCAAAATTAATTTTTTCCATATACACTTAAATTTGAAACTTCTTTTTGATTGCGTTTAAAATTTATTTTTGAGCATCAAAGTATTTTTGCACTAAGCATCTTTTAAAGGCTTGTTACTGAGATGTACTGGTGCAGACTTTTCATAATAGGAAATAAATTGTCGATTAATAAAAAGAATGCAGATGATTTAGTGTTACCAGTGAAATATGTATTAGCTCTTTAACAGTAGTTTCTAAAAATAAGGTCTTTAGAGGTGTAAATTTATCTTTCGTTTCCTTTAGAAGTTGGGCTTCAGTTTATGCTAAATTTTTATTTCACCAACATCTTTATTCAATATCTCATATAAGATTCTAGAATTATTATAGTACTGTCACGGAAAACAAAACTTCAATCTAAAAAATGGTTCCTGAATAACTCGATATAATGAGGTATATCAGCAAAAATCATTAACTTCCTTGAATCTCTTGAAGGACAAAGAAAAAAACTATTTCCAGTTCTAGAGTGACTATTTTTATAGAAACAACTATTTTCAGTTCTTTCCACAAGGTGTGACATCCATCAAGAGCCAAAATTATTGCTAATTTGAACATTATTTTTTCTGCAAAAAATTGTAATTTATTTGCATTAATTTATGAGAGTATTTAATATGTGAAGTACTCAAAAGAGATATTCCATCATAATTTTTACAAGTTAATATATCACATTTTTTATGCATAGGACACCTAAACTGCACTCAATCATTCATTTGTTTTTGATTTTTTAATACACACCAATTGGTTATGTAATATCTTTAATAAATTTTTCCTTAGATATTTCAGCAGCTCAGCTGTAATCAAGACTTCACTGACGCCTATCTATTTTTTAATTTTTTTAACTTGTTTTATTTTTTCAATGGTTTGAAGCTCACAATATTCATTATCACCCACATTGTATTTATCTCAACCTCCTTATTTGTTGCATCTTCTTTATTTAGTAGCTCTTCAAAATACTCTGCCTATCTTTCATTTATTTTGTTTTCTTCACCAATCATTTGAAACTTACATCATTTCCATGAAACACAGATGTACAATTCTAGCCATATGTATGTACTACATGTTTTTATATATGTTGTATCACTCTTAAAATACATTTTTAGTTACTTTAGAAAATTTAAATTTTCATGCAATATTTCTGCATTTTTTGAAAATATTTTCTTACACAAATTTTTTTTTTTTTTTTTTTTTTTTTTTTTGTGAAGCATAGAAATTGCAGAAATTTTTTTTTAATTTTTATTATCTTCCTTCAATTTTTTTTTAAAATAATGTAGCTTGGATGATTTCATTCATTGCTTTCTTTTTCTAATATTCTGATAACCATCTTTATACAATAATTCAATACCATAAGTAGATGATTCTTTTTAAAAGAAGGAAAAATAAATATCTAAAAGTTTAAATGTTTAAGGTCAATATAAATAACTTCTAATGATTTTAAATCAGTAATGAATTAAATCTAAAATGGAAAATATCGCTTAAAAAAGTTTACACATGGAATAAATAAGTTTACACAAAGGAAGAATTACGCATTTACTTTGTTTTTTCTTCCATCAATCTCAAAAAAAGAAATGGAATTTTTTCGGTAAATTTCATTGCCAGGAGGATGGCGCAAATTACATTTAACCTAAAAATAAGTCAAACAAAATAATTAGTGAAAATGAAAAAAAAATATATAAAATAAATAAATCAGAAAAATACTAAAAAAAATTTTAGAGTTTGCATAAGCAAATAGAAATTCAAATATATATATATATATATATATATATATATATATATATATATATATATATATATATATATATATATATATATATATATAAGCCAAAAATGTATCACAAAAAGCATATTATTTGTTTGTTAAATTATATTACATGCACACATTCAATTTTTTAAAACAAAAAATGCATTTATAGGAAATTTCATAGATACTTAAGAATTAAAAAAAAAAAAAGATACATAACATAGTATTATTATATTTAATATATTATAAAATCTATTGTATTTACCATGTGTCTTTTTAAGCACACTCTAGATTTCATGTATTTAAGGCAAAATTCACAAAGGTATATACATGATAAACTCACAAGTTCCTGCAAATAATAAAATAAATATATTTCAAAGCTAAACATTCTTGTAGTAAAATTCATATTTATTTGATAAAATTCATATTTTAAGAAATTAATGATTTAATTAAGCATTATGAAAACTTGTAATAAGTAGTTTATGATAATGATAATTTATCTGACTATTTGTTTTGCATTATAAGAAATTTCAATGATAAAAATACAAATTCACATTAAACAAAAACATTATGAAAGATTAAGTTAGGAAATTTATGAAGCTAAATAAGATGTTTATACATGAAAATTGTGCAAAGCAACATATAATGTACACACTTGTTGATTAAATTGCACATAGAAACACAATTTAACTATAAAAAGGATAATAAAAATCAAGAATAAGACACTTTAAAAAACTTTACATAAAAAAAATTTCAACATTAAGAAAAAAAAATTGTAGCTGAAAAATGAAACTTTATCAAAATATTTGTCATTGTAATATGTTTAATTTATTCAAATTTCAAGAATAAAAGTTAATGTAAGAATGAGAACAAGGTTTGTTTTGTTTGTCGCTCAATGGTCATTTTTTGCCCACGAGGGCTAATTAGATAGACCGGGACCAACAGTTTAAAGTGGATTCTGAACCACTAGAAACATCCATGCCCTGGGTGGGATTTGAACCCACAAACTGTTGAACTGAAGGCAAGAGAGCTAATCATTCAGCTGCCAGCTGGGCGAATGAGAACAGGGATAAACAGAAATGGTTTACAGTCAATGAATGGTACAGAACTGTACTCAATATATTGTACAGTGTACATCTTATATCAAAATAAATTTACATGAGAATTATGATATTTTTATATCAAATAAAAGATATAAAAGTGTTATATTTCTCATAAATAAATATTTTTTTCAGAAAATTTTGAAAGTTTGAAAAAGTTTGCGTTTTTTAATAAAATTATTATTACACTTCCTTGAAACAGCATTTAACATATTTATTTCAATAGAAATGAAATTTATAAATTTAAATATACATTTAATAATTTTTTATTCATTATAAGTATTTTTAGGCATAAATCATTATTTTTTCAGGGCTTGCATAAACAATATTACTCTATATATTAATTTTCCTCATCAGGAAGGTTTAAAATCATATTTTTCATTTCTAATGATTCCAACTTATAAAAACAAAATTAACAAGGCAATTTTCTGAGTATGGATGTTTGCAAAATGTCAAACAAAAAATTAATTTTATTACATATATAATTTTTAAAGAAAAAACTATGTTGTTTGCAAAATATTAGAATAAAAAATATTTTGTTCAGAAAGAATTTATTTTTTAAACATCTTACTTCAATTTTTTACAAATAAAATTTAAGTACATATGGAATATATTGGGAATTTTCAATAAACTATCTAATTATTTTTACTATTTATATATATCTATAATTTAAGACAAAAACACCAGTATTTATCAATAAAAATTCCACTTAATAATAATAAACATGATATATTCAACTCTTATACATGTATATAATACATCAATATGTAATTCAATCAAATATAGTAGTAACATAATATTTAATTTATCAAATCGTATCAAATTTTGAATTAAGTCAGAACCACAATAAAAATATTTAGCTTTATGAAATTTTCTACAATTTGTTAGCAGCATTTTTTTTTACTGGGTACAAACTGCATATTTATTCTAGTTACAATAGTTTTATGAGGTCCTCTTGATATTTATGTTCTACACCAAATAAATAAATTTTCTCAAAATTTGGAACTAACTTTGCAATTGCTGCATTCTAAGTAATTAGAAACAGGGTATTTTTTTTTTTTTTGTTTTAAATTTTCATCAATGAAACTAAAATAAAAATTTAAAAACTATACTAACACAGCAAAAAACTTTATCTACCCAATAAATGGCATGCAAATGACCCAATTTCTGCAATATTAAGAAGATAATGAAATATTGTTCCTTAAAAAATTCATAAACATTAATGTAAATATTATTAAACTGAAACAGTACAAAAGCAAATAAAATGCTATTTATATATATATTTGATATTTAATTTGAAATATGAAAAACTTTAATATGTCAATAAAATCAAATAATTAAAATAAAAACTAGTTTAAAAAGAATGTTAACTAAAAATGAAAGAGTCTTACTTGAGGATAAGGTGAAAAATACCAAGGTCTAATCATATGACCACCAAGTTCAATCATTTCAATGTTTTTCATTCTTGTTATTAGGTCATCATGATGAGCAACTAAACTTCCTGTAGTTCTTGGACTTGGTGCTGCATCCTTAGAATCTTGCTATGTGTAAAAAATAATAATATGCACAAAATTATTATTTAACCATTATATAGAAAAACCACAATTAAAATGTTCATTTGCAAATTACTAAAACACTAAGTTTGAAGAGCACCAAATAAAACTTACACATAAACTTAATTCCTCTCCAGTTGCACCAGGGAACTTTCTTTTCCTACCAGCTGTGGATTTTTTTAATGGAGGAACACCATTCTAGATATATAAAAAAAATTAACTTAAAAAAATATTAATAATATAAAATGATTGATAAATTTTAGAATTTACTTTAAATAGTAGTTTAATAATGGCTGTGTAACATATAAATAATTTATTTTACCTATGAATTCTTAATGATAAAAATATTCACAGAAATGGGAAAATATAAATTCATATTCTTGCTTTAAAACATAAAAATAAAGTATAAAAAAATAGTAGACATAATACATACACTTTGGCAATAGAAATCGTAACATCAGAAGAGCAATTAGATAAGCATGTAAAATGACACATTCATGTGATATAAGAGACAGTAGTAATACCTATAATGCATTTAATATAAAAAAAATTGTAAAGGAATTTTTAAAAACTGTACAACTTTTCAACATGCAATAAATTGAATTTCATTTTGTGAAAATTTGTAAAAAGTTAAAGTAATATCTCATATAAGATAAAATGTTTATCCACAAACCCAAACTCTGATAAAGAGTGAATAATGCCTAGCAGAATTAAAATTTATTGCAGAATTACAGCTCAGATTGATCAAAATCCCAAGGTTGTCTAGAGAATATAAAGACAATGGATTAATGAATGCCATATAGAATGTTATGATAGATTTAATACTTACTGTCACTAATAGCTGATAAGATAGACTTGTTACTAGCAAGATTATAAAAGATTGTAGTCACATGATGAAAGTGACGAAAGAAATAGATTGTTTGCTAAACAATTATCTGCACAGTTTGATGAAGCTTGAAACAGCATAAATTGTCAATTCAGGACAGGTTCAACTACTTTTGACTCAATATTACAACAGATGCGCCTTCAATGCTGAGATCAACAATGAGACTAGATCCATAAAAGGCACAAACTTGTTTGAATAAATTTCAAGATCTTCTCACAATAATATGCTGGTCACCTATATGTTTGACCACTCAGTGCATTGTCATTGTGCATTCAACAATGTCATACAGGCTTATTACTTATAGTATGAGTTGCCATTTGATATATATCTTGGGTACCTCTCGTTCACACTATCTGTACCTTAAACAATGGCTGTTTCATTTCTATTTTGTTACAGACTAAGACTATGATTTTATTTGAACTTGGCAAAACATAGTTCAGTA
Organism: Latrodectus elegans; assembly: GCA_030067965.1. Classification (NCBI taxonomy): domain Eukaryota; kingdom Metazoa; phylum Arthropoda; class Arachnida; order Araneae; family Theridiidae; genus Latrodectus; species Latrodectus elegans. The sequence goes on from CM057822.1 coordinate 79,538,468, forward strand.
GGATAATGCACAACCACATGTTGCCATTGTAGTACAAATCTTCTTCAATGTAAAAAAAATGCTTAGCTGCTGATATAACACTGATGCTCTTTAGATTTCTCAAACAGAAAACATCTAGTCAATAGATGCTGAATGACAGAACTAGTCACTATGGTCAATAAAACACAGTATCACACTGAAGCTCTTTATATGCCTACTCATTTTATACACAGCACATTCCATTCAATTACTAATGACCACACATATAAATGCTGTTATTGTTTTCAGAAGTGGTTGTTTTGGGCACTATATTTATGAATCTATGCTTTCAAATTTCTAGAAAATTTAGTTGCTTTTATTTCTAATGTAATATTTTAGTCCAATAAATATCACTTTATTATTAGCATTTCTTCGTGAAATTTTAGTGGCCATTAAAAGTGTAACACTCTTTTTTTTCTATATGTACTTATTATACAGATATGCATACAAATATTATAATATATAAAATAATATATACATTTAATTTATAAAATAATCATACAAAATATGTGCTGTCTATTTAAATTTTGCAGAAAAGATAAAGAGTTGATAAATAGAAAATATTCTTATGTGAAATAAATACATAAATGTAACATTATTTTGATGTAAAAAAATTACAAAATTATTTCCTATTTTGATAAATTGAAAACTATTACACACTTTAATGCAAATAAATAAGCTTATAATTATGAAATAACATTAATAATAATTTTATAACAATACCTGTAATAATTGTATGGGTTCCTCCTTGACCTAAAATATTTAAACATAAAAGATTAAAAATGTTATATGGCATTAAATATATTACATGAATCTTATCTATTCAAGCATATCAGCTAACAAGGAAAGAAAACAGCAATTCTAAGGTTAATAAACTTTTTAATGAAATTTTTTTAATATTTTAACGAATCTTTCACGCAAAATTTAAAATAATTTTCATTTTAATGCTATTCTTAGTATGAACAATTATGGAAATCATTTACTTCCAATCACATTAAATAACATTTATTTTAACATAACCTTAGAAATAATAAAATCTTTTCTCACATCGAAGAAATGAAAATCTATAAATAATAAAAATTTGATTTATTTGGAATAAACATTTTATTTTCACTTATATACACAATAAATATTCCATAATTTTTAAAAGTTATTCAAAAATTAAATAATTTATATTAATTTGATAATATTAAATATTTCATAAACTTATTCAAAGTACAAGGAAAAAATGGAAAACAATATGATTAATTATATGTAAAACTTTAAAAAAAATTCAATTGTGAATTAAACCACAGTATATCGAACATATAGCAATAAATCATTTGTTTAATAAAATACCGAATGTAAAATTAAAATTATTTAAACTCTAATATTTCTAAGGCATTATTTAAAAACAATTCAAACTTAAATTCATTTTTAGATTAACTTAAATTATTTAAACAATAAATTTTAATTTTAAATATTTATTTAAAATTAAAATTCAAATAAAAAACTCAAGAAAAAAATTTTGAAGATACATTAAAATGCTTACAACAATTTCTTTTTCAGGAGAACAAGGCCGGGACCCATTCTTTATTTCCTTTAAAGGAGTCTTTACTTCTTTCTTTGGCTGTTGAACTTTTGTGAGGTCTAATCGATCTTTTCCAACCCATTCATCAAGACGTTTATTGACTAAACGATTGAAAACCTTTTTCAGAATTTTGTATAAATATTTAACACAAAATGCTAATACAATTCTAGATTATCTAAAATAATAAAAGATTTATTTGAAACTATTAAAAATATAATTTTTTATTGAATTCAAATAATTGTAAATGTTGACTTTATTAGTCTACATTAAATTATTGTTTACTATACAATAAACAAACTTTTATTCAAATAGTATAAATTAGAAATCTATATTGTTTAATAAGAAAAAAATTAGTAAGCAATGAAATTTCTCTTTCAAAAATAAAAATTTATATACATTCTTAGAATGAATAGAATAAATATATAGAAACTGCATAGAAATTATGAATCAATATAGAAATTATGAATATTAAAATTAATATCCTCTGGTATTAAAAGAAAAGATTTTATATACATACATAAAAACAGCTTTATAGCTTTAATATACAATAAACTGCAATCTTTACATTCCACAAAAAAAAAATAAATAAATAAATAAAATAAAATAAAATAAAATAAATCTTTTAAATCTAAACAAAAATTTTTAAACTCATTTTAATTTCATTCAGAATGTTTATTTTATTATTAATGAGGGTTTAAAAATTCTAGATATAAATATTTCTTTAATTTTTTAATATTTTTTATAAAAGATAATTAGAGGCAATGACATGAAAGTAAAAGAAAATTCATATCACATAAAGCTTAAAAACTATTTTATTGAATTTTAATTAAATGAAAATTCATTAACTAAGAAAATTTTCTTTGCCCACAATTGCTAAGAATGCAGAAAGTTATATAATTTAAACTAAGTTGAAATAATCAAATAAGTTCTTTGCTATGTACGACTTGTTTTAGTACAATACTACATTTATGAACAGTTTTTCATTTTACACAAACATTGAATTCAATTGTTGCCTACAAATCCAAGGGTAAGGGAATTCCAAAGATCATTCCTATATTTTGAATAACCCTGTAACATACACTAATATCAGACCCATTTAATATGAAAAAGAAGACATCTAATCACAATAAAGATTAGATCTATGATAGAGATGGACAATTCCGAACAGTGAATAAAATGTTTTTGAAAATTATCTGTGACTCATACTGTCTTACTACTCAACTGGAGACAGCGTTACAATATTTTTCAATTATATTTGTAAATAATAGAAACAAATATTTCAATAATTAATGAGACTATATTTTCAATGAAGTTGGAATTCTATTTAATTATTACTTCAAAAGCCTTCAATGAAATACACAGCTATAACAAAAAAATCTTATTTAAATAATTTTTTATATTACTGGATTATACATTGTATAAAATAAAGGGTAACTTTAGAGTTTTTAAACATCTTCCATAAATTCTTTTCTATTAATTTACTGAGTGTTTTAAGATGTATAGAACAAACTATCTTCAAATATACTTACTGAAAACCAATACAACTATTAGATAAAGCTCCAGGATGAGTTTCTTTTTTTTCCAAATCATTTAATAAAAGTAATTCTAAATTTTTTTCTGTTTCAAATATGTAAGAATATGTTTCCTCTCTCAAATATGTAAGAATAAAATAAAAAAAATGTTGAATCCCTTAATTCCAACTTTAATTCTAAATAACATGCATTTTTAAACTTTTAAATCAATTACTGAAATCAATTACTACTCATAAGCAAGAAAAACTTATAAAAATAAAGCTTTTCTGTAAAATTTAAATAAATATATTTTTAGAAATGTTTCTTTTTCATTTTTCATTATTGTTTTATGATTCTTTACATTTCTACAAAGTTAACAAATAATGTGTTTTAATAAAACTACACTCAAATCTAAATTAGCATTAACATAAAGATAGATTGCATAGCTTGAAATAATGAACATTTTATGAACTTCCACACCTTAAAATGGACACATTTGCTAAAAGAAATTATTTTTCATAATATAAAATGTTGGCAAAATGGCAACTGTAATAGAGGTTTAAAATCAAAAGTAAAAATAAATATAGATTGTAAAATCTAAAGTGTCCACGTAGTTAAGTCTAAAACTATGTGCTTTTTAAGTGTTACTTATTAGAAAAAAGTAGATATTTTAATATATAACCTTCCCTTTTATTAATTACTTACATTAAATTTTTATGATTCTTTTCAGACTTTTTAAATACTATTCTAAAAATTAAATGAAAAATAAATTAATCAAACTAAGAAATATTGATACACATAGCGTATCTCATTAGAAATAATTTTGCTCACTCGATACTTTTCCTTTGATATTGAGCAAATTTTAATTTCTTTATACTTTGTTTCATTGTCATAATTTCCAATTGTATGCATGTTAAACTATTCAAGGGAATGAAATTTTTCAAAAGGAAAATTGGAAGGAAAAATAAGCAAAATTTTGGGCAATTTCTAAATTTTAACAAAGAATAAAGCTTACTGAATTTCTATAACCATATGTTAAAGGTCAGATAATTTCCAATGTTGCAAAATGCATACAAAATTATGTATTACTTAAATCTAAAATGATTTTCCAGTAAAATTAAACGTTAGAGTCGAAGAAACTTTCATAATTATAAAAAAGCTTTTTCACAATCATAATTTTAACAACTAGTGGTTCTACAATCTTGTTTTAAATAACATAAAAATGATGCCATAAAATATTTTTAAAATGTTATAAATTAGAAATACACAATCAGTAAGCAACAATAAATTAAAACTTAAGATCTTAAAATTAATTTAAAAACAAATTTTAAACATGATTAGAAAATAAATAATGTTCTTTAAAATAATAAATAAATCTTTTTACTAAGAAAACTATAAATGACAGTGAAAAAAAGTGATTCAAACCACTAAGTTAATGGATACTGAAACACTAAATTCAATATAGAACTTAAGCAAAATATACGATAATACAACACTAAATTCAATCACGTTCGCTAATGAATATATCAGGAGATCAATATATCCGACAGTGATCAGATCAGCTATTTATTCATCAACAACAAATTACTAATTATATAGAATATGGCAAAATTATTTAGTAACTGTCCTTTAATGAAATAGCAAGTGCTATAACTTGTTTAATGTTATCAATAATCAGAATGGAGGAGCCTTGAATATTAATTAATATATGTTGAATAAATTTTTACTATCAATGGCTATGTTTATTGTTCCCTTCTATATAAATTTTTTTTATTCTTCAAACAAAAATTCTAAATTTTAGAAAAATTTCTGAAAAAAGTCACATAGCATGACTAGGATAAAGAAAAAAGTTGAATCTGTTTTTTAATAATCCTCTAACATTATCAAAAATATGCTTACATAAATGGGCTTTTCATGAGAAGAAAGATGAATAACTTGCTTCTAAGAAGAAGGAAATAAACTTCAACCCAAAAAATGGGTAATTTACTTACTAAAGAAATAGGAAGAACATTGTGTTCAAAGGCATTATCAAGGAAAAAAAGACTAATTGCAAAAATATGGATTTAAGACAAACTAAAAAAAGAACTACTGATTATTGACCTAATAGCATCTATAATACTAATAAAATGGAGTTTTATTCAATGGAAAAAAAATCATTAACTGAAGAATTCAAGTTTTATAAAAATAATAATAATAATAATAAATAAATAATAAAAAAAACAGCAGAAAAGAAAAGAGATTCAATTTTAGTCTGTCACAAAAAATGATTGATTTAAAAAAAAAAAAAAAAAATGTTGATAGTCAATGTTTGAACCAATTGCTTTCAGCTTCAGCTTGTACTCAATAACAAACGTTCTTTAAGGTGCAATTAATCTGTTATTGCACGAACTGTAGACTTGAGAATCAATGTGATTAATATAATTACTGAAATTTTCATGAAAAAAATTAACAATAAAAATATACAAGTTTAAAAAGCATTTCAACATATTTTGAATTCACCGATCAAGTATTAACATCTTGCTAAAAGTCAAAATATGTATTTTTATACAGTTTAATAACTATCACTCTGCACAAATAATATATTAAAAAGCAAAATAACTTACAGTCTATATAGTGCACATAGTATAAAGGCTCCCCATCAGGCGTCTCTTTGATACTTAGAATTTCTGCAAGAACTGAAATAATAAAATAATGTCATAAAATCTTCAAAAGTAATCCAAATATAGTAAAAATTTATTTATAAAAATTTTTCAGCTAATATCTAAAGGAATGAATGTCCAGGCACTTGCTTACTAATTCCAATTTAACATTTGGTATAGAATATAAGAGTTTATTTATATAAATAAATATTTTTTATTTCGTATGAAATCATATGATTAAGTAATACAACTCGTATAATTAATTAAAAATTTCTTTAAAACTAGATACTTCATAATTTTGATTATAGAAAAAAACACACTTGTCAAACTGCAAGTTTAAATTCTATAGAATTATAATACAGAAGTTTAGAAATGGACCATTGAATGAGATAAGGTTATATTTTATTATGTTTTTTTAAAAAAATTAGGAGTGATTAGAATCACATACTTCTTAAAAATGGTTAAAATTTATTAATTTATTGCAGTTCTCCAAGCAAACACTTTATATATAAAAATTATATAAATGTAATAATGAAGGAAACACATAAGATGAAAAAACAATGTATGCAAAATTACATTCAAAGTATGGTTACAATATCATGTTCAATATTTAATCATTGTTTACATTTGATGCATCTCAAACACAATTTTAAAATAACAATTTTTGGTTATAAAATAATTTGATTAAAATAAAAAATAAAAATTTGAATTTCTCACTTTCAAAAAAATTAGGTTATAAAATTGATTTTATAAATCAATATGATAAAATTTATTAAAATAATTTATTAATCAGATTCATTATGATATAAATAAAATATTTTGAAAGAAATTTAAGTTACATATCATATTAACTATTAAAAAATATTTAAAAACACAAATTACAGAAAAAATATTTTTAAAAAAATAATAAATTAAAAAACATAATTTATAAAATTAAAAATGTCTAAATTTTCAGTACATAATATAATTATTCATAAGGAATTAATAATTTTGTTTAAATACCTTGTAACAATTACTTTCTTTGTTTCTTTTAATATTTGATTTTCACATTTTTTAATTTAAGTATACATTTTATGCATTAATGTTTAAAATATTAAAGTTAATGAATTTAAAGAAATCTATTTGGGATTTATTGATTTTACTATAAAATAATTTATAAGATACAACAAATCTGTGAGAAACTAAATTTTCACAATTTCATTAATTTATTAAAATTAAAGCTACATTTAATAAAAAAAATTAATTTAATAAAGTATTTATTGCAAATCTGGTTACAAGAATTATAATAAATTCTTAGTAATAAAATTGTGCAACCTTAGTTTATTTGCTTAAATTAATTTATGAAGAATCAATATTTAACAGGTTATTCAGCAATATACAGAGCAATCTACTGAATAGTAATAAACTGTTCAGCATGCTGCTCAATAGCAGAATAAAATAAAATTATTTTTTAGAATTCAATAAAAACAAAAAACATACTTAAACTAAAATCACTTAAAAAATACTAGCTTGAATATATATAAAAGGACAAATAAATTAGCTATAAAATTTCTAAAACTTAAAAGAGTGATCACCAAAACAAACCTAAAAATCAATGAATTAAAAGAAATTTTAATAAGATTAGATGTAACTCATTTCATCTCTCAAAGAGGTGATGAAAGAGAGGAGGTACAATAGAGCTCCAATTATCCAAATTGCTAATTATCTGAATTACTTTCAGAATTTCAGAAAAATAAATTATACTTAAAAAAAGGAAAATGAGAAAAAGGGGAAAAACTCAAGAAAAGGAAAGGTAAAAGAAGATGAGAACGAAGCATATCAATTAAGGAATTTAAAAATATTCTTTTGAAAATTCCTGGATGTTCAGAAATTAATGCTGAAGTTATAGGAGAATAAATCATGAGTGAGACCCTACATTTCCAATGGCAAATGACTGTAAATTTATCTAAAGTTAAAAAAATTATTTTAACATCCAAGTTGAAGCGAACGCGCTAGTGAAGCATTTGCTGGCTTTGAAGTAGATAGAGCATCAGATGGAGTGTGACCACCCATAAATTCTCACTGTAATGCAGATGCACAACTTGGCTGTCTGAAAACGAATAAAAGTAAAGAAACAGATTACTTTGATTCAGATATTCAGCAAGACTTAACTTTTCTTTACCACATTATATGTATATAATGTATTGATGTACACCATTTGTAAGTACATTAACATGCAAAAATTTTGCTTTTCATTTAATTGATTAACAGTTATTTTTTTTAAAAAATGTGTAGTTTTTCCTTCCATTTTTAATATACAATAATTAATTAAAATAAACATTTTTTTCAAAAAAAAATATTAGTATCCAAATTTTAGATATATCGAATGAAATCCTATCCAGAATTGAAGTTTTATTATATATATATATATATATAAAATAAACATGTAAAAGAAGACAGGCCACCCAGGGCAAACAAGTCTTTCCCACCTGACTTCATGCAATACTAACGAAGCCAGTCCCAAACACCTACTGAACTGCATTGGCTTTTCAAAGCATGAATTTTTATACAGCCCTGAAGCTTCCTTAATTCTTTGAAGGCGAAGGATGTCATGGACCTGGTCTGATTCAGACCAGGGGATAAGAAAGAAGAAGAAGCAACATGTAAAAGCCATTAATTAAAGATAAATTCAACATAGAAATATAAAAAAGCATATATTTTTGCTCTAAAACAGGACATTTTAAATTTTTGGATACGCAGAAAATCAAGAAATATTTAATAGTGATTACTTGATATTTTGAAAGAATGAGATAACATTTAAATTGACAATAATTGTGCTTTCAAATTCTCACTATCATTTGATATTATGACAGTAATGACAAATTGTTATCATATAAGAAGCATGTTCAATATATACTAATTCTTTGAAGTTTAAATTCATAAGGAATAATTTGATGATAAAACTAAACTAGTTTTAAATTTTTTACATCTAAAATAAATTGTAATATAATTAATAATACAAACATATATAATGACAATTTGAACTATAGTTGTATATATTAAAATTAGAGCAATTAGGGTGAATGATATAAAACATAAATATTTATTCTGCAAATATTAATGTACATTTTCATAAAAAATATAAGAAGTCATTAGTTATACATAGAACATTTCTTATTATCATGATATGAAACCAGCCTTACCATTACCTCCTCCTGCAAATAATTAAAATCAAAAAATGTTTCTAAAAAATATTTTGTTAAGTTTTATGCTGTGCTTCTCAAAAAATTACATATCATCAAATATTAAAAAAATGAAGTAGAAACATTTATAAAACCTGAAAAATGCTATAAATTTACCCTTTTCCAGCAAAAATCTGGTTTTATACTTTTATATTGCAATATATTTTATATTATATGTAATAAATTAAAATGTTAAGCCAATTAAAATATTTTAAAATATATAATTTTAAATTTAGAGGAATTAATAAACAATATCATAGAATTCTATAAAAGAATTTCAACATTTTATTATATCTCCTGTCGATAAAGAGTCTAATCATTTTGTAAAAAATTATATTACGAACTCATAAATGATGAAATTTTTAATTCAACAACCTATAAATTATTAATGTAACCAAATAAACTATATTTTTAAAATAATCTTGCCTTTTTTTAAAAGGCCTAAAATTGAAAATATTTTCAATATTTCTCACATTATTTTTATCCTAAGTTCCATAAAAACTCAGTTAAATTTCGATTTAAAATGTGAATGCAGCACATAAGCAGATAGATTTGGAAATTTACTTTCATATTATTTTAATATCATTTTTAAAAATATTGCTGATTCTCAGAACACATGAATAATCAAGAATAATAAACCAATAATTTGTTTTTTCTCATAAAATATTCATAAATTTCATAATTTGTTGTTTCTCATAAAATTAATACTTCATCATACGACTTCAAAGATCTATTCGCCAGCATTTCACTTGATAATACTTTTGATATTGATATGTTTTATTTCTATAATTTAATTTTATATTAAATATTGATTTAAATTTTTGGAAAGATCTCTCATTTTACATAATAATTATGTTTTTTATGGAGAAAAACTTTACTTACAGGTTAATGGTATCCCTCAAGGTTCAAAATTATCAAGCAAATTAATTTTTACTTTTTAACAAAAAGTCTTTTGTTATTTAGGAGCTTTTAAGCCCACAAATATATTGGTGAATTCATAACTTTTAATTTTTTAGAATTTGATAAAAGTTTACAAAAACATCAATCCTAAAGAATAATTAAAACAAAGATAATATAAAAACTGAATTCTTAGATATTTTAGTTACAGTCAGATTTCAGACATTTTGATTAGAAAATAAACCTGTACATATACTCACAGTTATGATAAAACTAATGATATTATTTTAAAATAAATAAACTTATTTAGAATTTTTATTAAAATTTATGAAAATGTTATTTTTAATGAATTAAACAGAATTTATATTATTTGCAATAATTTTAATAACATTAATAAACAAATAAAAAAAAGATTAGCAAATATTATTAAATAAAATTTTAAATTCTGTTTGGATAATAGAGCATTCTTTATAATGTGTAGTTATAAACTACAGAAGAGTCTCCAAAATATTATTGGAAGCCTGCAGTAGCGTAGCGAGGGGAGGGGGAAGGGAGGCTATCATGCAGAAAGGCACCAAAATCATTTCAAAGATAAACAAAATTTTCTGGAAAATTACAATCTTAATTTGATCATAATATCAATTTTATTCCGAGAAATATGTTTTGCCTTTTATAATTCTTGTGTCATACCCAGAAGAAAAAAATGTCATGGAAAAATTAGATTTGGAAGAGAGAAGAGGTTGTTCATGAAAAATGACGAGTAAAGAGCTAATGGAGCTTGCCATTAAAGAAACACTTTTTAGATTTCCTAATAAAAATTTTGCATAGTTTAGTTTCTTTTTCACATTGTGTACTTTTAACCATCTTTCGATTGTCGTTTTTCATTTTTTTTTTTAAATCCTTTTTTAAGTTGCATATTTTGCTCAATATTTGTGATACTGTTGTTTTGTGCAACAAATCTTGTAAATGTGTAAATAACGAAAATATACTTTAATTTTTTCATATGAAATTTCTAGAAAATTCAATTGGTCAATTCCATTTTTAAATTTAGAATAAAGTCATTAATCAGATTATTTGTATCAATGTTATATGGTTAATTTTGGATCTACTAACTCAGGAAGATTACAAAAGTAAGCACATGACCTTATTTAATTTTGTAAATACTCCAGGATACACAGTTCCCTTTATGAGTCCTAACTGTTATACAGGCTAAGTCAAGTTTTATGCTAGTGAAGGTTGTAAATATAATGTTAACAAAGCAAATAAATTTCTTGTACTCAAAATAAAAAAAAAGTCCAATGAATATCCACCGAACCTTGACCCCACTGGATGTGATAAATTATTCAAAAATTCAAAACGTCAAAATTATTTTTGAAATTTTAGTGTTCTGAAATATTATTTGACTTATTATTTAATTTCTCATAAGAGATTAGGTTATTTTATTTCACAAGTAACATATTTCGTTAATATTTTTAATTTTCTTTTGTAATACAAAATGTGGAAATTTAATCTTATTTTGACTACAATAACATAGTGAAACCTTACATAGTGAAAATTACATAAAACTGATATATTATTAATGAAAATTTGAAGAATTTGAATTAAGTTATCAAGAAGCGATATAGAAAGATCAGTTTCAGATTTTATTGAGACTCTGTGAAATTATTATCCAACGTCTAAATTTAAAATAAAAACACGTGTATTTTTATCTCAAGCTTTATTGTAGCCTTTTAGTCTAGTGTCGCTTTATACTCGTGAGAAAATTCTTATTGAAAACGTGTTTCCTATTAGTTGTCCCCTTTGGCCAAAACAATGTATCTTGCAGCTGACTGAATTCAACAAATGGGGGAAATTTCCCTCAAAATAGCGTTGCAGTATTAACTTCCCTAGCCCTGCGTTAAGACCCCCTATGGGGAATTGTCTTCCTGGAATCAAAACTGTGGGGATCGAGTACTAATTACCTCCAAATTTTAGGAAAACACATGAACTTCTTTCCTTTGTACCTGGACTTTCGACCTTAAAAATATATTAGCAGTAAGTTATATTTCTGTCCACTATGTGTTTCTTGTAGATTTCAATATTTAATACATTATGCCAGTATAAATATTTACAAGCATGTTTGTTGAGTTTTGAAAATCAAATATCAAATTATTCATTACTTAAAAAACTATTCATGTAAAATTAATTTATTAATGTTTAAATGTATTTATTTGGGGAAATAATTTTTATTTGTCTTGTAATTTTATTGGATTTACATTAGCACATTATATTGAAAAATTCTTTTTTCAGATTGTAAAATCTAAGAATCTATAAATGTTTTATATATATATATATATATATATATATATATATATATATATATAAATGTTTTTCTTTGTATGCTTAAGTATACAGAATAAATTTTAATTAATTAGTTTAATTTATATGAAAAAATATCTTTTAACTTGAAAAAATCCCTCAAGAAAATCGTCAAGAAATCATGCATATTTCTCATTCTGTATTTTAAAAATTATTTTAAAAATTAGTATTGTCTCTCTTTAAATGATATTTGAAAGAGAAAAATTTAAGCTATTGCATGAACAGTACTTCCAAAATGATTCATAATAGTAATGAATTTTGATTTTAATAAAAATTTACTCCTATTTTAATGATAAAATATATTTCATTATCTTAGGAAAATAATTTTATTAAACATATTAAAAATATATTTAATAAAAAAGTGAAAAATTTTCACTACTAAGATAACCGATTGAGGAAATCTAAATAAAATTATACGATATAAAAGTAAAAAAAAAAAATTTCACAGTACCTGTAATTTCTGATAATAATTTGAATTAATGAAAAACTTGAAAAAAAAGAACACAGTGTCTATTAGCTTTGTCAAAAAATTACCTACATAATAATATATTTATTAATTGTTTAACTGAAAATTTTTGATTTTAGTAAATATATATATTTGGATAAATTTTATTTGAATTTAAGTGTATGTTTTGAAAGAAATTTAAAATTATTAACTGTATTAGTGTTTCTATTACTATCTGCATTTTGCATTGATAATGCTATGGCATAATTTAGTTACATAAATTAAAATCATATGAAGACATAATTAACAAAGGTCTTATAGTTTTGGAATAAAAAAAATAGTTTTATGGTATTAAATTAAAACATTCATAAATTATCAATATTACATTTTGTGATTTAAATTTTTATGATAAAATTAATTTTGATTTTATGTATAAATAATAACAATGATTTTATGTGAGGAGTCAATAAAATAGGCTGAGTTCTTTTGTGAAAAATGAGGTATTAATATAAATTTCTGTGTAAGAAGACGCCGAAAAATGCCTCGAGAATCATCTACAGATGTTGGCTTCTCAGTGGAAAAGGAAATTTCTCGTGTTATGAAAAGCATTGTTGACCATCTGAAGCAAGAAATGCACACACAATTCATACGACTAAGAGATCTTAATTCCAAATTTGGATTCTTACTTGATGTTGAAAATTTATTTAATAATGGTAATTTTGATAATGAACTTGAAAATAATTGTAAAAGTTTGGGTGAATTTTATGATACAGATATCAATGTAACAGAACTCTATACAGAAATTTGTGACTGCAAGATGTTATTCTGTAGTAGAAAAGAAATTAAACTTAAAACTCCATTAGAACTTCTGACTTTCCTAATATCTTACGGAGAAGATGTTTTCCCAAATATGAGAATCGCCCTTCAAATACTCTTAACTATTTCTACATCAATAGCAAGCTGTGAACGTTCGTTCAGCAAATTAAAATTAATTCTGACGTATTTATGATCAACTATGAGTCAAAACCATCTAAATGATTTAACATTTTTAAGCATAGAAAAAGAAAAATTTGAAATGATCAACTTCGATGAAGTAATCGATCAATTCGCATCAGCAAAAGCAAGAAAAATGTATATAGTGTAATATATGTATTATATTATGATTGTAACTAATTACATCTACTTATATCTATAATATAGATTAAGTTATTTTCTGTTTAAAATTTTTTTGTTTTTTAAAATAATTGTATTAGTATATAAGATAAATTATAATCTCTTTAATTAAAAAATTCTAAATCATGTGAGTCTGATTATTTCTTTGACACTTTTACGAATCCAATATAAGTATTTTTTCTAGCTAGAATTGATTTTTGTTTCAAAATTAAAGCTAAGCCTAAGACTTTAAATTAATATATTTCCAATTATTTTATAGAAGGTAAAGCATTCCCTTATTGTTTTTGCATTGTATTCTTATTACAAGTATTCTATTTATTATAATGTAATGTGTACAGTTTTAGCTTTTATAATTTAATATATTTTTTCCTATATTTATATTGTATTACTCTTTTTAATTTCGAGGGGGCGCCAATTATGCTCACTACGCCACTGGAAGCCTGAAATGCCAATAGTATTTACACTTACTATTATTTTATTTTGGCAAATATATATTTAATTATTTTATCTAGCCAATTAAGAATTTATTTGTTATATTTATTCTTGTGTTATTATCTCCAATTAAAAAAAAATTGTTATGGCTTTGAGGTGTGGAGGACTTTATTTAGACTTTTGTCTCGGGCCATTGCAGAAAAAATATATTTTGAATAAATATGATCAACACCCCCAACAAAACAGGCAATGTTGGTGCTTCATTTAATTTATTGTTTTTCCATTTTTCCTTTTATTCTGCATGTTTATTTAAATAATTCAAATTTTAAACTTCATATATATATATATATATATATATATATATATATATATATATATATATATATATATATATATAACATACACTAAAATAAAAAATAAAAGAATACTGAAAAGTATCGAACTTGCATAGAAAAGTAAATACATTTATTTAAAATTTTAGAAGAGAAAAGAAAGCTCATTTTTATTATATATATATTTAATAGATAACTTAATCATAATGACACAATCTTTTTATATTAACATGAGACGAGATTTCTCCTTCAGTGAAAAGAAATAAAACATAGTAACAATTACTAAATTTTCAGGCTTATATTTAAAATACTATTTATCAGGAAAAATAAATATTTTTTGCTCAAAAGAAAAAAATTAGATATAGAAGATGTCACAAGGCAATATTCTAAAAACTAAAGAAAAAGACTATGTTAAAATGAACATAACAGAAAATAGAGAATTTATTTCTAAACTATAAACATTTTAAAGAGAAAATCAATATAACACATTTTTAGAACAATAGGACTGAACATAACAGAATGAATTCAATAATTAAAAACTAATATATTACAGTCCAATAAAGTATTCTTTTGGAATAACATTTTGAAAAAAAAATGATAAAAACTGACATATATTCATTACTGGCTATTTTCCGAGATCAAGAAAGAGTTCTGATGAACTTTCTGCTAATCAAGAACTGAGGATAATCTATTAGAAATGGATATAAAGTAATACTACACAAATCAAAGAAGGGAATAATCCAAATGTAGCATTTTAATAGCTACATGGTTTACTTTTCTGTTTTTAATAATTAGGTAAAGATTTATTTAATTACTAAAAACAGAAAAATAAAAAATATGTATCTCCTGTTACTGAGTATAATGAACAAAAAAAAAACTTTTATATACATATATCTATATATATATATAATAAAACTTAGAATACACTTTAATTTATATTTATTTCTGAAAAAGTGAAATTACCTAAAAAATATTTTAGTAAAATAAAATAATGTATATGCATAAGAAACAGCATTTAAAATACCCATGGGCACCTTTATACATTATAACCTTATAAGTGATATATTTACTTTGAATAATCCAAATTACCTAAGCAGATTGTTCAGTAGTCATCATAAACAGAATCAGACTTAATTAAAAATTAATGGAAATGAATTTTAAAATCAACTCTTCAAATATATCAAGGCCATTTTTTTAAGAAATATATGAAGAAAATAGATTTTTTAAACTTTGTTAAAGTTATTTATAAATCAGTACTGTATATTTTATTATTGCTAACTGGATTTAAGGACAAAAAACATGCTTTTATAAAAATAAATTAATAAAACAAAATGTACAATGTATGGTTTTTGGTACATTACATATACCAAAAATCCTACATTGTATGATCAAAATTAATTAATATAATTTTTTCATAAAGCAGGATTTGTAAAGAATATTTTTAATACAATTCCTTAAAATATCAATACATTTTTTAAAAATAAAGAATTTTGGAAATAAAACAGCTTCACCTTGTTACCTGACTAAACTTTCTCTTATCCACTATTTTAAGATTGCAGTTAACATGTAATTTTGCTCAACCTAGTAATTGAAATCTATAGCACAACTAACCCATTTCACAGATGCTCATGATGGAACTCATTTCAATGTAAAAAAATTTAATTATTGCAGCATAGACTATATTCTAAAAATATCTTTCCTTGATCTTTTTAAATAATTTAAATTAATAAAATTCTTTGCAGTAAAATAAACTTAAATAAAATTCATTCTCACATCATCTGAATATTTTAAAAGTATATGTTAGTAAAATGTTAATTTAAATTAAAAAAGTGAAATCTAAATGCAGAATCTAGTTGTAGCTTATTCCATGATATTTAAACAAAATAAATTTAATAAATAAATAAAATGATTTTATCAATTGAAATTTCAGAGTTTAAATTTAATGAAAAATAACTAACCACACATTTACTGGTAAGAATTGAAGTGCCCATATTGAGAGAAAATTTGAGTGAATCATGGTATTATACAACAGAAACTTAAAATAATTATACAAGTTATATTTTCTACATATAAATTTCATCATTATGCAACAGTTTATATTATACACTGATTCAAATTCATAACTCAAAACAAAATATTAAAATTAACATAAAATAACACAATAGGATTGGACATAGCTACATTGGACTAGGTTATTTTCATATATTTCATATAAATCACTATATTTTGTGTAAATTGATATTCAATATATGTTACAGTGTGAAATAAATTTAAAAAAATGCAAATTACTTATTTTTAGCTTTTATGATTACAATATAAAATGAACAAAATGAGCAACTAAATGATCATACATATATCATATTAATAATTAATAAAATATTTATATAGCAATAGGTAAGTAAAAATTTAGTCAAATAATTTGATATTTGTAAAACAAAAATACATATAATTTTTTTTCAATAAATATAAAATAAAATATGAGTTTAAAGCATCATTAGTTTAATAAAATGCATTTTAATTAGTAATATAAAGTTGTTTAAAAAATTTAAATTTAGAAAATAAAATCATGGCATATAAATAACCTCAACCTTATTTAAAGTAATATATTCAGTAAGAAATAATTAGTTAAATATAAAAATAATGAATTAAATATTAATAACTGAAAATGTCATTAAAATAAGGATTATTTTCTCATCAGACATAATAACATCTATAATCATGGCTTATAATAAATTTAAAAAATTCAATAAGAATAAAATGTTTTGATTATTTAATAATATACTAATAATTGTCATTCAATACATATTATCTTTAATAGAAACAAAATTTTAAGTCTTTTTTATTCTTTTACTATTTTTTATTTATATTTGTAATAATATTAAGCCCATTAACTTTGAAAAAAAAATTTCATTCACCAACTTATAAATAGGACATTTTGTGCATAATGAAACGATTGTCATGCTTCATGAAACAAAAAATTTTCTTTTAAAACTATACTTAATTAAAAATGGGAAATTTACTATGGGAAAATAAACTTATATCATTATTAATCAATATTTCTGTTAACTAAAAGAATTTGAAAAATGAAAGAAAAACAACGCCAAACATGCAAATAAAGAAAGGGTTATTGCATGGATGGGAAAGAAACTTGTTATTAAGATAAAATTTACTAAGCACACAAAAAATAAGAATTACCATATTCAGCCAGTTGAATTTCTTGTGGAGCACCTTCAGAAGCTGTTCAAGTTCAAGAAAAAAGATTACAAATCTTTCAACGAAAAACTTCATGAATAATTAATGAAGACCTCAAATAGTATTTAAAAATTAAATCTTAATTTTTATGGCGAAATTCTATGATAAAAATATCCAACATTTTAATATTAAAAAAATAAACAAATAGCAAGAAAACTTTTAAATTTAAATAAAAAAATTAATTTTAAATAACTTTTAACTAATAAAAAAAATCAGAACATTTTACACATATTTCTCAAAAATATCAAAATTTTTGTGCAATTGCAATAATTTTGAAAAAACATTTAAATTAAAAAATAAAAATTTCTTTGCCAGTTTATTTCTCACAAGAGTATGCATATTTTAACCAATAAATTAAAGATAATTGAAGATATCAAATGAATTTCTCAGTCTTAAGATAAAAAATTTAATTCCTGATATAATTAGATTTTAAAAATATTCAAGTCTTTATGAAAACTTGAATATATATTCATGATTAACAATATTTCTAAATGAATAAATAGCAGACTATATTCAGATATACAAAAGTTTTTAATAGCTAATAAATTGAACTCATAAATAATTTAAAAAAGAAAAGTGAATTTATGCTTTGCTGCTAAACTTGAAAATAAATATATAGTATTAAAACAATACAGGTATGAAATAATTCAAGGGAAGAAAAGAAATACATAAATATAAAAATGAAATTCAGCAAAAATTTTATTTACAATTTACAAATCAATTCATTAAAAAAATAATAATAAAGTTTTCTTGTAGCTGCTTACAAAATAAAATTAACAGTTGATAAGTTATAAAAAAATTGATAACTAAACATTAATAATTTTACTCTTTTGTGATAAATTCATTCAGCTTGTTAGAAAAAATGAAAATTCAACAAGTTTTGTAATTGGCAGAGATTTATAAAACAGAAAAAAATTTACTGATTTCAAGTACAAAAGATATAGTTTTCTATATCTAAATTTAATGCTGTTGGAAAACTAATGAAATTATTTAATAATTTGTAATGAAGAAAAATACATTCTACATAGAAAAATACATAAAAAAAAATGAAATAAAAAGTCTCATATAGTAAATGCACTTATATGTAATTTTTTTAATTGCAATTATTTTTTTATTAAAAAAAACTATTTCTAGCACATTAATTAAAATATCCATGTTTAGAAAAATTGGCTAAATAGCCAATTTTTCTAAACATGAACAAATAGGTCAAAACATGCATAGGAATTTGATCTAAAATATTAGGAACTATTTTTAAGCTGTACTTTTCAAATAATTTACAAATTTAACTAATAATTCAAAAAACAATTTTCCATAGCTATTATTATTCAGAACAAATATAACTATGATATCAAAAATATGCCCCATGAACGCTTCCTTACTTAAGAAAAAAGTTAAATTTATAACATTTTTATAGTAGGGTTATTTTACCTTCAAATACTAATCAAATATTCAAAATTTGTCAATATTCAGATTTATAGATGAAATAAATTATAATAACTATGCAGATATCATTGTTTCAATTATTATTACAATTTTACAATGAGTAGTGTCAATAGATACGATTACCCAAATAACAGAAAACAGCAACGAAAGCATTATAAAAAAAATTTTTCTCCTTATAAGATCAGTCATTATGAAATTCATACATAGTTCACAAAAAATGAGAAAAAATCTTTCCTTGATTTCAAATTAGTTGTGATCAAAGAAATTTTTGAGTCTTATATATGCAGTAAAACATACAAATGAACTGACTGTATTTGGTTACTGGAACACTAACTGTATTTGGTTTATAGAAAGGCATTTCACTAGACACATTCCACTAAATTTGATTTAAAAAAAAAAAAAGGGAGCCTATCTGTTAATGTGTTGTATATTGCTCCAAAATAGACCAAAATTGGAAAGAGATATGCAAAGAAACTCTCATTTAATATGAAGAGTGCCAACTTGGACTATGTTTGGAGTCTAGTTCCAAGGTATGTCATACGAAAAAAACTTTGCATAAAAATGATGTTTGAAGAATAATAAATCTTTATTTCTAAAATCAATATAAATATATTATCATATTTACTAATAATGAAAATTTTTTCTCATGTATTCTAACAAATTAAAGCTTTTAATTTAATCATTTTTTGCTTTCAATTTTTCTGCTTTATTCCAAAAGTTCTGTAACATTTTTCATGACAAAATGTTTAACTAATATTGCATCTGAGGATAAAAAATATTGGATTTTTTAATTTATAAACCCTGGCTGTTGAAATAGCAGGTTTTATGTATATTTTGGAAATGTAAAAGCAATTAAAATTCTTGCATTATTTTAAAGCACTTTATGATAATGTGAATTATAACATTTGTGTAGATAAAGAAAATATTAAAAAAAAAAAAATTCCTCCACATTTCAGATTTGGAAAGTATAGAAACTGAGCCATACACAGAGATTAAGCAGCAGAGGAATTTAACGGTTTGCATAAATTCTGCTCATATATAAGAAAAAATAAATTCTAATTCATTAATAAGAATATATTGATGGTTTTAATAATTTCTGTAATAACATATAATTTTAAAAATCTATAAAAAATATTGCATTAACTTAAAATAAGAAATAGAAATTACATACATAAAAAAGCCAGACTAATTTTTATCGTTAAAAATGTTTTGATGAAAATTAATATATATATATATTTACTTTGCAATAATTGTATAAAAAATAACTGTCATTTAAAAGTTAGTTTCAATTATTAAAAATAAATATCAAAATATCAAAAAGGGAATTTTCATTTTAATTAATTTAATTTTCGTGTGTATATATATGTATGTATATGTATATATATATATATATATAAATAATAATAAAATTTATTTAGAAAAAATACATTACTACCATACATTACTCCCAAGCCAAAAGAAAAGCTTTATTATTAAATTTTGATCTTCAAAATTGCAAAATATAATACTATCTAATAATGTTATCAGGACCCTTAATATTGATTTTTTTTAACTGAAAAAAATTAAGGATATATTTCACTTTAATTATGATTTTAATTGTATATAAAATTTATAGATGCAAATTTTTGACACACACAAATCTAAATAAATCAAGAACAATTATCAAATTTAATCTATCATGCTACTAGGAATTTAAACAGACACAAGTACACAATATATACTTTATGTCATCACTTAATACATATGCATGGAAATGATTTGCAATTGCTGAAAATAATATATTGTAAAGAAAGTAAAAAACAACTAATTTTAAAATTGATAAATCTTCAATTACTTTTTTAAAATTTTTACTAAATATTTGGTGGGTTAATAGATGAAGATAGGCTTGTTAATAAAAAAAAATTCCTGAAAAAAATAATCACACATTAATAAAGTAGCAATAAAATTTATCAGCAATATGTATTGTCATACGCTTTCACTAAGAACTAAAATAACTATGATTTGTACATTATAATAGTAGATTTAACTTAAAAGCAACATTTTTAAAACAAAAATACATTAGACAAAGGCAAAACATATAAAATTTATTCAAAAAATATAATTAAATAAACCAAGATGAAAAGAAAGAAGTAATGTTTTCCTTACGTGTTTCATCTAAGTTTCTCATTCTAACTGGCATTCTACATCCTTCGATCAATGGAAGCTGAAAAATAGAATATAATCACTAAATAGCAAAATAATATCCACATTTATAAATCATAAGCTTAGTCAAAATTGTTAACATAAAAAATAAAGGTAGAATCAGTAAAAAATAAAGGTTTACAATCAGGTACCCCCTCAATTCTTTGGCGATTTTTTTGATGGCATGATGTGGTTAACAAAATGGCCACTATACAAAAGCTATGGGTAAAATCCTAGTAAACGTAACACGTTTAACATTGTTTTTAAAATTGTCACTAACAGCAAAATTCATGTGATTCATAACCATCAGCATAAGTGAGCTTTTCATAATCAAAATAATTGTGAATCTCAGAATTGTAATATATAAAGAAATAATTTGAATCTTAGTGTCGCCAAAATTATTGCATAATAATAATATAAAAATTGACCAAAAATTGGATAATACGATCAAGCCAAATTACCAGGTCACCAGAAATTGAATTTTATCACTAAACTATTGGAATATATCACTAAATAATTCTACACCAAATCCAAAATTAATATTTTATGGAAATGTGTGTGTGTGTAGAAAAATATGGCATTGAAAAACTTACTGTGATAGTCATATTACACTTATCATTAAGAAAATATAACTACAATTCATATATGATGATAATAAAGAGTAATATATTGAAAATACCAAAAAAATATTAAACAATGGCAGCGTAAAAACATCAATTTTTTCAACACTTTAAAAGTGGTTAAAGATATTTATTTTTTCAACACTTTAAAAGTGGTTAAAGATATTTATAAAAATAATCATGCTTTTAAACAAATTGTAAAATATTAACAAATTTAAACAATTTTTTTTATGGATCTGATATAATATAAAGTGCATAAATATACACAAATGCATCATTAAATATCAATAAAATTGCATTTAATACAAGGTTTAAAATGCAAGATGCATAGAGTATTTGGAATTTGCACAAGTTTTATTTTTAACTAATCAATTTTTATCAAAAACTAATGAATATACTTTTATTTCATCAATCAAATAGCGAATAATCACTGAATTTAAAAAAAATTGTAAAATTAAAAGCACTTTTAGTATTTAATTACGATTTGAAATAAGTAAGAAATTTCAAAACTTAAATACGAATAGCACTTCAAATCAATCCAAACCATTGTTAAAAATTTCAGAGATTACATAAGAACAATTTGACATGTGCTAAATGCATAAAACGTGCAACATTTGTTCTAAAAAAGCAATATTTATGCATAACAAAAAAAAAAAAAAAAAAAGAAGAAGAAGAAGAACAGCATCTTATATTTTAAAGTATCATTTGAATAAAGTTAAAAACTCAAGAAAAAGTGACATATTCTTGTTCTTTCTATACAAGATAATAGAATTAAGAAATACAACATTTGTTGTTTGTTGTTTTAACAAAACTCTGCATCAATTTCCTTGAAGCATTCTAGGTAATGAGTATTGACTTTTTTGGGTTCGAGGTAAAATTGCGTACAGCTTGGTTTGGCAATACACATTTTGGAGATAAAATTTAATTTCCGGTATCCCTATTTTTTAAAGCTTTTGTGCAGAGGCCGTCTTATTAGTCTTATCTTAACACCTACCTTGGCATCAAAAAAATTACTTAAGTATCAAGGGGTATCAGATTGTAAGCTTTTACAACTTTTTTTCAACCAAGATAGTTTTTTGTAAATAATGGAAGATATTTATTAGTCTACATCTTTTTTTTAAAAAAATTAACAAAATCTTGCTATACATAAAAATATTTGAAAAATGTATTAATAAGTTGTTAATTGGCGTGGTAATTTAAGAAAAACAAAACATGTTAACATATGTTTGCAACTTCTCATAACATTATTATTACATCCTAAATATAAGAGGCTCTAACTTATAAACATGTTGCACTCCCAGCATATTACAGATTCATTGAAGATTAATATAATTAAGATGAATCAAAACAAACACTCAAAACTGGTATGCAATTTTTTTTAAATCTTATATTGAAGATAAAATAGTGATTGTAATTCCTAACATGATTTCCAATTTTATCATTAACTATTGTAAAAATACTTCACAATATTTCATCAATTTCTTGATTGCATGAGTCACTAAGTGGCAGATATGAAGCATGCTGGGTGGAACACACTTACAAATTTTGAATTTTGAGCTCTATAAGTCACAATATTCGTCTTCCTATTGATTATTATACTTTTCTTGACCAGTTCAGGAATACACATCTGACAATTATATCAAAACAAGAAATTTTTTTTTATCATTAGAAATGACATCACACAGTGTGCAACATCATTAAATTACTAGTATAGAAGGGTGTAAAGTGGCTCATGATCTTTATAAATGATTCCCAGTTGTTAATACTTGCATGGTTTTGTTATATATATGGTATGTTCAAAGAGTTTGTATTATTTTAATTAAAATAAAATTAAAAAAGATGATTATAATTACATTTTATTGATCAATTAATGATGATAGTATTGGCTTTTAGAGATTTATATTTGTTTTGTAATAACTCAGTTTTGTAAAATTTGTAGCTGTAGTTTTATAGGAACTCTTTAGTAAAAAATATACAATCAAAATTTTGACATTTAAGATAAAAAAAAAAATTGTGTAAGATTGTAGTATTCAAGGTTAATGATTGAATGTGATTGTTGTGGGATTTTGAAAAACTGCTATCTTACCTGTTGATTTGGCAAGATCAGTGGGCTATTACTTTTTAGATATTTGGCAATTGCCATTGGGGACATTTTGGAAGATCACATCATACATATATATATTAGGATTATACCAAATAAATGTAATGCTAAAGAATAGAGAACTGTACAAAGGGTAAAATGCAACAAGCATGAGGTAAAATGTGCCAAACTGGCTTAACAGTTTGGAATATGTTTGCATGATGTGATTTTCATTCTATGGTGTAAGGTGATCATATGACATGCATGAAATTCATTTAGTGTGCAACCTTGCATTTAATGAGTGATTTTATTTGTTTACAATTTAAGAACTCGGTACGTTAATGATCCATTATTGGACTTTGAATTTTTTTAAAGTTATATTATCTTGATAAATTTAAAATTTTCAAAAGATATATTGCTTATAATTTTTAAAATATAGTTTCCAATTTTTGAAAACTATATTGTTTGAATTTTTTTAAAGTTATATTATTTTGAAATTTTATTTGGTCGACCAATAAAAGATTTGTAGGGGATACTAATCATTTGCCTGGTCAGTTTGATTCACACATCACAGAGTATGTGAGGTGGAGAAACCACAAAGAAAATACTGTAGAAAATTTCTTCGAAGCAACCGTTCTTTCTCGGATGGGTGATTTATTTTAATTCTTAAGAAAATTTCCTTCAAAGGGATTATTACTAACTCTAGTTTTAATAAAAATGTATATCTACATAAATAAATACATCTTTAAATAACCTTTACGGTGTGTTTCAGGTTAACGTTAGATAGTGCGTACTGAAATTTTTTTAAGTAGAGCGTCACATGCCCGGTTAATTAAAATTTGAGTTTGCATAAAAAATGTATTTTGTTAACGCTAAAAACTTAGCTTCATTGCCCGGTTGTCACTGTAGTAGATAGCGCTACACTGTTTTTTTTTTTTTTTTAAGGTGAAAGCTACAGCTCGATATATTAAAATTCAAGTTTTAATTTTAAAAAACCTATTTGTTTACATCAGAAACTTAGCTTTATTGGCCGGCTGTCACTGTTGTCACTGTTGTAGGTAGTGCTATGTTGAGGCTTGTTTTTTTTTTTTTTTTTTTTTTTTTTTAAGGTGAGTATTGCTGATCAGTATATTAAAATTCGAGTTTTAGTAAAAAAAAAACATTTGTCAACATTAGAAAATTAGCTTTATTGCCTTGTTGTTAATGTTGTAGGTAGTGCTACACTGAAGTTTTTTTTTTATATATTTTGAATTTTTTATATTTAGAATATTTTTTATATTTGGAATTTAAAGTAGCGAGCGATTCAGAGTTGAGTTTCGAACGCAATTGGTATTTACTAAGCGGATATTGCGCTTAGTGACATAATGTTACCTTAGTACAAACTTAAATTTACATATTCAGTGCCTTTTAGTTTAGTACAGTCCTATTTAATTTTTCTCATCACCATATACATTTATCATATATTTAAAATACTTGTGCGTTATTTTCAACTTTATTTTTCTGCCATGCCTTACCAGCATACTCCTATAAAATTTATAACTAACACACATAAAATTGTACTTTGCTGATCTGGCATTTCTATATTCATAATCGAATTATTAACTTATTGTATATGGATGCCAGTTCATCAAAGGGGGCATATCTCAGATTTTTTTAAAAAACACCCGATTCAGAAAATGAAACTCTGGTGTCTGATATTTTTGGTTAAAAACTGTTATTGTTCACTAATATTATAATTTACTTTTTTTTTTTTGTAATGATAATGAATCATTTAATTGGGATATATTTATTCTATTCTCAAGTTTTAAACTTAATTTATGTTATGTAACTATTTTATGTTTAGTATCAAGAAATTAAACTAACTATATTCATGCAAGCCTAATTATTGGCATGTTATTAGTTTCTTGAGTATTAAAGGTTCTATTAATAGAACGAAAAGCTTTATAGGTATTTAAACCAATAGATAGCGATTTCTTTAACTGCATTAAAAAATTTAATATTTGCAGCTCTGCTTATCATTGCAATTATTTTGGCAATTAGCCTTATGATGGGTAATGGTAAAATGACATCTTCCCACAGATACTTAAAAAGTTGTACAGACTGACAAAATGTTATTGATCCAGGTTACGTATCAAATATCTTGGAACAATTAGTTAGTTAAAACACTTTAAGCGAATTCTTACCTATCTTAAAATGCATTAGATTATTTAAAATGGGGGGGGGCTACATTGATATAAATTTTCCAATTAAAACAAATAAATAAATAAAAATAAACTTAATCAAATTAAATTTATAAATTAATCTTTTTCTCGAAAAATTTATTTTTTTCTTTTCTGCGATTTTGTTAAATTTTTTTTGCTATGGCAACTTATGCAATTACTAAGTTAAGCAACCAAAACTATGAGACATGGACTTGAGACATAAAGTCTAAACAAGACGTCAATCTTCTAACAAGACGTTTCAATTCAGAATACATTCTGATGGAGAGAAATGTGTGGGAGGTTGTAAAAGGAACTGAAAAAGTTCCCATTCAACCAATATTAAAAACTGAAACTGGTTCATTTGAAGCTTTAAATGATACTGCATATCTCAAAAGTCTTAAAGAATTCATCAAAAACATTGCATTATCTCTGATATATTTGAATGTCGATGAAGATCATCAACACATAATAGATGGAATAGAAGATTCAGTAGTTGCTTGGGAAACATTGTTAAAATACTTCCATCCAGATATCAGAGTAAATCACATGACTATATTTTCAGAATTATGTGATACTAAAATGTTACTTGAAGAAAGTATTCTCATGTTTTAAACAAGATTATTAAAAACCTACAACAGATTGAAAAATATTGATCTTACTTTTAACGAAAAATATGCTAGTTTTCAACTTCTGAGATATCTTCCTATGCATTTCGACAGAATAGTGCAAATTATTCTTGGTTGGCCGGATGAAAATTTTAACTACAAAGCTATTACAGAAGCTCTGAATGCAGATGAGGTTCATTCTTCATTTACAAGAAAAAGACTCTAACACAGGCTAGTGCAGTAACATCTGTGAAGAAACAAATTATCTGTTTTGATTGTCAGCAACCTGGGCATTATAGAAATTCATGTCCTCTAAAAATAAAATCACTGAAAATATCCAGATGTTTTAGACCAAAATACAGGAGCCATTCCAGATGTTCTAGTTCAGAATGTAGGAGCCTAACAAGACGTTTCAATTCAGAATACAAAGATACGTACAAAGAACCCAGATCTGACTTAGTGGCAGAAAGGAACCAGTCACATAGTTCAAATTATACTTATCAAAATCAACCTCATTTCTCCTGGCGTAAGGACAAGCATAAGCATGGTATTGGATTTAGAAACACCACTTTGACAAATAAAGATGGACATTTGCCATGTAAGTCAAACTTTTCTATTACAAGTTTATTTAGTCAAACTAAAGAAAGAGTGAATTGGGTTTTTAACACAGCAGTTTCACATCATTTTTGTAAAGAAAGTGACCACTTCATTAGCTTTGTACCTTTAATAAATGAAAATATATCAGTTGCCATTGACGATGTTGACTTTCCTATTGAGGGAAAATGAACTGTTAAATTGTTGTTTGGTTTACAAAAGTATACATTAAATTATGTAATGTACTCTCCAAAGTTATGGAGAAATCTTATTTAAGGTCCAAAACTAGATATTCAAGTTTTTGTGTATCATGGCGGTAACGATGCGGTGGAAGTCTCAGAAAAAGGGGAGAAAACAGTTTTTAAGGCCATATTAAAAGAAGGTATTTACCAAGTTTCACCCCATATGGTTAAAACAGACAGAAATGTTTCATTTACAACTAACTTAAAAAATAGCAAAGCTCTTGAACTATGACACAGATGTTTTGGACATATCATCAGCACGTCAACTATTTCACATACCAGTAGGAAAGAGGGAGTGATTGGTTTACCACTCTTAAGAGATAAGATAGTCTTTTGCAAACCATGTAAAATTAGTAAATATCAAAAAGTTTCATTTAAGTCTGAGAGAAGTAAAATCCAAGGCTTCGTTAGAGCTGTTGTATGCTGATGTTTGGGGTCCTCAATCTGTCAAAGGAAGAATGGGAGAAAGGTATTTTATTACCAATAATTGATGATTATTCACGTAAAGTTTTGTTATTTCCAATGTCTGAGAAATCTGACATTTTTGGTATAATTAAATCCTATATTAGCAGAGTTGAAAATATTTTAAATAAAAGGGTTAAGGCATTTAGATCTGATAATGGGACAGAATTTGTGAATAGATAGATCCAAAATTATTTTGCTGAAAAAGGGATCCCTCATGAATTAACGAATATATTCACCCCGGAACAAAATTGTGTTAGTGGAAGATATAACCAAACTGTTGCAAGTGGTGCTAGAGCAGTTCTGCAGGAATCTGGTCTTTCTAAATGTTTTTGGCCTGAAACAATGCTATGTTTTACATATACTTGGAATAAATGTTGCCACAATAAGCTGAACAAGACGCCTTGCGAATTATTCTCAGGGTCCAGACCCTCAGTCAAACACTTAAAGCCTTTTGGTACTGTAGCATATATATATAGGTGTACCCCAACAACATAGAAAAAACCTAAATATCAGAGCTCGAAAAGGTTTAATCGTTGGTTACACATTCCGTACAAAAGGATACCAGATTTGGATGCCTGAAACAAACAAAATAATAGAAACTATTAATGCTTTTTTTAATGAGAATAAAGTGGGACATGACGATGATATCAGACAGTGATTCTGAATTCTCCAGGGATGATATTCCTAGCCCTATATCAGAGCCTAGATTAGTAAACTGGGAAAGAAAGGCTGTTCAGAGGAAAGATAGTGTACAGATGTCTATTATTATGAAGAAGGCAAGAAAGAAAGGTTAACAAATCATACAGAAGGTCTTGTTTTAAGCAGTTGTGATCCAGTTTTAACAGATAACAAAGATAATGGGACCACTAATAATCTTAGCATATCCAGCTGACTAGATCGTATTTTTATATCCAAGACTTATAAGCAGGCAACTGAATCAGAATATAAGGACAAGTGTGGCTAAATGCTACGAAAGAAGAACTCTGTATCATGAAGAACCAGGGAGTGTGGCATTTGGAAGACTTGCCAGAAAATACTACACCTATTGGATGTAGGTGGGTATTCACCGTAAAGAGATGATACAGGAAAACTTGTAAGATTTAAATCTCAACTAGTAACACAGGGATATAAGCAAGAGAAGGGTATCTCATATGATGAAACTTTTTCTCCTGTGGTCAACTTTAATTTAATCAGATTTTTTTTTCTTTTTGCGTTACTCGTATCACGTAAAGGTTGATACCACCTTCAATGTGATATAACAAGAGCTCTTACTTTTATGCCCCTTTGGAAGAGCGAATTTATATGACACAACCTTCAGGTTTTGAATAAACTAATCAAAAGAGAAAACCTGACACTTAGATCACGCTATATATGGATTACGACAAAGTGGTTGACAATGGTTCTATGAAATCCACATTGTTTTGTTAAAAATGGGTTTTTGTAAATTTTAGTGGGATAACTGTTCTTATTTATTAGAAGATTACTTAATTTTGACACTATTTTGACTTGTATGTTGATGATTTTGTTATATTTGACAGAGACCAAAGGACAATTGATAAATTTATTAATAATTTGAAAAACTATTTTGACATAAAAATATGAGGCAATACTCGTACCCTTTTAGGCGTAGAGTTTGATGAGGAAAATGGTAGTGTCTTGATTCATCAACGCTCAAACATTAAAGACATATGTGATCATTTCCAATTACTTAAAATACCAATTTCATCACTACCTATATCTAAAGATTCAATTTATTCTAAAACTTCGGAGGAAGAAAGAGAAATTCTAAAATTTCCCTATAGAAGTGTATTTGGTTGTCTCTCTTTTTTGGTTAAAAGAACTCACCCTGACATTTCTTATGCCATTAATATATTCAGCCAATTCCAGTCTAACCCAGGGATGCATCATTGGGGTGGTTTATTAAGACTTTTAGGTTATGTTATCAACACAGTAGATTTTTGCTTAGAACTTTCTTGTAAACAATCCCAAATTAGAGTTTATTCAGATGCTGATTTCGCTGCAAACCAAGGTGACAGAATGTCTCTGGGAGGCCAACTCGTTTTACTAGGAAATTCTCCCATAAGTTGGAATACATTCAAAGAGAAAAGTGTCACCTTATCAAATATGGAAGCTGAGTTTGTTGCTATGACCGAGGTTGCTAAAGAAAAAGTTTGGTTCAGTGGTATACTAAATGAGTGTCATGATAAAGGTATTGTAACAAGTGAACCAGAAATCCCAATTTTGTTTGTGGATAATCAAGCTGCTATAGATTTTATAAAATCTCCAATTGAAAATTATCAGTCAAAACATATAGATGTAAATTTTTCGTTTGCGATATGTATAATACACAAAAATTTTAACTCAGTTTTGTACAAAGTAAATTAAACTTAGCTGATGCTTTAACCAAGCTGCTAACAAAATTTGAACAGCAGAAGTTCATTTCAAATATATTTAAGAAATGATTGAAAGAATTTTATTCATGTATATTTTTTTGGATCATTAATCAACAAAGATGTAGATCTTTTTGTCTTTTGTAATTTTAATTAGGAATATTTTGGTTGATTTGAATTGAAATTAAAATATGTGTGTGGATTATTTTTTTAGTACATTGTATGTTGTGTATCGGGACCCTGTGTGTGAATGTTTATGCACTATAATGTGTAATTTTAATCATACGCAACACACAGCCATAATTGTGAATAAAATATTGTTTTGTATAACATGCAATTTATGAACTTTTTCAAGGGAAATGTGGATATTATATAAATTTGTAAACTTAATGCATTAGCAGATGTTTATGCGATATGTTTATTTGAGCTAAGTCAATAACTAATATGTTGCACATGTTGATAATGTTGAATTATAAAATTCAGATATGTTATCTTCATTGGAATTATTTTTGTAATCAGATACCAGAGTTTAGTAATTTCGAGTAAATCTGGAGTTGATGGTGATAAGAAGGGGGGAGGGCATTGTTACCCTAGTACAAACTTAAATTTACATATTCAGAGCCTTTTAGTTTAGTACAGTCCTATTTTTCTTATCACCATATATATTTATCATACATTTAAAATACTTGTGCGTTATTTTCAACTTTATTTTTCTGCTATGACTTTCCGGCATATTCCTATAAAATTTATTACTAACACTTAAAATTTTACTTTGCTGATCTGGCATTTTTACATTCATAATTGAATTATTAACTTACTATATACGCATGTGAGTTCGTCAAAGGGAACATATCCCAAGTGTTTTAAAAGCAACTGATACAGAAAATTAAATTCTGGAGTCTGATAGTTTTGGTTAAAAACTGTTATTGTTCATTGGTATTGTTACAAATTTATAAATAACTATTGTATATGTCTTAAAATATCTCAGACAGATTGGAAATACTCACATTTTGGGCAAAAATTGCGGTATTTAGACGTGTTATACATTAATAGCGGGTTTCTAATGATTTGGTGACTTGGCGATGGTTTGGCGAGAAACAGATACTTCTGGAAACATCCATCACCTAAGCTCTAGGACCAATATTTAGCGAGATAGCCTAGAAGCTTCCAGATGCCTGGCAAAATTAGTAGATTTCTCTGCCAAGTCAGGTATAAATACCGCAGCCCAACATAGTTAGGCAGGTTTTGTAAAGACAGTCAGTTTTGTGAAGACGATTAGTCGTGACTGCTAGTTTAGAGAAGCTGTTCTCTGCCCGAGGTATTTGAGACCTGTGATTGGAAGCTGTTACTTATTGTATCCAAAGGATTGTAGATGTATAATTGTGATTATTACAGCTGGTATTTCTAGTGGAATTTTTATGAATGAAAGCCTTGTGTTCATTGAATGGTTGCTTTCTTCAACTCTCAATCCACACAAACCCCAAAGATCGGTACAATTTTATAATTTTTTTTTTGTATTGATAACGAATTAATTAATTGGGATATATTTATTCTATCTATTCTCAAATTTTAAACTTAATTTATGTTATGTAACTATTTTATGTTTAGTATCAAGAAATTAAACTAACTATATTCATGCAAGCCTAATTATTGGCATGTTATTAGTTTCTTGAGTATTAAAGGTTCTATTAATAGAACGAAAAGCTTTATAGGTATTTAAACCAATAGATAGCGATTTCTTTAACTGCGTTAAAAAATTTAATATTTGCAGCTCTGCTTATCATTGTAATTATTTATTCATTGTAATAGAACGAAAAGCTTTATAGGTATTTAAACCAATAGATAGCGATTTCTTTAACTGTGTTAAAAAATTTAATATTTGCAGCTCTGCTTATCATTGTAATTATTTTGGCAATTAGCCTTATGATGGGTAATGGTAAAATGACATCTTCCCACAGATACTTAAAAAGTTGTAGACTGACAAAATGTTACTGACCCAGGTTACGTATCAAATATCTTGGAAGTTTATCTTGGAACAATTAGTTAATTAAAACACTTTAAGCGAATTTTTACATATCTTAAAATGCATTAGATTATTTAAAATGGGGGGCTATATTGATATAAAAATATTCTGTATCTTATCTGCTTATCATAGTAACTATTTTGGCAATTAGCATTATGGTGAGTATGGTAAAATGACATCTGTCCACAGATACTTAAAAAATGGTGCAAACTGACACATAATTAAGGTTGGCAAAATAGCTGTGCAGCACTTGTGGCTGAAATTGGATAACGCACTAACCCTATACAGTTCTGTTGTCTTTTACCTTTTTTTTATTATTAAATTAAAACAGAAGGTTATAAAAAGACAAAAGTATAAATAATAACATTTTTTAACATTCAGTTTTATCTCTTCCAATACACATCTTTATGAATAGTGAAAAATTATTTCGAAATCATGCTTACAAGTAAGCTCAAATAGGAACTGACCAAAATGTTAGAATCAGCACATAACAAAACAAGACATTGGACTGTAATCCTTGTCCGGGTTCCCCGAATCCAGTTAAGGCAACTGTTGCCAGCAGTATTTCAGGATACTTAATTCCCTATTTTCCTAATAGATAACAAGTGGTCTTAGTCTTTTACCAATTCTGACTTTTGCTAAATAGTAGAAAAGCGTACAGAGGGTAAAATGCGCCAAGAATGCGATAAAGCGTGCTAGACTGGTTTACCAGTTCGAATTACGCAGGTATGATGTGTTTTCGCTTTACATGCGCATTTTGTATGTAACCCTTGAAATTATTATAGAATAATCTTGAAGCAATGAGTTTCGATATTCGATTTTTGGTGTTTTTGTGTTGATTGCGAAAATTAATAAGTATGGACTTCACGTTTTCGCGGAGTAAGTATGGAGAAATAATCATCAGGAAAACACAATAGAAGATTTTTTAGAAGATAAAAATGGTATATTTGCCGAAAAGTAACGATATGGGGAGCGATGAAGATTAGGTGAGTAATTTTATTTTTCATTACAATTTTAGTCATACACTTAGAAATTAAAGTTTTTATAAAAATGAATGTTTCCATAAGTAAATAAATATTTAAGTTGTGTGTATTGCGTGTTTCATGTTAGTGTTAGAATGTGCCACGTATTTAAATTTCTTTAATGTGAGCGTAACTGCTTGTTATATTAAAATTCAAGAAAAATTTAAATTTGTCATGTTTGAAATTTAGCTTTATTGCTTGGTTGCCACTGTAGTAGGTAGCACTACACTGATGTTTTTTTAAGGTTGGCACCATTGCTTGGTATATTAAAAATCAAGTTTAAATTTTTAAAAAATGAAATTTTTTAATGTTTGAAATTTAGTTTTATTGCCCGCTTGGCACTGTAGTAGGTGGCGCTACACTGATGTTTTCCTAAGGTGAGCACCATTGCTCAATATATTAAAAATTTTGTTTCTATTTATTAGAATTTTAAAACTTCTACAGTATTTAGTTATAATGAAATATTCAAATTTTTAATATTTGAAATTCGGAAAAACGTGCAATTTCAAAGCTGAAGTTCAAACACGATCGTTATTGGTTGACAGCTATCCCGCATAGTGACATAATTTAGGTTGGCGACAGAGCTGTAGAGTGCTTGGCATGAAAATTTCGTGCCAATCATGTACGGGTCTGTCGTCATTTACTCTGACTTTAGTTGAAAAAGGGAATATGTGAATGTTGTGTGTGTTAGCTGCCCAGATAAAAAAAAAAGGCACGCTTGGGTGGATAAAGACAGATTTTCACTTTCTCATTTAGTTTTGGTTGCTTTTTTTGGAAATAATTTTCTTTTTTCACAATGTCCCATTCAGACACCAATAAGGAGCATAGTTTAGGTTCCTCAGGATCTAATACCAATATTTCAAAAACATTATTAAAGAAAAAGCCGATCTTTTAGCTTTTTAATATGGAAAAGTTATTGCATAAAATGTCCTGATAAAAAGGATGCTTGTATGCTTTCTTCAGTCCATACCGCCAAAGTGGCTGAATTTGAAGATACAAAAAAAAAAAGAAAAGAAATTGGAACCAATGTTAGTCCATGACTACAACAATACAATGGGAGATGTTGATAAAGAAGATCAACATCTTACAGACTACATGGTTCCTAAAAAACGTGGAAATAAATATTACTAGAAAATATTTTTCCATCTCCTAGACCAGGTGTTATATAACTCCCATCAGAATGCATTTGCATGATCTAACTTTGCTTTTAAGACAAATTGTGATCATTTACTTGGGCAAATTTTTTTTTTCTTTGGGAGCTAAAAACTCTTGAAACATTCAATTAGTAATTTGTTTTTATTTCATTGAGGTCTAAATTGTGAAGTGAATGATTTAATATTTATGTTTTGAAATTTTCTTGAAAGTTAAGTTTTTGATTATTAATTTGTAGTGACTTTTTTATTTTGATTTTCTTAGTTAAAATTTATTTTTAAACTTATAAAATAAAGTAATTTTGTATTTGTTTCTTTGTTTTGCTTACCGAATATATGTGGTCATGGTCATTTCATGAACATCGTAGCATACCATTGCCGATAACTCAGTAAGCAATTATTAGATGAGTTATTTTTAAGTACTTAGGTAGTATTGCTGTTGTATGTAATATTCTGTATTAAATATTAATTATTGTTCATAAGTATTTCATATATTGGTAATTTGATTAATTTAAAATAGTAATGTTGATTAATTTAAAAGTCTAGCTTTCATAAGAATGTTTGATTACATTTTAGACTTATTCTAAACAGGAAATCACTCCATACACGCTCAGTTCCACAGCCTTTATGTCACTGAAATTGTGACATAATAAAACTCCATAACATTTAATAAAAAGCACCAGTTGCAAATAATAAATAATATAAAACAATATTAAAAGCATTTATGCATAATTACATCCTATCAAATGATTTAGGAAAAATCAAATTCCAAATACGTAATAAAGTTCGATGATTCTTATATTCTATTGTATATAATATGTACCTGACAGTAACGAAAGAATTATTTTGAAATTAAATTCAAGGGAATAAAATTAAAAACATGCACATCAAAAGATGTCAACTCTGTATATTGTGTTTACAAACAACTGTCAATACACCGGTAAAACTGAGTATTACGGTCACACTTTGGCGAATAATTTTTTCGCCAAGTGGGTGAGGTAGTTGTTGCCGTTAGTGATTGGCAACCTGAAGAATGCTCCAATTGGAGAGATATTCAACAGGAAAACGGCGGGAGGTGAAACTAATGAAAACACGCAAAACGAGGATATTTGCATAAACGGAGGGAGGTTCTCCCAAATTAAATTTACTACAATGAGAAAACATATATAACAATCATTACAAGCATTCAATTAAAATTACTAAGCAAAACATTACATTAAAATAGTATTCGTCTTTTAAATAGATTGATACCAAACAATATTACATAAAACTTTACACTTTACGATTTCACTACTTAACTTTATACACTATAATTTAAATTCTAAATTAATAAATATATATAGGGGAAAAAATCATTGATAAATCCACTGATTTTAAATAGAATGATACAAATCATTAAAAATTTTACAAATTAAACAAACAGATCTGAAGTAAATTAAAACGTATAACGCAAAAAATAATTCTTTAAAATTAAAAATTTTATATATTAAACAAACAAATCTGAAGTAAATTAAAACGTATAACGCAAAAAATAATTTCTTAAAATTACAAATTTTACAAATTAAACAAACAAATCTGAAGTAAATTAATTGTTCATAAGTATTTCATATATTGGTAATTTGATTAATTTAAAATAGTAATGTTGATTAATTTAAAAGTCTAGCTTTCATAAGAATGTTTGATTACATTTTAGACTTATTCTAAACAGGAAATCACTCCATACACGCTCAGTTCCACAGCCTTTAAGTCACTGAAATTGTGACATAATAAAACTCCATAACATTTAATAAAAAGCACCAGTTGCAAATAATAAATAATATAAAACAATATTAAAAGCATTTATGCATAATTACATCCTATCAAATGATTTAGGAAAAATCAAATTCCAAATACGTAATAAAGTTCGATGATTCTTATATTCTATTGTATATAATATGTACCTGACAGTAACGAAAGAATTATTTTGAAATTAAATTCAAGGGAATAAAATTAAAAACATGCACATCAAAAGATGTCAACTCTGTATATTGTGTTTACAAACAACTGTCAATACACCATATCAGTAAACAGACAAAACTGAAAAATATTTGATTCAGAAGACGTTTAACAATATTTTATACCATATAAATAAGTTTAAAAAATATATAAATTATAGATTACCGAGCCTTCATCAAAATTATTAGATACACAAATTTCGTTACTAGCCATTACTGCAAAGTGATAATATAAACAATGCAAAAATTAAAGTTGAAGTTAGTTTTTAATGTGTGATGTTCAACCCATTGCTTTCAAAAATTTTGCTTACAGCACTTCATATTTACTTTGAATTGTGTTGAAGGAATTCTAATACTATGTTTATCACACAATCTAAACAAAAAAAAAAATAAAAATTTAATTTCACTTGCTTAGGATGAAATTTTTAAAAATTAAATTGATTTATAAAATAAAAAGTAGAGAAAATACATTTTTTTTAAATGTTGAAACTAATCTCAAAGAATTACTCGTAATTTCTATTTCTTCCATAAATTAATTTTAAAAATTTCATCTTGACTATCTGTAGATTGTGATAATTTTTGAAAAAAAAATCGTGAAATAAATCCAAAAATTAGTTTTTGGGTAATTAAAAGAAGTTGTTTCATGGCCAATGTCTTGCATGCTTCAAGGCATAAAATATTATAATTTTACAAAATACTATTAAAATTGCTTTCAGGTTACGCATGGATATTTTCCTACAAAATATAAAAATGCTCCCCAATTTATATATAATCTGATCACAAAAAAATCATGCGTATTATGTGCAAACTCTCAAAACTTCTGAACACTATGTAACATTTAAATTTCAACCATGAATTATGAAATCATTACAATTTTCTAGTAATTATTATGAAATTAGAGGACAAAAATAATACTTGATTTTTTTTAAGAAAAGGGATTATAAAATAAAAAGTACGCTGCGTTATTCTGATAAAAATAAAAACAATATCCCCAAGTAGCATAAGGATATTTGCCAATATTCTATCAATGTTGGCTGATGTTGTTTAACACCGACTAATGCCATAGTCTGAACAGCTGATGTTAAATAATATATGATATTCAGAAAATTAAATTTTATAAACAATTTAGGAATTATAAGGAAATGAATTATTTCAGAATATTATGTTTCAGATATATCTTTTATAATTTATGTAAATTTATGGTGTAGGAATTTAAAATTTAATACTTCTGGATCCAAAAGAATTAATTCAATAACATTTAAATTATTGACTTGTAGAAAAAATAAACACTAACCATGATAATATATTCTAAAATTTTTCAAACAAAAATTTAATACCAAAAAGCAAAAATAGGGAGGAAGATGTATTTGCAGATAAAAATCCTGTTGTTCCATTTTGCTCTATTTAGAAAAACTATTATCTGCTTTCTTAAAATATTTTTCTTTTATTTAGTAGACTGTTAGTTGTAGAGATAATAGAATTAATCATTTTGTTTTTCATTTTTCTTTTCTCATAATTTGTCAAAAAATATATAACCTATATAGAGTTCATATACCGGGTGAGCCAAAAGTTCGTTACAATTTTAAAAATTCATAAAAAAAGAAGAAAGTGAGATAAAGAAGTGCGGTTTGCAAGAAAGGGCTCACAAGGTAGTCGGATTTTTTTTAGCAGCGAAAAAAGTTTTAGTTAAAAAAGTCACCTATAGATGGCATTGACATCGAGAGATTCAGCAGAATTATGCAAATTAATCTTGCGAAAAAAGGCTGTGATACTCGAGAATTTCTCATTCGCTTTCAGAATGTTATCATTACCCGATCGCCCGTTGTTGGTGAAGTTGTTCTATTTGAACGGAGAGTCAGCAACTATTGCGATGCGAAATTTTGGAAGACGAAAGGACTGAAGACGAAGAAAGGCCCCATATCGTGTCCTGGAATATTCAAGCTTGTCAAGAGGTTGGAGGAAACTGGCTCTTTGGAAGATTGGCCACGCAGTGGAAAACCCTCGTTGGAGGAGAGCCGAATAACTGCGGTGTAAACCACAATGAATGATTTAGCGGCGGAATCGTCCATTGGGAGTAGCAGTGCTCGCGAAGCTGGAAGAATATTGGATATGCCTCAATCATCGATTCGACGTATCCTCCACGGGATATTGCATCTCTATCCCTACAAACTGTAGTCACTGCAGGAGTTACAACCGGGAGACACAGCTATGAAGGAATCATTTGCCGAGTGGGCTATGACAAGAATCGAAAACGACCCTCAGTGGTTGTTCAACGTTTTCTGGACGGATGAGGCGCACTTCACACTGCACGGGGATGTCAACACCCATAACACTCGTATATGGGCAACATCTAATCCTCGTGAATACAAGACGAAATCTCTGTATCCAGCCAAGTTGACAATGTGGTGTGGCTTCACCTCATCTTTCATTGTCGGACCTTTCTTCTTTGAAGAACCGTGTCCCAGATTGGGCTGGAAAACGTGCACAGTAACCGCTAAGCGTTACCTCACTCTTTTGCGTGACAAAGTCGTGCCCGCATTAAATCAAAGAGGTGTGTTATCTGTAATAAACTTTATGCAGGATGGCGCACCACCACATTATGCCAATCCAGTAAAACGATTCCTTTTGTGTACCTTTAGTGAAGAGAGACTGAACAGTCGAAGTTGCAAGATCGCATGGCCTCCACGATCACCCGACCTCACTCCGGTCAACTTCTGGTTGTGGGGCTATTTGAAATCACGTGTGTACCGTTCACCTCCTTCTACATTGGCCGAACTCAAAGATTCCATCTGTCGTGAGGTTTCTGCAATTCATTCCAACATATTGCATTCAGCTGTAACGGGCGTTGCGAGTCGCCTTAGTTGCGTCGTACACTGTACTGGAGGTCATATTGAACAACTGTTATTATCAGAATAAATGAATGGAGCGTACTGTTGTCCTTTTCATTGTGTTTCGGACAGTCTGCGCCATCTATAGGCGACTTTTTTAACTAAAACTTTTTTTGCTGCAAAAAAAAAAAAAATCCGACTATCTTGTGAGCCTTTTCATGCAAAACGCACTTCTTTATCTTACTTTCTTCTTTTTTTATGAATTTTTAAAATTGTGACGAACTTTTGGCTCACCCGGTATATATATATATATATATATATATATATATATATATATATATATATATATATATATATATATAATTATAAAGCAAAAAATATATATAAGAATATAAAAATACAATACAGAGAGAGAATATACAATACAATAGGAGATCTAGCCAGCGCAAAAGCAGCTAAAGAAAGATTTGCCAATATAAATAAGATAAAACATGAAAAATATGAAATTGGAAAAACAGTGAAATATAAATATGATAAAACATGAAAAATATGGAAAAGCACTGAAATATATGAAAAAGAAGAAGAAAGCATAAGGGCCACGTCTTCATCAGGAGGGAGATGGCCAGCTATGCTAAAAGACAGAAATTTAAAAAAAAAAACATTTCAGAAAAGAGTGTTCTTTCTTTCTTTTAGCGTAGCTGGCCATCTCCCTCCTGATGAAGACGTGGCCCCTATGCTTTCTTCTTCTTTTCATCTGTTTCATATATTTCAGTGCTTTTCCATATTTTTCATGTTTTATTTTATTTATATTTCACTGTTTTTCCAATTTCATACTTTTCATGTTTTATCTTATATATAAGTTATTCAAGCTCAAGTTTTTAAAAAAAAAACTTGAAAAAAATTAAATATTTTTATATTGAGTTAGTTTTGAAAATAATAGTTTTTAATTATTTGTTGCATTCATACTCAAAAGTATCTTAAGTCAATGGATCAAGTCTCATAAAATCAAATTGAACCAAGTCACGTAAAAAAAATATTTTTATTCATTCATATAGTATTTTAGGTTTGATTTGAATTCTGATAATCATTTTTGACCATTTAATTAGTAACTGTAAAATCACTCAACATTTGCAATTTGTCTTCATATTTTTTAGTGCGAATAATAAAAACCGAACTCTAAAATATAAATAAATAATATTTTCTTTAAAATCACTCGCAGCTAATTTTCCATAAGAAAGCAGTAGGTAATTCTGGTGTCAGCTCGTTGAGCATTTGTACTGACCCACTTTCCTTCACATCTATTCTAAGAACCCTGAGAGTAATTTGAGGTAAACATCTGTTAGGAGCAAATTTAAAACTCTCTTTTTGGCTGTTTTTATGGCGTTAGTACTTTAATTTTTCACGATATTACGCGCCAAATCTGGCAGACTGACTAACTTCGAAAGATTGATTGACAAGCAATTTCAACCAATGTTGGGATATCAATGTTTGGGATACTCCCCTCTACAAGCTTTGAGAACTAACACCAGATGGGGCGACAAGACAACAGAA
The DNA here is from genome assembly GCA_030067965.1 of Latrodectus elegans. Lineage (NCBI taxonomy): Eukaryota > Metazoa > Arthropoda > Arachnida > Araneae > Theridiidae > Latrodectus > Latrodectus elegans. The sequence continues at coordinate 79,579,706 of CM057822.1, forward strand.
ATTCTCACGTAGGTCTGGAAGAGCCTTAACGTATATGACGCGAGACCTCTGAAAGCAAACATTCTGAAACCATTGCTGAAATGTTCTAGCCTGTTGGCGGAAGAGTTACAGTCTTGGGAATGCTTTTAGGGGGTTTTCTGGGTTCACTCATTGTTATTGAAGGCATGATGGATAAATACAAGTACACATCTGTCCTTGAGGACATTGTTCAATCCTATATGAGCATTGTCCATGAGCACTGGAAATATACTGTTCAGTCACATTAACGTGACTGGACAGTATATTTCCAGTATATGGTCAGCGTCAATATTTGTCAAATATAGAATACTGAAATTATTTTTTTATTTTTTCTTTCTTTATTTATTTTGCAAAAAGTAATTCGAATCATGATTTTACTTTTTACATTTTGATTTTCCTTTTTATAGATGTTTGGCAACAGAGTGAAAATTTAAATATTCATGAACAAAATATGAGGAAATATTTTAGAAATTAGTTCAAAATTCAGAATGACCCTGATCAGGAAAGTTTATAAAATAAAAGATAACTTGTAAGTTAAAAAATTTTAAGCAAATTGAGCAAATTTATTTTTGAATGTAAATAAAAAAAATGTATCTCTTGTCTTATTTTGAGTTGTCGCAACACCATACTTCTCTATTTCTCACTCAAAGCTGAGCCAGATCAGTTACGTGGGAAGAGCGAGTGGGAGTCTTCTTAATTTAGAAGTAAGCAAAAGCCCCCAAATATTTTATCTCCTGCCCTACAGGTATGATAGACATTTCAACGATCACCTATTTTGTTTGAGTTCCATCTTAAGTAGAAATATACAGTGCATAAATAACATAATACGTAAATGTTTACTGCAAAAAGAAATCAATTCTAAGTAAAATTCACGTTTTTATTTGCCCGAGAGTTTTAAAATAATTATCTTAAAATGTTGGATTTTCTTACACATTTTATGTTTTCATAATTATATTTTAGCAATGAATCAAAATTTTTAATATATGAGTATTTAAAAGAACTAATAGTCAGTTTATAAGTAATGTAATAAAATTCTACAAGATTAGAAAAAAATGTTTTTAAAATAATGTTAAATTGTTTTTTTTTTTTTTTTTTTTTTTTTTTTTTTATTATTATTAAAAGGTTTTGCTAAGCGATAGTTAAAAAAATAAGTTTTATTAAAAATATGTAAAATTTGGAAGACTGACATTGTCATCTTACTACAGAACGATTTGAAAATATTTTGAAATATGTTTTGATTTCCATATAATTGTTTCTTAATAAGAAATTTTTCCCATTATGTTGACAGATTCATATATTTTTCTAAAATAATATGGAAACAGATTCAATTTTATTTTAATGAATTTCCAATACTATATTAATTTTGCACTATAGAAATTATAAACAGATAAAAATGGATAAAAGTTTGTTTTATTTTTAACTGTAGAAATAAAAAAAACTTGTTATAACCAGTTCTACAATAAAAGCAATCATTACAGGAAAAATAACAAAAAGCGATTGGATAACCGCTTATAGACATATACACACTGCCATTTTGTCATTACTGGTAATTTATATTTGGGTCAGCAAAGGATGGTACTGATGCCCTTAAATCAATGCGGGCAATCAAATTACTGACAGAACTGATGAGGCCAAATAGCATTGGGTTCCCAGTAATTGCCTGATTGATGACGGACATTCTAGTGTTTGTTGAGATGTTACTAAGATGATGTCAATATTATCCAAAAAGTCAATATTAAATCCAATTATCTAATGCATTGAGATGGATGTAATCGGTCCGTCGTACCCTCCTGCATTCAACGATCACATATCCGCAATACAGTTGTTTGGTTTCGTCCAACACGACTAACGATTTCTCTGAAGGATAATCCACAGTCTCGGTAGGTCACTATCTTTCCTCTGTGGAACTCGGATATTTGATCAAAAAATGATCACTGTTTCATACAAGACATAATTATCATTTTTTTAAACCACAAGAAAAACACAATAGGCGAAGTTAAAAATCATTGAAATCTCCAAGCCTTAAATAGCGCTTTGAAATGTCACCACAAGTGCGCGTGGTGTGCATCTGTGTTAAAATACTTATCATTTTTATATCTTACCTTCAAGTGATTGCCGGCTGGCAGTTTTCAGAGGTCCCTGGATCTGGCGATCCTCTACCCATATTAGATAGCTGGTTCTTGGTTGGTAAGCTATAACTTGAATCTGATTGGCTTAAAATGAGTTTGAAATTTTAATAGACGGGACTATGGTTATTTCATAAAATTTATTTCAGAATTTAAAAAATTATTATTGATTAATTTATTATTTATATATTTAAATTAAATGAAACTAATAGAATAATAAAGGAAATAGTTAAGGAATAAATTGTGAGAAATAAGAATATTTACATAAGAACAGGTGTAAAGGTATTTACAAGAATTTATACACGCTATAATATTTACAAGGTATAAATTGGTCTGTAATACAATATATTTATCTTTATCTTTTTTTATATATATTTTATGTATTTACATATACATGTATATTAAAAAAAAATCTGTTTTTATATATATTTAGTATGCACACTTATATATGCATTTTTCATCATAATTTTTATTTTAGTTTTTTTTTCCACGTATAGAATGAGATGTAACAAAAAAAAACCTTTTATCCTTTTAGTAGTCTCTTTTTTTTCCATACAAAGAAGTAGTTATCAAACATAATTTTTTTTCTATTTACAGTTTATTTCATAATTATTGTTGAGGAAACTTTGGGCAATATCTGAGCAATGAGAGAGGATGCAATCTATTATGGGTACTTAAGTCATTATAGGACGGAAGGCTAATTATTGTTTCGTTATTAGTTTTATCAATATTTTTAATCACGTTATACATTATTTTCGCGAAGAATTTTCTCAGGGTAGGGATTTTTAATTCTTGTCTGATATTTTTGGTTTCTAATGAACCAGGGGACCTTAACTGCCCATCTGAGGGCTTTATTTTGGAGAGTTTCCAGTTTTTTAATTTTACTGTCGTGGGTATGACCCCAGATAGGGCAGGCATAGGAAATAAATGGTCGAAGATATGCTTTATAAATAAGCACTTTGTTTTCCATGGAAAGTTTTGAATTCCAGTTGAAAAGTGGGTATAATGCCGCTGTTTGCCGTTTAAATTTGTTAATAATTTGGATCAGATGGGGGTGCCATGTTAATTTTCTGTCGAAAGTTACTCCCAAGTATGTACAGGTTTGTAACCATGGTATAATTTCGTTAATGATCTTAATTACACTGGGTGGAAGTAGTCTTTTTTTGTTAAAAATTATGGATACACTTTTATTTATATTAATAAGAATTTTCCATTTAACGAACCAGAGCTCAATCTGTTCTAAATGTTTGTTAAGCGATTCTGTGATATATGATGTTTTCCTACCTTGTGCTAGTATAAATGTGTCGTCTACAAAAAGGTGCAGGGAAGTTAGTGTTAATGTTGGAATGTCGTTCACACAGATAAGAAAGAGTCTTGGTCCCAATCTGGACCCTTGTGGCACGCCAGCTAAGATTTGTCTTTGTGTTGAGTATGTAGTACCAATGCGAACCTGGAACTTTCGTCCCAAAAGATATGAAATTAGTATTTTAATAAGTGGGTCGGGTAGACCAATATTAATGAGTTTGTGTACAAGTCCACCAATGCAAATTCGATCAAAAGCTTTGGCAATATCAAGAGAAACTGCTCCTGTACTTTTTTATGTTGAAATCCCTGGGTGATGATTTCCCCTACTCTCATAAGTTGATGCGTTGTTGAATGTGATTTTCTGAACCCGCGTTGTTCAGGGATAAGTATGCTATTGTTTTCTAAAAATTCATCTAGTCTATTTAGAATAATTGCTTCGGTTATTTTGCTTAGAGACGGCAGTAGACTAATAGGTCTATAGCTTGAGGGAAGACAATTGTCTTGTTTTGGTTTTAATATTGGTACTATTACTGCAATTTTCCATTTTTGAGGAAACTACGTTTTTTTTTATATCTCGTTAATAAGCATTGTAACTATATCTTACTTCCGCTAATGCATGTTGTAAATATCATGTTATCTGCATGCTTTCATCAGGGTGCTGCATTTATGCTGGGCCAGCAGTGTATTTTGGGTATTCTTGAGGAAATTAACAATGCTTGATATTCTTAGCAACAATATATTTTTCTTTTGATTGTTACCAATTTAATATATTTTACTGAGTTAATGTTCAGAACATATGTACTTTTATGAGACAAAATTTGTATGATCTGTATCCATTAATGAGTTGATATTTTCTCAATATCTGCTTACGTAATCATTATTGCAATATCACTTTGAACTAAGCTCTTCTGCAATAAATTTCAGATTAATTGCTTTCTTCATCTGAGTTTATAGTAATTGTAATTATTAACACAAATTAAATCTTACTTATCTTTTAAGTGAAACACAAATTGTTTTGAGGATTTCTTTTATTTTACTGAATTTCCTCAATGTTTTTACATATAATTTAGTGACACTGAATGCATACTGCAAGGAGAATATCTACAGAAGGAATATTTCACTAATAAAAATGCGTATGTTTCTACAAATTTTACTGTCATTTATAAGTAAATTAATCATGTGTTCACACTAGCTTTTTCTACATAAAACACATCAACAAGTTACAATGAATTGATGACTTTTATTAAAACGTTATTACGATAAGTAAAGACTGGTTGATGGAATTTGTTTTGAAGCAAAATGGAAATAAGAATATTATAGATCAGTAGTGGGCAAGCAACTTATTAGCCCTAGAACCAAATATGAACATTGCAAAATTTAAAAAAAAAAAAAAAAAAAAAAAAAAATTGGGAGCCAAATCTGCTTTTTTAGTAAATTTTTATTACACTAAATAAGTATTAAATGAAATAAAACTAAATTTCATACTTAATATTTATTAATGCGAACAATGTGCTTGAATCTCATAGGAAAGTTTGAGAAGTAAGGTTTGTATTCTGTTGTTTTTAATTTTAGGCATGATTCCAAGTTCTCATCAATAGACTTCTCAGTTTACTCTTAATAATGCTCATGATGATTGATGAAAATGATTGTTCGTATATATATATATATATATATATATATATATATATATATATATATATATAAATATATATATATATATATATATATATATGTATATATATATATCTATATATATAAATGTAGAACCAAAAAGGGAAAGAACAGCAAACGCGCGAGCTTTTTCAGCTGATCGTAAGAATCAGAAATACTATTTCAAGCGTGGAAAATGATCATGTCTTCCTTCTCCAGGTCATTCAAAGCAGATCCCTTGTGGTTCTTATTAAGATCACACTTTTTCTTCCACAGTATTTCCAATTCAACAGAAAGACGTTCGAATTTAGAGCGATATATCTCCTTATTTTTTATATCCAGCATTGTATTTCAAAGCTACCAATACCAATTTCAAAAGGAGAAAATTTCATCGTAGATATAACAGGACTTTTGACAAATGCTAAAGTTGCTCTGTTGAAATTTTTAAATCCCTGAAACCTGCTGAGAAATGCTTCCCTCCTATTTAAAATTATTGTTTTAAAATGGTGTTACCTTTTAAAATCCTGAGCAAAAATGAAAAATTGGTTTTTGAATGCTATTACTTCTCTTAACATCGAAAACATTAAGTTTCTTTCCCCTTATAGTTTATGATTAAGCTGATTTAGATGAGACGTAATGTCTACCATGAAATAAAAGTTTTAGAATGTTGATCGTCTCTGTTAGATTTGGATAGTAAACACTCTTCTGGAAGAGAAATGCTTTCATTTCCGGAAATGGGGACGCAAAACGTTCCCTCTTGCTAACCAACGTAACTTGTTATGAAGCAAATCAGCGTACTCTCTCCATTTCTGATAAAGTTTCTTTGAATTGGCGATGATTAAGAGCTTTAGCTGAAATAGAGTTGATAATGCCCATACAACAAAATTTCGTCCAGTAGATGTCAATATGACATCCACGAGATGCACTCTAATCCAGTAGACGTCTTTATCTGGCCCAGTTTAGATCCATGGAACGTCAAATATCCACCCATTATATGCATACGAGATGTCAGCATTGGACGTATTCATACGCACTGCTCTACACTAGGTAGTTTTTATGGATATATTTTAGATGAGGCTTTTCAACTGAATACTTTCTCTGGAGATTCAGTTTTTATCCAGCAGGCAAGGTATGAAAACTTAGCTTTTAATTAATCTTTTTTATACTTTGATTGTGTTAAATTTTTCTTTATTTGCTATGAAATGGTTAAAAAATCTTTGTCTACCAGAAAGTTAAATTTTTCATTTATATCTTATACAAAATATAATAGAATTTTCTCATTGTAATTAAATTAGTACTTTTCAATACATATTCTGAAATGTGTTTTATATTGTTTAAAATAAAACTTTTGCTTTAACTCGTCTTTGTTGAAAACCAATAAAATTAATTGATGTTCGTTACATATTTTTAGAACATAAAATTTTAATTACATATCTGTTAAATTAAGCAAAAAATTCTACATGTTCTTGATTTATAGTAGAATTTTAATTTATCGAAATAAGATGTAATTTTTTTTATCAAGTTTTTTTAAAAAGAATATATTTTTCCGCCTTCCATGGATATTTGTAACAGAGTCACACTTGAGCAGCCAAAGAGCCACTTGCGGGTCTAGGACCGCACTTTGCCGACCACTGTTCTAGATCATCAAGAAAAAGGTACGATAATACTTTATATCAAATCTCAATTATTTTAATTCATTAAGGAAAATATTTTTATAATATAAATAAAGATTAAAAATTATTATCAAATCAATGAACATTGTAATTTAATAGTTCAAAATCTTGGCACAGGTGCCGTATAATCCATGATGCCAAATTCTGAGATTGGCGGATTTACTTATGTATCTAGCAACCTTGTTATTATCACGTCATATATATGGAGACCTATAGAAATTATGCAGAAAATTCTACTTTGGTATTTACGTCACCGTGCACCTCATGATACGTCATCTTGGCAACATTTCTTCATCGCCACACTTGAGCAGCCAAAGAGAAAAATAATTCAGAATTTGGAATCATAGATTATACGGCACCTGTGCCAAAATCTTTTACCAATTTCAAAACGCGAACACAAATGTTTCTAATTACGTAAATTTAATGCAATTTTTGATTTTTTGGGGGACCGTGAAGAAGTCAATTACTTTATTTTCAAGAGCGCAGCTTTTTGGATTCATACGAAAACTTTATACTCGAAAGAAAACGCTTAAAGATTAATGATTTAACATTTAATTGAATGAGCATGGGCTTTAAAATTTTTTGAAACAGATAATTGGGAATATAATGAAAATATAATTTCTAAGGAAAATCAGGCGAAAACAAAACTTTGTAAAAACGAAGTACTTCAAAAATAAAACACTCAAATGTTAATTAACAAAATTTTCAGGGAAAATTATGACCATAGATTTTTATTAACATTAAATATCCATGAGCGCAAAATGAAGGTATCACATGGCTCAAAAATCTCATGTTGACATAAAAAATTATATTATTTATAAGCAAAACATACACGTTCGTAAATTTTTTTTCATCAATAGTTACAATTGTCCAATAAAAGATTTATGATGATAAATATGCAACTAGTTATAATTTGCTTTCTTTTTAACAGCTCTCAAATTAAGTTTTCATAATTAATTAGCATAATTATATTTAGGAGAAAAAAATCAACTTTATACATTATTTTTAAATTTTTTATTCAGCAACTTTTATACCAGATTAAATAAACATAAATACATTTATTATTTATATACATTTATTCATATGAGTATTTATTTAGCACATATAATCTTAAATACTAATTTATCTTAATGGAAAAAGCCTTTTGGTTACATATTAAGACTGGATTTAAATGTTGAATTAAAAAAAAAATTCCATGGCACTACTATGTACTTATTTTTATTTATTTATTTTTTTTTTGTACAAAAACTTTTTAGGAAATATATAATACTTATTCATGGTATTTTATTTATTAGCAAAAGTTATTTTTACAGGATTTGTTGGAGTAATTTTGAAACCTTGAAGAGAATCTTTAGCAGTTGCAGAAGCAAGTTCATTTTCAAATTCTACAAAAGCAATGTCATGCCTTCCTGGTACAAGCCTTACTTCTTTGAATCCAGGAAACCTTTAAAGATAAAAGAGAAGTAACTTATTAATATAATTAATCTAATTAATAATGCAAAATAAAAGGAGGAACCCTATATCATTGAAACTTATTTGATCAAAGAAATTGTTTTATGTTATTTAATAACTGGGAAATATCTAGTGGTAATTTTATAACAATTATTTATTTCATTTGTTATTACATGTCATTAGATACTTTTGCTGTAATGATATAACACATAGCAAATAATACATAATTGATTTTTGATAAATATTTTTTAATTCAACTTCTGAATTAATTGCTTGTTAACTAATTGCTATAAAAATCTTTAAAACACTCCAAATCTGCCACTTTTTCTGAAAAACCAGAGTTGTAGAAACCAGAAAAAATAATTCAAAATTTGATATTTAACTATTTAAAAATATTTAAGTAATGACATTACATAATACATGTGGAAACAATAGAGAACTTTTTAATAAAATTATTATAGTATATTTTAATAATAGATACAAATAATCAGTTGGAAATAGTTTAAACATTAGATAAGTGATGAGCTAATTTTTTGTTGATAAATATATTTTTAGTAGAAAGTATGCTTTTCATATGATGGTCAAGATTCCTAGATTCATTAGATTGATATCTAGTGGCATATCAAATATTATAATGCAATTATTCTTGCAAGACAAAATATAAGCATTCATAACCTACATTATATTTTGACAATGCAAAACTATTTTTCTCTTCTTTAATGATTGCTTTTTATCTTACATATCTAAGATTTTAAACACTTTCATAATACTTGTAAATGAAAGGTTTTAAAGTTAAAAAAAACTCAAAACTGTTACATTTAATCTGTTAATATTTTCTGAGTTCATTAAAATGTTTTAATTTTTATAAGCAACATAATGTCTAACACAACAAAAGGATTTTACTGTTTTGTCTATTAATTTTTTTTAGAAAGAAAGCATTGAAAACTTTACAGAGGAAATTCAGCAGTTATACATCTTTGGTTGTAAAACTGATACATTATTGGGAACAGTTGATACTGGTATTCTAATTTGGTTTTATACGATAATTGATACAATACATATTGTTACATATTAAATTTTTAAATTTAATTTATAAAATAGATATAAAATACCTGTTTTTTCTCATTTTTCTTTTGTTTTTAAATGATTTTGTTCTCATAATCTTCACAATAATTTATTTGTGCAGTTAAAATTGAAATTAATTATTTTTATTTTATAACAATATTAATTTAGTTGATTTTCAGTTAAAAAATGCTTTGAGTAATATTTATTATTATTTTTTTTTAAATAAATTTATATTAAATTTTGTATTTTAGGAAGAAATAAAGTATTCCTTCAAAAGTGATATTTTATTCATTTATATTTTTTAGTTTTATTTCACAGCAATATATCTTAATTAAATATTATGCTTTACTAAAGAATATTAAAATTTAATCCAGGCAATTATTTACTGATAAAAGCACTGTAATAAAATTTATTTAAAATAATGTTATTTGGCTAAAATTTCATACCCTGTCAACAAATAAAAATGGAGTGTTGTAATAATCAAGCTTATTTAAAATACACTATTAAAAAAAAGTTATAAGAGGAGATAGGACAAGTTTATTTATTTTATCACACAGCAAAAAGTTAAGCAATGTAAAAAATGTGATCTTTGTTAATTTTTAGCTCCATTTATTTAACACATTATAATGTACATCAATCATTTTTTACATTTACTGAAGTAATACACACACAATTTTTTCTCAATGTACTAAATATTATTATACAATGTTCAATCAAAACAAAAAGACAAAAATCAACAAAATTAAAAACTTATATTTAATGATAAATTCAATATTGAAATAGTCAAGAAATGTTATTTCTCAAGAGAAAAAAAAATTCCATATAATTTTATATTGGTGGATGATTTAGCAAAATTTAGTGCATCTAAAAAAATATTACTTGATTAAATGTTGGTTGAGCATCTTTCTTTTCTGTTTTGTGGTAGTAGATTAATATAGTTAATGAAAGTCTTTTCTGCAATAAGAAAAAGCTCTCTTCTTCCTGAACTCACAACGAATAGAACTTTAGAACTTTATATTAAGGGGAAGTCTAACTTGAACTTAGAAATGCAAATATAAATACAAAAATGACATGCTTGTAGAGTTCATTGCAATCAATTTTTTTAAAATTTTATTTAAAGATAAAATTCAATTTAAATTGAAGGGAAAAATAGGATCAATATTTAAAAATAAAATTTTTTGAAGATATGTAAAAAGAAGTCTTTGTGAGATGTGTGCAGAGACAACAATAGCATAATTACAAACTTTCTCAGTGTGAATAATTATATTTTTCATAGCAAAGATTTTTCCTCATATATCTCATAAGTGTACCACTGAATGATTTTTAAGATTTTCAATGCTCATAGTACTATAATAAAACACTTAAAGTTAGTCTTACATATGAGAGATTCTAATTGTTTTGCAATATGGAAAGCTCATCAAAAGCTTTCCACTACTATCCAACCAATTTATTGAACACATATTCATTAGAAATAATAAAATTATTTTTACTACAAAATTATTATTTCTATAATATAAATTATTAAATAAAGAAATTCAATCCCTACCAACAAATGTTTAATTATTTGAAATTTTTTATGAATTAAAATTCAAAAGTTCCATGCTGAGTTTATAACGTAAAAACTTTTTGCAGTAGTAAGAATCTGAAAACGTTTTTGTTATCCGATTCTTCCCCTTTTTAAAAAGCTATTTGCTCCAGATTAAATGGTTGAAAGTTTGTGGCAACAACAATTTTTGTAGGTAAGTGCATTTAGTAACTGGCAATAGCAAGAAATGAAGTCAGTTGAGCAGAGAATCAACATAAAATTTTGTGTTTGCTTTGGAAAGAATCCAACAGAGAATTTTGAAATGTTGAAGCATGTGTACGGGTTGGTTTGTTTGTCGCTCAATGGTCATTTTTTGCTCACGAGGGCTAATTAGACCGGGACCTACGGTTTAAAATGGATTCCGAACCACTACAAACATCCTTGTCCAAGGTGGGATTCGAACCCACGAACTGTTGAACCGAAGGCAAGAGCGCTAACCATTCGGCTGCCAGCTCTGCTGCATGTGTACGGGAGTGAAACAATATCGAAATCGCAAACTTTTAGGTGGCACAGTCATTTCAGAGAAGGCAAGGAAAGTGCAGAAGTCAAAGAACGCTGTAGTCATACTGTGACTTCTCATACAGATGAAAACATCAACATGGTGCCTGTTGTGGTATTTGAGAACTGGCAGTAAACAATTTACCAAATGGCAGAATCAATCAGGTTATCAGAGAGCAGTGCTGACTGATATTGATAAAGGATCTTAACATGAACATAACATGTCAATATCTCATTCCCTGCATGTTAAAAATAGATTTTAAAAAAAAAAAAAAACTTTACTTGAATGGAAATGGCATGAGACAATCTCAGCTGTTGACAAAGATCCTTCCTTACTTGGTAGAATTGTTCCTGGAGATGAGAAATGGTGTTTTGTACGACTTGTAAACCAAGAGAGCGTAGAAATCCCCAAAATTTGCATCGAAGCAGAAACTCCTCCAAGATCGCTCTAAAGGAAAGGTCATGCTACAGGTATTCTTTGATATATAGGGCATTCTGCGTCAAAATCCTGCATCCTTTGCACAAGTCACTTCAGAAGGCGAGACAAAAAATGTGAGCAGAGGATTCATGGGTGCAGTTGTAAGACAATGCTCCTGCTGACCAATCTTTACTCATCAATGACTTTTTTGTGAAAATGAAAACAACAGTTTTATATCAATTGGGGTCTAAAAATATATTCCAAACGTGCATCAATGAACTTTACAGGCACTGTCAAAAGTGTGTTGTTCCAGAAGGGTCTCATTTTAAAGGATGATGTGTTTTTGCAATTTAATTCAAAATATTTTTTAAGATATAGATTTGGTGTAGGAACTTTTGAATACTACCACATAATAATCATGACCATTTAGCAACCCAAGCTGATTTTTGATGAGGTGAATTCTCCTTATTCTTTTATTGCAAACACAACGAAAATTGGTATAGGATCAGTTAAAATATTTATAGAAATCCAACTATATATAAATATGAAAGCAAATAGCATCACCACCCACTCTTCCTAGTGGTCAGCATACCTGACCACAGATAGGGAGGTCCTGGGTTTGAATTCCAGTTTGAGCATGGATGTACTACCCCTCTCTCTCGCCTTTGTCATTTCCTTGTATGAATAGTTGCCTACTTTATAAATGGGTACATATGACGTGTGTACTGAGGAAGTCAGACTTCACAATAAATTATGATTCAGTTAGAAAAGTGGAGCAGCGCACCACTATATTGCTAGTCTGGTTGGCATAAAAAACGACATCAAATAGCATAAATCTTTCCACCATTTCAATCAAACATTTAATTTCAGAATCACGAAAAAATATTAAAAAACAAACTTTTTTAAAGTTTAATAAATCATGATAATATGTTAATAAGTATTATAAGTTGAAGTAACTTTATGAACATTTCATCTTACCAAATATCAATCTTTGTAGTCTATGCATTTATAAAAAATGATCAAGTATGAAAGTTTTTCAATCATTCATCTTTAGTACAATTTACTCTAAGTCCCTTCTACTGATTTAGAATTAAAATTTTTTTAATGTTTTATATCTTTCTATTGATATTTCCTTATCATTACTTCCTTCAGATTTCTAATTTTAAATAAAGAGAATGATTTTAGAGAGAAGCTTCATTGTTTACAGCCACCAGTATTTTTTAAAAATAATGCTGGGCACCGGGTAAGTAACTCTTCATTGCAACATGGTTGGAAACTGCTACTTATTTATCATTACCCGGTGGGCACCTGCGATCTAAGTCACAGATACAAAAAGCATTACCCATGTCATAACACCACAAACCCGTTTATAAGGCAGGCTATATATATACATCATCTCAGAAGACAGAAAGAAACATCCATATGCAGACCAAGATTTGAACTCGGTACCAACAGCCTAGGAGTCAAGAACGCTAACCACTCAGCCATTGGTCAGCTACTATAGCTAAATGAAGAATATTAAAGCAATTCTTAATAATCTACTATGAAAAAATATTCATACTTGTATTATATTGACGTGATACAAATATCTAAAATATTTTTGGTCTATTGCAATGCTCGAAATATTTTTCTTTGGACTCATTTCTAAAGTGGGATATATTTAAAGACTATTTGAATGGATAACATCAGAAAGAGCTTAGTTTGCTTAAAATTATAATAGTGCAGGGAACAGTAGTCATGTCTGCAATGATTTCAGGTTTCTTTCATTGGTTTAAATTTTTCTTTCCCAATAAAAAAGGCACACCTTTATATTTGCATCACAGAAAATAGGCAAAAATTTACAATTTTTCATTTACTTTGAATTAGAAGAGAAAAAATTTCATATTCACTTCTATTTTTTTTAATAATATATTTTTTACATTTTTTTTAAAAAAAATATTGTTTATTTTTGATCAGAAATTTTCCTTTGACAAGCATTCTAAATTCCCAATATTGTAAATGTTGCAAATTCTTTTCTTTAAAGAAGATTCTGAAAGACCAAGCCTTCAAATTATTTGAAAATATTGTTATTGCAATCTGTAGCTTTTTCCCAAAAATATTTTTAAAAATTACACTAGATCTTTATTTGAAACACTAAACCTAGAAAAAGAAAATTATAGTTTTTCCTTTGTGATAGCTTATTTTTAGTAATTCCACAAAAATCTGCAATAATTTAAAAATGCAATAAGTAATATTAGAAAAATGCATAACAATAATACATTCAGATGTCATAAAAAAATGAGGATTTCAAAGATTAAAATTTTGTTTAGCATTTCCTTTCTCTAATTATACTACTTCTCCTCTTTTCCTTAGATCAAAATACAATTTAAATACAACAGTATTTTTAATAAAAATAAAATAAAAATACTCACTGTCTAAACAATACAGTTATCATCATTTCATTGGTATCCTTTGGCAAATTAGTTAAGAAAAGGATCTTATTAGGAGGTGGTTCAATATTAGGATTAACAAATGGTTGAGCTGGAGCTGTAAAAAAAGGAAATTTTAATACTATACTTCAGAATACTGTATAATTATACAAGTTTTAAAAATGCTACATTTATAACTACACAATCTGATTTTTCATAAATTATATCATTAATAAAAAAATAATAAAACTATTTTCTATACATTTCATTTATGTTTGATATATTAATATATTTTTCAGATATCCAATAGCTTTATTTATTATTTGGGTTAAATTAATCATTTTATATTATGAGAAAAATACTGCAATGAAATAATTTATAAATATTCATAAATGAAATAATTAAAACAAAATCAATAAAAGTTGGTACAAGACAAAATTAAACAAGAGAGAACTATTCAATAGCATGAATTTATTTATTATATATAAAGGAAGGAAATAGACTGATAATTCAGATTGTTTAAGCAAATGACTTAATAAATAAGTTAATAAATACTATTTTAATAGCTGAATCCCAACTTACAGAAAAATCAGAAAAATTATCTTTGGCAAACATCTACTAAATATGTTGCTGAAGGATACTGTCTTTGCCTTTATAAATTGCAAAACACTTCACTTTGTACAAATTAAAATTTTATTTGGTATATTATATTCATGCATATTTTAAGTTTTTAATATTATTGAACTTATCTTTACAATACCTATTAATTTTCTTAATTTCTCCCATTCATTTGGAATTTTAGAACAATAAAAAATAAATTAACTTAAATATAAATTATGCTATATCAAATAAGCAATAAACTTTACTAACAAGCTTCAATAGTTTTATATATTTTTTAACAAAAAAATTAGTACATTTAAAAACATACAAATCAATTAAAATTTGGATATGAAAATAAAAATCAATAAATTTAATCATTTGAAGATTCAAAATGTTATCATAAAAAATGTTTTCCTCCATAATGCTACAAAATCAGAATGATTCTAGGCTTGTAAAACAATGTCATTCCAAATGTTTTAGTCCTTGGCTTTTAATCCTTTAGATTTCCAGATGTTTATTTTAATAATAGTTAAATTTTTTGTTATATCATCAAACCATTATTTAGGCTTTTCCTCTGGGTCTTTTGTTCACAGATCTCCAATTTTTGCCATTTTTCTTAAAATCTTATTTTCAATTACTTTTTACAATATGAACCAACTATGCTAATGCTAAGATTTAATAAATCAATTTTTTAAAATTTTATTACATGATCAAGTTTAGGATAGTTTTTGATTACACATTGCAGATTAATTACTAATTAATAAAGAAATTCTTAAATTTTTTTTCACAGACTCATAAAGATGAAATGTAACTCATTAAATTCTAAATTTCACTACTATATGTTACAATAGTTTTGATGATTGTTTTATAAGTTTTAGTTTCACATTCTTTAGTAAAGAGTTTATTTTTAAATAAGCCTTTATTTTCTTCTTGAAATCTGAAATTAATTTCTTCAGGAATATTATTACAATCATAAAAATTGATTCAAGGTAAATGAAACTGGATATATTTTAAAATTATATAATGTAAATGCAGATAAAACATTGGAACATAACACTAATTCCACAAATTTTGTTTTATGTTCATCAACAACATCATCAATCTCTTCTGCTGCCATAAAAGGTGACTTGTAAAAAAATTTATGCAAGCCTCCTTCAATCGATAACAATTTCATCAACAAAAGCACACAATTGAATCATTTTATCACTTTAGTTATTCATATTATATTATTTTACATTATTACTTATTTTATTTTACAGTATTTACAAACACAAAAGACTGCGATTAAATATTCTTTAAATATTATAAACATATATCAATATTAATAAGGAATACAATATTTAACAGACATTTTTACATAATGATTTTATAAATAAAATTATAATAATATTATATCTAAAGACATTTTATACCAGGAGCAGTAGGATGAGTTGCAAACACAGTTGGAACTAAGCTTTGAACCATTGCCCCAGGAGCAACACCTGGCAAAAGACCAGGTTGCGCAGGAAATTGTTGTGCTGGTACAGGTTGTTTTGAACTTTTCTTCTTTTTCTTGTCAGTTGGTTCAGGTCTTACAACTTTTGGACGTTCAACATAGGTTCCTTTTAATTTTGCTATGCAATCAGATTCAGTTTTAGCATATTGAATTCTCTGTAAGAAAAAAACTTATACTATATTTAACTCAATTTTAGCACATTTTTAAGAGTAATTACTTGGGTAATTACAAATACATTTGAAAAAATCAGTCTTTCTAATAAATGTTTAGAATAATATGTATATACAGTTTGAACTTGGTAGTTATCTTTAGAGATTAAACAAATTTTTTTTTAAAAGGAGAATGCTTTTATAACAAGCAAAACTTATTTGTCAAAATATAAATTGGAAAAGTGCAATTAACAACTTATTATTTTTTAAAACTATAAACACAAAAGTAAAATTTTTTATATTAATTATTAATTGTTTAAAAATTAGAAATACTACATAATAAGCAAACACACAAACCATTTATAAAACCATCATAGGGATAAACATATCAAACTTTTGATATGTGTACCCCTTCTTTTATAATTTTTCTAATGCTAAGTACCTCTCACAAAAAAAGAAAAGAATATATTTTAATAACAACCAAAAATTCTCCCGCAATGTAATCATTCCACATATACTTTGCAAGGTACAAATGAAATTGATCTGATACTGAGCATGAGTGATTTATTCGCCAAACAAATCTCTCAATTGTTGGCCATATTAAGTATTTCTTAAATTTAATATTACTTTTCCTATTTAATAAAAATTATTTTATGTATAATCTGTCTCCACTTGTCCAATATACAAAAGCAGAAATAAATTTCAAAGTTCACACTGAAATTATTTAAACTGTTACAGCAATGTAAAAACAAAACTTGAATTTTATGTTTTTCATGTTTCCAGTCACAATGGAGAAAGTTCATATTTTTATAATTTTGCTTTAGGCAAAATTTGCATATGGTAGGTCTTTCATAAAATTCAGAATATTAACCACTAAGTGGCTTTTTTCAGAAATATTTTTTTCAGGCATTGATTAATAAACTAACTATTGGAAGTTCATGGAGAAGAGTATATTGAACACTGATGACAATTATTTCTGTTCTCACTAGAAGATGACTCATAATAAATAGCTTTGTTGGACACATGGCTTATTTAATATTGAAGATTCATCTCTGTAAATACTTATCTGTCTGATTGTAGAGATGCCAATCAGACAGATTGTAGGATTTATTAAAGTGTAATAAATCTACAGTGTAATAAATATTTCTAGCTATTTTTCATCTCTAATATTAAGTCATCAAACCTCTTAAGTCAACTTCTTAAATGCTGAACACTAATGCTCTGCTAATGTTAGAATGTAAAAACTTGAAATAACCAATTATTGCAGACCAGGTTGCTTTGATGGTATTAGTGTGAACACCTGTACACAAGTCTTTAAACATCAAACTATGGTTAAGCATTAGAAACCCTTATTTGAAAGACAGTTAAATGCTTTCCTGCAGTCTGATATTATAACAGAACCTGGAAGAATCATTTTATAAACTTAAAATAAACTTTCAAAATAAATCTCACTTAATACATTTTAAAACAAAAATTTCCTTTTAAACTTAAATATGAAATTGATAAGCTTTTAAAATAAATTAAATGCTTTACTGTTTAAAATTCAATTTAATGGAAACAAAACATGATTAAAAAACTTCATGGTTATTAGCACTCCAAAGAAATTACACATTTTCCTTTGGAGTGTGACCATGAAGTTTTTAATTTAAGTAGCATAATAAAAAACACAATCATGTTGCATAATAAAATGTAAAAAACGTTTCAACACAGTAAGCCAGTTTGACGCATAGGTACTGCCTTATAGGATTTAATTCTCTATTGGTATTAGGAGCCTGCAGGATAATAAAATGCACAAAACTGGTTTACTGTGTTCAAATATTTTCTTGCATTCATATTATATAACATTCTTTCTATAACGCAATGTGATCTTGTACATGCTTGAAATTTGTTTGTGGTGCCAGTAATCCTTGAAACATTTAATCAATGGTTTATTTTCCCATTAAAATTTAAGTTTGTGAAGTGGTTGATTTTATATTTGTTTATATTTTGATATTTAAATTTGAATAGAAGTTTGAATTGAGTTTTTGCCTCATGTTTATTAAGTGAAATTTACATTGAAAATTTATTTTAAGACTATTTCTTTATAAAATTTGAGTTGTAACATTTGTGTATAGCTAGAGCCAGAAAAGTATGGTAGTGAAAAATATATTATTTTTTTTTTAAAGTTCTCCAAATGATGATAAGATAAGCAGTTTTACTTTATTTGTAATTCAATTAAAATGACTGTTGTATGTAAAAATTTATGTAATTTATTGAATATTATGTAAAATGTATAGCACGATTGATTGATTTTGTAAGGTTTACTGATGCAAGGTCCAATATTGGACATTTCTGCACCGTACAATATTTAAAACTGAAGGCGAAAATTCTGTGTTAAGAGACTAGTCATATGTATATAATGGAATGTGTAAAAAGTTTAAGAAAAGCATATGTAAAGATTATTTTGGATAAAAAATCTTAAATGGAATTCAAGAAACCTATTGCATGTAAAAATGCAAACAAATTTCTATGTGGTTTAAAGCCAATCAAGTCGGATAAAATTAAATTTGTGGTATTAAAAAATACAATGCGTAAATCATTGAAATTAGGACAGACAATTAAAATGTGATGTACCGTATATGGTACATTACACATGTCACAGATTGGAGCACTCCGAGACAAGAATAAGTGCTTGTGTGTAAATCTAGTATGTCCAATATGAAGCCGTGTGAGTTTTACATCAACTCTTCGCATGGGAGCAACTGGGAATGGAAGGATGTGAGAGGATATACTATATAATTTATTGTTTTTCTGCAAGTCCCATGTTTTTTGCCAGTGGGAGAAAATAAAATCTTTGATAATTTGCTTAATGTCAAATAATGTTAATGGAGTATGCAAAATATCAGAGGCATTTTTAGCAGCATTATCAGCAAGTTCATTCCCAGCAATACCAACATGACTTGGAACCCAACAAATCAAGATGTCAAATCCTTTATTCTTTAATATATTTAATATATCCAATATTTCCATAATAATTGGATGACACTTATCATTAAAATGATCTAATTGCATGACCACACTCATGCTATCTGTATAGATACAGTATTTTCGATAAGGGCTAGAATGTATTATTTCTAGAGCACGTTTAATAGCAACAGCTTCGGCTGTATACACAGAATATGATGCATGCAGTTTATAGCTGTAAACTGTATTTCCAACAACAATACCACAACCAACATGACTACTTGATTTTGAGCCATCTGTATATACAGAGATGTGGGAGGAATAATGAGAATGAATGTGTGAAAATAATTGTTGCAAAATAAGGGGAGATGTAGCTGATTTATTGTATCCAATAAAGGGTTTGATTATATTGACAACAGGAATATTCCAAGGAGGAAATCCTAGAGCATCTGTAGCTTGAACATGTAAATCAGGAAACTCGGATGAAGACAGGAATGAATTTATGCGTTCATAAAATGGTAATATGTTATGTGGTCGTGCCTTCTTAAAGAGGGCCTTCTTAAAGAGGGACAAGTAACCATTGATATCAAAGGGTGTTGCGATACTGATAGCATTTTAAAATAGTAATGTAGAGAGAGTTGCTTACGTCTCAGATCAAGAGGTAACTGGTTGCAAATTACATAAAGGCTATGGACAGGAGATGTCCGGAATGCTGCAGAGCAGATTCTTAAAGCTGAGTGATGAATAGGGTCTAATTTGTGCAAAACTGATGATCTGGCTGATCCATAAACTACGCTACCATAGTCAATTCGCGATAGAATAACTGACTTATACACTCGGAGTAATGCTTTACGATCTGCACCTCAAGAGGTATTAGAGAGAACTTTCAGAAAATTTAGTGATTTTTCGCATCTTTTGCACAAATCTAAGATATGTGGTAGGAAGGTTAACTTTTTATCAAATATAAGCCCAAGAAATGATACCTGATTAACTACGGGAATAGTTGTGCCTGATATCTTAATTTCTGGATCAGGATGAGGCCCAGTTTTTCTGCAAAAATGGATACATTTGCTTTTACAAGGGGACAAAGTATGCCCATTTTCATTACACCAAGCAACTAGATTATTGACAGCAGTTTGTAATTGCCGTTCAATCAGTCGCATATTGGAACCTTGGCAAGAAATTTGGAGGTCGTCAACATATAAAGTTCCATGGACAGATGGTTGCAATACATGAAGAATGTTGCTGATGAAAATATTAAAAACAGTAACACTTAAAACACTTCCCTGAGGAACCCCCTCACATTGGATAAATGGATTAGATAAAACAAATCCTATACGGACATTAAAAATGCGAGAATTTAAAAAGCTCTGAATAAAAATGGGTAAATTTCCTCTGAAATTAAAATTATATAAAGTTTGAAGATTTCCATAACGCCATGTCTTATCATAAGCTTTTTCTATGTCAAAAATTATAGACACCAAATGATGTCTCCGTACAAAAGCATTCCTAATTTGTGTTTCTAGGTATGCAATATTGTCCACAGTAGATCGACCTTTCCGGAAACCACTTTGATAAAGTGATATGTACTGATTGTCTTCAATTGCATAAACAAGACGGGCATTGACCATACGCTCCAAAGTTTTAGCAAGGCAACTTGTAAGAGCAAGTGGACGATAGTTTTGAGGGTTAGCTGGATCTTTCCCAGGTTTAAGAATTGGAATAATAATTGCTTTGCACCAGAGACTGGAATAGACATGTTCATTCCATATTCTATTGAATAGAAAAAGAATGTTCATTAAAGATTCATGATTAAGATGACAAAGCATCTTATATGAGATACCATCTGGTCCAGGACTAGTATTTTTAGTCTGGGACAGGGCTCTCTGCAATTACAGCAAGGAGAAATTGCAATTATATGGATGTATGGCTTTATCATGAAACTTTATAGGCTTCTTTTCAGCTTGCTCTTTGATTCTGAGAAATTTAGGATTATAAGAGTCTGAACTAGATACCTTTGCAAAAGTTTCAACTAAAAGATTGGCGATATCATATTGAGAAGAAATTGTGTCAGCTCCTGTGCGTAGTATTGGGATAGAGAAGTCCCTATATAAACCACTGGAAGCTTTAACTTTCTTCCATAACTCTTTGCTTGAAGTTGATGATGTGATGGAGGAAACATATCTTATCCAAGATTCTTTTTGACTATTTCGCCGTATTTGACGAGCAAAAGCTTTAGCTTTTTTGAAAGCCATGAGGTTTTCCATGGTAGGGCACCTGTGAAAATTGCCCACAACTTTTTTTGTTTTTTGTATGATACTTGGCACTCATGGTTCCACCATGGTTTATGATATTTGCGTGGAATTGGGGAGCGCTTGGGAATTGTGTTTTTGGCAGCATCTAGAAGTGTATTAGTTACTTTTTGCACAGCATCATTGATATTATCACTTCTAACCATGCTGTCAGTAATAGCTGCTAAATGAGTGTAGAGAGACCAGTCTGCACGATGATAAGAATAAGAGGAGTGGAAGATTTGTGGTCTGCTTATACCAGTTTGATTTATAATTAAAGGAAAATGATCACTGTTATATAAATCCTTATCAACATTAAGATTTAATGAAGGTAGAATTGATGGAGAACAAATAGCTAAATCTAATGAATGAAAAGTTCTTGATGGTTGATGGAAATAGGTTATTTCTGTGGAATTTAGAAGGCAGATATTGTTATTAGAAATGAACTGTTCAATTATATTGCCACGAGGATTCATATTATCACTTCCCCATAAGGTGTTATGACCATTGAAGTCACCAAGTAGAATAAAGGGTGCAGGTAGTTGATCAAGCAAATTGTTTAAATCGCTTTCATGGATGATCGCATGGGGAGGTAAGTAAATGCTACAAATAGTAATGAGAGATGTAGAGTGTATGCGTACTGCAACAACCTGTAATGAAGTGTTAAGGGAATGTATAGTGCTAGGAATATTACAAGATACAAGAATGTATACACCTCCAGAAGTTGAATCATGATTAACATCTTCCCTCACACAATTATATCCATGCAATTTTAAACTGTACTGAGGTTTCAAAAATGTTTCTTGGATGGCAAAACAAATTGGATTATACAGATTTATAATTGTTTTTATATCTTCTATATGAGTGCGAAAGCCTCGACAATTCCAAGAAACGAAGGTTCCCATTAAGCTCAGCTGAATGCTCCGGCATTAGAGCACGCCATCTGTGATTCAGATGAATCTCCACTTAGGAGTGTTTCATCATCTGATGGGTCTACATTCTTTATATCTGTCTTGGAGGCATTTGAGCTTCTTTTACTCTTTAAATATGATTTATGAAGCCCTTCTTTTGCATTCTTTAACTTTAGGGATCTTTGAGACTTAGATTTTGCGAAAGACAGTGAAGAAATTCCTTTTGGAATTGGTGAGACATTTATGTTAGAAATATTTGAGGATAAGTTTGAAAAATTTAAGAAATCTGTTTGGGTACTGCAAGATTTCATGACTTTTTTAACTGCTTGTGAATAGCTAATACCTTGATTAGGGGTATGGGATGACACTGTTCGCCTGGCTTCAGGGTAAGATAAGTTTTGTTTTATTTTCACAGTAATAATTTCCTTTTCTAATATCCAGGTTGGGCATGATCGGGAGTATGAAGGATGTTCACCACTGCAGATGACACATTTTTCTTGTAATTGACACGGACTACTGTCATGTCCAACAGATGCACATCGAGCACAAGTCAAATGTCCCCTACAAGTAGTTTTTGCATGGCCAAATTGCTGACATTTAAAGCAACATAATGGATTTGGTATGAAGGGGCGAACACTACAATTTAGATAGCCAGCTTTAATAGATTGACGTAATATAGGAGTAGCAAACGTGAGTATAAGGTGTTTAGTTCTTATAATTTTACCCTCTGTTCTGATTGTAATGCGCTGCACACGTTGTACTTTTTGGTCAACAAGATTATCCAAAATTTCCTCCTCTGAAATATTATATAGATCATCTGCTGAAATTACTCCCCGTGTAGAATTTAGCCTACTATGAGGACATACCATAACATCTATATTACCAAGGCATTTTAGTTTTAGGGTGACTTTGGCCTGTTCAGTTGATAAAACTTCAACTAAGAGATCACCAGATTTCATCTTGCGAACATTTTTTACATTTCCAACAGTACCAATAAGACACTTATTAATTAAGAAAGGAGAGACATTGTCAAAATTGCCCTCAGTTCTTTTAATAACAAAATATTTCTGATCCTGTATCATTTGTTGCTCCATAGGGAGTATAGAATTAGAAGTACATTCCACAGAAATAGGTTAATTACTTCAAGGCCTGACTGCACCACCCACCATCGAGCCCAACAAGGGGATGCAGTATACCTGCATCAGTGCTAGCCAGACCTTATACGCTTTCGATACATCCCTGACGTGGCCTCCAACCTTATCGAGTCACACAGCAGATATATGATCGCTTGATCCATGGAAGCCGATTGGCATGCTGAGGACCACAACATACCTCCCGTTTACCTGAAGCAGAGGCCAAAGTGATGTGTTGGTCTCTGAGAGCCTCAATCACCAGGACCCTCTTTTCCAGGGACACGGGTCTCCACGCACGGCAAACACGCGGGTGATTTAGTCCCCAAAAGAAGCTAATAGCAACAGTGCGGCAATAACTACTCAAGGGGAGCCCTCAACCTCTTTCGAGGCAACCACACTGAGGGAGAAAAGGAAGAAAAAGCAGCAGAGTAAAGGAGAGAAGAAAATAAAGATGAGAAAAGATCACTAGGGTACTTCGGGATTGTGACACCCGTGTTTACCTAAAGAAGGTAAACCCCCTGAGGGGAATGTTTAGCACAAATTTAGATTTACTGTGAACAGGAGTTTTCATCAGAATGTGTGTTTAGTAACATAATCCGAAACAGAAGTTTTATCCTAAAAATGCATTTATTTACACTATAGTCTTTTAGCAGCAAGCACTGCACAGTTATCTTGCCAACCTAAATTACATCGATATGCACAATACTTGTTACTGATATCTGATATCAGCTATCCTTCTGTGTTCCTGTTCACTTAATATCCATAAATCTGAATTTTGTATAAAAGTAGCTGTTGAATGCCAAAACATAATCAGTTTCGGATGATGACTTATTGCAATATCAAACTAATTCTCCGATTAGTCTTTCACATCGGCAATCCACTAGCCAAATGAAGAATATGCAAACCAAAACTAGTACCTCAGAATTGAGAATGGCAACAACATAAAATGTTTTATTTTCAACCTATGCAAATGAGCAGTGAGTATATAAAGGGGAGTTATTGGCTAATATCTCAACAAGATTAAGTTTATCAAGTAATTAGTACAGGTACACAAAGATATGCCTAATATTGCTGAGATGGAAGTTCGATTAATTTTGCTCATCAAATACTGCTTCTTCCCGAGCATGTTTAATGATCTTCGCCCTCAATTTGTACCTCTTGTGAGTGATTATAGATATGGAAATTTCTGAATTTAAGGCAGGTATTTCTCAAAAGTTTATTTAACATAGATTGTATTAAAATAAATTTAACCTTTTGAAGTTTTAGTTTTATAATGCTCGTTGTTTATTTTCAATAATGAATGTCATATTTTGAGATTGTATATTATTACTGAACTGCTAATATGCATGTCAGCCTTAACAAAACTTTAATTTTGCAAAATAATTTTTGTAAATAGTTATTGTTATTGAATGAATTTAATTTTGATTTTAAAATCCTGTCATTATTATTTCAACACATACTAAGAGTAGATGTAGGTACTTACAAAATAGTCAGTCCGTCCACAGTTACCAGATTGAGCTCAAACATCAAAATTTGGAATATTTCATTATAATTACTTACTACAGAAGTATTTAAGTGCTAATAACTATAAACTAATCTCCTACAGACTACATAAAAGCTAAATCTGTAGGGTAAAGAAAGTGAATTTTTGTGAAAATTCAAATTAAATAAGTAGTGGCACCCACTTTAAAAAAAATTTCAGTGTAGCACAGTTTACCATAGACACAATTGAGGAATAAAGCTAAATCTAAAACATAAATAAAATATACTCTTATGAAAATTCATATTTTAATTAAATGGGCAATGACCTCCAACTTATAAATCACAGTAGTGCAATCTAGCCCCAATATGATACAGTCAATAAAAATAAATCTAAAACATAAACAAATATTTTTATAAAAATAACACTTTTATATTAATCAATATTACGCCACACTAAATAAATCTAAATACCAATATAATTATAAATAATACTTAATATATATTATATACAACAGTAAAATAATCAAATAAATAAAATAGTTTATTTAATCATTTCTTGAAGAATCATTGGCACAGGTATGCTACAATTTTCTCAGAATTACTATGTGGCCATATATATTCAGTGTTGAAAATAATAATTCAAATAAAAACAATATAAAAATTAATTTATTTTATAAACTTTTAAAATAAATATTACTTAAGAAACTGAAAACAAAAAATTCACTGCAAACTAATATTCATTAGCTTAACTTTCAAAAAAATTTCAAAATATATACATTAAATCATTGATTTCAAATGTGTGTGCTCAGACTGTATAGTGAAATAAAAACATATTACTAGTCAAATACTTCAAGGGTTGCTGTCAATCTGTACCACTTTTTAAGTATCTATGGGCAGATGTCATTTTACCAATACCCACCATTAGGCTAATTGCAAAAAAATAATTACTACGATAAGAAGAACTGCAAATATAAAATTTTACTGCAATTAATGAAAGGCTAGCTATTGGTTTAAATACCTATAAAGTATTTCATTCTAATAATAGAACTTTTAATAATTAAGAAACTAATAACATGCAAATAATGAGGCTTGCATAAAAATAGTAAGCCTAATTTATTGATACTAAACATAAAATAATTACATAACATAAATTAAGTTTAAAATTTGAGAATAGATAGAATAAAGATATCCCAATTAAATAACTCATAATAATTACTAACAAAAATAAGTAAAATATAATACCAACGACAATAACAGTTCTTAACTAAAACTATCAGACATCAGAGTTTGATTTTCTGAATCGAGTTCTTTTAAAAAACATCTGGGATACGCCCCCTTGACGATCTGGCATGCATTACATTAAGTTAATAATTTGATTATGAACATAGAAATGCCAGATCGGCAAAGTAAAATTTTAAGTGTCAGTAATAAATAGTATAGGAGTATGCCGGTAAGGCATAGCAGAAAAATATAATTGAAAATAACGCACTAGTAAAATGAATGATAAGTATATATATGGTGATAAGAAAAATTAAATAGGACTGTACTAATGTAACAGTTACAAGCACACAAAACAAATTCGCGGATATACAAGGCCACAATGCATTGTAAAACGAAAGTTATGTCATACAAACGTATTCTGCGCTGTAAGCCTGTTTGGCGCATTTTATCACCAGAATTAAATGGTAATTCTCAGCCATTAATTGTACCAAAAATTGTTACCTCACATTTTCTTCCAAACTAAATTTTTCTTTAAGTTTTATTTTGATTAAACATTTTTTATTTTATCACAATTTGAATATAAAAAATACGAAAAAGTAATGTATGTATACAAAATCAAACTTATCCTTATCAAATGTTTTCTAAAATTTATAATGATAAATACTTACCAAAGGCTTTTCATAAAAAGGAAATCCTTGCATTGATCTGAGAGCTTCACTAGCACTTTCATGTTCTTGGAATGCTACAAAAGCTTGCCCACGCATTTTTAAATTTTTTGAAGCAATAATATCAACAATAGGACCAAATTGGGAAAATACAGCATATAATGACTTCTTAAGATCTATAAAAATTAAATAGTTTAGAACAAATAAGAGTTCTGTGAATGAAAGGTTTGTGACATTTATACTTATGAATGTTTCACAGTTTTTATAAAGAACTTAAATAATGCAAAAATACATAGCCTTATATTATTAAAATATTTAGAAATTCTACAAGCATATTTAAATATGGAGTGTGCATATCTGAGAGCTTTCATAGATATGGTTATGTATATAAAAAAATTGCTTCTATTTCACCGAATTAATTCAACTTTATAAATCTAAATTTGAAGGAAAATTATTAAATACAGTTACATTGTTAATAATGCCTATGGTGAAAGATTTTTCTAAACTGAGACTGCTTAAAATTTATTTTGGAAAAAAACGTGCAAAATGAAATTTAACTCCTGTAAAGCTTGAATCCGAATGAAATAGAGGCAGAATAACATAGATTTTTTAAAATTTAATTTCATAAGAGAAAAACCAAATTTAATATTAGTCCCAAGAAGTAGGAAACTATGCCATGCAACAGCAGTAATTTACAATATTTTATATATATTTAGTTAAAACGTGATATTTGAGGGTAAAGTGTTCATATATTGGAATGTGGAAAATTTTACCTTGTAACACAAAGCACATTATACATATTAGATATGTAATAGTTTAACAGCTTTATTTAAAAAATTATTTTGGAAAAATCCAAGCACACAATACAGATTTGGTTTGATTTCAAATTTTCATGCAAAACACTGCATATCATTCAATTTATTTGGATATTGCATTTGAATATATTTATTTATTACAAAAATACTATAAAGTTAAAAATTATTAAATTATTTTCACATACTTATAAAAAATTACATTCAATAAAAATAAATATAAAAATCATTTGATAAGTTAGTATTGTGTGCCCCATATATAAAGAGATATGATATGAAATGTAAAAATTATAGAAGAATGAAAATTTACTATGTGTGGCATATAAGATCTTTTCAAAATTTTTGTTTAATTGTTTATCACCAGTTGCAAATAATGTGATTGGAGATTATCAATGTGGCTTGTAAAGATGAAGGTCTATAATTGATCAGATTTTTTCTTTAAAACAGATTTAAGAGCAGTGATTATGGAATAGATGTACTTATCATTTGCTTATAGTTTTCAAAGCAGTTTAAGATAGTATTGATATAATAGGGTTAGAAAAGGCCCTATTTGACTTTGGGGTGCCAAAAAAGTTAATTAATTTAGTGAAGATTACCTTTATGTGAAACTTTTTATTTATGATTACCTTTCCTATACACATTCAGGCCATTTGAGATCCTTAATAGTGTCAGAGAAGGTGATGACCTTGCATACCTTTTATTCATCATGGCAATAGACAGAATTGTTAGAGTGGGCAAGTCTGATTGCAACAAAATTATGTTTATTAGGTACAGCTAGCTTCTGGCATTTGCAGATAACATAAATACCATTGCAAGATCTGAAGATTTAAAAAAAGTCTTTTCTGGTTTTGGTTTAAGCCATGGGCAAAATGAAGTTAAAAATAAATTAAACTAAATCAAAAGTATTGTAGAGAAAAATAAAATCCTGATAGGTTATTAGAAGTTGGTAATTATAAATTTAAATTAAATAAGTTTACCTATTTGGAATAAGTGATATTGTAACAGCTTAACGACTGAGATTAGAAAGCAAGTTCTAATGGATAATCAATGCTTTTACAGCTTAAGAGATATATTAAAACCAAACCTTACTAATAGGAAAACAAAACTCTTGTTGTATAGGACTCTCATTAGACAAATATTGATTAATACCTTTGGATCATCTAACATCTACAAAGGGGGAAAAGGCTCTTTCAATTTTTGGGGAGTCTTAAAAATCACTGTGTTGGAACAAAAAGTATGAAGGAGGAAATAAAACCTTGAATTATATATTCTTTGAAAATGGTGATATTGTAAAAATTCATTAAACTTAAAAGAATGAGATGGGCAGGACAACTTTTAAGAATGGATTCAACAAAGATACAATTGAAGATTTTTAATTGTACCTCTTTGATAATTAAAAATTTTCGATGGAAAATTTTTAATTTGTACCTTCTAAAAATAAGGTGGATTGATATTTTAGATATAGATTTGAGGCATCATTCGTATTAAGAACTGGAGAATAATAGCCATAAAGAGGGCAGACTGGGGAAAGTTTCTGCAGAAGACCAGGACACATAAAGGGTTGTTGTGCCAGATATGGTGTGAAAAATCAATACTATTTATATTTGATCAGAATATTTACAAAAATTTTAATTAATTGAACAAATACACATACTTGAAAATACACCACACAGTACTAAACACATATTAACAATAGCCCTATAAATTTAAAAATCAATAACATAAATAACATCAATATTTTATAAAAAATCTGGTGCCTTCTTGTTGTTGTAGTGTGACAAGTGCAAAGAGGGAAAAAAAAAGCTAAAAAGAAGACAAGTCCCTGGCCACATCTTCAGTTTTTTGGCATAGAGGGTGTCATGGCAGCAATTGGGGTCGATGCTGAAGAAGGTCGAAGTTACAGAGATGCTTCTGATCCAATGGAACTCCTATGCAGTGCTTACATTTTGTGTCTGTTCTAGATACGTTAGGCATGATTTTAATGCAAAAGTCAATAAAAAAAGAAGACAAGTGCAAAAGGTGCTTTCTAAAAACAGTCAAAGTAATACAACCACTCACAAACTATACTAAAGCTATATAAATAATGTTTAAAATACCCATTCTTATACTAAAAACCTACAGCTAAATCTTAAAGATCAATACAATGATAAGTAATTAAACTGTAATTTACTGTGACAGAATGCATTCTTACAATTTTATGATATAACTTGCATGAAATTTGTTTGGAGTTTTAGTGATCCTTGAAGCATTTGCTGTTTTATTTTTATCATTTATGGTTGAAATTTAAGTGATTAAAGTTATATTTTAGAATGAAAATGGATCAAAGTGAAAAATTTAAATTTTATTATAAACAGATAAGAAGCAAAAGGCAATAGTGATGAATTGAATTTGCATTTTTAAAATTTTTCTGTAAGTGAAGATTAAGTGAATACCTTTATTTTATGTGTTATTTGATTAAAATTGCTGTTACAGGTAATAATTTATTGAATATCATGTTGACATATCTGTATTTCGGTTTACTGTGAATTGTAATACTTGTTAATTAGAAACTTTTTTCCAAAAATATGTTAATTATTTCATTGATTTAGTTTTATTATCTACTTTTTTCCAGAATAAATTGTATTTACACTGATGTTGTTTAAGATAGGCAACACTGCCCAGTTAATTAAAAATAGAGTTTTCATACAAATGTAAGTTATTGATTTAGCTTTATTGCCTAGTTGTCTCTTACGCCAGATAGCATATGTACTAACTTTTTTTAAAGCAGACATCACTGCTCAGCTAATTAATTAAAACTCAAAGTTGCAAAAACATGTTATTCATATCACTGATTCAGTTTTATTGCCTGGTTGTCTCTTGCTCAAGACTATTTGATGCATAATCATTTTACAGTTGATTTGTAAGATTAGTTTCTAGTTATTAATTTTGTAATAATTATATAAAACATTCAAAATTTTGATATTTGAACTCTAAAAGAGCACAAGGTTCAATGTTTAAAGTTTGAATGTGACCAAAACTTTAAAAACCACATATTGCACGTTATGCTATAATTTAGGTTGGCAAGATAACTGTACAGTGTTTAGCATTAAAATTTTAAATTGCAGCAAACCTGTACCAGATAAAGAATTTTTACCGAACCAACTTTCCTATTAACGAATTATCCCCACACATACTTCTAGTTTTAATTAATCACAAAGTCTAATTCAACAAGAAACTTATAAATCTCAAATTTTTTACATTGTACTTAATAAATTAATTTAATACATGAAATAGCAAATTAAATTGAAAAATATTTAGAATTATTCATCTCATCACTTCACACATTCCAAATTAAAAAATTCAACATTGAAAATAATTTTCAAAAGTATAGATTTAATTTCAAAAATAACCTTGAGAAACATTAATTACCAATTAAAGAGAATTTTAAAATTGTAATAGCTAAAGGACATCTAATTAAATTTCATATTATAAAAAAATAATCAATTTGAAATTTCTCTCTCTTATAAAGAACATAATATTTGAAACATAAACTTATGGGGAAAATAAAATAAAATAAAACATAAGTTTTAGTGTTTACTAAAAGTCTAATTACGTTGCACACTGCTAAATATGTCATAGGATTGCCAAAAGAATCCTTTTTTGTACATTTGACACCTGCTCTAAGTTCCAATATTAAGCCAATTATTATTTTCTTTTCAAAATATAAATGTGTCCAACACACAATGTATTCACTGATACTGGATATATTCTTATGTATGTATCAGTTTATACACTTTTAGGTTAATTTATAATAATTTTAAAGGTATAAGTTCGGTATCCCCATATATGATTTCTCACCAAATCTGGCACCCTTTGTTTTAATCATAGTGTTGCTGATTTCAGTTTTTGTTACTAATCTTTTTACGTTATATATGTGTTTTTTCAGTGGCAACACTATTTTAGTTTTACTTTGAGTTTCTTTGTTCTATGTTTCCATTGCAATTGGAAGCCATTTGTCTTCTGTTTGTTGTTGGTGCAATTAGAGGATTTCCCTCAGTTATGTTTCTTTGTCGCCAGTGTCCAATCATCGTAAATTTTTCTTTTTTACAATTTCTTTT
This sequence comes from Latrodectus elegans, assembly GCA_030067965.1. Lineage (NCBI taxonomy): Eukaryota > Metazoa > Arthropoda > Arachnida > Araneae > Theridiidae > Latrodectus > Latrodectus elegans. The sequence goes on from CM057822.1 coordinate 79,611,703, forward strand.
ACATTTTTTCTTTTTATTTGGTTAATTTATTATATGTATATTTTTATTTATTCATCAATTTTATTTAAATACTATTTATTTTTTTATTCTATTCGTATTTACTTATACAGTGTATGTATTTAAAAAAAAAAAAAACTTTTTTCATTTTTTTTTTAAATTTTAAAAAAATGTAATGTTTGAAAAAAAATTTTTTTTTTTTTTGCTTTTTTAAAATTTTATAAAGTGTATATATTTAGAAAAATATTTTATGCATGCAATTTTTTTTACTTTATTGAAATGTGACACTGGTGACAATGAACAAAATGTCAAAATAAATATACCAATCAGTAATCAGCTTAACTTTATATCAAGTAAGTCCATCATTTATATTTATTTCCCTTTTTACATTTTTCACAAGGCTTATTTTTTGATCGAACTTCGAGAAATTTCCCGTTTTAATAAACGCACGCTTAGCTTGGCGACGAAAATAATTCGCAGCGTTCACCAATATATGGGGATACTGAACTAGTTCTATTTTAAATAAGCAACAATGTTCCGAACTTGTAAAAAAATTTTAAAAATTATATTTAAGTAAAACAAGCACGAAACACAAAATCATTAGAAAAAATCTTTTTTTTATCTACCTTAATTGCAATTTAGAATAATCCTGGAATTTAATACTGTCAATTGTTAAGATGAAATTGTACACAAGGCATTTCTGTATAGTGTATTTTAATAAGCATTATTTACCCTTTTTAATATATTTGTGGCTGTTTATCACTCCAATATTTAGAGTTATTATGTAGTATATATTTTGTATTATATATTAGAAAATATTTTACATCACAAAACTATAAGACAGTTTGTAAAAATATTAATAAAATAGCTATAAAAAAATACGTTATTAATTTATAATTTATCATACCATATAATTTTTTTTATATTTTATCCCAACACAGACAACAAAAAAAAATTAGAAGTTAAAAAACATTTGACTCAGGGAAGTAGAAAATTGTCTTCTTTACACACAACAATCAAATATCTTGGATAAAGACCTTACAGTACCTGGTAAATGGTGTATATTAAAACAAATTTATTAAATATTTTAAAAGAATAAATATAAATACAGTAATATTGAAAACAATAATCAAAATATGAAATCAAAATATTTTTAAAATAATAATTGCCATACCATCCTTTTTTATCTTTTCATTAAGATTATTTATATAAATTGTATTTCTGTTCTCATGCATTTTATTAATGTAAATAAAAATTCACAGAAACAATATATAATGCTCAAAAATAACAATATATGAAAAATATTAAAGAACAATCCTTTTTGATGCAATCAAACTTAATAAGTGTAAGTAGTAATACACATAAAAAAGATAGAGCAAAATATTTGAACTACACAGGAGAGTTTTTAATTTGACGCTTGTAAACATGGAATATTATGAACATGGTTATAGGTAAGATTAACGATTTAAAGCCTGATATTTATTTTAGCATAAACTACTTAATGAAACAAAAGTGAGTTGTACACCACTCTATAGCTCATGCTTCAATTGTATTATCAATGTAGTTTAATGCAAAAATTCATTAATATGAAGCTGCTATATCTCCCTTCTATGAAATTGACATAATATTAGTAGCAATATAGAATTTTAATTCATTCAATAAATTGAATATCTGCATTTGGTTTCTTATTAAGATAAAAAAAATTAATGTAGACGTAAGCAAGGCATTAATCTTAAGATTTAAAATGCAGTTTTTAAAAATTTAAATCGACTTTGCCGAAAAAATGGCGGATTGTTCTAAATTGCGAAATACGTAAATTTTGAACTCTGATTATTTATTCATTATTTAAGGTTTTCCTTTGACACTTTTTCTTCTTTTTCGTGTTGAAATTATCGTCTGACTTTGGCTTAGTGTTTGATTGACTAAGATTGAGTATTTTTGTTCTTTAATTTTTACTATTTAAATTTTATTAATAATTTTTTTCTTCCTTTCTCATTATTATGGATTTAAAATGACTGAAGGAGAGACTGAAATGATTTACACAGATTGCGATTTGCGCATTCCAAAAATAAACACGTCAAGATTATTGACTTTCGAAGATTCTATTCCACAACTAATCCAGTTAGCTGCGGAAAAAGGTATTACTAAGTTCTTCATTTTCCTGTCTCCCACTGATGGTACTGCATCTATTCCAAAGAAACATTACAATTTAAAGCAAGAAATAATTCAACTTGTAAAGAATCACAAGAAGATAATACAAATTCAGCACACCCGTCAAGGTAAGCTTCTATTCGAAACTAATTGCCCAGATACTGCTGTAGAAATAAGCAAGATAAACATTATTCTTGGTGTACCTGTTAACTCCAGTTTTCAACCTGAATATATTTCTTCAAGATTTCTTATAAAAGAAATAAATGTAGATTTACCTTTATACCTTGTTGCTGAAGAAATTGCGCAAAATGGCTTAACGATATTAAGCTTACAAAGATTTACAAAAAAGAATTCAGAAGAACTGAGTGAAAATATTTTAGTGAGCGTCATTGGTCATCATCTACCTCAAACTATTAACTTATTCTATTCCCTCATTCCGATTTCTCCTTTTATTGATAACGTTCGCCAATGCGGAAAATGCTATAAATACACTCACCCTACGAAAAAATGTAAACAAGAAGTCTTCCTATGTAAAAACTGTGGAGCATTCCATAAAGACTCTCCCTGTGGCAATGAAACACCTAAATGTATAAACTGTCAGGGAAATCATACAGCTAATGACTTTTCGTGCCTTACGAGGCTTGAAGAAAAAAAATTCTTACATTTTAAAAGCATGAACCACCCTCCATTTATTGAGGCGAGAAGACGTTATAATAAATCTTTAAAAACCAGTTACTCCAGTGTAACCAAAAGTCATCTTCCTTTCGTGCCGAACCAAAATAAAATAACTGATATTGTTAAAAAAGCAGTGACAGAGATGGCTTCTAGTTTTGAAGCAAAATTACTTGCGATACAGACTAGACAAGATCAAATGGTCCAACAAATGTTCTCATTCATGAAAGAATGTATGCGAACATGTTTGAATTCAGCTAGATCAGTTTCTAGATCTCCTCCAAGAAAGAGTCGTGCAAGATCTATCCAGTCTAGAAAGATAAGTCCAAAAAATTCAGTGAATCAGCAAATAATATCTCCCGAGCAACCTATTATGAAGTCTAATCAACCAAATATTACAAATGCAGAACCTAACATTGAAGAAAGAATTGAGCCAGGAAGAAGGCGTAAAAAACATTCATAATTTTTTTTTTTAAATAATATTCTTTTACTACGAGCGCATCTTTTTGTTTGATTTTTAGTGACTGTTCAGGTTTTTCATTTTATTTTATGTTCAATTTAATTTCTTGGAATGCAAGAAGTGTTCTATCTAAGCGTCCGTATATAAAACTTCCATACTTTCAATCTTCCGATGTCCTAGCAATTCAAGAAACGTTTCTTAAAAATTCCGACTTATTTCAAATTTATAATAAAACAATAATTAGATTAGATAGGCAAGATGGCCGTGGTGCAGGACTTCTGTTTGCTGTTGATAAATCTCTACCTGTGCAAGTTTTAAATATATCCCGCTCAGAAGATAACGATACAGAAATATTAGCTATAAAAATTACTATATCCAAATCATCTCTTACTTTAATAAATGTGTATGTCCCACACGGTAAATTTTCAAGTTCTTTGTTCCATAGCATCTTATCAAATATTCCTCCTCCTTTCATAATAATTGGAGACTTTAATATACGAAGTTCGGCGCTTGGCAGTTATTCAAACTCTCCCGAATCTTCAGAATTCCTCGATTGAATACTGGATAGCAACATTTGTCTTTTAAATACCTCTCAGCCTACTCATTTCGGACTCCATCATAGACCATCCCTTATCGATTATAACTTTGTATCTCCTGATATTTTTCCTTTTTGTACTTTCTCAGTCAGTTCAGATAGTTATGGTAGTGACCATGTCCCTGTTCAAACAAGTGTCAAAATCTACAACAACGATTATTCAAAAGGTATTTCCCGCAATAGAATTTTATGGACTGGCTTCTTCAATTCAATGAACACCCAAATTGCTAATAACGGACTAGTTTCTGTAGATCATTTTCAAATTTTATGCAAAAACTATCTTGATAAATTTAGGAAAAAGCAAATCTTTCCGTCAAAATCATATCCTCCGTGGTGGACATCGGAATGTTGTTATCTTTTCGGTCAAAAAAGAAAACTTTGGAGGAAAGCGAAAAGTTCTCTTAATCAGACTCTGTGGATACAGTGCAAACGAATTTCTGCAAAACTTCTTCAGCTTCTTCTAACCCTTTCCAGAAATTTCTGGGATAAAACTATAACAAACGCTGGTATATCTAAAGACATTTATTCTATTCTCAAAAGACTTAAAAATAGATCTACTGACTCACCAACTCATCATCTATTAATTTCTAGCGAAACTTCAATTATTTCGGATCCTGTTGTTCAGGCTAACTTATTTGCCAAATTTTATTCTCTTCAATCTGAAGCTGAAGTACTACCTCTTGATTTAAGTTCAAATTTTGATTTAGAATATAACTCTGCATTCTCCCTTTCTGAGCTCCAAATGGCGATTTCTAAATGCAAAAATACTTCAGCTGGTCCTGATTTAATATCAGCTAAAATTTTGAAGGGTCTATCAAACATAGCTTTACGATCCCTTTTGTCACTCATAAATACCTCTTGGTTAAGCGGTATTGTTCCCCCGTCTTGGAAAAAATTCATCATAATTCCTATAATAAAACCTGGAAAAGATACTACTTCAGTAAATTCTTATCGCCCAATTTCTCTTACAAGTGTTCTATGTAAGGTCATGGAACGCATGATTTTAAATCGTCTAATAAATCATATTTCCCTTTCCAAATATTTTCATCCAAATCATCATGGATTTATGCCTTATAGAGGTTGCGACAGTGTTCTTTCTATGCTTCATCATCATCATATTATTGCTTTACGTTCACAGAGAAAATATGTCATATGCGCAACTGTAGACATATTAGACATATCTCAAGCTTACGATTCAGTGTGGCCAGACGGCCTTATTTATAAGCTCCTCCAATTTGATATCAGAGGAAATGCTGCTCATTGGATATTGGATTCTTTATCGGATGGAAGTTATAAAGTGAAATGGCGTGGAACTTTTTCTCAACCCACTTTCTCTAATAGAGGTGTCCCTCAAGGCAGTGTTCTTTCTCCCTTTCTTTTCATGATTTATATGTCAGATATTTACGAAGTTCTCTCTCCCGACATTAAGTGTTTTATTTATGCTGATGACATAATCCTTTTGGCTGCTCATTCATCACAAGAAAGACTACAGCAAAAAATGCAGACTGCAATCATAAAACTTGAACAATGGTGTGAAGAATGGAAACTAAAAATTGATTCCTCAAAATGTTCAGTCATTGATTTCTCTTCCAAAAAATCTCCTGTAAATTTTGTACTAACTATAAACCAATTACCTATCTCTTGGTGTAAGCACATAAAAATTCTGGGCCTCTATTTTACTAATAATTTAACTTTCAAATGAAAAAAAATCCATCCAGAAGAAAATTAATGTTTTAAAAGCTATTTCAGGAAATAGATGGGGAGCAAAAACTAATCATTTACTTCACATTGTTCAATCCTTCATTACAAGTAGCCTCGATTATGGATGTCATGTATTTACATCAGCGAGCTTATCAGACCGAAAAATCTTGGATCCGATATATCACTCAGCTCTTAGAATTGCTACAGGTCTTCTTCTCTGGACACCTATTCCACTTCTTCTGAAAGAAGCAGGGGTCGTACCTCTTTCTGTAAGACAAAACTTTCTCTTTACAAGGATGTACATTAGAAACCTTGCACTTTCTACTAGATCTCCATGTGGTAAATTATGGGAATCAATGCCTTACAGCCATATCTCTGGCGCTCTTCCTCTATCTTTGCGAATGAAAAAAAGGCTTGAAGAAAATGGAATTCAAGAATCACATATTTTAAGAGTTCCTGCAAAATCTACATCTGTTAATATTAATTTAAAAATAGTTCTTAGAAAATATACTTTTCAGACTAAAAATCTTCCTACAAATACTATCAATGACCTCTTTGAACTGCATAGTACTTCTGAATGGTCCAATCACATATTATTATTTACTGATGCATCTAAAATAGAAAATAAACTTGGAATCGCTGTTTATAACAGCAGAAATAACTGCTTTGTTTCCGGGCAAATCAATAACTCTAATTCCATTTTTACAGCAGAGGCTTTGGCTTTATATCTGGCGGTGACTAAATTCTGTATTTCTCCCTCTAACTATGTCATATTATCAGACTCCTTATCCTGTCTAAGTAGTTTGAATACTCTCTCAACCTCTTCCCCAACCATCATTCAACACATCGGATCAGCTTTAGGAAATGCAACTGAGATTTGCGAATCTATGCAATTAGTTTGGATTCCAGGTCATTCTGGAATTGCTGGGAACGAAAAAGTAGATGCTCTTGCAAAATCGGCCATTAATAAAAGTTATATTCTGCACTCGATTTCACCTGAAGACCTTATCCATAATATAAGAAACATTTTTACCAATTATAATAACAACGAATGGAATAATAGTAAATACGCGTCTAACTTTTCGCACATGTCTTCTATCACGAAAGTTCACCGCAATTATACCAATTCTCGCCTTGAAGAAGTGTGGCTAGCTAGAGTTAGAACTAGATCTTTTCCGACAAATGCTAAATTACATAAATTCAGACTTTCTTCAACGGATAAATGTTCTTGTGGAGAAAGAGAAACCATGGATCACATAATGTTATCGTGTCCTCGTTATGATCAAGCAAGAAATTCTTTAAGAGAAAAACTTGGTTTCGGAGCTTTTTCTTTCTCTTGGATCTTAGATTTGTCAACGAATCCAAAAGAGAAAATTGACGCAACTATTTCTTTTTTGAAACAAATTAATAGATTTTAATTTTTTTCTCGTCTTTGTATTTTCCAAGCGGCCTATTTTCTCCTTCATTCGTCAAACAAACGCTGTGCTTAACTTTTCGTTTTGATTGTCTTTTTTTTCCAAAATCATCAATCCATCAATATTTGCTTAGGTTTCAAATAAAAACTCAATCTTACTCAATGCGAGCTATAAGCCTACGAGCATAAAGCTCCAAAACAGTTTTTTGTCGTAACCTAACCTAACCTCGACTTTGCCGGTTTAATAAACTAACTAAAAAAGTGGATGTTTTGTCATGTCTTTTTAATTTGCTCTTTCTTCTGTTCTAGTGTCAACGTATTTTTGGTTTGATTCAATGGAAAACATCTTCTCTAACCGATATTTTTGTTCTTATACAAGAAATCATTTTATTAACAAAATGAACTTCGACAATATTCTCTGATATTCGATGGTGAACTTCGCCTTGTTTGCTGCCTCTCCAAGAGTGCGAGGCACAGATGCCGTTTAATCTAGGACCCCAAATTCTGAATTTTTTAGCGATGAAGAAATGTTGCCAAGATGACGTAATCCCAATTAGCAAAATAGCTTCGCCCTATATTGGCTAATTGTGGCTTTGTCTAATACCACCCTAGTAATATTACTAGGATTACCACAATATCATTTGCTCCATAATTTTTATGGTCTCCATATCTATGACGTAATAAAAATGAGGTTGCCATATATATAATGAATATCCGACAAAAATATCTCCAAACTCAGAATTTGGCATTTTGGATTATACGGCACCCGTGCCGAATGTGATTTGAAGGCAGGAGTAAATTTAACAAGTCAGATTTACGCGCCATGTTAATACGATGTCGTAATTGATTATGTGTGCCGTAGATGAAACGTTATCTGATGTCATGAATATAATAAACCAATGAGAATTGTAATAAAGTGAAGTAGCTACGATCTCAACTGAAATAAAAGAAGCAACCACTTTATGCTTGATAATTAACTAAAACGCAATATAAAACTAGTCCGATAGATACGAGTGAAGATTAAGGCTGTTAAATGAGCTGATGATTTCATGAAAATTTTCATATCCAGTTTAATAATAATTGACTATATCTTTCAGTTATATAATGACATTCAGTACGATAATGATTGACTACTTACTTTAATAACACTCAGCTTTCTTCTATGGAAAAGTATTATAGGACTCTAAGTTCTTTTAACTTTTCGTTGATTATGATAGACATTAACTATAGCTGATGCTCGTTTTTCCAAACTCTTAGAACTTGATTCTTTCTTGAACAATAAAGTAATATGTGGGTAATTTTTGTTTAAAATTACGGAATAATTAACAAATTTATGCACGAATTAAAGTTTTATGCATCATTTTTCTTATGTATAGAAGAATATAATTCAATAAAATTTTTTGTAGAAAAGCTATTAGAGTATCAAGATTGGTCTTGTTTTTGTTGCCATGATCAAACCAATTTTTCCAACCAAGCTTATAATCCAATGTATTCTGTCAAGTTTAGTCCTATTTTGGCAACCAGATTGGTCCAAAATAACAAAAAATAGACCATTTAATTTGCGCACAATTTTGGAATCCAACGATAGACCGAGATCAAGCTATGATTAGCTTTCATTGAGCCAAGATATTTTGCTACTTTTGGCAGTGTGGTAACAATAGTCGAAAACATATGGCTATCAGATATATGAGTCCAATTCTCCTGTCCTATCCGTATGTAGGAGCATGTAAAAGAGCAAAACATTGAGCTTTGGTGTTCTGTAATTGGTTTTGTTTTATCTGAGTAAGTCAGTTTATGAAGTTTCCCCTGGCGACAGGGAGTTTGGGCTGATTCCATTCAAGGATTTCAGCTATAATTGCAGTGGATGAAATGAACGTGTTTTTCAGTTGAAGCAAATGGGAAAATTTTTGATTGCTAGGTTGAGAAAAATAAGAGAAAGTAATATCACTGTTGATGCTAATGTAAATAAAAAGAAATTAACGGCTTTGCTATGTAGATTTTACTGGTTCATATGAATTCGTAAATTCGAGCGCATACTGCATATAATTCTTGATTTTACTCGGCACACAGAATTGTTAATTTATGTACACTTTTTTGTCTGAAAAAATTGTACCACGAATTTTCACACATACGCACACAAAAAAAAATCACTCTCTCTGAAAAAAATATAATTTGGTCAGACGTTTAATTTTTTATGTTTAAAACAGAATGTTTAATACAAATCTAGAATAAAAACTTATTCTTTTTTTAAATACAAATATTTCATTAAGGATCAGACAAAAAATGATGAATTTCACAAAAAATGGTGATAGATGTTCATATATTTTTATTTCCTTCAAAACACTATAATTAATTTTCTATTTCATTATTAGTAATCTTCTAATTTACAAGAAAAAAATTCTTACATGGTTAAAATTTTTTGTATAATCTTTATTGTTTGACTTTTATGGGGTAAATGGGATATATGGTATCTTCTTCTCTTTCCTCCTTAGAATTATGTAATTATTATTTTTTTTTTGGCATTAATTACAACTATAAGGGTCATATATTAATTCTGGATGTAAACGAATTCTTAAAGGTTTATTTGTCATAGGCTATGATCAATGACAAATAAAGCTTAATAATTTTAAGGGTGTTTTCCATTTTTTTTTTTTTTTTTTTTTTTTTCAAGAAAAAAGAATGATTGTTTTTAACACTCAGAATGATTTTTCGCAAAATTTTACATCCTTAACTATAATAAATTCTCAGTATCATTGTTTCTGTATCTCCAGAGTTTATATGACCAAAATACACATCCTAATGAACGTTTGGTATCTTAAGCTTTAATCCTCAAACGGCTTTTTGTTATAAAACAAACAACAGAAAGATGTCAAAAAAGGACCCAAAATGGTCACATTTTTTTCCGTTTCTGGCATCTTCCTTCAAACGAAAAAAATAAAGTAATTTGAGTTTTAATCCAATATAATGGATTACTAAAGTGTTATACTATAATTTTAAAACCATATTTTTATGAATCATAGAGAGAAAGATTATTTGCTTTTTTAATCGAATGATAGAACAGTGCTTTTTGCAACGAAAGGTCACAGATTTCATTCCCACCACTGCTGATCAAATGACGAAGAATAATGTATTTCTGTCTTCTGAAAGTAAGTCGCCAATTTGAATGCTTGAGAGAAATTTTTTGGCTTCTCTCCCTTCTATAACAATTACGTCTCAGTATCGATATAAGTGCTATTGTAAGCAAATTTTATTTGTACGTATTAAAATGCTTAAAAAATTATTTTAAATCCAACGAAAACATTCATTTTAATTAACAGGATTTTAAACAAAAACAATCATGTTCGTAATCAGATTCATAAATAATTTCTCGATCCTAGAGAGGATAGATTGTAGGATAGAGGATTTCCACCAAAATCTTGGCTTTTGTTTTTATATCTTAAGACTGGACTTACTGCAGAACAATGGAATGGTACTGTTTTTCTGGCACAGTCACGCTGAACATTTACAACTCGTTTTGTAAGCATAATATAGATCCATCAAAGGTAGAAATGAGAAAAGAATGAGAGAAAAAATGAGAAAATTAAATGTTCCACATCTTGATGTACTTTTTTTCTAACAGTCGCATAAATTATTTGAGTTTAGATTAAAACGCAACAAATAACTTTTGAAATTTACTGACACCAGATAAATACTGAAAAATTTTAAAATTAATTGAGAGGAAACACTCGGAATGCAACTATCTTTCGTAAACATTAGGAAAGAACCTTTTAGTGACTTTAGCATTATGAAATGAAACATATTTCTCGTTCCATTTAGATAAAAGCTTCTTCTTTTGAAAGATCTTCCAATAATTCTTTCGAATACTAATATTCACATCTATGTTAAGGTAAATTTAAGACATTTTTAGCTAAAAAACCAGCTTTCCTTTTCATAGAATACGTAATGTGCACGAACATAAGCAAAACGGATGTTAATTCCTCTATTTTTAAGCAGACTGACATTTAGTAGGGTTTCAATTACTTATTTGCCGCTTCTTGTAATAATGTTCAAAAGTTGTAGAAAAGAAAAATAATCAGAACAAATAAGATATGTTGAGGATGCTTTTTCGTTATCCATGATCCATTTGACAGCAAGATAAATATATAGAAGTTCTGTTTTAGAAACTGTTCATTCATACCGTATACGGTGTTTAAAATTAAAAACCTCAGAATAATATTCAAGAAGAACGAATGCAAGGCCAACCTAATTGTTTATTTTTCTGTCATCCGTAAAGGAAACCGTATTAAATCTCATTTCAGAAGTATTTTTATAATCGCAGGAATTAATGGTTTCTAAAGTAGCTATATGAAGAAGATTAGATATAGGGACATTTCCAATTATGTAGTCTTCCGGTGTATCAGTTGTCGATGCCTCGAAAATGTAATTCTTGCATTCAATTTTGAAATCAATAGGTAGAACTCTTGCAAGAAAGTAATCTTATATCTTAAAATTATATAAACATTAATAATATGAAAGAGAATTATCCATTGAATCTTTTACAGATTTCTTATCTCAATCTTTTTAACAAAAACTTATTCCTATGCATGACATATAGCTATATGAAATGAATGGTATAATACAAAGACATTAATTTTTTGATATCGTAGCTTTATTCTAAAAATATCTTTGGCTATTTGGTGAAAGACATTAATAATTGTTTTATACTAGATAGAAAGGAATTCCATATGCTTTTTCCATGGTAATTTATTTTTATCAAAAAAGACACCGAGATAATTAACACTTTGTACAAATTTTACTGGAGAATCATTGAATATAAAAGGATTTATTCATCATAACTTTTGGAAACAATCATGACTTTACTTTTTGAAGAATTCATAGTGAGTTTATGAGAAATCATCCAACTGGAGACCAAATCTAGCACTTCTTGTTCTCCCAAAAGAATATCATTCAAATTCTTTCCTTGGAAAAACTAGTAGTCGGCAAAAGCAATATTTTGGCAACTATCAAGATGACTTAAAAGAGCCTTTATTATTACAATCTCAGAATTGGACCAGATATGGCATTTTTTTAGAGAATAAACCTTAGTGTCGGACCCAAATTGAAGCTCAGTGGCCCTCTCTTTCAAGAAGCTTTTGAGCAGGTCATAGATATTATGTGGAATACCAGCATGTCTTAGAACTTTTAACAAAGATGGCCACAAGTATTATCAAATTTACCCTTGGAATTCAAAAAAATAAGAACTGTTGAGAATTTCATTTTCTTTCCATATTGCAAATTGCAAAATATTACAAAAATGAATAAGGGCATCTTCAGCAGACTTCTGAGGAGTAAACCCAAAATGACAATCTTTATCAAAACACTTCTATCTCAAATACCATCTCATTCTATTAACGAAGAAACTTTCAAGACATGTTCTCAAGATAAATAGGAGATTAATTCCTCGAACATTAGGTAGTCGACAGAATCATCGATTGTTTCGTTCGAAATGCTATGCGTGATTAGTTGAGCATCGCCTAAGAATTATGTCTGATAAAATGACTTTATCGATGTCTTAGTTACGTCAGAAAACGGCTGAAGCTCACAACAGTTCTGGATTTGAGTAGGTTCGAAATACAGCGCTACAAGCAATAACGCTTATATTAATTTTCGCTTTTCGATTAAAACATTCTTAAATTATTATACTTCGAGCTGAAAAAATGAAATTTTTTATATAAAATGGAAAGTTTATCAAATTACACACAGATTTTTATTCGAAGCATATTAACTACAGATCTTTTAAGAAATAATAATACTTTTTTTTAAAATATAGTTATTTATAATTTTAATTTTTTTGCTCCTAAATTGTTTACAACTAATTTTATTTAATAATTTATATTGATCACCGATTTATTTGAGATCCTAAAGACGGTTTGTACTTTGATAAACTTAAAAGAAATCGAATTGTTAAAGAAATTTGTCTCATTTTTTCCAAAACTTTTCAAAAGACTTTTACAAGTAATATAAAATTGATATCGACTACTAAATTCAGCATCTAATTTTGTATTATTAAATATTCCGCGTGAATACATATTACCGCGGCGTTGAATTAGTAATCAATTTTATTTATTTAATTCAAGATATTCACTTGATATTGTAAATAATTTAAAAAAATTATAGCAAAAGTCTTTCATCGGGCCTTATAGAATCACTCAACCAGGTGTCTTTTTTAAAAATGTCCTCATGAATTATGTCCAGAATGGCATCAAAGCATTTTTCGTCCATTTTCTTCCAGTTACTAAAATATAAAAATAACTATTATTTGCTTTTTTAATAACATTAAAAAATTCTCATCTATACTTTTATAGACTTAATTAATTAATATATTATATTTACTTGAATAAAAATACGTGAATATGATTTAATGGAACACTTTTTTTGCATTTTTAAATAATAAAAAAATTTTATGCTCTTATTTATTACATTATCAGATATTTTTAATTTGTATGCTTATTTTAATAGAAATATAAATAACATTTACCGATACGAATGAAGCCTTAATTCTTGTATTAAATTCCTCATCATACCTTTTTCTTCCCTTTTAAATCCATTGTTTATCTTCCCCCTTTGTACATTTCTTTTCAGCGAATTTTTGCTTATCTGATAAGTTACAGCACACATGATAACGGTAGTTGCCAATATTATTAATTTATTACCCATTTTATTTAAAGAAATTCAAATACTCCTAATTAATGAAAAATAAATCCTAAACAATGGAAATAATCTGAAAAATAAAAACAATTGGAAATGAAACTGGAATGTAAGTAAATTCTTATTGGTTTAAAATATCCACGACGTCAGATAACAACGTTTTATTTACGTCACACATAATTAAGAACGACATCGTAGTGAGATTGCATTTGATCTATGAGACGGCGTTCCCACATGTCGACGAATTTGCTGCCTGCTTTATTGTAAAGATTCATTCTCATATATTTCATAAAAGGAAATAAACATTTCCCATCTCTGGAAAGAGGGAAATAAATTCGCACGTCCTGAGGTATGGACCCGCAATTCGAAGAGAAAATACATTTCCAGCGGTTTTTTTTTCTTTTTCTTGAAGCGAAGAAAGTTGAGTAGTTGGAACAACTTCAACCAGTTGGAGCGCTACCGGCAAACATCACGTCTTAGGAAATTCTTTGTCATAATAGCAACGATTGTATCACTCAAACTTGAAGTAGCACTGCCATCTGGGAGTTTACTTCATAAATCTCAATACATTTTTCAAAATTGGTCTTGACTCCTTACTTATATATATATATATATATATATATATATATATATATATATATATATATATATATATATATATATATAACACACACACACACACACACACACACACACATATATATATATATATATATATATATATATATATATATTACACACATATCTAAATATATATATATATACATGTTTCCTATATCGTCACTTTCCTTCGACCACCAAGGAACATTTTTCTTCCTATTTTTCTTTTTCATAACTGATAATGAAAAACAATTAAAAATAACAGTAGAAAATCTATTTACGAAATTTTTTAACATACAATCAAAGCAACAATGATCAACAAGGGTAATGAAGTGACACAATTCTCTCTTACAAAATTCTGTAAATAAATATGAATTAGCTCTCTTTAATTAAAAATGCACAAATTAGAATGTATAATGACTAGAGTTGAGGAGGGAAGAAACCAGGTTTATTTCGAGGAATAAACATGGTTTATTCCTTTGAGAATTTAAAAAATTCCCGAGATTTTTGAATGTCCTGGAAAATTTTGAAATTTTTCAAGTTTTTTTAAATTTTTTTCAAATATTTTTTAAAATAAATAAAAATCCACTTATTTTATTATTTCTATTTCTAAATATGGTAATAGAATGTTTTCCAGGAAAAGAAAACAATTTAGCAATTACGATCAATTTAGAATAACTTCAAAAATTTTTGTTGAGGAAATATTTTTTTTCTTTCTTTCTCAGTATAAATTTATGACGACAAAACATAGAAATAACAATACTTATTCTGACATTCCTCTGAAATATATCTTGTATAAATGTATCTATTAATTCATTATTTTTAATATTTTAACAAGTATTTTTGTTTTTCTTAGAACGAAACTACTTAACTTACGTACTAGAAAACAAAAGATTTGTTTTGTTCATATTTGCGTAATTTACTCCACTTTTCTTCATATTAAAGTCAAGACAATCTATTAAATGGAATATGATCGATTGAGCTATTATTTCAAAATTCCCAATATTACCCGAAATTCTCGGTTTATTCCCGAAATTCCCAAATAAATTTTCGTGGCTCAAAATTCTCAGGAATTTTACATTTCTAATAATGAGATGTGAAGAAAATTCAAAGATAATCATTTTACAGTCAGTTAAAGAACTTTCTTCAGAGACATCCCAACCCTGACTGTATGACAGCAACTCAAGTTACAAATCTTATGATCAATGTAACTCGAGCCAGTCATGGAACAGAAAGTAGTTTCTCGACTTTCATTAATAAGAAACAAGTGTTTGGGACAAATAAAACCACCAAGCTTCATTCATCCTGCATCAGTAACAGAACTTTACCAAGTCGCTGATTTGCTATTTGAATACATATCACATAAAAAAAAATTGCGTTTTTCCTTAATCGTTAAAAAATGAGAGAGAAATGTTTAGTAATTCATTATCAATATTACTTTGAGTTTCAAAATGAGCAAAACAAATAGTCAAATGCATTAATATTTATATATAGAACAACAATATCATAAATTGTATGAAATAAATCCAATAAAGAAGAAAGATTCATATTATGAATGATAGCAGAAAATTTGAACACTTCTGTTTCAATATCATAGTAAACTTAATATTTTATTTGATAGCCAGGATCTATAATACTTTTATAAAAGTGCCTTTATAAAATAATAATACCTTTATAAAAATGCGGCTTCTGAATTTGTGCAACATCAATATATTTGTCTCAATATATAAAATAAATTGTTGAGCAGCATATTTTGTTTTGTGCAAGTTTATTTATACAAAAGAAACAAATTAACAGTCGAACTTACCTATTGTGCATTTTTAAAGCTCCAAGTTTCATCATAAACGTTTGCCGAGCTGGCAGCCGAATGGTTAGCGCTCTTGCCTTCGGTTCAACAGTTCGTGGGTTCGAATCCCACCTAGGGCATGGATGTTTGTAGTGGTTCGGAATCCACTTTAAGCCGTAGGTCCCGGTCTAATTAGCCATCGTGTGCAAAAAATGACCGTTGAGCGACAAACCAACCAACCAACCATCATTAACGTATGGCTGGGGCTAGAAAGTGATTAATTAATATCAATTTTGTTAACTGCATTTTTCGTTTTCTTCTTAAATCTTATGCAATTAACTCACACTCGCACTTCTTTTTCATTGCATTCTACACACTTATGCTCATCAGAGCAGTCATAACAAGCAAATGCATTTCCTTAATCAAAACTTCTGGATATCCTAAACTTTTAAAACACGTATTCAAAGTAACAGAAACTTTGGCTTTACTTATATTCTACATCAGTGACGGAGAACTTTTTTTGATGTCCGTGACACAAAGTTAAAAAAATTCTTTTTTAAATAGGTTACGTGCCACAATAAAATTTCATTCGAAATGTTTGCATGGTGAAACTATACGTATAAGTATAATTAAATAAACAAATATAAAAGCAAATCTTCTTTAAACATTTTTTTTATTAATCAATGTTTTACAAAAAGCAGTATGCTAGAAACAAAATTCACGTTAAAAACAATTGTTTTTAATGTGATTTTTGTTGCTGAACACAAGATGATAAAGATTTAATACCTGGTTTATACTTAGTTAATTTCAACAGTACGCGTGCAGAACTCGACTCATCCGTCACTCTATTCCTATATTTTTTTAATTTTTATAAGATTTAATTCTGAAAATAGAGATTCACATGCCCACGTCGATGAAAATATTGATAAAATTGCCTTTGCTAATATTTTTAAATTATTAAACGTGTCAGGAATTCGATTCCATGTTCTTAGAATTTCATCTTCTGCAATTTCATTTATTTTATCCAATAATAGATTACTTACAATAATTTTTAAATTATTTCTTAAATCAACAAATTTTTGGTTCTGTTTGGTATTTGACTGAAACTAATTCCATTTCTAATTCATGAAAATTTAACCACTCAAGGACTTTTAAATTTAACTTTTTATATGGTATTTTATATAAGGATATAAAATAAATTTTAAAGTTTCTTCAAATTCTTTTTTAAAATGCGTAAATCTTACAGAAAATTCCTGAATTAGGGATTGAATTACTATTGAAAATTCTTTCGCTTAATGTCTCTTTATTTGGCTTTTCGTGACATTCACTTTCAGAAAGAAATTTTTTGTATTCGAAAAATATATGAATTTGAAAGAATATCACGATTAAAAATCTGTAATTTGACTTCGAACGCGTCAAGCATTATGACTGTTTTATTAACACCTTGTACTTTTATATTTAATTCATTTAAGTGAGAGAATAAATCAGTGAAAAAATATAACTTTGCTAGCCATTCTACATCCAATAATTGATTGTACTAGTCAATAATGTGTATGTGTTTTCATTATTTAGAAATAATCTTATTTCCTTCGAACAATCTACGAATCTTTGCAAAACAGTTCCGCGGCTTGACCATCGGACATTATTGTATAAAAGTAAGTTATTGTGTGACGAGTTTATTTCATTTAACAATTCTTAAAATCTTCTTTTAATTAGTGCTCTTGCTGAAATAAAATTGACTAATTTTGTTACAAAAACTAAAAATATCAAATATTTTTAAACCTATTTTGGCACATAACGCTTGTTGGTGAATAATGCAATGAAAATCAAGAATTATGTGTCCAATACGTTTTGTAAATAAATTTATAAATCCATTTTCCCGTCCAGTTAATCTGTGGGCACCATCGGTAGTAACTGACACATTGTTAGAAGAATATATTTCTATTTTTTCCAATGCATCTATAACTGCATTACAAATCTCTAAGCCTTTTGTTGTTGTTGTTAATGTTGATAAACTTATTAACTCGTATTTAATATTGTTTGGAACAAAATAATGTACAAAAATTGCTAAACAAGCAGAGCCTGTTACGTTGGTAGACTCATTAAGGCAAATGGATATAAAATCACAAGACTTTATATGAATTTTTTGTTGAAAAATTACATTTTGCACCACACCCAAAATTTTCTCTCTCTCTTTCACTGTATTCTTAGCTATCGCCTTGTCTTTAATTCCTTGGATAATTTTTTCTTTCTTTTCGAAATCATCGAATTAGTATGGTGCACATTGCAGCCAAGCATCTCTTACAAAATCGCCTTCATTATAAATGGTTATATTTTTTTAACAAGTTACTGAAGTTTCAAAGACGAGGGCTTACCAAAAATGACTCATGCAGTATGTCATCTGATTCGAGCGCTGCGACGGCAACAACCAGCAGTAACATTCGAAGGTGAAACTGAATATGCAAAATTTTTTTTATCTAATGTGCATTTTTATATACTTCGAGAGAACTCATGCGATACTTTAATAATAAAAATGTATAATTTGACGGTTCTAGTCAACATACTAAGATAGGTATTCAGTAAAAATTTATATAATAAGTTATAAATTAAGTGTATATTAATAATTTTTAGTTCATTTCTGTCAATAAAGACAATTTATAAAAAAAGAATTGTTTTTGTGCCTGCTCTCAAAATTTTCAAACGTGCCATTGGTGCCGTTACTAGATCCTTTTAACTCCGCATCACTACTTTCTAGTTTATATGAAAGCAATAATAACATAAACTAAGTAATTAAAAATTAATTTTAAAGAGTAATTTAATATTGTCTTTTGAAAATTTATTTATTTCCAAAAATTCACTTTATATATTCGTTCAGCGATGCATGCTAAACACTGATATAGTTAAAATTTAATTGCTTACTTATTTTTCCTTTTCTTTGATTTTTTTGAGGAGATAAGAATTTATTTGGAAAGAAAGAGAAAATAATAAAAGTAAAAGCTAATATTTCTAAAAAATTAATTAGGGCATCAATTTTAATTAGTCTCTCTACACTGAATTTCATAATTTATTCAATTTAAACGAAGAAGAAATGTTAGTTTAGAAAGATGAGTCTACATATATTAACCTGTCAGCTTTATTGTTATTCAAAATAATGTTCTTTAGGTAGTCGTAAAGGCTCTAGTTGGGTGAATTTTAGGACAATAGAATTCTTTCAGTGAATTGATTTACACAAAAAGCTAAAAATGCTGAATACTCATTGTAAGATTACTTCAATAAAGAATCAATTTTGTGTGCATTGAAGAGCTTTTCACATAGAATGAAATGGGTAAGATACTTATGTTAACTAATAATTTTATTTATATAATTTGAGTAAATTAATGAGTATTTGAACAATAAGAATAGTTACATTAATGATAAATGAAATATAAAAAAGTGTTATGTTCAAAATCGCCTTTTTGAAATAAAAGTGTCCTTTTTCAAATATTGTTTGTTAAAAAATATGTTCTATTTTAATAAAGTTACCATTTCAAAATAAGTTTTATTTGCTTTCCGATAATTTTCAAAAATGAATTATACACATATATATATGTGGACGTATTTGATATACAGACATGTATCCTAATGAAACTTGTGAAAATGAAAAAAGTATCATCCCTTAAAAAAATGTAACACAATTATTATGTAATATACTGGACTGATAGATATGCTATACTTAAAAATATCAAAATAAAGCTTCTTCAACTGATATGGATATTTTTTAATTAATTTTTATTTTCATTTATTTTTATATTACACGAAAAGTAATGTTTTTTTAAAATTAATCTCAAATGATTATTATAATTAAATTAATTAAAATAATTTATTATTACTTTTTATTAGGTAATTATTTTATTATTATTATTAAGGTAATTTTTAAATTTTTTGTAAGAAAACAATGGAAATTAAAACCTTTCTGGCTGGAAATATATTTCACAACTTACAGCTAACTTAATAATCAAAAGGTTCTCTATTTAAAAAAAAAAAAAAAAAAAAAAAAAAAAAAAAAGAATTATCAACAATTTTAGATAATAAACTTAAAAATAATTGTAGTATACTTAAAATGTCATTCATATTTTATTATCAGTTTTGAGTGCTACCGATTTTAATTATTGATAATTTTAAATATTATGTCATATATTAAAATAGCACTAACATCTCATGAAATAATCTAAAAATATTGCCTACATACGTATATATATATATGTATATTTACCAAAAATAAAATATTACCATTGCTACTAATACTTCTATTAATTTTACTAATTAAAAAGGTTGTTACTTATGACACTTGGACAATACAAACTCGCTATGCAGATGGCTATATGAATTTAAGTCGGTAGGGTGCGTCTTTCGTTTGACCAGAGCACCATGAAGTTGAAAGTACGATTTTGCCCCAAAATTCTCCGATAGATGACGCAACCACAGGATTCACTCTCTCAATTTTGACATTGATCTGGTGGGGGAAGAAATATAATAAAAATAGATTATTTCTCCAATAGTTAGATTGATACGATGTTTTATATGAAATTTGAAACTAAAAAATAAAATTAATAATTTAACTAAAATAGTGTTTGAAAATAAGAAAGAAAGAAACTATTGTTAGGAAAAGGAAAATAGTAAATGAAACATTGTTTGTTTTAAAATATAAGAAGGTGTCCATTATAGTCTGTAATTCACACAAATAAAATGTTTTTATTTTATTGTGTCCAAGAAACGGTTTAAAATGTTAAATGTTTTAACATTTTCTAGTGCTGAAATAATTGGTCACAAATTACTGAAGATGAAGCAGATTAGTATGAATTTTACACGATGACAACATAAACTAAATTTAAGAATATTATAAGTCTTATCTCAAACTCTAAATTAATTTACTGTGCATTGAAAATCTAAAGGAATTATTATCTTCCAAAGATAAAATAATCTACAATCACGGCAAATATCTGGAAATAATCTCGTTGCAGAATAATCTAGATCGACTATCTTTATTTCCCAGATAACATATTTCCTAGTTCTGAGATAGTTATTTTGATTTTCTAATATAAGAAATTTATTCATTCATTTAACTTAATAGCGTTCATTTTCGAATTAAATTCCACTACTTTCAAAAGAATTAATATTTAAAGTCTTATTTATACGTATAAAAAGAAAACAACAGGTATGTATTTTTCCTTCATCTCTATAATATTTTATGCTTTGTTTGAGATTTATGTATTCAGATAATATAGATTTATGGATTTTCATTAACTGTAACTGTTATTTATAATAGTATTGTTAATGCTATTTCTATAGAAATTAACAAATGGTCTCGCGTTTAGCTAAAAATGTCTATTATAAAACATAGGAATAGCTAAATGGAATTTTTTTTAAAAATCTTATTTCACTTATAAAGTTATTCCATATAACTGTTGAATACTTTTAAGTGTCTTTAAAGTTAGTAGGAGAGAGAGCGAAATGTTAGTGTTTTTGACTGATCAGTGTATAAATTTATATATATATATATATATATATATATATATATATATATATATATATATATATATATATATATATATATATATATATAGTAACTGTAATGAGAAGTGTTTTGAGGTGCGCTTTAGCGAAATCTTTAAACGGTATAAGAAATTTTATCTTTTTTTTTTTTAATATTTTTTTTTAAGAATAATTCAGTTATGACCTTTCTTTCTAAGTTATTGCAAAATAAAACAATAATAAATATTCTATAATATTTTACTATGTGTGTATGTGTTTCACGAATTCTTCTACTATGATTTGCATGCGTTCCTAACAAATAAATATTTTATAATATTTGTTAGGAACGCATGTGTTAATATTTGTTAGGAATTCTATATATAACATGTGTGTATTAATATTGTTAGGCATATTTGCTAGGAACCAATAAATATTTCATAATATTTGTTAGGAACGCATGCAAATCATAGTAGAATAATTTTTGAAACACATACACTCATAGTAAAATTGAATAAAATGAAAATATAGCAAAAACTATAATTTTTTTTTAAAAAAATAATTAATTGTGAAAATTTTGTTGGCATATAAGTAAATCTCACATAATTTGCCACACATCTTTTTTTTAAAAAAAATTGATTTAAATTTTTTTTAGTAATTTTCATGCGTTATTTTTGTGATTATTAACATCTAATACATCCAAAGATTTAATCAACTAAAATTAAAAATGTTGAGTTTCTCATTTGCTTATACGAAACTGATGAGTAGTTAAAAATTAGATTTCCAATAGCTAAAAACGTAGAGGACATTTTGAAATAATTGTATGCAGAATGCAAAGCAATTTTCAAATAATGGAAATTGGTGCCATATTTTATAAAATTTATTTAACATTTTGTGTGAGTCAAATAACAAATACGTTTTATAAGTACTATATATATTACTGTTAGCAGTATTTCAAAACTCGAAACTCGTGAAACTAGAGTCTAGAGTTTCACGCAAAGGTTTCGGGACACATTGGCAACATTGACTGGAATCTAGACAGTGTTGTTGATGTGTCGCGAAATTTTTGCGTTATCTATACATGAATGTACTTTTTGTTGAAAATTTCAAGTAAATTTCCTCCTTTTGATACCTCTTTAAAACTAATATCAGAGAATTTGATGGTTACTTTTAAGAAAAATATTTCAAACAAAAGTTGAAAGTTCGTTGTATCTAACTAAATTTTCACGCCTCAAAAAGAGAAATCAATACAGTACTGTGACATAAATATCCTTTTTAAAAGTATTTTTTCGATATTACAGTAAGCAGTATTTGAAAATTTATTTATGAGATCATTTAAGAGAATTGATTTTAAACACTGATATTAAACAGATATATCTTCTCACCATTTGAAAAATTCATTCTTACAATTTATTCCTATGAGTAAGCTAACTATTTGTGTTGAAAATTGAACAAAAAATATCGCCTATTAATATTAAGCAACAGGGAAAGACATTTTATTTTCTAATAAGTACGTGAAAATAATTAATAGATATATATAATTTTTACTGAAAGATTAATAAAAATTATACATTTGTTAAAGTTTTGATATGAAATCTTGTTAAAAAAATATCTTTAAGAAGATAAATTCTCAATCATCAGTTCTTATTTTTTGGAAAAGACCAAAAAAATTCTGCTTAGAGTTATTTAATTAAATGAAACTATTTTATTTTTTAAATACCTTTTCTTTTTAATTACAAATGATAGAAATTTATGTAAATTTACTATAATTCTAGCCTTAATATATATTTTATATTGAATTTCATTTAATATTTATTAAAGTTAAAGAGTTCTTTTAATGTTCCAAATATTGAGAAATACTATTTCGTGTGTTCCACGGTGTAAAAAACACACTAACATATGGAGATTCTTCTCATCTGGTTTTTCACCATTGTCAATTTCCTTTTTTTTTCTTCTAATTTTTCAAAAAATGCTAAATCTGAGGAAGAACTTTATTAAATTGCAAGTAAGAATAATTAGAATATGTTTTCTGGAAATTTCTTTTTATTTCAATATTATAGTACATTTATGAAAATAATGTAAATGCATTTTAATACGGGTCCTGGAGTTATTTAAAACTAATTAGATATATATGTATATAAGATTTACTGTACCAGTCATAAAAATACTATAGTATACTTTTTGAGCAGAATTTGACTTTAAAACAGCTGAAATTGGATCAAATTGAAATAACACTCTCTAGACTATCACTTGCAAGAAAGAGAGGCCATTAAAAAATAACGATAAATATTTTTTGTAGCAACTTTAGAGTTTTTGAGAACACAGGGAAGAATACAATGATATTACCGATGCTGTTTCATTCGATAATCGAAATAAACTCCATTGTTATATGGTTCAGAAGGAAAAGGAAAAGTAAATTTTACTAAATGATTGAGATCTAGTTTTAATTCATTATTGATTAGATGCTGAAAAAATTAACAATAATATTCACAATACCATTTAAATACTTTAATGAAATTCAAATGCCAATAGAGGGAAGATAAAAATCAGAAACTCCTAGAAATTAATAGGAAAAATTAAAGTAAAAAAGTTGATATTAAGTAGTTTTTTTTATATTCTTTTGAGACGCTAAGACGCATGGGTTTTCAATTTCGTAAATAAATTTCCTGCAGTTATTGAATACCATAACATGTACAATTTATTCTGCCCTCTTTCTCTACCGGAAACTTGGAAGCCTCATATAGCTAAAATTAAAAACAAATTTGTACCAGCAAAAACAACATTGTACCCACTTATTGCACATAAATCAAAACTCCCATTGATGAATAAGCTGCTCATTTATAAGGCCTATTTGCGCCCTATTATTATGTATGCTGCTCCAGTTTGGGGTGGAACAGCGGACACGAACATGAAGATACTGGAAAGACAGCAAAATAAATTACTTAGGTTAATGTCAAAATCAAAATATTATTTCAGAAATGATCTTATCAGAAAACACCTGGGAGTTTTAACGCTTTCGCGTTATATCAAATACCTGGATTTTAGGTTATATGATAAACTGTATCATACAAACAACAATGAAATAAAAAAAAATTGAAAATTATAACCCTTCCATTTAATTAACTTCCATAGACCACGTTCAGTTCTCAGAATAAGACCGCATTCTAACTAACCAATTACTAATCAACACCCAAGAAGGAGGAAGGAAAAAACAATAGAATGACTTAATGGAAAGCAATTAGGAAAATCGAGTTTGTTTGTATACAAGGGAACAGTATATACGGACAACCTGAAACAGTGTCATAGTGTGTCATGTGTGTCACCCACAGTGTCATGGGTGGCGCGATCTGTTGGCTTTATTGTATATAACTCTTATGAAATGATTACTTGAAAAAATTTTATTCTATATGTAATTTGTTGTCTGGTTCCATTATCAAAACTTGGAAAATTAATTGTTATTGTCTTCATTGTATTTTGTGAAAATAAATATTTAAAATAAAAAAGAATATATATGTATACGTATATATATATATGTATGGATATGTATATATATGTGTATATATATATATGTGGGTATGTATATATATGTGTGTATATATGTATGTGTATATATATCTGTGTATATGTATATGTATGTATGTATGTAAAGATATAATATGAACAAATAAAGGGAAAAAAGTTACTGTAAGTATTACTGTTGAATTAAATATTGCTGTTCTAATTCAATGGATCAGAATGGTGAATCATATCATTACTCATTGTTACAATAAATATTGTGATACCATGCAAAGTACTACCAACTTGGGAGCCCTTACCTTAGGTTATCAAAAAGTTGAGACTTATTTAAAATTAAGAATTACGTGTATTTTGAATGTTCTATTAGGGGTGAACTTAATTTTGTTAAAATAATGGGGTAAATGGCCTAACAGCTAGACACCTATCAACCTTTAGACCTATTCTCTCTCTCACGTCCATAAATTAAAGATAATTCAGAATCACTCAGAAATTGAACTCTATAATAAGAATTTCACATATAGAATTTTCACACACATTTTGAAGAATAATATGCAAATGACAAGAAACCACCACATGTTGCTGATAGTACGTCACAATGACGAGAGTGTGAGAGAGGGGTATATAAGGAATGGTTGCAAAGAAATAAAATTGTTCACAAGCACTTAAAAGTCTTTCAGTGCAATAACAGCATAGTTATGGCACAAAATAAGCATTTGGATGATGTTTTACTTGGTAGAATTATCGGCCGTCTGAAATGTGTACCCAGCTGGAAACATCAGAGGAACTTGGAATCGCCCAAGAAGTCATCTCCAGGCTTTGGCAATGGTTCCAAGATGATGGTAATGTGAGTAGACGTTACAGCACAGGTAGTTTCCGAGTTATAACGCCGAATGACGACCAGTATTTGGCAGTTATTGCCAAAAAAAATAATAATAAAAGGCGCAGCACAGCATCAGACCTGTCTTGTCGGCTCTCTTCAGCTACCGGTACAACAGTTTCAAGGCAGATCGTGTACAGACGCTTAGGGCACTTTGATGTATATACTCGTAGGCCTGTCAAATGTGTTCCACTCACCGCAACTACTGTTGCCTGCGGTTAGCCTAGAGTAAAGAGCATGCATTGTGGACATCGTAACAGTGGTCTTGTGTGATGCTTTTCTACGAGTCCTGGCTTAGCTTTCAGTCTGATTATCGTCGGACTTTCATATGAAGAGGGTCAGGTACCCGTCACCACCAAGAGAACACCAATGAACGACACCGCTGCTTTGATGCAGGATTGTTCGTTTGGAGAGGAATTATTCTGGGTTATAGAACTAACCTGCATGTTCAGACTGTAACTACAACCGGCCACATCTATCGGGATGTCATTCTGGAACAACATGTACGTTTGTTTCGGGGCGCCATGGGTGCAGAATCTCTGTTTTATGGATGACAACGCCCGTCCTCACCATGCAAACATTGTAGACAAATGCCTTCAATCGGAGGATATCACCCGTTTGGACTGGCCAGCATACTCACCGGACTTGAATCCAATAGAACATGTGTGGGACATGCTTGGCCGATGAATTGCTGCCCATAAATCCTGTCCCACATATCTATCGGAACTTCGAAGAGCATTGCTTGATATGTGGTATTCTCCAAGATCAGATGGATAATTTGATATTCAGCAAGCCTAGTCGTTGTGCGGCTTGTATTGCATCGCTTGGGGGGAGGTACTTTTTTTTAACCATCATACCAACGATGTTATATTGGTTTCATTAAATAGGTTCTTTTTTAAAATTTGCTGCAGGGAGTAAAATCACAATTTTTATTAATGATGTCAAACATATAGCATATTTTTTGCGTTTTACCTTTTGTTTAAATAATAAACTTTACAAATAAGTCACATTTGTTTTGCTTCTGTCTCTTTTTTACCTGAACTTACATTATCCTTAATTTATAGACACGAGTGTATGCATAATGAATCTTCTGAGGTAATAAAAAGTCATATATGTTAAATACCAGCTGAAATTGAAATAACACTGAAAGGGGCAACATATATGAAATTCCATTTCATATATATTGCCTCTTTTAAAACCATTTTATTCCTTTGGTGGGAGGCAAATAGCAACATTTTATAAATGTGAATGTTGATTTTTGAGAAATAATGTTAAATGTACATGCCAAACTTGCTGAATCTATTCAAATAGGAAAATTTGCTTGACATAACTTTTTTTGTTTTTGTTTCATGCACTATAAAAGACAATATCAATTTTTACATATTTAGATATTTCTTCAACATGTATAGAAGGAAACATATACCCCAAATTTTACCAAAAAACTTCGACCAATTTAAATTATATAAAAGACTATTTTTATGGATTTTATTCGATTCTGTCAATGTGTATAGTTACGTACCAAGCCCAGTTCTTATCTCTCTTAAGATGGTACCAAAACAAACTATTGCTCTCTTCTGATATTATCAGCTAATGCAGAATACCTCCTAGAGAAATATTGGACTGTTATATATTCCATTAAAAATCTAAGACTTTTATAGAAAATGTCCTATATCAGGATTCATAATGCAATCGTAGATATAGTATTCGATTCATATGAAATTTGTAATTTTTCCTGCATCTTCAGAGCATTTATATAGGCCAGGAGTGGCCAACCTGTGCTCTTTGAAGGGTTATTAGTGGCTCTCGGTAAATGTACACGAGTTCCCTTTTTATTTTTGTGCTATTATATTTAAAAAAATTGTTGTCCCACCGAATGTCTTTTAAATTACAGACAGAAAATATGAAAGACCAAGTGCAGCATTGTAACAAATTTCTTTGCACCCAAGAATGAAATGACTCTCGAAAACTGCGCGAACTAACATAAACAGTGGGGTAATCATCCGTAATCCACAGCGATTCCAGACCGATTTTGAATTTGTAAACTTTCACTACTACGGACAGTTGATATTGTGCTCTGGAGGAAACAATTTGCATTACTCTTGCTATGGATGTATTTTGTAATCTGGAAATTTTAGTAAGCTAACTATAATTTGTTTCATAGTATGTAACGCGTGTTGGTAGCGTTTTAATAATACTAAACTTGCATTTCCTGAATTTTTTTTTATTTATTTCTTGTTCTTTTAAAAATATGACGACACAGTACGAAAATTAAAAAAGAAAATACGAGTAAGAAAATAGAAGTTTTAATAAAATGAGTGGGAGGAGAATTTTTTATTGACAATAACGGAAATTCATTATGTGTTATCTGTAATTCTATGGTCAAATATTATAAGGCTAGTAATATACAACGACATTATGAAACCAACCATCAACAGTTTTCTAATCAGTATTGACCAAATTCCAAATTAAAATAAGATAAACTTGCTTCCTTAAAATCAAATTTAAATAAACAACAGTCAATTTTGATGACCCTTAGCAATTAAGCTAATAATGTGGCTGACGCCAATTTTCTTTTATTACCTGGATATTGTTCGTGCAAAATGACAGCATTAGGATTGACCATATAGTTACGTTTATTAAAAAAAACTTGAAGGATGTACTTGAAATTTTAGATACACAAATAATGCTGCATTCCACATTATTTGTGTTTCGTTGTTTCGCAAATTCCCCTCTCGAAACACCCGACCGAACGACGACGCACAGCTGCAATTAATACATCTCTTGAATATAATTTAAGAAATTATAATTTTTTGAATACAGTACAATTAATACATCTCTTGAATATAATTTAAGAAATTATATTCAAGAGATGTATTAATTGTACTGTATTCAAAAAATTTCTCGAATTGATAGATATCAGATTTTTCGCAATTGGCAGTTTTTATACGTTTTGTTTCACCTGACTTCGCTGACGCAGCTTGATCTTACTTGTACCTTGCACCATTAAAATCAACCAACCAACCATCACCTGACTTCGTTATTAAAAAAGAATTATTAGATTTAGAATCACTTCGAAAATCAACCCGCGGCTTGGAAATTAAAAGCATATTAGATTAAACAATGAAAACTTTTGATGAGAATTTCAATAAACTCTTAAGCATTACAAGTGATGCAGCTCCGACGACAATTTTGGGTAAAATATCGGTCTTATTGGGCTTTTAAGAGATTATTCTCAAATTCCACAATTCATACCGATTCGCCGCCTAATTCACCGAAAACGTCTTGTTACATACATTTAAAATATCCTAATGTTATGAAAACAGTGTTAAACATTTTAAATTAAATTCGCACAAATGCAAAAAATCATTGACAATTCAAAAAAATCATTAAAGAAAATAAGGACCAAGAATTTCCAAATGACATTAATTCCCTTTGCATTGTTAGATTGTTACAAATCGATTTAATACCTACAACGTATTAAATCGATTTGTAGATTTGTTTGATTTGAAAAATGCATTTCTAAATGAAAAAGAAATAACCTATTCAGAATTAGATCATAATGAGTGTTTACAAGACAATGTTTTTTGACTGATGTTATGGAACATTTGCAAATACTTAATTTACAGTTTTTCAGGGGTAATAAATAGTATAATAATATCTTAGCTCTCACACAGTGTATTTTAAGCATTTAAACTAATTACCATCTTTTCAAAAGGAGATTAAAAATACAACATTTTGTCATTTTCCTGGAATTAATTTTTTCCCCCAATATTAAGGTACCCGAACACGTTCAGAGCATTTTTTTAAATACACTGCATATATATAGTGTAACCATTTTTCTTACTTAACTTTAGAAGACATTAATATTGAGCTACTAGTATTTGATATATGCCAATATTATTCCTCAGAAATGTTAAATATGCCTACAATTTTAAGCCTTTTTTAAAAAAATTTAAAAAATGCTACATCAAAAATTTTAAACATATTTGAAAAAAATTAATATCAAATAATCTATATGTTGTTATTTAGAACATGTACTAAAATTTTAAGTGTTTGTTAAAAAATAAAATAATTATGGCCAATTGAATATTTATACTGAATTTTTAGCGAAATTTTCTATGCCATTATTCGAGTTACAGGCCATAATTTGGGAAATATTTAAGTGATTAAAATTCTTTAAGTACATTCTCTAGAAAACAATATACAAATCAAGCTCATGAAATTTCATAGTGATATTATAAAAATATTTTGAATTATCAGTTTTGAAGCGTGCAAATTATAGGTAAAAGCCAGTTCTGAGAGAATCACATTTAAAGATATATTATATAGTATAGTATCACATTTATAAAGATATATTTATACTATTGTGTCCTTATAAAAAATTCTCATATTTGCAGATTAATTTTTTTATTTGATTTGCTGATTGATTTTTGGAACAGTAATTATTTTACGTATCTTTTAAAAGCTTACTAAATTCATATTTCAAAATAAAACACTGTTTAAACTAATTTTTAACATCATTCTGGCCCTTTAAATGCCCACTTCCGGTGGTTTAAATATGTCCACTTTTGGTTTCCTAATCTGTACGAAATCATTCATACCTCGGAATCTAATTAACGTAGAGACAAAAACAAACCTGTTTTGTAAAGCTATTTAAATTCCTTATTTAACGAAAGAATAAAATAAATTTATCATTTTTGGTCGAAAGTGACGTTTGCAACGTGTACGGGTACCTTAAAAAAAAAAAAAAAAAAAAAAAAAGTTAACGAGTATACGAAAAAGCTAGAAGGAATATTAACGGAATTCTAAAATAGATTTCAAGACCTGTAATATTCTAAATCATCTCTTGATTTTTTTCATTTTCTTGAGATTATGCAGATTTAAATTTCTTAGCATCATATAATTATATGATGCAAATTTTTTTATCAATGAAGGGATTAAGCATACAGTATAAATAATTTTAAACTAAGTTTTAAAAAAACAGCATATCAGTATTTTGGATATAGAAAATAATTTATTATATGGAGCACAAACTTATTGAAATTAAACACTTATTGACATTATTAACGCTTACTGTGCTTTCTATTATATCTTTATTAGCTTAACCTTTTGAGTCCGGCGTCATCGTTTCAAAAAACTGCTCCTAGGACGGCGCGAGAAGATGACATTTCCTACCCCCTTGACCGAAAGGAGAGGGTCATTTTCCTCCCATTTAAGTGCCCCAGGTTTCACCGTGACGAATCTTTAACTTTTGAGGGAGATACGCCGCGCTAGGTCTGCCATAATTCTAATGAAATTGTAAATGCGTTTACCATAAATACTGTACTTATCGACAAGCTATCGATTTTTTTCTAATCGTTGTTTTATATACCACATTAAGAAATGTTATAAGAATTTGAAGATATTATATGCATGCATTTGTTAAACAAACTTAGTCTGTTTTAAAACAATATGGTGTATATTAATTTATTACAGAGAATTCTCAGAAATAATTATTTAAAATAATTACAAACTTCTTAATGAATTTGTAATTAGTTATAATAAAAATTGATAAGCAATAAACTAACTGAATATTTCAAAACATTCCTAAAAACAACCTGCCTAATATTAAAATATGTAAATAAATAAAGATATTTTTAACAAATATTTCCTTTTATGAGTAAGTACAAGCAAATTTCTGGAGTTGCATTTGAAAAAGATTAAAAGTAATCTGTGTGTTAAATACAGAAATGGTTTCAATTTTCTTTTGATTTAAGTATTTTTATTTATAACAAATTTCTATATTGAATGGATTAAAATATATGCTTTTACATCCTTCATTTTAAGGAAAAAGCTTAAAAATGGAATTTTTCTTTCTGCATGTTTCTGCAGCTAAGTATAAAACGCTTTGCACAATGAAGGTAGCCAGACGAATCTTGAGTTTCTCCTTTATATGTAGAATTTAGGTTGATTGTTTAATAAAATTACATTTGTATCATACAATAAATAGTAATACTCAGTTCATTTCTCAATAACTGAGAATTTGAAAATGTTCATTCAAAATAATAATACATTCCAAAATATACTCGTATCAGTCTCAGAAAATATTTTTATAAAATTCTTATTAGAATCGTAGCAAAAAAGCATTAGCTTTATATTGGGAATAAATTCTTTTCAGTATTTTTAGCTTTTATATGAATGCTTATATTATTTTTAAAAAACCAAAACTGTGATTAGTTTAATTTTATACAGAAATTAAAATTACGTAGAAGAAAGATCGACACAACTAAAAGGCAACTTTTTATATATGTACCGCATCTCTCTGAATTTATGATTGAAAGTATTTTCATTTTTATATTTATTTTATTTCTACCTACATGTTATTTTGTGAGATTAAAAAATGCAATGTGCTCCTGGGATGTTTTCCATAAACAGTACGTCGAAAGGAAGAAACCAAGAAACATGTCTAGCATCTATTCCGATATTTGTTAACATAAAAAAAGTGACGTTTAGTACTCTTTATTCAATAGTGCATTGGACTAATGAAAAAAATATATTTCACATTGAAGAGCATATTTCTAACACTAAATCAAAACTATTTCTTTGTAAAAAATTTATTTCATTAGTCCATCTAAAAATCTAGAATGTGAAAATAGCTCTTATATTACATGAATACCGTTTCTTAATGAAAATGTTTCGAAGACTCTTAAATCTTTGAATTGGGAATTTCCTAACACATACTTTCTCAAGTGTAAATTATTATGAGAAATTTTTAACATTCCCTTATAATATTTTCTTATTTTAACTTTTAAAATATCAATCTCAAAACCAGTAATTTTGGTCAGGGTTAGACCAAAAATAGTCCTATTTACAGGGATTATAATTGTCAAAAATGTAAGGACAAATGCTAATTTTCCAGGTTTTATTATGTAATTCAGAAATAGTTAACCAATGCAGAAGCAGCATACCAATTTACTGATAGTTAAAAATCATAAAATACAATATATAAAATCTCAGACTCTCATAAATATGAAATTGGTAATTAAAGAAAAACCATTAATATAATTAAAAATAAAAATATTCTTTATATGTGTAGTTCTGTATAGTGTGTATGTGTAGTAGGAATATATTGCTTGAATATCACTCTTCCTTTGAATTTTATAATGACTTCATCAATTGCAAGTTTTTCAGACGTGATAGTGCTCCTTAAAAGATTTATTAAAAAAAATCAAAAATCTTTCGTTATTTCTATTATCTATCGTATTCTTCATCTAGTTTTGGTTTTTCTTATTGTCTGTAAAATGTAAAAATATCAATACATTAAAAATCTATCGTGGGACATATTTTTTCTAAAAACAGGAGTTTCAATCAATTCATCTGTCGACCAATAATCTTTGATGTTATCTTTATCCATATGGCCCATTAAAAGAATAAGTCCTAAGATTTTTTAAATTCTTCTACATCAATATCAGTCCACTTTGTCCCATGTTTTCTTTTATTACTTTCTGGATGTAACTCTAATATTTGGGAAGAATCTATTCGTTTCATCTGCAATAAAGTTTAAAATTTCTTCTGAAAAAATAAATAAAAAATTCGTGCTCCTCAACTAAATCCTTTATTCGCCCAGAAATACCGTAATTCCCGTAAATTTAAAAATGATAGGATTATCATCTGCTTTTGCCTTACGTCAATCAAAATCAAATGATACAGAGGAATTTGCATCATTATTGCCATCAAAAACTAATACCTTGCATTCAGATTCATCACAGAAATCAAAATCACTGTCTGCAAAATTTTCTTCTTCTAATTCTTCCAATAAATTTTTAATTTCTTCATCAGTCAATTCTTTACGACGTGAAGCCATCAAAATATTTTTTCTAGTGACGAAAAAAGTAACTGATTGTAATGAAAAAAATTTTTAAAGTGAGGATGAAAATGCTTCCCTTTTAAAAAGAGGAGCCAATAATATCGTTTTTCGCCAAAATTCTCCACTCAAAGAAGTCTCCAAATTTTACGACTTTCACACACAAAAGAGCAGCAATTAAAGCGCACTCAACTGCCCCGTAAAACTTGAGCGGGAAAAAGTCAGGCGCTTGAAAGGGGGAAAAAATCCATGGTACAACTGTTGTACCACAGCCGTCCTCTGAGACACTCGTTTTCGTGGTACAACAGTTGTACCGCCGGGACGAAAAGGTTAAGTTTCAAGCAACTGTAAATAAATGAAATTTAATAACATTTTTAGTTTAACTAGTTATAATCTGAGGTTATAAATTAGAGAATTATAATTAAATTCCATCTGTATTCAAAATTTACCCTCAATTCAAATATTAAAAGCGTGACCTGTGATTGTTCCATAGGTAATTTTTACCTAAGATGTAAATCCATCCCTTCCACACCTTGAGTTCTTCTGTGATGTACGAATACATTTGTGAGTGTTTCATATGTAATTTCTACCTAGGATGAAAGCCACCACTTCCTCCCCTTGAACTCCTTTGTGATGTGTGATGTACGAATACATCTGCGATCAACTGTGGTTACTTAAATTGAACTGGAACGGAATTCTACCACCAGATGTGTCCAAACAATGGGAAAACTTCTTAAAAACCCTGCCATATTTAGAATCCATTCATGTTCCCAGATAATTTTTTCAATTTAGATCAAAACTCATAATGTTATATGGATTTGAAGACGCGTCTTCAAAGGCATATGTTGCTGTGATTTACATACAAACTGTATCCTATTCCGATAAAACAACAAACCAACTTTTGTGCAGTGAATCCCGGGTGGCCCCAACAAAATCCATGACTATCCCAAGACTGGAACTTTGCTCCTGCCTGCTTCTTTCAAAACTCACCCAGAAAGTCATTGCTGCAATAAGACTGGAAATGGACTCTGTCACATTATATTCGGACTCAACTATAGCCCTCGCATGGATAAACTCTCCTTCACACTTACTCAAGACATTTGTTCGCAACCGGGTGTCTCAAATTCAGAAACTCTAAAAAAACTTTCAATGTCAGCACATTCCATCAGAGCATAATCCTGCTGACTTACTTTCCAGAGGACTCGACGTTAAAGCTCTTGCAGCCAGCAAATTGTGGCTTAAAGGAACAGCCATTTCAAAATTAAATTTACCTACATGTCACACTGTGCAAATATCTAGTGTCTCAAACAACAAACTTTTTATGGATGAACTCAAGCCTACTTCCAAAATTAAATTAACTTCAATTAATGACTCTAAATTTTTAAATGATTTACTCAATATTACTAATAATTTTCATAAACTAATCAGAATTATAACATTTATTGGTTCTTCCGAAATTGTATCCTTGAACAAGAGGAATACAAAAACGCAGAAAATCTACTATTAAAATGGCTCAGGTATTTTTCTCCTGAGATATCTGCTTTACAAAAGGTATTGCCCATTCCATCAAGTAAGTTGAAATTTCTTAATCCATTCATAGATCCATCCGATGGATTGATTAGAGTAGGTGGCAGACTTGCGCATCCAAATTTAAGAATTAATCAAAAACCTCTTATAATTCTGCCGGCTAGAAATAAATTTGTTAAATCTATATGTTAATTGTATTCATTATTACTGTTAATTATTGTTTTACTTTTGTGTTTATATGTTAATGAGTGATGTAACTTTATATATTTTCTTTGAAACATATGCATATTTCAACGTCGAGAGGGATGTTCCGTATTTGTTATGTATAACCTTGGCTACGAAGCACCCTCCTTGGCGCATTCTGTAATCACGCCATTTACGGCAACCTTTTTTCTTGTAAGTCTAATGTTGTACTCTAATGCAAACCCGCGCTGCAAAAACACGCAGCAAAATAAAAGCTTTATTTACAATTCTTTTGTATTTAATTAACGCAATCTCCGCACATTTGCCTCTTATAAAGTAAAATGTATTTATCTTTCATCATGATTAAATTCACTGCTAAGTGTTTTCCAAAAATTTTGGAGTCTTAACTTTACTAAACATCTTAACATATACATGAAAAACATAAATATTTTGTAGCTTTCTTACAACAAAATATTTCTGCCTAATAATTAAGATGTGTAAATATCTGAATGTGGTCCTTTGATGATAGAAGCGACAGTTAAATATATTAATAAAAGATAAAGAGCGAAATGTTTGTCATATTTATATAAAGAATATAATAAAACATTTTTAATCTTTCAATATGCCTATTACAACACTTACGAAAACATATTCTTAAAAATATTACAAATTAATATTATAAAAATTGCTATTTAGGATAACTTCTAGTGTGTTAAAAAAATTAATTTTCATAAAAACCCAGCATCGTAAAACCAAAGTAAATTTAAAAAAAAAAAAAAAAAAAAAAAAAAAAACTTTAGCACAAGCATAATGTTTCATTCTGATTAAGAAATGTTTACTTTAATTTTTGTATTATTTAACATATTAGAGTTTATT
Source organism: Latrodectus elegans (assembly GCA_030067965.1). Classification (NCBI taxonomy): domain Eukaryota; kingdom Metazoa; phylum Arthropoda; class Arachnida; order Araneae; family Theridiidae; genus Latrodectus; species Latrodectus elegans. The sequence goes on from CM057822.1 coordinate 79,648,096, forward strand.
ATTATCTTTTTGGCTGTTGACGAAAAGAAATGTGTCTGGTACTTGCGGAAGTTTGCGGCTTCCGCGACAAATTGCTAATGATAGTCCCAAAATCACTAACCTTTTCATCCGTTTTACCAGCCATTTCTTTTCGATTTTGCTCTTTTATTTTTTATTTCTTAACATATATTTTACACAGTAATATTTTATGTTTTAAAAACACTGAGCGTATACAATTTCCCGACGAGCAAAGAGGAGTCTATGCTTTCCTTCAAACATAGGCATTTTGCCTCTCAATCAAGCTTGTTTAAATGGATAGGAAATGAAATTCTACAGCAATCGAAATAGGTAGCGCTGCAAAGTGAAGAACTGTAAGCTTAAAACAAGCGAATTGATAACTGGATCAGTGTATCAAGAGAGAATTCCATTTGAAATAATTGTATACTAACTACATTTACTGTTAAGAAATTTAATTCTATTAAGCGAAGAATAACTGATTATGGCACAGGTGCCGTATAATCCATGCGCCAAATTCTGAGATTGGCGATTTTTTGGCTAATTTTCTTATGTATCTGGCAACATTGTTTTTGTTACGTCATACATATGGATACTTATAAGAATTATGCAGAAAATTCTATTTTGGTAACCCTAGTATTTACATCCTTGTGTACGTCACATTGTCAACATTTCTTCATCGCCAAAAAATTTCAGAATTTGGAATCATGGATTATACAGCACCTGTGCCCTGATTATTAGCTATAAACTAACAATTCATTGGAACAGTTTTATACAAGAAGCATGTTCCATGAATCACAATTACCACTTAGTGAATCCAACTGCAAGAGAATGTAAGCAAAATATTGAGACACGCCAGTAATCCGAAAAGTGTGGGAACTGTATACAGAGGGGCACAGATGCCTGTAATCCAGGATATCAAGTTCTGAGTTTGGTGATTTTTTGGTGGATTTTTTTATATATCCAGCAACCTGGTTTTCTTACGTTATAGATATGGAGACCTATAAAAATTATACTGAAAATTCCATTTTGGAAACCCAAATATCTAGGTCATCGCGCATCTTGTCAACATTTCTTCATCCCAAAAATATTCAGAATTAAGAATCCTGGATTATACGGTATCTGTGCATACAGAGGCACTGCTTGTTACCTTTTTTATCCCGATCAAGCCGAATTTATAAAACGGTAATCATTGAGACAGCAAAATTCATTCGAGTTTATAATAAAATAATATCCAAAATACGGCCATTCCAAACCTTTTTTCTGCCTTGGCGACAAGTTTGGCACAGAAGGTTGGAAACATACGCTTATAACATTATTCCCTCAAACTCTTTTGTTAGGCTTTGAAGTATTCTAAACATTATGTAGATACATTACATTTTTAGTGTTGAATACACATTTACATTTTTAGTGTTGCACATACATTTACATTTTTAGTGTTGCACATACATTTACATTTTAAGTGTTGAATTTTAAAAGGATATTCTGTACGTATTTTGCGATATTTTTTTAAAAACGCAATCATAGGAGTACTTCTATTGCAAAGATATTATGTATTTTTAAGACGATGTAATAATACTTGATAGAAGAATGCTATATTTTTACTTTTAGCGTAAAACGAATTTAAATCATCAGATTGGTAAGTTGTGTTTCATTATTTTATTTTGATGTGGAATTTACCAGTTTGACTTTCAGGGCATGGTTAACAACCAAATTTAAATTTCTAATAATATTCAATAATAAAAGATAAAAGCATTTCTTTTTATGATTATATCAAACACGAAAAAAATCTTTAGTTGACTTACTTTATTGAATATAAATAAGGCTAAAAATAATAACACGTACAATGAAATAAATTAAATATGAAATCAAATCATTTTATATCATTAAATAACTTTTAAAACATCATATGTTAATGATATCAAATCAATTTTTTTTACATTATCATTCAATATACACATATGAATTCCATGTATAATCATCATCAAGTATTATCATTTAATTGCAAAAGAAAGCATTACCTTTTTATTCATTTCTATCAAAGAATACCTGAATAAAATCAATTAAATTTTGTAAATAATTAAGATATATTTACCTGCATTAGGAACGCATAAAATTCAATTCTACAGAACTTTTAATAAATCATTTTTTATAACATAGATTTCGTTAAAAAATTGTGAGCAGCACAGTCTTCAAGTTATTTAAAGATAATAACATATAGTCTTCACATGCAAAATATCCACAAAGTTTTCTTAGGAACTTCACATCACTTTAAATGACCTGACAAATCGGATGAATGTAACAATTTTAACTGTTATATCTGTATTAATTTAAACAATCAAATTTAACCTTCTTTTTAATATTCGTAATGATTGTTATAAGCTCTTTTATTTGTTTCTTTAAGCAGCTCATTAAAGGGACAAAAATGAATAAATCTTAAGTCCTCCCTTGCAAGTTTATAAATATTATTGTTGTTTTCTATTGTTGCATAATTGAATTAAGTGTCTATTAATATTTTAACTGTTGAATGCATGAATACAAAATTTTTTTAAAATGTATACATTTTATTTAAATATCATCAAATTTCTTTTTTTATTAGGTATTATGAGATAAAATGCAAAAAATGTATTTATTCGTTATTCACACTATTTTCACATTAATTTCGCTCACAAGTCTTTACTAAAGCAAACCTCTACTTTTAGTCCAATTTATAAAAAATTAATTCTTCTAAAGCTGTAAAAATTTAACTACACTATTGTCCATTAAAATTACTACACCAGGAAGAAATGCAGATAACAAAATGATATTTATTGCACAAATATATTATACTAGAAATAACAAGTAATTAAATTTTCAAAAAATTTGGCTGGATAGATCCTGAGAAATCAGTACCCAGAACAACCACCTCTGGGAGTAATAACAGCAGTTATACGCCTGGGCATTGAGTCAAACAGAGATTGGATTGCATGTACAGGTACAGATGCCCATGCAGCTTCAACACGATGCCACAGTTCATCAACCGTAGTGACTGGTGTTTGGTGACGAGCCAGTCGCTCGGCAACCATTGACCAGACGTTTTCTATTAGTGAAAGATCTGGAGAGCGTGCTGGCCAGGGCCAGCCGAACATGTTCCGTATCAAGGAAGGTCCGTACAATACCGGCAACATGCGGTCGGGCATTATCCTGCTGAAACGTAGGGTTTCGCAGTGCTCGAATAAAGGGTAGAGCCACGGGTCGTAACACACCAGAAATGTAACGTGCACTCTTCAAGCACCATCAATGCGAACAAGAGGTGACCGAGACGTGTATCCAATGGCAACCCATACCATCACGCCAGGTGATGGGCCAGTATGACGATGACGAATGCACGCTGCCAGTGTGCGTTCACCACGATGCCGCCAAACACGGATGCGACCATCATGATGCTGAACACACAACCTGGATTCATCTGAAAAGATGACGTCTCGCCATTCGTGCACCCAGGTTCGTCGTTGATCACACCATTGAAGGCGCTCTTGTCTATGACGCAGCGTCAAGGGAAGCCGCAGCCATGGTCTCCGAGCTGAGAGTCCATGCTGCTGCAAACGTCGTCGAACTGTTCGTGCAGACACTTGTTGTCTTCCAAACGAATCTGTTTCTTGACTCACGGCTCGTGACGTGGTTGCACGATCCATTACGGCCATGCGGATAATATGCCTGTCTTATCGGCTGCTAGTTATAGGTGGCAGTTGAGATCCCGCATGGCGTTCCGTATTACCGTCCTGAACCCATTGATTCCATATTCTGCTAACAGTCATTGGATCTCGACCGACATGAGCAGTAATACTGCGATAAGATAAACCGCAATCCCGGTACGCTACAATTCGACCTTTATCAAAGTCAGAAACGTGCTGGTACGCATTTCTCCTTCTTGCACGAGGCATTACAACAACTTTTCACCAGGCAACAACGTTCAAATGCAATTTGTGTATGAGGAACCGGCTGAACAATTTCCTCATTTAAACACAATATAGGTGTCGCTAGTGGCGCCTGCTTTGTCTGAATGCGCTGAAAAGCTAATCATCTGCATATCACAAGCACCTTCTTCCTTTCATATAAATTTCACGTCTGTAGCATGTCGCCTTCTTAGTGTAGCAATTTTAATGACCCCAGTAGTGTATTTTGATACATTATCTCTTAATGAACCCAAATAAAAATATGATAAATCATATACATGACAACTTAATAAAAATTCTTTTTTTCATTTCATAAAAAATAAATAAATAAAAACTTCCATAGTTTTTGATTTATAATTTGAAACATTTTTCTCGATGTATGTTTTTTATTTATTAATGTAAATTTTAATTAGGATAAATTTTGGTAAATAGGGATATTTAAAAAATATTTGTTTTTAAATTGTCATCCACGAGCTATTTTCTGGAGACAGAAAAAAATATGTCACACTTCTTTCTTCCTATATTCTCACAATTTTTTTTTTTTTTTTTTTTTTTTTTTTTTGACTTTTCAAAAAATGCTGCTTTTGACAGTGGTGAAATTGTTTTTGATTTTTCCAGTACGCTATTATTCGAAATAAAACTGGAAAGCTGATGGAAAATCCTGAATTCTATGTTCAACATCCAACTAATTGAAAAATGTAAGCTTTTCACAACCTGATATCATTGTTTTATCGGTGGTATATAAGTTGAGCTCTTATTTCGTAGAGTAAAGGATCATTTTGAACAAAATAAAGGAAATGTAAACATTATAGTATTTTTTCATATCGCAATTCTTAAAGAAAAGTATACGTTTGAAGATACGTTACATTATAAAGACAGAAGTATTCGTATCACCTACCACACTCATTCAATGTTGATGATTGAATTCACTTTGCCGAATTCATGTTCTGCAGTAACTGCCTGACGTGATTCTTTTCACTCCTAGCAGAGATATGCAAATATCGAGATGTAACGAAATTTTGTACTAAAAATTTCTGAATAAAGTTAGAAAGAAAAAAGCCATGAAAGCTGTACCTTTAGAGTGGGCAGCAATCATCACCCAAATTTATGATTTTCTGACAACGTTTTAGAAGTTTTTGAAAGTTTTGACCCTAAAACTTGGTGGCTGTGAGTCCAAAATACATCAACTTAAGTGCAGATGTCTTGTGTGGAATCAAAGATAGCATCAGCAAGGTGATAGATTTGATTCCACACAAAATCTGCAAGAGTGAAATAGAGATTACGTGGGTTGTATAGTTGCTGTGGGAAGATCCTATTGGAGTCCGTTAATAGTATAGGGGTAGCCAACATGGGGTTCACGAGCCACATGTGGCTCTTTGAAAGATTATTTGTGGCTCTTGATAAAAGAACCCGAGTTTTCTTTTTGTATTATTATATTTTTAAAAATTATTATCATTCCGTATGCGTTTCAAAATGTCTTTTAAATTAGTGACGATAAATATGAAAGACTAAGCAAGTGGAATGTCGCGTTTTCATTAGCATTCAAGTTAATAATGATATGACTCATCAAAAACTGCGCGAACGAACGTAAACAGTGTCGTAATCTTCCGTAATCGACTGAATCCATACCGATTTTGAATTTGTGAACTTTCATTGCAACGTATAGTTGACATTGCGCTCTTGGGGGAAATAATTTGTAACACTTTTACTACGGATATAATTTGTAATCTGCAATTTTTGGTAAGTTAACTATAATTTGATTCGCAGTATGTAATACGTGTTGTTATTGCTTTATTGACACAAAACTTGTATTTTCTAAATTTTTTTTATTTATTTCCAGCTCTTTTTAAAATATGACGAAATTAAAAAAAGAAAATACGAGCAAGAAATTAGAAGTTTTAATAATGAGTGGGAGGAGAAATTCTTTTTTACTGACAATAACGGAAAAGCATTATGTGGTATTTGTAGTTCTTAGGTCAAAAATTATAAAGCTAGCAATTTACGTCGACATTAAGAAACCGACCATCCTCAGTTTTCTAATCATTATCCTCTAAATTCTAAATTAAGATCAGATAAAGTTGCTTCTTTAAAATCAAATTTAAATAAACAACAATCATTTCTGATGACCCTTAGAAATCAAGCTAATAATGTGGCTGAAGCCAATTTTGTTTATTACCTGAAATATATTGCTCTTGCGAAATGCCCGTTTATTAAAAAAAACACTTGGAAGATGTATCTAAAGTTTTAGATCCAATTACTGCAGTATTGCACAATGTTATTTCGCACATTTCTATCTCGAGACACAATCCATCGATGAATAACTGCAATTAATAAATTTCTTAAATATAATTTTAAAAAGTGATTTGAAGAACGATATTGCATTTGCTTAACTTTCGGCGAATCGTCAGATGACACAGACGTCTCGCAATTGTCAGTTTTCATACGTTTTGTTTCATCTGATTTCATTGTTGGGGAAAAGCACTTCAAGAATCAACCCGTGGTGTTGATATTAAAACTGTATTAGATTTAATAATGAAAACTTTTGATGTGGCTCTTTATAAACTTGAAAGCAATGCAAATGATGGATCTCCGGCAATTGGATAAAAAATAAATCGGTCTTATTGGACTTTTAAGAGATAATTCTCAGATTCCATAATTCATACCGATTCACTGCATAATTCATCGAGAACATCTCGTTGTCAAATATTCAAAATATCCTTATGTCATGAAAACAGTATTACACATTGTAAATTAAATTCGCACCAATGCAAAAAATTATCGACAGTTCAGAAATTTACTTAAAGAATTAAGGAACGAAGAACTTCTAAGTTTCCTTAATTTCTTTTGCATTGTTAAATGATTATTTAGCTACAGCGTATTAAATCGATTTGTATATATTTTTAATTCGATAACTTCATTTCTAAAAGAAAAAGAAATAACCTATTCATAATATAGACGATGACGAGTGGTTACAAGATTTAATGTTTTTGACTGATGTCATGAAACATTTGTAAACACTGAATTTGCAATCGCAGGGGTAATATCTGACCTCTTCCTGCGCACATATTTAGTTTTCAAACTAAATTACAAATTGTTCAAAAAAACATTAAAAATAAATCATTTTGTCATTTTCCTCTAATTAAAAGAAATTTGTTCCAATATTAAATTATAAAAAAACGAGTATATAAAAAAGCTAGGAGGAATAGTGACAGAATTCCAAAATTGATTCCAATACTTGAAACATTTACAATTTTCTCTTGATTTTTTTTTCTGAATCCATTAAAATTAACATAATTCAAGGGAAATTTTCCCTTTTCAACATAATTAAGGCCAAAAAAGCATCTGGAGAATTAGAAATAATAGAGATGCACGAGAATCAAGTTCTACGATTAAAATATAAGTCGACGGTGATTACTGAATTTTAGAAATTTGTACCAGAATCGAAGTATTCTGAATTAAAGCAGGCTGTGTTTGTCAAATTATTGTAATATTCAGAACTACGTATTTATGTGAATCCTTTTATTCTTTTTTAAAATTCTTGAAATTCAAACACCGATCAGTATTACCTAACTACCATCTTAAAGAATTACTGAGAAGTGCTGTCATCAATTACTCACCAAATTTTGAAGAATTATCAAGAGAAATAAAATAAATGCTTTTAATTTTTAATATTTAAATTCAATACACATATTTCGTACTTTTATTTATGTGTTTTCAATAAATATATAACTTCTTTAAAAAATTTTCAATACCTTTTTTTCATATCTTTAAAATACGTATTTGATTGTGATTCGCGAAAAATCTCAAATTTTGAAAAATGGCTCTGACAATTGAAGATCTGGGTCACCCCTGATATAGACTGTTAGATAAGGTAAAAGAATAGTTTATTAAAAAATTAATTTCAGCACCTCATTTGTTTATTTTTTAAAATTATTCATGATGATGATTAATGTAAAAATTGACTCAAAATTTGCCAACGCAAAGTCGAAAATGAGATGCCAGTTTTGGGATAGTTAGTTTTGCATAACAAAAATTAACACATACTTGATCTGAAAATGGCGATATTTTTGTCAGCAGTAATTGCTTTTGTGATATAAAAGCAATTATTGTCAGACGAATGATAATGATATTTAAAAGGATAAGAATTTGATGTGCCGAAGAGTCATTATTGCTGATTCATGCAAAAAACGAATGAGCAAAGTTAATTGATAGAAAAAAAATGGTAGCAAAAAGAAGGAAAGTTACATTTCTGTACAAGGTAAGGATGAAAAGTCGAATAAAGAAATTTTAGAGAGAAAATTCACAAACGAATTTGAGAAAATGGAAGATGAAAATCGATCTCTATGTGAGAAAGTCATAACTAATATAAATACCTTTATTTAATTTTTATTATTATTCCTTTTTCTTTTCTTTTTTTCTCATAAAAAGAATGTAAATGCATATAAAATTTTCGAACCAAGTTAATTATGATTTATAAAATTCAAAATGTATGGCCTCTACATGAGAATTAAGCAGCATTTATAGCAAAGATAAAATACAATTCTGATGCAGAGTTAATGAAAACAATGAAAATTGCCGTCAAATGCAATATCTTTTAGATTTTTAACATTCCAACAAAGTTTTGATATTTCTATTTTTTTATTTTAAAAGAAATGATGCATTACTTTTAAAATTCCAGGATAAGTCGACATTATTTTTTTTAAATAAGCTAAATGCAAGTATTTAGATATTGTGGATTTTTAAAATTTTACAAGGTAACTATTATAAGGATATTTAATTTCACTTTTCTTTATATAAATAATCATTCAAAATAATGAAGATAAATAAAATAACATTTCTATTTCTTTACATGTATTAAATTTACTAAGATTTAGACACCATGAAATAAATTAAAGAATTCTTAGGAAGAAATTATAAAACTTTTTGTTTATTTAATATTATGTAATCACTCTATTTATATCGCGAAGGATTTAAAAAACGACTTTTGGTAGTATTTCGATAAAGAATCAAATTTCTACTTATTTGAGAATAATTCAGTTATAAACAATGGTAATGAATAAATATATAAATTATATTAAGCGTTAAAGTTTGTGTAGTAACATGAAAAAGTAAAAAGACACATTCACACGGAGTCTGCCCTATTATAAAATAAAAATAAAATAAAATAAAAAGCAGAATTGGCGATATATTTTCTACACCAGGCTTCTCGACAAACAAGAGTTTTTTTAAAAAAGTTTCTATGATGAAAAGTCCGAATAACTCCCATTAGAGTTCTGATTTAGCCGTCATTTATTATTCCTTTTTTATTTCTAAATTGCTCAATTTGAAAAGACTTTTCTTCAGACAGTGACATGCAAGCAGTTGCTGACAACTCATTTAATAGACAGCGACATTATTTCTACAAAGTGAAGTGAATTCATTTAAATGAATGTCTTATAGAATATATATATATATATATATATATATATATATATATATATATATATATATACACGCACACACATACAGATACACATATAGCTTTTATGAATAAATTAATGAAATAAAATTCATACTCTTTGTTCAATGCTTTATGAAATTTAAGTAGTAAATTAAAAAAATATCAATATATATGTATATAAATTTTACACACAAAATCAAAATATTTCAAATAAAATTATTCAATAATAATCGCAGGAGGGGGGGGGATTCTGAAAAAGAAAATCATACAATATAATAACAAAAATCATAAAAAGCGTTTAAGAAGATATTTAAATGTACTGAAATAATATTTATGTATTAATACATGAAAGATGAAGATTATGCATACATTTGATCAGCGTAAATGCGAGAATATAAGTAAAATATAAGTCATTTTATGTGCATATCTTACATCTTAAAATAAAACTATAGTTTCAGCTGCAACGTACATGTGAACACATGACAAATATTACGACTTTTAGCACGATGTAACAAATGTTTGCTTTATACTTTCGTGGTGAAATGTAATATTGTTTCCCAAAATGTTCAGTCAGTACAGTTTACAATCCAAGTAAATGCGAATAAAATAGTTAAATAGAAATATATTTTTAAACGCATAACTTAATCAAGGTAAGTAATGTTTGTTATTCAGTCCATATTTTTCTTAATTAAAAAAAATATTCTTCACTTATATATTTGAAAACTTATTTCTTACGTAAGTCAAACGTTGTTTTCTGGGATATGAAAAACTATTTGTAAAATTATTTAAAAAAAATAGAAATAAATATTTTCATTTTAAAGTAGTTGTATGTTTTCAAAGACATAAAAATTGATTTAGAGATTCTTAAGGGGTTGTTGCGCCAAAATTCCTATACCGATAATGTAAGAACTTCCTCTGTTTAAGGAGCATTTAAAAAATAACTGTTATTACTGGTGGTCAAATAAGTATTGAAAAAATATTGTATTTTATTACTTGAAATTGAGAATTGCTCAAATTATATTCAAATATTTATTTATTTCAAATTTCTGGTCAATTGGCACCATCACTAGTTTCCTGCTATTTTCCTGAATATTTTAGCAGTTTGCATTCAGTGGTTACCTTGAAGTTAGTGATTCCTTTTAATCTTAAAACAGGCACCTAATAGAGCTCCAGGTCTGGTATACAACCCCCAGAGGTGTCATTTCACTTGGAGGACATTGGGACCACAACTTGTTTTACAAGCTCTGACAAACACGATTTTCATTCAAATATAAATATATGAAATTTTATTTATTAAAAAAATTTTCCGTTTTTAAAATTCTTTTAGCTTTTAATCAAAAGAAAAGTGAAATATTATGTATATTTATTATTACCTGATAAAATGATTCATTCAAATACATTTACGACTAATGTTTATTGTATTTTAAATTTCATGAGTATATATCCAGTTTTTCATTATTTATTTTTGCAAACTACAAAAAAAGTATTTTGAAATTTGAAAATCTATGAAATATATTTAAGAATACTGTAAACTGTGAAGAATAATTTTATTTTTATGAATATTACCAAAAGAGTGTATTAAAAGAAACAAAAATTTCGTTTTTCTGTTAGATATCGAAAATATTGTAAATTCTTAATTTAATTAAAATATTAAAAGCTGAATTACTTAGCTGAATATTAAATGCTGAATTACTTCTGTTATTCTTATTTACCTTTTTTATTTTAGAGCAATTTGAATAATTAAAATAAATTTATATTTTAAGCCGAAATAAGACATTTTCCTCCTGATTTTACTTTAATCTAGTTTACAAATTCTTTTTTAGCTGAGGATGATCAATGTAAAATATTAATTGTATCAAAAGAATTTGATTCGTACTATTGAAAATGGTCTTAAGCATGATTTAGATTCTGGAAAAATATGAATTCATATTTTTTAAATTTTTATATATAAAAATATGCATTTAAGATTTCGATATTTTTATAAAATTATTAATTAAGTTACAGTTAACTATGAATACATGTGAATATGATAACGAACTACGTGTACCATTATATTGAGAAGTAAATGAGAACTATTATACTGTTGGAAAAAAACAAATGATATATTTGCATTTTTGCAGAAGAATGTTTATACCCTTAGTATGCGAGGATATACTATAATTTTAAAAAATATGTATCACGTAAATAAGAAATACCGTATGCCGTTTTCGTGTTGCCATTGAATAAAGTGACAATAAGTATGCAGATTAATGTATGAAGCGTTTGAGACACCGGTCAATCAAGAGTAGGAATATCAGTCGTTATTAAAGCAGGCCCACGGTGCACATTCATCAATCGTAACTCGTACAGTGACAAAGAAAAATGGACGTGTTGAAGGAGCTCGTTCGGCGTTGTTAACTGTACGACTTCAAAGTATCAGCTGCTGCATCAAGTCGCCGAATATGTCAAGCGTTTGGGGATAGTGCGGTGAATGAATGTACGGAAAGAAATTATAGTTTGACAAATTCAGTATCTAGTGGCCTAGTCGTAAAGTGGTTCCCTATGAGGTACTACCAACTGGCCAAAAAGTCACTACGGATCTGTACTAGCAGCAGTTGGAACGTGTGCAATAGACACTGCAACAGAAGGATCCATCACTGGTTAATTGCAAGGGTGTAGTGTTCTTGGCTGATAACCCGCGGCCATATAATTGTGGTGGCCAGGAATACCATTCAGGGACTTGGTTGGGGGACTGTGCTATCCTTCATACCCTCTGACCTTGCACCATTAGATTACCACATCTTTCCTTCCTTGGACAATCACCTTCGTGGAAAGTTTTTTTTACCATTGAAGTAGACTTGCGCTAAGTACTTATGGACTTCTTTGCTTCCGAAACCCCGGAGCTTTACCGCAAGGGGATTTCACAACTGGAGACACATTGGCAGAAAGTGCTGGCAGGCAATGGTGATTATTTCGAGGACTAAATGTAGGCTACATTTTCTGTAAGTCATGGTCTTTTGGGTCATTATAAGTAGCAAAACATTCTTGTTTACCTTTATATATGTATTTGTTGGTATATTTCAACATAGTTTATTAAAAAATAAGCGATAACTATGTGAAAAAGCTTATTTCTGTTAGCTTAAAATTCAGAACAAGAACAATTAACTTTAAACAAAAATAATTAATTAAAACAGTTAAAAGTATATATAAGAGTACATTGAAACTGTGACGAAAATTCTCAATTTTTTAAAATTTGCTTTTTTATTGAGAGTTTAATTGTGACTAAAAGAAAATTTATAAAATATTTATCTTGATTAAATAAATTTTCTTAAGAGAAAATTCAACAGATGTTGATATCTATAAAGATAACGTTGAATTACCTCGTAAAAAATGTTATCCTTTCAGAGGGCAATTTATTTCATCGCTTTATTGTAAAAATTTTAAAGCAACTGAGCTTTCGCAACTTCTAAACCTTTTTTTTTTTTTCCTCAATATTTTTGCCTCAAATCTGTTTTTTTTTCTTCCCATTGAAAAATTATAGTATTAATCATTTTGCAACTAAATACAGAGAAAGAGTTCACTTTTCTCTTTTAACAGGAAATTAATTCTATAATTTCTAGTAAAACAAACATAAAAAACTCAATTTTTTAATAAAAAAAATTAACTTTTACTGAATTCATATATAATTAACACAATCTTAAGAGATCATATTCCTTTGTATATATTTTGATACATTTCAATAAGAGATACAATCTTAAATGAGTAGATATTTCTGTATGAACAGCAGTGACCAAATATACTCAAAACAAAATTATGTATAGAATAGCAATAAATCATTACAAATGACTATGTATGAGCAGACCTGCCAAACTGTAGAATGTTCAACTGGGACACCAAAATACTCCCCCTTCACCAGCGAGGCGGGAATTCAAGGGCACACACCCTTGCGGAGTTTTTAAAGGGTAGTTTATATGCTATGAATAAATGGTTACAACTGGAACCTAAACCAGGGTAATAATAAATGACAAGCATACACATATTTAAATATTTTATTTCTGACACGTTATAATATTTGTGTGTGAGTTACTTAAGTGAGAAGAAAGACTGAATGACGCATAAACATTTGAGCAATATTTATAGGTATTACTTATTATTGACCAGGTCATTCTTAGTAAGTGTTTATTTGGTCTTTAATCTTGTAAAAATGTTTGAAATTAGTTCGTTAACAAGCCATAAATTCTTTCAAGAAATCTTAATCAATGCTTTGTTTATCAATGCTTTGTTTATCTTAATCAATCATTAATCAATGCTTTGTTTATCAAATAAAATACTGAGTATTCTGATGTCCCAAGTAAGCAGAAGACATACTCAACAATCTTGATCACAATGAGAGCAGCTGTATGATTGTCCTTGAACTGATCAAAGAGCTTTAGGTATTTTTCTTCACTGAAATAATCGGATCTTTGGTAGTCTCTTCTTGCTTCCACTGTTCCCTATTTGACTGCAAATACTTTTTAACAAACAACTTTTTGCGTGACCACGGTTTGTGAGACGATACGATGACAATATTACTTATTAACAGACTCTCATATATGGTTTTCACTTCTCATATTTTACAGAAATAAATGACAAATTCTACTAAACAATCCTTCACAGTTAATTATTTTACGCTTATTTGGTCATCTATAAAATCAAATTTAATTTTTTCCGGGACGTAAAGTAAACCGGAGAACACCGAGATTTTGTCTGAAAACTGGGACGCCTGGTACTATAAGTGTAGAACTCTCACAGATATGCTTACCAGACTTTATGTCTATTAATTTCTCTAATGGCATAGAATTCTCTAAAGTATCTTCTAAAGCCAAAATGTTCATTAAATTCTCTGAAGGAGTACATAAAAAATGCAATTTGCATTAACATTTTGTGTTTTAGAGAAATATATTCGTAAAGCATATGTATATCATCAATCTTAGAAGAAATAAATTGTATAGGTTTTCCAACTTCTACAGCGCAAGGCCGTCTCAATTCTATCTTAAAATTTCCTTCGAATTTTGGGACTGTTATTGAACATTTAGAAACTTTATACATCTTCATGTAATGTATAATTCCAAACAAAATTTTTATATATTTATTTAAAAACTATTTCCAAATGAAAATAATTAAAAATTGTTTTAAATCTTCCATTGAAAAAAGAAAAATGTATAATGTAAGCACTCGTTTTTACGAACCTCTGATTTACGAACACTCACGTTTTTACGAACTAGTGACTAATCCCTACCCTCTTGATAGATACAATAATGATTTTAACTCTCATTTTACAAATTAAAAATTAAAAAAAAATTTTTTTTTCTGGCTTTTGTTTTTGACAAATGGTTTTCTTTTCCGTTTATTTTATTTCTAATGATCTGATATTTTTTCGATCTTTTATTTGAATTTTTTTTTTTATATATAATCCTAAGAATTCTTGATTGATTCTTGAATAAGGAAGCGACACCAGCAGGCATTCCAAACATTGTGGATTTTCCGTAAGTAAGGACAGAGAAAGAGCAAAAGGTTCTTCTCTCCTTCCCGTACGTTAAGACAGAAAAGAGAGATAAAAAGAAGTTGACAATTTGTTTTGCTTCATTTGAACAACTCAGTTAAGCAAGTTTCTTTTGTCGTGAGAGATTGACCCGGTTCCGTTAAACTTTGCCGCAGCTGAAGAAACGCACCTATTTATCAGTTAAAGAAAGAAAACTCTGAAAGTGAATGAAAAATATTAAGTAAGTAAAAAAAAGCCTCAAAAATATGAAATTCTAAAGAACAACCTTTTGACAATTTTAAAATCTCAGAAAAAAGCCTGAAAGAAAGTAAACAGTACCAGTGAAAGTACCCCCTCTTGAAAATATTCCAGAGAAGCAAAACATCCTAAACTGGAGAAAGCTTTGTTAACTTGACTGAAAAAAAAATAGCCAGACATGGTTTGAGCTTTAGAAAATTTTTTGAATAATAAATGAAAGTAAGGATCAATCAATAAAATGAAAGTAAGGAGTTGATTTTAAGAATAAATCGTATTTTACATGTGTTTTTTTTTATTGTGCATTCTATATAGTTCTTGTTAACAGTATTTTATTTATAAAGAATATATAGTTTGATAAAAAAAAATCTGATCTTAATAATCTAATACATTATTTTTTGATTTTACAAACTATTTTACCTATTTTTGCGAGTCCGTAAAAATGAACGTCTAATATTGTTTTGATTATAAATACTTATAATTTTTTTTATAAATATGTGCAACTCTCTTTTATTTCAAACCATCTGTATTATCTATAGATTTCGTACAGATTTATTTCAAAATGGTAACACATAAAGAAAAACATGCAATTTAATTTATTTAAGATGTTTGAGTAATTTTGACACTTATCGATAGGTAATCTAATGGCTTAAGCGTGCAGTTAAGTATTTTAATGTCCACTACATAAATTATCTTCTGAGATTACTTTTCATACATAGTTAACCTTATTTACACATCGCAAGGAAGGAAATTCCGAATAAACCTAAGCACTGACACCAACAGACGCGCTTGTAGAAAGCGGGATTATGACATTCTCCTCCCGTTGTTGAACCATGACTGGTATCGAATTCAAGCCCTTTAGAGTTCCTTCCTATCACTCAGTGGTTAGTTAGTATAATTGAACACGGTACCTTATGTTCAAAAGAGCGTTGTCCTACCACTTGGCCACGATGATGCCAACTAGTATAATTTGCAGCATATGGAAGCTATTAGTTTACAAGGTGTCATTTATTTTTTTCGACTTAATCATCCTCAATTTATTTACTCTATTGCTTCAGCATATTTATTTTAAACCAACATTCAGTTGGAAAAATTAATTACAATATACAAAATTGGTATGCATAAAAATTTCCTTACATATATATTATAACAGCACATATTGTTAATATTTTTAAGAAATAGCACTTTTATAATTATTTTTGGTAGGCAGGTGTAAAAAAATATGACATATCCCATTTCATACCAATTTAATTTGATTGCATTTGAATGTCATTATTAGAAACGTTAGAAAGATGTTTTTTATTTGAATATTTTTCACTAGATTCAATGAATTGCTTTTGTTTACATTGTTTTACGTTCTGAGTAACATTGTATTCAAGGAAATATTCTAAGGAGACCTACAGTTTAAAACTAGACTACAAACATTTACAAAAAGCCACTCTTTGAAGTGGGCACTGAAACTGAACTGTTTAACTAATGATCAGACAGATCCAATAGGAAAGTAAAGATATTGCTGAATCAACACGTAAACATTTTTATACATTTACCTTACAACACGAATAATTTTAATAGGTATATTGTGCTCATCCATAGATACTAGAACAGAAGCAATGTCTGAGGAACAGTTGACATTCGAAATCAGAGACATGAAAAGGAGTGACATTCCACAAGCGATGGATATCGAGAGGGAAATGGGCTGGCATATCGCAACTCATAGTTTGGATACATGGTTTGAAATAGACACACGTGGAATGAAAATTGCTGTAACGGACTCAGGTAATAAATATTTTTGTCTTCATTTAATCAATTAAAAAATCAGATTAAATTGGATCCAATATAATTATTTTCCAATTCTTCAATGAAATTTGAGGAAAATATCTTTTTTTGTTCTATCATAATGTTTTTATTGGAAAATGAGTGGGCCATAAACACCATGACTACTTGCATACACTCTATACCTAGCCCAGAGTTAGGCTGTACCAGTTAGGTAAAAGTTGCTGGTTGGAAGTCTTTGGAGTTCAGAAGCAGGGACCAAGCAGATGATCCCAAGACCCCCAACAATAGAGAGACCCTCCGGAAATATCATTTATTTCGATGACATTTCAACAATGATCTTTTTAATGCGCCCCAGCTGCTTAAGTGAACATGATGAATATTCAGTTAAATCGACATTCGAACTTGATATTTACTGACAGTGAGAACGACCTTATCAAACATAGCTTGCAATATACAAATAAAATAACTTATATACACACATTATAATAACTTATAATGCATAAATTATTTAAAAACTTTATGTGTATTAAAATACTTATAATAATGCGTATTAATTACATATTATAATAAATATACATAGTTATTTAATACAAAATTGTGTGTGTTATGTATTATAAATTATAATTTATATGATGCACAATTTACACGAATAGAATTTTGAACCGTCTAAAACTGGTAATATCTAAATTGTTTTAATTTTTAAATAAATTACATTAAAACAGATTTTATTTAAATGGAAGTAATCGTTATTTATTTTTTGTGAATTTAAACGAGGGATTTTCTACTCAATTTTCTTGTTTGATCAAAGATGCCCTAAATAAAATTATTGGAGTTTGTAAAATACGACATTTTATTTCTTAAACTATATTACGTTACAATTCCGGTGCATTCCTATTAAAATAAACACATTAGTGATTGTTATGCATGAAGTAATGTAATGACTTATTGATTAATGTTACTGTATTAATAAAGGCCACTTAATACTTCTGGTACGCATATTGGTTGTATAGAAAAGCCACATGCAAATTTTTCTAATGTATCTTTGGGTTCAAAAAAATGGGGAAGTGGTCTTCGAAACGTTAGGTTATGAGATGCGCACTTATTACTGCATTTAACCTATGGACGCTGATGTTTTACATAGTTACCTGAATTGTTGTAACTTAAATGTAGTAGGATTGCCTGTTTACTCTTTTTATTAGATAACATTACTACTAATCTAATCGTGAATTTTTAGTTATAACTTCATTTTTTTGGAATGGAAAAACACATGGTGATCGATTTAAATGAAAGGAGATGGATACTGCGTTTTTACACACACATCTCTCAGAATGAGTACTCTATCACGTTTTTTTTTAAATAAATAGAAATGTATATAATCTAGTAATATGTGATTACTTTATTAAAATTCAGTAAGTTTTGCATTTTTATCAACAACGTAAAATGTTGGACTTCTCAGATTTTTAAAGAGACTATATTATAGAAGTCTGGAGACAAAGTATGATTGAAATATCTCAACTCTCAGGTGCTTCTAGAGTTATGGTGTCTACAATCATGACATCTGACACATAGTGCGACAAGACAAAATAGTAGAGGGAAAGAGCTTATATTGAAAGAGATCAAAGGGTATTGAAGTGGATTGTAAGGTCTAAAAATATTGAACAATTTCAGTAAAAGTGACCGCAGATTTAAATCAGCATATGGTTTTCCCATTGTCAATGATTGCAGTTAAAAATACGTTGATTAAAAGAACATTTACAGCAGAGCAGCAATTCTCAAGTCATTTGTCACAGATGTTAATATCAAACGTCTTTACAATGATGCTACACTCATAAAATCAAATTAGTTGATAAGTGGAAGAAAGTAATACGGTTTGACAAATTGTCTTTCCCTCTTTACCCAACATTTGCACGTTTGGGGAACACCTGCACAAGTTTCTAATCATGATTGTCTTCTTTCATCAATCATGGAGGTGAATATGTCATGATATGGACAATTATGATGTGATTTTCTGCTAGTACAATTGTAATCCCTGAAAGGAAAGATCAGTGAAGAGAAATATAGAGAGATTTTAGATAGCCATCATATGGTGCAAACTTTGCTGCAGGATATGAAATTTTCTAGGAAGACAGTTCACCTATTCATATACATAGTACACATTCTCCTATCATTGTTTGATGAACTCGAAGAGGATGTTAAACATTTACTTTGGCCTACACAGTCCTCCATTCTTAATATAGTTGAACCTTTATGGTCTATTTTAGAATATTCAATATAGAATCGATACCCTACACAAGAATCTCTCACAGAATTTTTAAAATATCTTCCTGAAAAATGATACAATATTCCTCTAAGCAGCACTTGTATGAATTTTACACTAATTCCAGAATAATCCAAATTGTATTACATACCAAAGACAGTGCTGCATTATACTGATAAAAGATTCTTTATAAATCTAAGGTAGTTCCGTGGTTCATGGTTTATGTTTATGGTTAATCTTTAGTTCTTAGTTGATGCCACGATTGCAACATTCTGATCAACTTCGATTATTTCGATGACTTTATCGACATTTTCGATGACATTGCACCCACGCGAGATGCATCTTTAACATCAATCATACTTAAACGGAATGGATGAAACCAAGACTAAACTTAACTTACTGTATCGGGGGAGACCATAAACACCATTGGAAATTTTTGCCACCTTGCTGGTATTTTCGTGTTTATCAAATAAAAATTATAAAATGCACTGAATTTTCTTTCTTTTGACTTTTGTTTTAACACCCTTTACCACACAGCTGAATGGACCAAACAAAAAAACAGCAATAAATATTCTTTAGTGCTAAATATCACTTTTCCAATGAGCATAAATTGCTTCAGCAACACTACTCAAGATATCTATAACTATTGTCATCTGCAGAAAAAATAATGAATTAGCATTTCTCCAATTTAATATATATATGGAACTTCCGATATCTATAAAAAAATTTTCCGGATAGTTAAACGTAGCTGCTGTTTACGTTTCTTGCAACAATATTCAACTTATAGTCCATCCACATGGTGTCATGACATTGAGTAAATACCAAATGTCAATAATACCATAGCATGTGGTATTTATTCTATGGCATTTGTGATGACTATCATTATTGCAATGTTATATCAGTTAATGTTTCTAATTAAAGATTTCTATGTTTTTGAATTTTGGTCATTAGAAAATTGTTGAATATAGTATTCATGGAATTATTTATTTCCTGTTATTCTTAAGAAGTTTATATGAAAGTTTTCAGTGTGATATTACATTTTTAAGATACAATCTTGCTTATTTCGCAGAGTCCTTTTATAGGAACATATCGTTTTCCCGATTATTATTTATCATATTCAGATCCAATTTCTTCATTTTTTGTTTTGTTTTGCCAAATCATCTACACATATTTGGCTATTGGATCTCATCTTAACTTTTGATTTCACAGATAAATCCACTCTCTGTTTCATTTTCAACTTCCACATAAAAACAGCGTAGTTAATTCAACTATTTTCCCTCTGTAAGTGCTAACTTATTGTTCGAACACCTGATAAAAGAAAAAATCTTCTCTCACTGCCTTATTAAATATTTTTCACGAGTTACGGTTATAGTCAGATCTCTTTTCTGCTTATTGTTATGAATTATGCAAAGCATTTATTTGATGATACATAAAATGAGACAAA
This sequence comes from Latrodectus elegans, assembly GCA_030067965.1. Taxonomy (NCBI): domain Eukaryota; kingdom Metazoa; phylum Arthropoda; class Arachnida; order Araneae; family Theridiidae; genus Latrodectus; species Latrodectus elegans. The sequence continues at coordinate 79,668,697 of CM057822.1, forward strand.
TGAATCAATACATAAATGATGCAAAACATCAATCATGCATTAATTTTTTTACAGTGCAATAATTTGCAATTATAACTTTCTAAACCAGCTTTTATCACACGAGCATTACTCCAACTTCATTAATAGTTTCCCAATGCGCTTACCAAAATATTCAGAAAAAGTGAATATTGCCATTCGAAGAATGTGAAATGTTTCCATTGTAACTGTAACTGCTTGAGTTCTAGCGTCTTTCATCATTATAATCTGGAGTGCTTAACTTCAAAAAACAATATTTGAAATTTACCTTGAATTAATTGATCTATTAAGAGTTAGGGATTCATTTATATGTATATGTATAGTTTTTATTGTATTTAATTGCATGTTATGTTCGTTGATTTTCAAATGAATTAATCTCTTGGTAATTATCATTTTACATTTCGATATTTTCAATTATTTTTCCAGGTTACATATTAGGAATATGTTCCGCCTTCCGCCACTACAAGGATTTTCACTTTATAGGCTTCTATATAGTCCGGAAGAAGTATCAAAAAAAAGGAATAGGAATTCAAGTAATTCTTTCTAAAACAAAAATAAAATTTTTATAAAGTTTAAATTATGTGAAATATTAAGTTAAAATTTTCATTTTCTATTTATTTGTTTAATTTTCCTAAGCATAAACTATTTTCAATTATTCAACTATTATGAATAAATGTGTGTGTGTGAAGTAACAATTCACATTACTTCTTTTATTCATACTATTTGAGAATCCATAGCTAAAAAAATCTTCATGATTTGAAACGAAATAAATAAATAAAAATAATAGTTGATGTCATTTAGCCTGTTTTAAGCATATTAAAACTAATGTTAGCTTTTGCTAATATTCTAAAATATAAATCCATGAATTTCATAATTTTAAGGTAATTGGATGATATTTTATTAAGAGATCTCACTGAGGATAACTGATATCATATTTTAAGTTTAAACAAAAATTATTTACAAAACATTACTAACTGAATCAGACGTACTTGACATCGAGCTCTCCAATATTCGGGCATTAAAATAATGTCAGTTTCTATAAGACAACAAAGAAGTTTTTGTAGAAACTTGTCCAATTACGTCTTTTTAATGTTACACTACTGTCCAATAAAGTTACAGAGTAAGGAAAGAATAATCTTCCAAATCTCAAAATCACGTGAAAGGAAGAAGAGGCTGGACGCTATATCATTTTTTCTGACATTCAGTTTAGTGTGCAGCAGTCTGATTGCTGCACTGAAGAGAATGCTCGTTACATGAAAGTCTTCGATATCTTCCCGGGATATTTGACGATATGGTCAGCCATTGGTTACATGGGGTATACACTGCTGTAGTTAGCATTGATGGTAATTAATCGACGATCGGTACATTTATGATAACTTAAGGCCAGTTGTTGCGCCCCACCATCGAGGCTTGCAAACTGCCATCTTTCAAAAATCTAATGGAACTTGCATGTTCCGTTGACTTCCCTTGATACAAAGAGCAGCGGTTATTGTCCCAATCTTCATGGTCTCTTGATTACTATCTATTGAAAACTATTGATCATAGGCTGCTGAGATTGTTTAACCTAATGCTCCAGACTTCATATGCAGCTGAAAGGATTGCTTTTGGCCCTTATTTTGCTGTAGATTATAAGAAAAATATTCAACTCATTAACTAGATATTTGCTTTCAATAACCTAGAAAGTTAAATTCTACTCTTTCTTGCTAGCATTTTATATTTTGCATTAAATGTGCAAAAGAATGAAACTACAATTGTCTGAAAAGGATTTTCTTAGTCTGAATATTTGACTGGCATTGTGTGAAATTGAAACGTGGCCTTAAATGAAATTATATGTTTTCTTTTCCATGTTTACATCTTTAAGTAAAACTCAACTCTATGAGTGGATTTACATAAGTTTTAGTTGTCAGCATTCGTTCAAAAATATAACAGAAATTCATACTAAAGCTATTAAATGTATAAAATAGAATATTCATTCAAGTATTCCTCTGCAGAATATTTTCATGTTCTTTTCATCATTCCAAGAAACTAAAGTCCACCCCCCAAAATTTTCCTTTTTTTTCTATATTATATTTTGATATAAAGGGTATATTTATATATGGCTGTTGGGAAAAAAATTTATGAAATGTTAGCTTGATGTCTTCATTTTTAATTTTGAATGGTTGATATTATAATTACGTTATTTTTATTACTATTATTTATGTTCTGCTTTAATATATTAAATTAGAAATCTAGTATTACAAATATTATATATATTTAAATCATACTAATGCATTAATGCTAGTGTTATAATTATGTGTGTGATACGAGGGTTGCTATTTATATTTCTGGCCTAATAATGAAAAAACAAATATGTAGGATCGAAATTGGTTTTATTGTTTTTCAAAATATTCTCCATGATGATCAATACACTTTTGCATGCGTTTGAACCAATTTTCAAAGCACTTTTTCCAGTCCGATTGAGGTAACTCCAAAACATGCGTTTTGAATGCATCAACCGCTTCTTCGGGGGTCGAAAATCGTTGTCCACGTAATTTATTTTTGATGTGTGGGAATAAGAAGAAGTCATTGGGTGCCAAATCAGGGCTGTACGGCGGATGACCCATCAGTTCGATCTTTCGCTCCGTCAGAAATGCCTTTGTTTGAGTCGATGTGTGAGAGCTCGCATTGTCATGATGAAGAATGATTCGCCTGTTCTTCTGCTTTTTTCGAATTTCTCCGATGACTTCTGGCAAACAAATGGTCGTGTACCATTCAGAATTGACCGTCCTGCGTTGCTCTAACGCCACTGTTGCCACATGACCGTTAATGCCGAAGAAACAGGCAATCATTTGTTTCGATGTGCTTCTTCCTCAAACAACTTTTGTTGGTTTTGCCTCGTCTTGGAAGACCCATACAGTTGATTGCTGTTTTGTTTCCGGCTCATATGCATAGATCCATGATTCGTCACCTGTGTAGATGTTATACACAGCCTTTGATGTACCTTGAATGTATTTTTCCTACATTTCCTTGCACCAATCGACACGAGCCTTTTTTTGAGCGTTTGTCAGATTATGCGGGATTCAACGCGAACAAATTTTTTTACGCTCAAATGTTCATGCAATATTTTATTGATGCTAGTCATACTAATGTCCAAAGACGCCTCTATCTCACGGTATGTCACATGACGATCTTGCTTTATCAGTTCACGCACAGCATTGATCTTTTCTGGCACAACAACGGATTTTGGACGACCTGCACGGGATTCGTCCTGGATCGAACATCGACCACGATTAAATTCGTTATACCAATTTTTTACAGTGCTGTAGGATGGCGCTTTATCGCTGTATAAAGAATTAAGTTCATCGAAGCACTCTTGTCTTGACAATCCACGTCGAAAGTTCTGAAAAATAATGCCACGAAAATGTTCACGATTCAATTCCATTTTTTGACAGAGAAGAACTTTTCAATTTACTGTCAACAACACAAATAAAGCTATAATGGTAAATCGTCTGCTGAATTTATGTTTAAAAATATCAAATTTTCGATTAAAATCGTCTTCGGTCGCCTAGCAACACTTACTGTTGCCAAGGCCAGAAATATAAATAGCAACCCTCGTATAGATGTGTGTTTATTTTATCGGTCTCTACGATTTCGTAAAAACGAGCGTCTGCTGTATATATTATTCATTTTAATTTATATTACAAATATAATTACATATAATCAAAACACTAAAATATTTTAATAATCGAAACTAATCAAGCTATTTACAAAGCCAAAATTATTTTAAGTTTAATATTTAAAAAATTAATGGATTCATCTTTTTCCAGAGAAAGAGTTTCCTTAAGATGCAGAGGGGAATAAAAGAAAATGTAGGATTAGTTCAATAACATTTACAATTTTAAATTCAATCTCTAAATCTTCGTGATTGCACTAATAAGCAATGGGAAAGATATAAAAATCATAAAAACATCAAAAATATGGAAATAAAGTTCAAAATAATATATTTTATTTTATTACTATTTATAAGTAACAAAAATGATTAATAAATTTATTTCATTTTTATCAATATTACTCCTAATTATAATAATTCTCAAGAAATTTAAGAATTTCAAAATATGCAAAAACTAGAATCAATATGAAATTTATGAATAAATTTAAAGCGAATATTGTGTTTGAAAAGAGTGAAGAAAAAATAAAATCTGTGAACTGGATAGAATTTTTCAGAAAAAATTTAAGATAAATTAATCGTAATTGTTGGAGTCGCGGAGTTAATCGCAAAAAAGGAGAGTAAAATCAAAATACGTTTAGACGAATAAAGAATGAATAATGTACGAAAAACATTTATCAATTAAATTACACTACTAAAGCAAGAATTAAAAGTTAATATTCTTTCCTAACTTTTTTATTTTTAAATTAATTTATTATTAACTAATTTTTAACTCTTACTTGAATTTAGTATTTTAAAAGATTCATTGATTCTTTTCCCGGCTTTAACTTATTATTTACTCTATTACCAAATTTATCCTTTAATAGTAGCAAACTTGATGCCATCAGTATAAAATGAATCAATAAAATCCCAATTCGTACTGTGATGTGTAAAATGGCCGAGAAAATTAAAGATATCAGCATTTTGTGGATAACACACTTATTTAATTACTTACACATATTTAATAGCAAAAACAAAACACATAACGAACTCGGGAACCTTCCGCTGCAACCCTAACGAAGTGATCCATTGCGGACCTCGTTCCGTCGATACTATTCTAAATTACGGCAATCTTTCTCGAAAGAGATGCAAATCACGCTAAGCGCGGTTTGTTAATTGCCAAATAGTCGCCAGATACTACACGTACATACGGAAAAAGAATAAAAATACTATCTTACTCAATGCGAGCTATAAGCCTATGAGCATAAACTCCAAAACAGTTTTTATGTTTTAACCTAACCTAACCAATTCGCCCATAGTTCTTTTTAACTCTTTATAAAACTTAATATTATGCAACTATTATGTGTCATTTTGTAAAAGCCTTATGTATGAAACAATCTCTAAAATAATTAAAAATATTGAAAAATAAACAAATGTATTTTTTTTAAATTTATCTAATTGATAATACGATTTCGAAATCTTTACTTCATACTATTGACTTAGAACTACAGCTAAAAAGTTATTTCTTTACGCCATAAATTTTGTATAAGTTAAATTAAAATTGTGAAATATATCCAGATTTCAATAAAACTTGACATCTCAGATCTATTTAGAGAAGTTTCTTTTTTTTACCAAAGAAAAAAATTACTGCATTGAATAAGCACATATAATTTTACAAAATATTAACTTTATTTTTTAGCGTTCAAAGACTCTAGAATCGAAATTTGAAGGCTATCTTTATCCCTAAAATCAATTATTATATAATTTAAAAACATTACCACTCTTAATAACATCATTCACATAATTTTGATATTTACATATTATATAATTAGAAAGTTGAACTGTCGATTATGCCATTTTTATAAGTGTGCTATTCTTTTATGTGATACCACATTATAACAAAATATATTAATCCTTTTATGTTCAGGTATGGAAGGCTTGCATGGAACACATTGGATATGGAAATGCTGGTCTAAATTCAGTTCCAGAAATGGTAGACTTATATAAGAAAAGTGGTTTTACAATCATCGATAAGGAATTCTCAATACAAGAATATGATACCTTAGAGAAAATTCATCCTGAAAATTTATCAGACGAAGTTCCTGAAGGAGTTAGCATCGTTTCATTTCACAAATCTCACCTACCTTTATTGTTCGAATATGACCTTAAAATGTGTGGTTACGATCGACAAGTCGTAATTGATCTCAACTGCAAGGAGAAAGATAGCAATACCCTGGTAGCTTTGAGAAACGGCTTATGTGTAGGTTTTGGTACTGTTAAACGCAGCGTATTAAATGTTCCTTATATTGGTCCATTATATGCTGATGATGCAACAATTGCTGAGGCGATGATGAAAAAACTGCTGTTGTCGTATCCACTGAAGAAAGGACTTTCAATGAATGCATTTGTAGGAAATAAAGCGGCAAATGAATTAATTAAAAAGACAGGATGTCCAAAGGCTGATTTATTACCACGGATGTATATAAGAGATGAGAAAATTTTAGAGTGGCATCAATCCTTGCCAAAAATGTTCGCGCAATTCGATTTATATTTCTCTCCATTTTGAAAGTTGTATAATTCACATTTTTTGTAAAGCTGTTGTGAAATCAGTAAAAACATTGCTTTTCCATTATAATTAGTTATGTGCATTGATTTTCCATCCTTATCGAAATATCTCTATCGTCATCCATTTAATATAAATTTATTAGTAAAAAGTTTAATTTCTGATTTACAATGCCAAAATAAGATTATAAAACAAATAATGAATTTTTATTGCAATTTAAAATGATCGAGATGTGATTCAGATATATTAATCACGTATATCGTTAAATGACTGCAGAGTCATTGAAATATTACATAGGCCTACTAATTCGAAAAAGGAAAAGATATTACATACAATTAAATAGCTTACTGACAATAAATTATCAATAATCAAAATAAATTTGTAAATAAATGATAAAATTATTAAGATTTTCCCAAATTATATTCAATTTATCTTAAGGAGCACATTCATCATTTTCGCATCACTAATCATGATTAAATATGTTGTTGTCTTTCAGTGTTTATTATCATATTAATTTATGCGCATTCCTCAATCATTCACTGCAGAAAATCAAATTCCCTTTTTTAATTTTACATTACAATTAAGCTATATTCTAATATCAAATTCTCAAATGACAAAAATTAAATTTTCAAATAACACACACATTATTTTTCACGAATTTAATTTTAACTAATTTTTATTCATTTGAGGGTTTATAAAATATTAGATGACATTTTGTCTTCACAAATCTAAAGTAAGTTCTAATAATAAGTATTTTAATATGTAATCCTAAGCTTTTTCGAAATTAGAATCTTAACAATGTTTAAAATAAAGTTTATGGAAAATGCTAATTTATATATGAATGTTTTAAACATGAATGATTTATTCAAAAAACCTGAAAAAGGAAAATCTATACTCTAACAATATATTTAGTTTTACTGAAACAAGTCAGATTCATTATCATCTTTCAATTTAGTATAATAAATCATTTTAGGTTTATTAAATTACTCGCAAAATTAAAATGTTGAGTAAAATACAAAGTAATATTTTAATATGTACCACAGATTTTAAAAGTTTGAATCTGACAGACAAGAATATTAAAAACTAATTTTCCTATTTTATTATCATTTTCCTTTTAATATTTCTGGAGTCAGACAAATTAGCTTATTATATAAATATCTTTTCAGTAATTTTATAAAGAGTGTGCTTTCCAAATTAATGTTTATAACACATTGTTAAAAAAAATAGGATCAAAAAAAATTCGACGATCTATAGATTAAAAATAACTGATTTAATTTTGAATTTTTTTTGTAAGGCAGTATCATTCGATTAAAAAATTTGGTGCAAGATAGAAATCCAGTCTACCTCTGATCAAAACCTTTAATCTGAATAGTTATGTTTTGTTAGTTTTCAGTCTTCAATAAAGAATAGTATAATAAAAACAAGTCCATTCTAAATAAAACTGAATGCTGTTTTGATTATTCCTCCATACACTATTCACAACAGAACTTATAAAAATGTTCTTAAGTGGATGAAATCACTGTTAGAAATTTATTAAAATTAAATATTTTATTTTTATCAATTGATCATAGCATAATAGAATATAGTTAATTTACTCTTAAAAAAATTGTTTATTTGTCCATAAATTGTTTTTATAGGAGTGTATATTATCAGGAAATTAAAAAAGTACTGTACTACATTACAGTCTTTTATTTCCCTAATTTCTATCGAAAAATGTTGTTATGCATAAAAGACAATGTTATGTACACATACATTTTGTGAAATATATGGATCAAACTATACAGCTGAAATTAATTACATGTGGAAATTTATTTGGTTAAAAAAAAAAAATAAATAAATTAAGATTTTACCTTCTTTGTTGTATTCTATTTAAATCAATTTACATTTGATTTCAATAAATTTATACAGGATATCTAAATGCAAGGTTAGTTTAAATATTATAAAAGGAAAAAGGATTTAATTTTCAGGGGTCCAATACGCTTGGAGAATGTTGAAAAGAATAGCTTATACATTACCTTTTTTGCATTTGACATACAGAAATAAGGCTAAGAATTATTAAGGAACATATCTGAGTGAGGTTCCATTCTAAGTGCGAAAATTTAAAGTTCTACAAAGTAACAATTAAAAGCTTACATACATAAAAATTTAATTAATTAACGTAATAATGTTTTGCCTCACAATAAAACTTTGACACATAAACTAGTTAAAAACAAATCGAATGTGTCAAAAAGCTCTCTCCTTATGAATTGCTTATTCTTTTTTTTCTAACGCTCAGTTGCACTTAGAATATACCTACTCAACGGCACAAGGGGCAAATATGATAGCATCTCATACAGTGGGTGTTGCTATCTTCACTCCAAAAGTGAACGATAAAGAAATAAACACAGAGAGAAAGGAATATCCCTATCCAAACTAATTATTGAAATTGGGATTCTAAATGCACTGGAAGGCGAATTTTATCTGCATTCTAGTGCATTTTTAACTGGTGATACATTGAAAAATGCATAAATGCACTTCCCTAGGTAGGAAAAAAAAAAAAAAGACATAGGCATTGTAGGCTTTGTTTAGAGTAAATGCATACGTGGGAGAGATAAAAAAACAAATACTTCTTCAAAAATGGAAAAAAAAGGTAAATGTTAATACTTTCTTTTAAAAAAAAATTATGAAATGTAATGAAGGGAAATTTGATGCAGTAAATATTTTTCTCCTACTCTCAGCAGTAACATATATTAAATAACAATTTTAAAAGGAGATAAAGAAGCCCAGGCAACTTTCTGCAAGCGAAGTGTTCTGGAACACACACACATAGAATGTTACACCGTAAATTAATTGCATTGTAGCACAAGAAACTTTGTATATATTATTGAATACCAACTTAATAAAAATAAAAATGTACATGCAATACAAAATTTTTAAATTATCATAATTAATATATATTTAAATAACTATGTAATTACGAATTAGTTTATCATTTTTGTATACCATTTTGTAAACTCAGTCACTTAAAATGCATCAACTTAAGAATATATATGTTAAACTCTAAGTTCCAGTATTATATATTTTAAGATAATCTGGAAGAAATATTGTAAAACATTAATCAACTGGAAATAATTACACGAGATGATATTGGTATTACTGGAAATAGTTTCTTAACATAGTTAAAAGTGTTTTATTCCGAAAACACTTGGCAAAGTGTTTTTGGTTTTGGAAAACAGCATCAACCTACTGAAAAAGTTATGTATGCTGAAAGATGTAGAATTAAAAGTAAAAAAAGTAAAATAAATTAACTGAAAATTTTTACAGAAATTTTAATTCTTAATTTTTCATTGCAACAATTGTTACCTAATTTTGCATTTACATACAATATTATAATTAAAAACATGTTCAGTTTGTAAGCAATACAATAAAAAATATTTTCATTCCTGTAATAAATAGCTAGTTTGATGAAAATTGTATGAATAAGATGATTTAATGAAATAGCATATTAAATAATGAAGGTCCTTTCAAACTTAAAGTAAAAAAAAGCGAAATTTTATACAAAACCATTTATTATTACAATATGATATAAATAATATGATATTTATCTGAACATATTTATGTGACAAGACTACACTCTTTGATTTGGTTTCATTTAGTTGAAAACATACTTGCACAAAAATATGTTCACAAATATAATGTCATATGTTAACAATAAAATAATTCAAATTTGGCAGCAACAATAAAGCTATAGACACATATGTAAATGCAAGTTTGTATAAAAATGTAATAAGGAAAAAAACAGTCACATTTTAAAAACTTCTGCCGTTTTAAAAAATGGTATGTTATAGGAATAAAAGTCATTGTTTAAAACAGAATATTAAAATTCAACAAACTAAAATCGATATTGTAAAAAAGTATTAAATAAAATAAAATATATATTTGATTTTAATAAGATTTAAAATGCATAATCACACTGACTAGAAGACAAAAGCTAAAATTTGGCATATCTTTAAGTTTTAGCACAACAATGATTAAATGAAGTACCAAAAAATAAAAATGATAAAAATGGCACAAAAATAGTAAAAATTTAAAGCTCATCTTTAACAACAGACAGAGCAATGTCAGAATCTTCAGTATCACTGATATAATTTGTTTCACCAGTATAATGAGTTGGATACACTAATAAGGGATGAGCTGAATATGCTCTTAAATTACGTTTCGGAAAATATCCTTTCCATACTTCCCTAAAAAAATATATATATAATATTAATATCATAAATTGTTTTCATTTGTAAATTCCAAAATATATTTAAACAATATACCATTAAAAAGAGAATAAATTACCATTTAAAGACTTTTATGCACAGGATTTCTAGAAATTTACAAAATATTTTCAAAATTTTGACACCAACTATTATTTTTTAATTATGATGAAAAGGATCCAAACTATTTGAGTTCTTTGAAAATTATTCTGCTTGTAAAACAACAATAAGAAAATTCTGGTATAATTTAGACCTGACAGAATAGGAAAAAAAAGAAGCACCAGCATTATAAGTGACGGAAAAAATAAAAAAAGTCACTCTAATATAAATGAAAAACTATTTTTCACATTTATATTAGAGAAATCTACATAAAATTATCATTTTCTTTACTGGTTGGAAAGTTTTCATCCACTAATATTTTATGTGAATACATTTTTCAAAATTATGTTATGCTTGATATTAGTAATTATGTACAGTGATTTACTTGAAATAAAAAATGCTAAAATAAATCATTCAAAAAATAATTTTGTATGAATAAAATATCTTTAAATAATTTTTCATTATTACAATTAGTAACATTTAAGTCCTTAAAGTCCTGATTAGTATTACACCCAAGGCAGAATAATCTCGAAAAAATAATAAATTGTTTTCATGCATTTTTTAATTATAATCATTATAATCATTTTTTCATTTATTAACTCAAAGTTGACAGAATATTATTCATTATCTTTAATTTGATTTCTATAATAGACAGTTATCCATTTTTTTTAAACATTATTTGTAAATATGTGAAATTATAAATTTCTATAGAAGATAGAATTTAAAATTAGTAATTCACCTATCTATGGTTACAAAAAAGTGATTTAAGAAATTTAGCACTAACCTAATCAGAGAGCAATAATATTTTAAATCTTTAACAAAAACAAAATTAGAAATAATACTCATCCATATATATATATTAACTGAACACAAATAATTATATTTATATACTGTACCATCAAATATTTTATGTAAGTTTAGAATATAAACATATAACATCAACATTTGATTAATTAGGTAAGAAAATGATACAAATGTATGATAATTATCTAAATGCCTTAAATTAAAAAAAAGTAAAAAAATTCAAGTAAATCAGAATACTCAACTGTTATTCTTACAATAAAATATTTTTATAAATATACCACATGTAATAAAATAATGAATTAGTTCTTATTTGAGTTCCTTAAGTTTTTGCAACCATTGCCTTAGCAATATGCATGCATCTTGATTAAACATCATGAAGAAAATTTTTGATCATTATTTTTAATGCATAGTATGTTTCCTTTAATGTATATAGTAATGGTATCTCTTTGTCATATAGGAATTTATAATAAAGGCCATCAAGAATTCTGTAACAAACATGTAAAAGAAATATATTTATGTTTGTATTTACAATTTTTAGCCCAGCAAAAAGATAATTTTCTTCATAAAAAAAGAAAAGTATAGATAAATCATGCCTAACATATTTTAATTTGATCCCTAAAATGTTAATTTTTCTTTTGATTACTAAAGAATAAATTAAATATAACAAATAACAGATCTTGACAATCTGATTCCTTTATCATTGTTAAATATATGCATCATAATGATAAAGTTTATTAGTTGATATTAAATGGAATTGATCTGTTGAAAAATAAGTACTAATTCTTTCTTAACTTATTTAGATAGTTTATTCATAATCTCTTTTGCAGTAAACATAAGGTATCCCTATCAATGAAATCTGCAGAACAATTATTGATACAAATTAATATGACAAAAAAATCACCCTGATGTTTAGAATTAAAATGAATATAACAACCAAACTAAAACATGCAATGTGTAATAAAATTTAGTTTATTTTTATTCATTTTATTAAAAACATATAATATTCTCAATAAAAACGCAAGTTAAAACAGGATATGAACTACTGTATTTCTTGTATATAATACGAGGATTATGTGTTAAAAAACTTCTGGATTTCATTGTGTATTATATGCCACCACAGATTATCTGATAGAAAAATAGTTTTCACCAGTAAAGCTTAAAAAGAAATGTCATTTATGTTTCATAAAGTAAATAAAAGATGGCGCTATGATTTGGTTGCCTTATTTTAACTATAATCAGCATTGTCTAGTTACATTCAAGAACGAATTCCGTTCCGATGAAAGATATTAAAGTTGCAATTCAATCATTTTGCATTCTGTCTTGAGCTTAACTGTTTCTCTCTGAAAACATTCAAATTCGTATATCGTCATAGTGAAGTGAAAATTATTAATTTACGGAGCAAGTTTTAAACTGAAAGCTATTGGGAAGGCAAATGAAAAAAATGTAGACAAACATGTAATGTAAAGTGAAAAACAAAACATGTACAGTACAAAAGAAAAAACATTCCATGCACAATTAGAAAATAATCTATTTTATTCATTTAACAATTAACAAAACAAATATAATTTTTTAAATATTTCCAATCTCATTTTAAAAGTCACAAAAATCTAAAAATGAGTTTTACAAGAATCTTCTCAGATATTGATTGATTTCATGCTTTTATCTCAGTTAATCGCACTTTGCATTGAGGTGAATTTAAAAGATCTTTATTGTTATAAATATTTTTTTCTGTAGAATTTATATTTTTAATCATAATGTGTAATTTTTTTATTTGGCACCAAATTATCAGCAGTATAAGATTTTGCCTATTCGTCAGAGAGAGATTGCTGCTGACTATACACCACTGCAGATTATGCAACGTTCTTTTCATCTTTTGCTTGAAAAAATGTACTCGTGGATAATACATCACTTATATATAAGAAAATATAGTAACTTTAACAAAATTAAGCACAACATGAATAAACTTGCTGAATCAAATAACTCACAAACACTTTACTTATGTAGTATTCTCATTAAAATATATTATACGTCATCTAGAAAGATATTTATATAATAATAATTTTGCAAAACATTCTGAATCATTATGTCAAATATTAGAAAACAAGCTCAAAATTCTTTTCATACACATTTTAATAAAAATTGATGGCCATCAAAATTATTACAAGGCCAAAAAATGCTAAGAGAAAAATGAATAGTACAAATACAAAGATGTTTATTAAATAATACAAATATGCTTTATAACAGATTTTTTTTTGCTAGTTTTAGTTTTAAAATTAATAGTGTTGATGAAATTTGATGTCTTGAATGTGCAAATGATTACCATTTCAAAAACAATGATTTATATGCACTTATGCTGCATATAATTAAATTGTATAACAATTAATGTGGAAAGAGATGATATTTAAATTTATGGGTAATTAAAACTTGACATCCTACATACAAATGATTTCAAAGAAAAAGATATATATAAGTACTGCATATAGTTGTTAAATTTCAATAGAAGTGACAATATAGGTCTTATAAACATGTTATGTATAAAGATGCATTAGTTTACACATGTAATAATAATATGTACACTTAAATGTAATAATATAGTAGTTGCATGTTTTGATAGTTTATCAGAGAATGCAAAGTCAACTACTACAGTAGTTTACCTAGTACACTTCTGAATTCGATGTGTACAAGAGGATCCATTGATCAGGAATAGAGATATGTCTATTCCAAGAGTCAATGTCACCAATTATTATTAATCAGTTAGCATGGATCCAATACTATAAAAATAAAATATTTATAAATTACATGATTTGTGCTCAGATTTTTATATATATGTTATTAAGATAGTATCACTAACTTTTAATTATATGTAATGTTGTCTGGACAGGTAAAGACTCAACTGTAAAGTATATGAAGGAAATTGAAAAATAACTTCCAGCAAATGAATCTCATTTAATGACATTATAAACAGCAAGAATTTTTTCCCTCCCATTTGAACATACTGAACTGTTTAAATGACACAAAATCAGCTACAAATCAACAGAGAACAAACTATTAAAACTTTCTTACTTCAATTTGTTACATATAGGGAAGTCAAGTTTGTCATCACAGCTTTATTTCTAATGACATTTGCTATTCACCTGTTTTTGAGTATTGTTCTCAGAATGTCAGAAATGACTGAATGTATCATTTATCACTCAGGAATAAAACAATTTTTCCACATATTGAATAAAAATAAATAAACAAAAATCATATGAAAAAATTCAAGCAGAAAATAAATTAATAAGTTCATAAAAGAGATTTTTAAAAATTTTAGTGCATAAATGAGAATTAAAGTTATCTATATCTAAGAAGGCCTGCTGAAAACTAGTTACCAGTTATTGAAACATTGAATGTTTGTAGAATTTTTTAAAAATAAGTATCAACTGCCCAATCAGATATAACTATTGAAGTCTTATAGGAAAATATTTATGATTCATTTAAAAAGTCATGATATAAATTAATATACAATTTTTTAATCATTTGTATATTAATTTTAAATATCTATATGTTAAAAATTTAACATGTAATTGAATTTCATAAATTTAAACTGCATATTTAATTAAACTATTTTAGACAAAAGTAAGATTTTATAAAGATTTAGTTTTTTCAACAATGATGTATAATGTTTATAAATTACAATATTGATAAAAAATGTTCTTACTCTGGATGACGATCAAACATGATAGGTAAAAATTCATCCACTGGAACTAATTTTGGTAGTGGGTTTGCTGTCACCAGTTTTTTAGCACCTTCAAGTGTTATCAGATAACACAGAGTCCAATAAGAATAATCAACATGAACTAAGCTTGTGGTGCCTTGTACATAAGGCTCTCCATCTTCAGATAAGCGTTTTCTACCTAAATATCTAGAAGTGTATGCAAAAAATAATATTACAGAGTTAGCAATTATAAAAGCCATGTAAATAATTTTTCATGTGATACGACCACAGCAGCTTTTTTTTTTTATAGATATTACACATAAAATCTGTGCATGGTTTTATAATATTTTTTTTTATTTCACAAATAATAGTGTACATTATAATTTAATCTATTTGTTATTACTAATCTCTATCAATGGCATTTTATTCTTTAATCGAAATATTTAATAATAATCTAAGTTTAGAGTAATCCAAAGAGTCAATTCCCAAACATTAATTTTAGTAAATGATGATTAAATTTGATAAACTCATATTCCATCTTTAGTTTGAAAATAATTTTTTTTTATCAAATATATAAACTAATCTGAATTCAACACAGATATTTGTTTTAATTACATTTAAAATTTTATGGTATCTTTATGATGACATAAAAGAATAAATATAAAATTTTAGATGATGAATTCCCACAGAATTAAAAAATCGGAAGGTAAGAAAAAAATCTTACAAAAATATTAATAATTATGTTAAAAATGCAAAGTTTAAATTCATTTATTAAACTCCAAAAATAAAAATAATTAAATTAAGATGTTTAACAGGTGTTAAATAATGTTTACTTACATCAAGTCCCAAAGTAGACCAATTTTCTGAACATCTTTTAATAAAGATTGTACTTTCTTTCTAAAATAAGGTTCAAATCGCAGATCATCTTCAAATACAAGGGCAGTACGATGTTGTTTCTCAATCATCTATGTAGAACAATACCAAAATATGAAAATAATTTCTACAATTTAATTGAGTTAAATTTAGCTAACTTTATTCACATGAATTTATGTAAGAGAATCAAATTTACAGGAGCATTCTCAACAAGCAAGTACAATTAAAAAAGTCTAGCACTTTAACAAGATTCTTTTAGGAAAGATCAAAAGAATTCTCAGAAGAATTCAATGTATTCAGAATAAAATCAGAAAACATTTACAATTATTTTATGTCTTTAAAATATTTTTAAATGCATAAAGGAATCTTAATGCTTACTTTTAAAAAAAGAATTAATAATTAAAGCGACATGTGTGGTATGTTTATAAGATAGTTTTTGTACAGCTAGTAAAAATGAAATTTGTCTTTTGTTTCTTCAAGAGTATATTGAAAAAATATTTTCTTTAACAATTGCTTAAATTGAAAATATAAAGATGAAATTTTATCATTTTAATTTTCTTTTGTGTCTGCTTGTTTTATGTATATAAAAATGTTTCGTCAAAACTATAATGAAATTTTTAAAATTTAGGAGATTTTTAAAAAATATTCCTGAATTACAATTTCATTAATTATTTCTTTTACATATCAGAGAATTATGTTCACATGTATTTTTGATTGTACATTTTACTATTTTTATAGATTTTTTTAAAAGCAATTTGACAAATATAGAAAAAATAGAGACTGAAAGAGTAGGACTTTTAGAAATTGATTAGAGTTACAGTTAAATTCTTACTTAGAGTTACAAAAATATTTGTTTCTTACAAGAATCAAATGTGTTCAGATCTGAAATTTATAATCAAATCAAATAAGTATTTTGGGAAGTTGAGTGGTATTGTTATCTATTGTGATAACAATGACAGAATGCCAAATTCAAGAGTTGTTGCAAAAGACGGAAAATAGTAGGAATATTCCCTCATACAGTCCAGATTTGACAGTCATTATTACATAATTCTAAAATTAAAGGGAAACTTAAAAAATAAAGTTCTTCTTAAAAGAGTGAGTTTTTTAAAAATAAAGTTATATTTCAAAAGTGATAAGTAAATTTTAACCAATAATTGCATTAATAGGGAAAGATGTTGTTGTTACTAAACCAGATTAAGCAAATTATGGTTATGTGCCCAAATAAAAGAGTGAATAAATTTTTTGCTTACAAAGAAAAATTATGACTCTCAATTCCTATTGATAATACTTGAATTTTATTGATAACGTGAACATATTTATTTTTTACAGATACTATTTATTTTAATTCACTCTATTCTCTACAGAAAAAAGAAAGTAAAAACTTGTTTAATACTCACATCTTTCCACAGGAAATAATGGCTAAGAAAGCAGCCTATTTCACCTCTCGTCAAAGGGCTAAAATAATAAGTAAAAAAATTTTTTATAAAAAATTGAATGTATCATAGTTTTTTTTCTACACACAGTGTTTATAAAATAACTAAAAGATAAATACCGTTTATGATATGGATCTGCATATTCAGGAAGCATTTTAATTCCCATTTTTTGAATATAACTGTCATTTAAGGCCCTGAAATTCAATATAATAAACAAAATTGCATTTGAAAATATTAAAAGTAATCAAAAACTAATGCTTATAAATTGTATATTAAATCTAAAACTAATTTTATTATTAAGTTGATTAAAAACTAATTACGTCAAGGTTTATTAAGATAATTAAATAATCAGAGCAGATAAAAAAGTTAAATATACTTTGCTTTGATACATGGAATTTTTTAAATTTTATATTATGCATAGTACATAATTAATATTTAATAGAAATCACTCAATATTTTAAAATAGACAAAAATTACATAAATTTAGGAAAAAAAAAATAAATTTATAAAAATCTAATTATTTATGCATGTTAGCTTATTTATAAAAAAAGTGAATTTAATAAATGACATGATACAAAATAAATAAAAAAAATTATAAGTGTGAAAGAAATCGTTAACATTATGAAAAAAGTATTATAAAACAAATATTATTAATTTCATAATTATAGTACATTGTTTAAGCAGTAGGGCTAAGTTTTAAATTTATAAATACATTATTCCATAAATATTATAGTGAATTATGATATTATTTGTGTAAAACATAAAAACATTTAAAAAAAAATCTAGCTTTCTTATCACAAATTATCATTTTTCTGAATAAAAAGTGGAAAATTTTTCGAAAATTTATTTTAGGAATAATAAAGCAATGATACTATTATTTAAAAAAATTGATTAAAAAGCTATATTCTAAAATTTTTGATAATATTTAGTCTTTATATAATACTATAAAGAAACCAATGTCAAAGTTTACCTTTTATTAAAAAAGAGAACAGCCTTTAATTTGATTTATACTAAAACATTTTTTACTTAAAGATCTGTAGAAAAGTAAAAATCTCAGAAAAATAATAGATGTTGATACACTTTTTCAATTTAGAATGCTTATAAAATTTTCTCATTTAAATATTAGATTTTTATATATTTTATTTATTAATTTTAAATTTTTCCTTGAAATAATTTATGAAGTACTTAACTCTTTTATATAAATAATGTAATATGTGTAGGTACAATTTAATAACACAACTAAAATTTATTTTAAACATTAATCTAATGTCAAAAAAAATAGATATAAGACTTACTTTCCATCAATAGCATTAAAAAGATGAGTTTGAATGCCCAGTTCAGACAAAGAATTCAGCATTCTTATTCGCCTATTAGGACGCCGCTTTAGATTTATCAAATAAACCTATGTTTAAAAAGTAAAATATAACACTTCATTAAAATACAGAAATATACATGACTATCAAATATATGCTTCTTTTAATAGACTACAAAAATATAATATAAAAAAACAGAAAAAGATAAATATAAAATTATTTTTGATCTATATATCAAAACTAAACAATATTGTCAAATAAAATTTATATAGTTTTTATTTAAATAGCCAGCCCCTGGGAATTATATAAGGAGACTGGCCCTCAATGGATGGGGGTTGAACATGAGATTGACAGCCTTACATTGTAAAAACAATCGTGTTTAGAAATCTCAAGTAGTTACAGTAGTTGATGATTCAATCCAGATGATTTGGCGAAAAAATAGACATGATTATAGGTACATGGATAATATAAACTCTTTACAAGAATGACACTTCGAGGAATCTTGTGGATATTTCTGATGAGCATAACATTGATGTTCTGGCATTACAAGAAATTTGTTGAACTGACCAGGCTATAGTTGAAAAGAAGAGGCACAATGTTTATTATAGCTGCCAAGAGAAACAGCATCAGTTTGGTACAGAATTTATTGTAAAAAGAATAAGGACTAATGTAATTGAATTCCTGCCAGTTAATGAGAGAATTTGTAAATTTGTGTCTAAAGAGAAGACACTATAATATTAGCATAATCTGTGATTACACACACACTGAAGAGAAAGAAATCACTGATAGAGGTTTTCATGTGTGATTCATTAGAAAATACTTATGAGAATCGCCCATAAAGTAACATGAAAGTTTTGATTGGAGATTTAAATGCAAGAATTGGAAATGACAATGTGATAAGGCCTAATATTGGAACAAAGTTTACATAAAAGAACAAGTGAAAATAAAGAATTTTTAACCAACTTTCCAGTGACAAATGAATTACTAATAAATGGCACAATTTTTCAGCAATAAGAATATACATAAAGCTACATGAAGATCAGCCAATAGAAAGACAAGCAACCAGATTGACCATATACTTAGACTTGAAGCATCAAGATAACTTACTGGATCTTACAGAAGAGCAAATATAGATTAAGATCACTTTTTGCTTGTTTAAAAATTAGGTAAGAAAATTTTCTACCTTAAAAAGGAAAGACCACATAAGAAGCTGGCTATTATTGAACTCCAAAACATCTTGAATCTTTATGAGGGTAAGCAGAGAAGTTACTAGTAGATCCTGCTGAACAGGATAACGCAATTAACTGATAAATACTCAAACAGATAATAAGTGACATTGCAAGTGAATCCTTGCCTGAAAGGAATAAGATTATTTCAATTCGGATTGATATTTGGATACAACCAAGAAAAACAACAATAAATTAATGACCCAAAAGCATTATACATGAAAAACTGAAGACTATAAGGATCTAAGAAATCAGGAGAAGTAATTACACAAAGTAAAGAAGAAAATTTTCCTTTAACAGTAGTATAAGGAAATAGAAACTTTGAAACCTAAAAAAATCTAGAAAATATTACCAGCTGATTAATAAAGTTAGAAAAAAATTCAACCCAAATCTACTTGAATGCAAAAATAAAGATGATGTGCTCTTGTATTATAAGAACAAAATCCTGAATCCATGAAGAGAACATTTTAAAGATATGGATAACAAAACTGCACTTTTGCTCCACATTAGTGAAAATATTAAAGAGTTAGATGTCCAAACACTCAACAAAGTTGAAATTGCAATTAAACCAAAGTAGAAAGGATGAGCCTGAAGCAATCAACAGTGAACTTTTAAAAGTTTATGAATCAGTACTAATTCAAGACACACATGTTATAGTTTGCATTGTTAAGGCCATACATGTTATAGAGCAGATGCCCATTGAATGGAATAAGGGCTGAATGCAATAAGGGTTTTTCCATGAATCATCATGGAAAAACCTTTCTGAACTCTATATTTCAATCTTCTCAAACATCCACCACAACAGACTATTACTACATGTTGAGAAAGTTATTGGAGGTTACCATTGTGGATTTATTAGAGGTAGGCCAACTACTGACCAAATACATGCTAAAGACAAACACTGGAGAAAACAAGGGAATTTAATATCTATATATGCTATCTTTTTATTGATTTTGGGTATGACAGTACTATTTAACATAAAATTTATAAAGCAATAGAAGAATTTGATATACCAGTAACCTGACAAAGACTAATTAATTAATTGGTTGGTTTGTCGCTAAATGGTCAGTTTTTGCACACGAGGGCTAATTAGACTGAGACCTATGGTTTAAAATGGATTCCGAACCACTACAAACGTCCATGCCCAAGGTGGGAAATTGAACCCACGAACTGTTGAACTAATTGATTAACTTGACAAAGACTATACTTAAGAAGGTAAAGTGCAAGATGAAATTCAAGAGCTCAAAGTCTTCTACATAAATAGTCTGCAACAGGACAGAAGACTTTACAAACCTTGGCATTCGCTGATGACATCAATTTGATTGGAGGATCTATAAATTTTGTTGCAAAGGCTTTCAATCTCTAAGAATTGAGGCTGACTTAAAATAAATTATAACAAAAAAAAAAAAAAAAAAATCATGGAGATTTTGCACAATACACTTATTCTCTAGCCATTTAAAGTGAAAAATTGCACTTTTGAAACACTGTTACAGCTCAAGTATCTCAGAACTATCATTACCAGTAACAATGATTTGAACATAGTGATAAACAACAGGCTCATCATGTTAAATAAATGCTATCATGGTCTCAAAAACCAACTAAAATCTTGATTCATGAGTTTTAAAACAAAAATTAACAACTATAAAGCATTAATTCAACCAACCCTACTTCATGGAAGTAAATCTAGGCAATTACTAAATTACATGAAATAAATTATCAACCTCAGAATGTAAAATCTTGAGAAAATTTTTTTGAGCAGTCTATGAGAATAATAACTGGAAATCCTTGTTTAATTCTGAAATTTATCAAAAGTACAAATAGTCCAATATTGTTAAATTCATGATGGATTATGATGACTTGAGCATTTCTTCCGATTTGACACTACAAACACAGTAAGAAAGTTCACTTTTATTAATTCATTGGAAACAGAAGACTAAGATCACAAATTAGGCAATTTTACTCAGTGGAAAAATATTTTAATCTGATAAATAAAGAAAACTAGAGGAGCCTTACAATAGATAAGACCAGATGACAATAACTGTTAGGGATAGCCTTGGCCTGTAATAGGATGTAGTGCATTAGAAGAAGTTATACAGTTCAGTAATCAATGATTCAATACGTAAAAACTTGAAGAGTCTTTGGAAATCACAGTAATGTGTCAACATAATGATGGGGTTAAAATTTGTTTCTTCTATCAAAAATGGAGCAAGTGATGCATGTGAGGCATGCTGATTTCATAAGAAATACTTATTTTGATGGAAAGTTTTGTTTCTAGTCTGAAAATTGAACAGGATTCTTTAAAGATTGCATTTAAATAAGCACCCTATTTTTGTAGTTTTTTAATTCAGAGAACTTATTTTTTATAATAATGGTGAGTTTTTAGTGTATGCTGTGTAAACTATTTATTTACTTATATATACAAATATATAACATGAATAATCTTTTTCTCAACTATTATTATATATTTGCATAAATTTATATTGTAATTGCATTAATTTTTATACATTTAAAGTTATGATAATATTTTAAGCCTGTTTAACTTTAAACATATCTTTCATACAAACTCAAATAGTGTTATAAACATTGAATAAAAATTTAAATATGTGATTATTACAACATAAAAAAAGTAATTGGAGCAGGGTTATTATTTCCAGGTACAATTTCAATTATTCTAAAGCTTTATTATTAAAGCAAAATTGCTTTGTTTCTTTTAAAAAGATTTTATGGAGGATAAGTGTCCTAATTTTTATCAATCTCAGTGAAGAATAGATATATTATTTTTAAGTTTATGCAAAAAGTTAAAAAATATTTGTGAATTACTTATTACAATTTTGTTAAAATTATAATACTGTTTACTTTATAAACGAAATGCTCAAAAGTTAAATCCCATGTAGGAAAAATATATTATTGAACAATTATTGAAAAACATAGCAGAACTTTTTGAATAAAATAAATCATTTTTAATTTTGTCATTTATGTTGAGTACTCTATGAAGTTTTAATTTTCACATTTTAGTGAATTTAAAAGGAAAATCAGACAAAGTTTTGGTATTTTTCTGTTAGCTAAATATCAGGCAAATACATATCATCTTAAGAATATCTGACATGAAAAATCTTAATATTATAAAAATAAATAACCATATCATAATTTTTCTATATTTCATGATATTTTAGTAACACTGTTTTGAGCTATTTTATTATTTTCTTTGACTAAAATATAGTAATTACTATAAATTTTAGTGTGTTAGCATGAACATAATGAGATTATTGCTTTAATTGCTCTTTCTTAAGTATAGTATATTTAATTTTTATATGAAGCACATTTAATTCTAAGACATGTAGTTTATTTTGAAGTATATTGCAGTTTTATAATTTTGATGACAAATATATATTTTATGTACTTTTAATTAATTAATATTTATGTCTAACAGGGTTGAAATTGTTTAAATGATAAATGATTCATTCAAAATAATAATAATAATAATAAAGTTAAAATAATGAACAAGTATGATTTATTAAACAGAATTCTTCTAACATTAAATAAAGAAAATTAATTTTTTTATCTTTTACCTCTGAATTTCACATTTATCACTTGTATTGTTAATTTTTATTAAATATGAAAAATTGAATTCGTTTATCATCTGTTATCAGCCTTGGAAAAAAATTGGTAGAAAGATATTGTTAGGTTAATCCCTTAACCGTCTGGGGTTCAGTGAAGAAAATGCTTCATTTTCTTCGTGGTGCCAACATATTTTTGGCTTTCACTGCAATGCATGTTCTGTCCCTTTAGAACTTGTCAAGAATATAAAAGCCTCTAACTCTTGATGAGGCATATTTCTGTTTTACCCTGAACTACTTCACAATAATCACATTCTAATCACTTATAGTGGGGAAAGACCATAAATCATTGTCAACTGAAGAAACCCTCGTGTGTAATTGTTTACATTGTGAATCTTCTGCTTGAAAATTTCTTCAAGTCTCTATTATAATTTTTTAATTAAAATGAATATAAATTTTATTTTATTATTTTGAAAACTTTATCAATAAATTTAATTTACCTCTACACATTTTTTTATATTTCAAATTCTTAAATAAATAAAATAATTTTTGATGGCCTAAACATTGAGTGCCCAATTATATAAGAAACCATCAATTTTACTCTTAAAGCTAAAAAATTGGGTCTTGAAAACTGTCTGGGTAATTTAAATAAGTAAATTAAATTTTAAATAACAATAATCATCCATGTGATAAAGTAATTTTAATACCAGAGTTTAACTATACATATTTAATAATCTCAAAATATCACATTTACATTTAAACTAGGCATAATTTTTCCTTTCATGATTGTGAAACTTTAGTTGAAAATTTAAAGTTTTCAATAATATTAAACAATTAAATTTTGATAAATAAAATCATAAATTAATATATACTTAAATATATAATAAACTAAAATAACCAGATTATTTAAAATACAATAGTGAAAAATTTTTAAAATTGATATTGAAAAATAGGGTAAAAACAATAAATATAACAAGTCAAATATTAATAATATAAGCTAAGCATTTACAAACAAAAATTTAGTTTCACAATTACATATAATATAAATGAAAACCAGTAATTAAACAAAAACTGCATATATAAAATAGAAATTTGTATAATATAAAATGACATTATATTCGTTAATTTTTTCAAAAATGTATGAAATATAATTTAAAAAAAAATAAAACTTGTTTTAATTCTTAAAGAAAAAATATTTAAATTTACATAGAAATTACCTGATCCAATCCTAAAGTATCCATCTCATTTTTTGGAACAAAATGTTCCAAAGGTTTGGAAATGTGTAATTCAGGCACTTCCACTGAAATAAATTTATGCTTAGAAAAATAAAGTTCAAGAGGTTAAGAGTTCAAAAGAGAATAATATGAATTTTAAAACAATAAAAAGAAAAACATTGTACCCATCATCTCTATTTTTAAATTCAAAAGTTGTTCTCTGTCATCTTGAATAGTGTTATCTTTTTCTAAAGGAGACATCATATACCCAAACGGTTCTTTATTGGACACAAACATTTTTACACCTAAAAGTAGGATGACTTAAAAATTTTTGGCAAACAAATGTACACAAATTTGGAATTTAAATATCATAACTCTGGACTTGAATCTAAATTAAAAAAATATTCATGAAATTTTTAATCAAAAACTTACCAGATGATCTAGCTGCATATGCAAATACTATTATGTCATCAACTGGTCCACTATATCCATTTAAATTTTTAGGATCAAAAGTTAAATGGAGGGATTCTTTTTTACGAAGATCAACTAAAACTGCAGAATGAACCATAGGTACATCAAAGCAGCCTATTTTTTCTCTTTCTAAAATGGGCAAATAATCCTCTGTTCTTTTATAATAACCCTAAAAAAATCAAATATAAAAATGATCCACAAATAACAAAAGAGCTTAAGAACAAATAAATTTATGTAAGAATGAATAAGGTTGATTTACATTTTTTATCACAGTAAAAACTCATTCTCTGAGGATCTAAAATACAGATAACTTCATTTTTCAATGTTAAGTTTTACATTCTTTGTTTTAAATCTAGCATACTTTTCCTTACATGAATGATCAAACACTTTAAGTCGTGTTGAATAAATTGAGTTGAGAAATATATGTATGATAAAAGAGAATAAACTTATTAATAATTATGTTATCTACATTAATATTTAAATATATGAGGCATAAAAAGTTCAATTTAATAATGAAAAATCTGCAGTTTTATAAAACATATAACATTATAATAAATTTATAATTTTTTACCTTGTCATTTTTAATTACAATAAATTCTAAAATGATTTTTAAAGTAATATTTTAGATTTTAAACAGTAATTAAAATAATTACATTTTATATCAAGTAACCTTATAAATTTTAAAAAGCCTGTTTTGATATATCAAATGAATAATTGAAGTACAATGAATTGTAAG
The DNA here is from genome assembly GCA_030067965.1 of Latrodectus elegans. Lineage (NCBI taxonomy): Eukaryota > Metazoa > Arthropoda > Arachnida > Araneae > Theridiidae > Latrodectus > Latrodectus elegans. The sequence continues at coordinate 79,694,561 of CM057822.1, forward strand.
TAATCAATCAGAAAATTATAACTATTTATTGAAATTTCCATAAAATCATTTCAATAGACAAATTTTCCAAAAATAAATAAATTCCTTATCCTTAAAATTATTTTTCAAAATGGAAAATTAAAATTATCATAATTCTAGAACTATATAATTAAAAATATGATATTACTGGTCTGCAGAAATCAATGTCATAAATTTATAAGTTAAATTATGAATTTTAAAAAAAGGAAAATTATATAGTCACAACTTCAATATTTAATAACTATGTAAAATAACCACACTGGTGTGCAAAACTTAAGCAATAGGTGATTTTTCTGCCATAACTCCACGAGAAATCATCTAAGGGACATGAAACTCAGACACGAGATGCATCATTTTGTACTTAAGGGATGACAAAAGCATGGTTGCACAAAAATGAATACAATGCATACAGTATGGAATCAAACAAAAATAGGCTTTATTGAACTCACAGTATCCATGCACAAGATCATCTGTCCAAGAGAAACAATAACAAACAGATGTTCCTTAGTATGGTATATGCCCTTTCCTTACTGCAATGGTTGCTTCGCACTGTCTCCCCATACTCACCAGATTGTCCAGCAATTCTTGTGGTAAGAGTGCCCATTCCTCAATCAGCATCTGTTTGAGTTGTTGTGTATTTTCCAGAGGATGCAATCGTGCAGCAATACGTCTCCTGCCTCAGGAATGGCAATCTTAGGGATACAACTGCAGTGGATGATCGCTATATCATCCTGCAGGGGAAAAGAACCCAAAACCAGTCAGCAAGCACCATTGATCAGCAACTGTGTACAACAATGGGGCGACAAGTGTAGTGGTTTACTGTGGCCACACACCTTCACAAAGGTGGCCTATTCGCCCGCTGTCCCGAATGCTACCTTCCATTGACAGCTTGCCATCAGCAGCACTGTTTAGGTTGGTGCAAAGAACACAAAAACTGGATATCTGATCAATGGAGTTGCGTCCTCTTCGCAGACGAGGGCTGTTTTAGTGCCACAAGCGATGCTCAATGTCAGTTGATTTGGAGAGAGGTTGGGATATGGTTTCATCCCAGTAACATAATGAAAAGAGACAGTTACGGTGGTCCTGGAGTTCTCGTCTGGGGAGGCATTATGCTGGATGGGCAGACTGAGCTCCATGTTTTCATCAGAGGTTCTGTAACCGGAGATCGCTATTGTCTGGAGGTAATCCTTCCCCATTCTGTTACGAGGTGCCATTGGAGCAGATTTCATTTTTATGGATGACAATGCACAGCTACATTGGACTCATGCTGTTTCACAGCTACTGGAAAATGAACACATTATGGTGAGCAGGTTAACTGGTTTTTTAAATAATGGCAGCGCACACCATATACTGAAACTTAACTAAATTTTATTGCAAATTAAAGAAATGCCGAAAATGTCACAAAAACAAAATCTCAGAGAGAAGCAATTTCTAAATTCATCCGTTTACATCGTTGAGGAAAATGTGAATCAGCTATGTTGTTCACTGCGTGCTATTGTTCGGAGGAGATTGGTGTTGCCAATGTTCAGGTAGAAAACTTTTCTAGCTGCTGCTGCCAACTTCTGAGCAGAAGTGTTTTACAGCAACATCACCCGAATGGATTGGACAGCATACTCCCCTGATTAAAATCCCACAGAGCATGTGTGGGATGATTTGGGGAGACACATTGCGGCACGATTCCATTCCCTGGGGAACACGGAGCAACTGAAACAGGTGCTGATTGAAGAATGGGCACTCTTATTGGAAGAATTGCTCAACAATTTGGTGCTGAGTATGGGAAGACAGTGCAAAGCATCCATTGCAGTAAGGGGAAGGCATATCCCATACTAAGGAACATCTGTTTGTTTATGTTTCTCTTGGACAGATGATTTTGTGCAGGAATACTGTGAGTTCAATAAAGCTTATTTTTGTTTGATTCCATACTGTATGCATTGTATTCATTTTTGTGCAACTATGATTTTGTCATCCTTTAAGTACAAAATGATGCATCTCATATCTGAATTTCATGTCCCTCAGATTTCTCACTTAGTTATAGCAGAAAAACCACTTGTTGCATAAGTTTTGCACACAAGTGTATTTTATTAAACTTAGAGTAGCTTGATTAACAGAAAACAGGAAGTTGAATTCCAGCAGAAATGAAATGAGATACTAAAATTTTATGTTTGTCAATTTGATGTTAATTATTGTGTCCTGACTTTTAAGTATATTTTGTAACTGTTCTTATACTGTGCTCTGTTTTTATGAATGTTTTAACATGTAAATGTCAGGGCTAGCCAGCATTAACTTTATTTCAAGAATGGTTATACTTTCCTTTTATTAATCTATGATGAGATATTAGTGAATAATATTGTTAGGCAAATAATATTGTTTGCAAAAAATAATGAATATATGAAACATTAATAATTTACCTGTTCTGTCATTCCACACCAATAATTAGAATAAGCTCCTAATGTTTCCATAACAGGTGCAATAATTGTTCTATGAACAAATAAAAATTGCTCATTAATTTTTCAAAACAAAAACTTAATTCCTTGATTAAGTAACACTTTCATAATCTAGAAATATAATTTTAAATTATACAGAATAAATACTTAACATATAGATTTTTAAAAGTTACTTTAAAACCAAGGAAAACAAAAAGAATTTAAAAGTCTGAAAATTTTTTGTTTAGGAATGTAATTTTATTGAAAAAAGTCGAAAATTTTACTACACAGGTGCTTTATATTTCAATAAAATTACTGACATTTTTAAAATCAATCTTCCACATGATCTTTATTATTTGTTGAAGGTACTGCTATGGAAATGGCAATTATATATATAAAAAAAATTATTTAATCTAATTTTCCTAAAAATTTTTTATTTATCAAAATTTTGAGTGATAAGAACTATTTTCCTAATTTAAGCACCATCTAAAATTAGGACAACTAATAAAATGTTCCTAAGACAGTTGTTTAAACACATTAGAAATCTCAAAACTAAAATGCTTATATTTTAAGGATTAATAAAGTTCAAACATTAGAAAAGACTTTCAAAATTAATATGAACTTACTTCTCCTCTTCAATCAGTAGCTTCAAAGTATTATTGTTCACTAAGAAAACATCACAGTCTAGAAACTATAAATTGAAAATACTTCAGTATAATTATAAATATTATTGAGATACATTTTATGCAACAAAAGGAAGAAATCTTTCATCTATAATAAATCAACAAACTCACTTACTAATATTTAGTAACTGAAATTAAAAAAAAAAAGATATTTATTTTAATTTTATTAAAATAATTTTAATTATGCATTTAATTTTATTAAAATAATCCATTACATGAATTATTTTTATAATTTTAATAAAATGATAAGAGAAAATATAAAGATGACCATAGGTATAAATTATACGATACAGAATAATACAGAATACTTTTTTGCCCCTCCTAGAAAAATACAACAATTAGAAGAAAATTGAGATTGTAAAATGACTAGTTACTTTAAATAGACTGTAATACCCGTGCTTTAATGGACTGTAATAGCTGTGCTGACTTAAATAGCTGTGCAATATATATTTTCATAATAATATGCACTTATAAATACAAAGAAGCAATTTAAATAATAATATAAATAAAAAAATACATTATAGAGTAATTTAATACATTATATTACACACTTTGGGTGTTCATGTTTGTTGAGAATTGCTAAAACAATCTCTTAAAAATGACAAGACTTTTATTCATTGCAAATTCAAAAAGATACCGAAAATTTCACCATTAGAAATCACAATTACACAAGCTCCAATTCAGCTAATACAGAATTTTAACGGCTTCTATGCACCAAACTAGCATTCAAGACTGTGATTGTCTTCACTCATTCTCCCATACAGGCAGTGTTATATATAACTGATTTGGCTTGAAAAATAAAGAGTTTTGTTTCAGGAAGGTTTTAGGCTATCTTGCTTGTTATTGTTTCGAGAGCTTAGCTACAAGAAATACTGTTTTTAATACAACTAAATTGGACAATTTTTGATAAATATCTGAGTATTTCTGATGTATTTGGGATATTTTAAGACAAATAATGTTTATAAATTTATAACAATATGGTTGCTTGGTTTTTCATGTAAAATTCTGAGATAAACAAAATCAATCTTGTTTCCAATTTAACTGTAGGGATAGTTTTATATATGCTGATAACTCTCTCATAATATGGTTAGAAAGTATTTAATAGAGAATGTATAATGTAAAAATGTATTATTTAAAATCCAATGCCAATGGAAAAATATTTGTTCAGTTTAAAAAATTTATTGAATACTATTTCAGGTAAACAATATGATTTTTATTAAAATATAACTGTAAAATTTAAAAAAATCCATCCTTATTAATTGCATAAAGCACAATGAGTTTTCAAATCAGAAAACTTGGAAATTAAAAAAAATCTTATACTTACAAATATATAGTCAGCCCATAATTTTCTTGCTGCTTTAATAGCATCCTCTTTCAGTTTGATAATATGTTTAAAATGAAGAGGTGACCACTCAAATACTCCACTTCCATCAGGAAATATTTCTGGTGAATCATCAAGAATGACATCAACACTATTATAGCTTTTTTCATTAACATTTAACCATGTTTGAATAACATTAACAGAATCATCAATGTTGTGGTCACTTCTAATCCTAAAATAAATTTAATTCTATCATGGTCTTTATTACATATATCTTGATAAAAAGCTATAAATTCTTAAAATAATTTGTTATAAGAAATTATCTTTGTCTTTTAAAGGTTATAAATCGCAGTATCTGTTAAATAAAATTATTAAAATCAAGTTTTAAATCATTATATTTAATTTACATCAAGTCATTTTGAAGGTTTCTTCAATAACATTATTGGTAAGAATTTATTACTAGATGTTTGTTGCTTCTAAAGTGGCATGATCTCATTGTTCATTGGAAGGTAAAGACACCTCCTATGTAGTACATAATGCTAGAAAATGTAGCCACAAAAATGTAAAGTTTTAAGTTAAAAAAAAAAAAAAAAATAAGAAAACTTGACCAGTCACCAAGATTCAATAATAATTGAACTAATTATTGATTAAATTTGCTTGTTTAATGCTTAGAGGTTAATTTTTGTGAGCAAAAGTTAATAAAACTTTGATTTACACTTTGAAGTGTGGATTCTTAACCACAATAAACATTCAAGCTTAGAGTGGGAATTGAAGCTCTGAATCGTTGAACCAAAAGACAGTGGGAAGCATTCAGCTACAAGTTCAGTGATTATTCATTAGATTAACAAATATAAACCTTTAAGTACATCATGCTACTTTTCTGTAATTTGAGTTATCTTAATAGACAAACAAAATGTTTACAAAAAGCATTTTTCTGACAAGGATATATTGAAAATAAAATTAAAAATGTTTTTCATGTTGATTTGATGTTATTCAGTAATAGCACCACAAAAATCTTTCTTTTCAAAAGTGGTGCATTTTTTTTCAATTAATTTAAAAAACAAATTGATTGTTTATGCTATTGCCTAATTTAGTTTATCCCTGATAGTAACATTATACAGAAAATATTTTTTCAAATCAAGGCCACTGTTGTGTGAAATAATTATCTGAAAACAAATAACTGCAATGAACAATGTTATTAACATTACTGGTTTAGAGCAAATAAATGGTAATTCATTACAATGAGACATAATTGTCAAGACATCTAAATCTGTATGAAAACAAATTAACTGATAGAAAGTTAGTATAGATTTTATATTTGGATAAAAATTATGGTAGAATTACAAAAATTAAATTTTTAGTTTCACTTGAAATTATCATTAATTTATACCGCAATGATTATATGGTTATATAGTAGAAAATAATTTTTCAGTGAGTATAAGCAAAAATTTAGATAAATAATTTAAAGCTACATGATTTCTAAATGAAAACAAATTTTTTGATTTTGTTAGTTGAATAAAACTATGGAGAAAAAAGTGTAACCAATGAGAGCTGTGGTTACACATAAATTTATGTGAACTGAAATAATATAACAGATGTCATTCAAAAAAGACTAATGAAATATTAAGATGTTTTAAAAGTGGACAGCTATTTGTATAAAATTCTGCAACAGTTAATCACTTTTACAAAGTTAAAAATTCCTTTATTTTAAATATCATATAGTGTTTCACAAAAGTGAGTGATCACTTAAGAGTTTAGAGCATGATACTAAACAGCACCTCGAAATTCATATGAAAATAAATGAAATCACATGATATGGATTACTAAATTCTATATTTGGGTGTTCGACAAATTTCAAATTTAACACCATAAAAATTGCACTTAAAAATAGAATTAAAATATTTTCTACAAAAATTAAAGCTACTTAAAACTTATTATTGGTAAAACACATTAAAAATTTATATTTTTTAAATTTCTATTTAATATATAAATTGTTTACAGTAAAAAATATTCACTGATTTAATGGCTTTATTTAAAAATAAATTTGCTTATACCACTTTTACAATATCAAGAGATGAATTAATTGAATGTAGTATAAAATATTTATTAACAATATTTAATTTCTTTTGAAGAATATATATATAAAAAGAATTCCTAAAGCATTAAAAATTCTTATTCTTTTAGTATCCGCTTACCATAGTGATATCCTATCGCGTGGGTAGTCCAAGCTTTCTAAATAAGCAAAAAAATATGGTAAAGTATGAGCTTTGTTTCTAGCTAAAATTGTAATTAAAACTGTTGGTAATAAAGTATCATTGCGAAGTTCTGCTAAACAATTAAAAAAATTTTTTGAAAAAATAAAGAAAACGATAAAAATGAGCAATCGAAACATGTGTAAATAGGTAGAAATCTTTGGCACAGCTATAAAAATCACAGTTTCATACAATTGTATACATCATTAAAACAAAACATAAACAGCAGACAGACAAAATTTAAAAAGAAAACCTAAAGAAACTCAACACCAAGTGATAATCTTTTATGCGCAATAAACATACTTTCGTTTTACTGTGCATGTCTATTTCAAACAGTACATTTCCATTGGCTAAAAGGTTTTTTTTTGAAATGATTTGTTAAATCACCACAGACTCAAAGATAAATAAATTCACTTCTTCAGCTTTTAACTGTAACTTTTCGCAAAACAGAAGTACACTCTGCAAAACCACATTTTCTTGTTTTGCTAATTTTCCGAAAATCTTTAGTATAACTTCTTTCGTTACTGTCAAAGTTCAAAACGATGGAAATCTTGCCACTTACTGATGAAGGAAAATTGCAGGAATCATTAAAGGAAAATTCAAAGTAAGTTCATTTCAGTTTGCATTAATTTCCCTTTACCGGCTTTACTAGACATTTCTGAAGGTGAATTCGCAACTATTGTGTATTGTTTTTGAACATGTATACAATAGTCGTTCAGAATAAACTTCAATAGAGTTCGATTGAAGTTCATTCTGATACGAAGGATGTAATTTAGATAGCTTTTCTACAGTTATAATTTACACGGGTTTTTATATTTCTATACATATATTTATGCTACATATGAGCATTTTACATCTCTAAAACAGAAAGTGATTTATGATCTTGAGTAATATGTCATTAATATCTGTCTGAATAAATATTGTAACAATTACATTTGGTTATCTAATTCTTTTCCTTTCTTAGGAATTAAAAATTCAAGAAATCTTAAAAATCACCATCTCTAAACGAATCAACAATTCATACGTTGTATACCTATATCTGAATATGCCCTAAAACTTATATTAATAAATTTTTCAATTTTCATAAATTTGTTTTATATTTTGATCATTATGAAATACATTAATAGTTTTTTCTTGCTTGTTATAAGAATGCTATGTATTCATTTAAAACTTATTTAACATGAGTATTTATTCATATACTTGTATCAAACTAAATTTCTGTAGATCTTAATTTTCATCTGTTATGGGTTTTATTCTAATCTTTTAATCATCTAAAATCTTTCAGTTGTTTACTTATTATAGTATTTGGTTTAACTCCAATATTGCACAAGCAGTAATATTATAATGTTATTTTATATTATACAAGTTTATTAAGTTTGCCTTCCAGATCTACTTTTCACAATTTAAGTTCATACTTTGATAGTGCAAGTTGAGTATCGTAATAAATCCTCAATTTTTTGTTTTACATAGTATACTTATATGTGTAAAAAATGTCAAATAATTTATGTAATGCTTATTGTAAAAAAGAAAGAATATTAATTTTTAATATTCAAGATTTCCCTGGTACAAATCGTGGGGAACCATAATTTTCGGTGACAATATGCATCATGCAGATAAAAGCAGCTTTTGCTAACTAATTTTGCTTTAAAGGCATAAACATGTTTTTTGTTATATATGATAATTTTAATAATCATTTTTATTATTAAAAATATGATTTCTGCAGGTTGCGATTGATTCTATTTTGCTTGGGATCTGTAATGTTATTTCGTCATCATATTATATGGTTAATGCTGTAAAATGGAATGATTCTTAATTTCTTTACTCTCATAAAGAAATGTGAGAATTTTAGATCCTATTTTTTATCATTGACCATATTTCATAAATTAATATGATTCATTAAGTTTGTTACATATTAAAATATATCCTGTATTTAAATTAATTTATTAAATAAAATTTCTAGAAAGTAAACGGATATAGAATATAATTTTATGTTAATTAGCTTCCTTGAATATTGTTGATTAATGAAATTCCATAACAAATAATAATGAAGTGTGTCAATACAGTTAAAAAACACATTCCATAAATCTTATCAAATCATGTTTTGTACTTTACAAAAGAAAATTCACAGGAAATAAAAGAGTATTTATAAAATATAAATTGTATTTCAATTATTAGTCTTTAATATTCAGTTGACTGTAAAGAATAGTCTAACATTAAGTTCATCTGTACTTTGCATGCTTACAGATTTGAAGCATAATGTTTATTAGCTGCTTATTTTATGCAATCAATAAGATTATTTATTTTATATTTTTTATCTATAAGGTGAATAAGATTTTAATTTGTATTGAGATATAAAAAATAGATTGTATATGTAAGAAGTAGAGCTCTTTACCCAATAGGGCCAAAATTTTGCATGGATTGTAAATACAAGTAGTAGAAATATACTTGTGATGCTTATTTTTGCTAACTAAAAAGCTACTGAATATAGTCAACTTCTTCAAAATTTTGAACTATAGTCAAGTAATAAAATTAATATATGCTGACATTTTCTATGCCACAATAGCTGTGATATTGGATTCTGGAACATTTAACTTGCATCGGCCTTCTCACCATGTCAGATCTTTGAATGGTAGTAAAAAATCCGCACTATAAGAAGAATGGTATTTTTTATCAATGTAATATGGCTTTAGCTGAATCTTAAAAATAAAAATTTATATATATCAGAAAAGTTGTATACTTTTATATTACACAATAGCTACTTAATTGTATATATTAAATTATAGTTTTCTAAAATTATACTTCTCATTCACTATTATATATAAAAAAAATTAAGTCTTTTATAAGTAATTTACTTATATTTTTGAATAGATGAGTAATGAAGATATCTTTTTTTTTTTTTTTCTATAAATTACTATTTTATAAATGTTTATTTTTTTAAATTAGGATTTTTTAAGTGTTGATATCATTATTGGAATTTGAGAGTTTTCATGTATAGAAAATTTATTATATTTTTAAAGTGTAAAAAATATTAATGTAACTGGTTTTTCATTGTTTGAATAACTATATATCTTTGGGCATTTAATTTATATTATATTTAATATGTATTTCTTTACAGGGGATTGACTGTTCTATACTTCTATGTTGATGATTCAGCAGAATGCACTCAAATGAGTGATGTTATTACTGAATTAAGTAGTGATGCAGTCTACAAAGGAGTTCTTTTAGTGAAAGTAAATTTCTTAAGAATGTATATGTATTAGAATAAAAAATAGTTAATATTTATATTTTGTGCTTCTATTTGTTTATAGTAAACTTTTCTGTTTTCCTGTTTAATATTTAATTTTTCTGTATTCAAAGTATTTTCATTTACTATATTAATAATAAAGGTATAATTATGTTATTTTACCATTAAATAGGCTTTTTATATGCATAAAACAGTTTTTCTTTTTAAAGTGTATTCACTTGAGGTTTACTACATTAACCAAAAATGTAATTCATTAAGCTTATGTAATCATATGTAGCATGTATTTATTATGTTCAAAAAATGACTATAAACGCTTAAACAATTTAATGTTGATAATTATGAAATAAAGAAATAAAAAATTACCAATTATATAAATGAATAGATATAAGTTTTAAAATTTTTAACACTTGAATTACGTATTTAAGTAGAATGTATTAAAAAAATACAAGATACTTAATGTTATATAATAAGAGTAGAATGCTAGACAAATATAAAGAAATTATTATGAGGCATAAAAAACATTGAGTTAAAATAATCATTTAAAATATCATAATGTAGGAAAGAAGCGTGTCCAGAAAATTCCAAAAGATTTTCATAAATTACTGATGCAAGAATTTAAATAAAATGTGATAAGCTAACTAAAATGGGTTTGAAATTACTTTGCAATAATAGAAGTTCTAGGACTGTCTAAATAGAATGTATAACAATAGTTTATAAAATTCACACAGTAAAAATTTGAATTACCAAGTGAAGATGAAGATTTACTGAAAATAAGATTATACTCAAAGTTATCAAACTAATGACTTCTATATTTTTATCAATGGTAGTGTAACACTATTGACTAACATTAAATTTGAATCAATGAATGTTAATTGAAATCAAATTTCATTATTGTGGAGTCTTGGTAATCTGGATTTGAGATTGAGCTAATGAGTTTTAAAACTTTATTCACAAAAAGTCATCTAGAACCATATTTAAAGGATAATGACATAAAATCTAATGGTATAAAATTATGGTAATATTTTAATAAATGTATTCATTAGTTATACTACAACACAAATCTACCTAACTAAGTAATTGATTTAAATCTAATGTAAATGTCTTTTCGTTGAAATTCAGAAGTTATGACACATATGTATACCATATTTTCCTATATTTAAAATTGCAGTAGTGTATTATCCGCAAGTCCCTTTATTCGTGCAAAAGAAGAAAAAAAAATGTATAATCTGTGGCAATTTTTCTGACCAATATTCGAAAATTTATACTGTTGATAATTTGGTGTCAAGTAAAATAAAAAATATTCTTTATAGTTAAAAATATAAATTCTTCTTAAAAAAACACATTTATGATGATAAAGATCTGATTGAATCCACCTAAACGCAAAGTGCGATTAACTGAGATGAAAGGACAATATCGATAAATGTCCTAGGAAATTCTAATAAAACTGAGTGATTTTTAGATTTTAATAACTTTTAAAATGTGATTAGACAATTTTAAAAAGAAGTTATATTTGTTTCGTTAATAGTTAAATGAAAGAAATGGATTACTTTCTAACTTTGCATATACTTTTTTCTTTTGTACTGCACCTGCTTTGTTTTTCACCTTACATTACACATTTGTCAACATTTTTTCATTTGTATTCCCTATAGCTTTCAATTTGAAATTTACTGTATAATTTAATAATTTTCACTTCTTTATGGCAATATATGAATGTTTTCAGAGCGAAACAGTTGCGGTAGAGAAAAAAATGCGAAATGAAGTTAACAAATTGCTACTTTACTAATCATTCAGAACTGAATTTGTTCTTAAATGTAATTTTACAATGCTCGTTATAGTTAAAATAAGTCAACTGAGTATTGGCGCCATCTGTTATATATTTATTCTATGGAACATAAACAGCATTTCTTTCAAGACTTTATTTTTATTGTAAACTTTTCTGATGGAAAAAATATTTTTGTCAGATTATCTGCAGTAGCACATAATATGCACAACGAAAATCAGAACTTTTTTAACACAAGATCTGCTGATTTTATAAAGGAAAATACAGTATATTGATTGTAATTCAAGTTAGCTCATTTGTAAAAATTAAGTCTAGATTAGGGTGACCATATTTATGTTTATAAAATGACATTCAGTTTATTCAACCATACATAATTCGTTGATAAAAATAAACTCCTTATATAATGCTAATATGGTAAAAATATTCATTCTGATGATTTCAGGGATTGATTTTTATGATAATATATTCATATATTTCATTAATGGGTTATATAAATGAATGTAATTGTACATATCCTTACTAATTTTTGGAATACTTCAACTTACAGTTTTGTATCAAATTCTTAAAAATCACTGCAACAAATGCATTAAAACAGGATTATCAAATATATAGATTCTTAGTATCAAATAATGAAATTATCATAACAAAAGTAACTTCAATATTCTGACAGTCATATAAATGTTATTACAGGTTTGGATAATGATATTATATGAGGAATAATATCTTTAAATAAATAAAGAAAGAAAGAAATAAAAAAAAACACTTTGACAATTGAACAACACAAACTAAAAATGGATTTTCTTTTGTCTATAACATTAGATTATTAATTATTAACAGTATTCTCTGTGGTACTATATAGTTTCTGAATTTATTTGTGCTAATATGATTTATGCATGATTCAGCAGATGAGTTACTCTAAATAATTACTTTTGTAATAAACTTTATTAAGCAATTTAAAAAAAGCTTTAAAACAAATTGGAAAATAAAATTAATTAAATAATTACAAATTTTGATTTTCTGTGTAATTGTAACCACAGAGAATGTTTTTTGCTGACATCTCTTCCATGTATTTACTTTTCTTGCCCACCATGTAAATTAATAAATAACCAAATGGCATTTTTAAACATAGTAATCTTTTAATTTTTTATCAGATTTTTTGATGCTGCAACATAATTTTGAAATTGTATTGAAAAGGTCATTTGAATTATTCTACCTTGTTATGTACTGAAATTAAATTACTTGATTTTTTTTAAATAAAGGATTAAAATTGACAAATTTGTCAATTTATCTATCTATAAATGTTTATAATATATCAAGTGCTTATTTTTAAAACATATTTTTTTGGTTTAAACCTGGAATCTCTATAAAAATATTCAAAACAAATCAATTTATAAAGAAAAAAAGACTGAATATTTAATATTAAAATTTATAATTTTTCCATCTAGTTAATGGACCAAAAAGTATAATGTATTATTAATTCATGTTTAATTAATTCAGAAATGGATAAAGAAATTTTATTACAACTAATCCTTTGTCATTAGAATTTTCAAGTTTTGTTGAATCATTGAGAAATTTCTGTGTAATGCAAGTGAATCTCGATGTAAAGTACTAAAGTATAAAATTTTTTTATAATTGTATTAAAAATGAGTACATAAAAACCTTTCAGTTTATTTAAAAAAGGACTTAAAATTTTTTTGTAAAACAAAATATGAAGTATTACTTTGTGTTAGATATTTATGAAAAATATTTTCTCACAAAAACCTTCAGTTCAGTAATATCAAAAATTCTTTATATTTAATAAAGAAATTTAAAGTTTGATATATGTACAGTAAAACCTCGTTACAACAATATTTTAGGGACCAAATATATTGTTGTAGAGAGGCACATTGTTATATCAAGGGCCTACATATTTTGAGCTTTTAATGAGAATTTTTTTTATTATTATTATTAGTTTAAGGTGCATAACATACTACTTTTAAGTCTATATTTAGAAGAAATTAATTTGTAAAATACTAATAATAGTGGTTTAATTACTAAAAAAATAAATAAATGTGATAAATTCAGAAAATAAGCACAGAAATATTCACATACCTGAAAGCACTTTTATTGAAAATAATAAAATATTTTTATTTGTTTATTCATGTTTTAACTGTTAAGTTCACCAATACTGTATACATTGAGTCTAGTGCACGAAAATGTTCATTTGTCATAGGAAGGCTTGAAAAAAATGTCCGTAGAGAATTCACAGATTGAAGAGCTTCCTGGGATGACAATAAGGACTGTGATGGACCTATATTATCATCATCATCTTCATCATTGTTTCCTATCTCATAAGTAACTGCTGCGAAAACCATAAGATCATCATCTGCTGTTAAATAGTCTTCTATACTAATTCCAAACTTTTTACCGCTTGTGTCCTCAAGTTGGGATATGGATTTTTTTATTGTACAAAACACATTCTTGATCATCTGAGAAATCATTGTCTATGGACTTTTCATCATTATCAGATTTCTTATCTTCCATAACACAAAGACCGGTCTTTTTCCAGCAATTCCGAATGGTTTTTTCTGTTACTTCCCACCAACTTCTAGCAATATTGTCACACGCTTCCTTGACATTTACAGCTTTGAAAGGGTCTTCTACTTTATTTTCAAAGTTTACAAGTATGGAGTCCACCAACCGTTTTCTGTAATATCCTTTGAAGCACTCAGTTATGCCCATATCAAGAGGCTGTAAAATTGAAGTGCAATTGGCAGGGAAAAGAACGATTTTGATATTTTGTAGCTTTGGAAATGAAGTGTGAGCACCGCAGTTATCTATCAATAAAACAATTTTTTTCTTTCTCTTCTTCATTTCATTGTCTAACTTCTGTAACCATTCAGAAAAAAATTTAGACGTCATCCAAGCTTTCTTATTTGCTTTATACTCCAAGGGAAGACTTTTCACGTTCTTGAAGCACCTTGGCTTCAATGATTTAACAATGACGAAAGGTTGTATTCTATGCATTCCTGTGCTATTTGTACACAGAAGAACAGTCAGTCTCTGCTTTGATTCTTTCCCTCCGTAACACTTTTCACCCTTGAATGCCAATGTTCGATTGGGTAGGAGTTGGAAAAACAGCCCAGCTTCATATGCATTATGAAGCTGGGCTGTGATGTGATAAAGATGCCTTCTAGAGCATACTTTTCTAAGATTTCTTTCATCTTGTTTTGCTGCCGTTCATTTACGTCGTTTATCGGGGCTGACTTTTTCTCTCCGTGAACTTCTTGGAAAGTTATTCCATGACGATCTCGAAAATGTATTAACCAACCATTGCTAGCTTTGAAAGTTTCGTTCTCTAGCATTGTTGCAATTTTCCATGCTTTTGCACATAATAAAAGTCCATTTATTGGGACATTTGTTGCTCTCATCTCTTGAAACCATTTTAAAAAAGCAGCATCAATGTTTTCATTTGTCGCAGGATCAGAAATGTTGGAATATGACATTACATCTGATGAAGATTCCGACTGCGACTATTTGCAAGATGCCCGACGTTGGACACGATTAACTGAAATTTAGATTGAAAAAATCGTTTTACAGAGGCTTATTGTTCTAGAGAATATCTCAGTATTGAGGGGAGATTAACATTAGTTTATATGCAAAATCACCGGGACCATAAAACATTATTGTAGTAGAGGGAGTTGTATCGTTAGTATTTCATTGTTGTATCGGGTATCGTTGTAGCAAGAGTTTACTGTATTTATAATTTTTGCATTTTCTATTTTTTGTAATCTTATTGACTATTTATTAAAATGTTATTTTAATTCTGTTCATAGCCTTACTTATCTTTTTGATTTAATCAAACACATGCACACATATGTATATATATTGGGGTACTTATGAGTAAAGATTGTTTTGCATTTTAATTAAAATCTTATGTTTCTCAAAAATGCATTTCATTATTTAGAAATTGTTTTAAATATATTTATACATAATTTATAATTTTTATGTATATGAACTTATAATAACATTAATGAATTTCATTTATTTCAGGTTAATGCATCTAAACAAATTGAAATTGCTAAAAAGCATGGTGTTGAAAGCGTTCCTGCCTTCATTTTTATTACAGTAAATATAATTTTTTTTTATTTAGTAATGTAGTCTTTAATATTCCAATTCACATACATTTATTCTGGCTTCATACTTCATTTGCAAGCTATTAGAGCCATCTGTATAAGTGAAATTTTATTTATTCTTGGGTAAATAAATGACTATTGAGTGACATACAAATTGAATCTTTTAATAGATAAATATAATCACTTAAGATAAGTATTTAATTTACTTTTACTCTCTCATAATACAATCTGTTGAATTCTTGTTTTCTGTTAACCAATGCAATTTGATGGTAAGAAATTAATAAAATCAGTCATATCTTAGAGTTTTATTGATATTATATTCAAAGCATAGAATAGAGAGTCACCAATATTTTAGTTATGTCAAGCCAATAGTTTTATTTAAGTGGTGCAATTACAGAGAAACCCAATATGCTATTTTAAGCCTAGAATATGGATGGGAAATTGTAAAAGTTCAAAAAATTTTGAAAGTAAACAGATGGAAATTTAGAATTGCTATTATTAAATAATCGGAAAAATGTTATTCTTGAAATTTTATCCAATATTTGTATTTGTTTGAAGTAAGTATATTTATATTTCAAAAAAGGTTGTTATACACATTTTGAAATACTTAATTAATACATAGACAACTGTTGTAGACATGTAATAACTCTAAAAGTACCCATTATTTTATACAAAGTATAATCCATTATCATAAGGGATATTAATTATTTAAATAAAAAAATTTCTGTTTTGCTATGAATTCATTGAAGGGTTTTAAAGTAATCATAAAATATAATTCTAATTTATCTAAAAAAATTATTCTCATTAATTTTTTTTAGTTATGTATTTCTATTATTTACAAATATAGTTGAAAATTGTTGCATATGCATAATTATATACGTAATTTGTTAAGAATAATTCTTAAAATAAAATAAAAACCTGAATGCCAATGCTTCTTGGATATTTTTGATTTCCCTCCTGGAAAACTCCTGGAACTTGATTCTTGGAAATCTGTACAAACCATGAAATATTTAAAATTGTGAAACTTTATTTAAGCGGTAATTGTACTTTTTGGCTTTTATTTTTGTTCCCTCAGCTTTTATTTTTTTCTCTGTTTTAAATTTTATTTTAACAGAATTCGGTCATGTGTTGCTCATTAAATTATGTGATTGCATCGAATCTAGCTAATGGCAATACTCATGACTATTTAGCAAATGTGTAATTTAAACTTACTTTTCTATTGAGACTGTTATCACAAAATAAGAAAAGAAGTACTTTGTAAATGAGGATTAAAAGAATGATATGTTTTCTGTATGCCAATCTAATATAAAGAAATCAGTTAAACTGAAGAAAGAAAAATTGTTGTAACTTGCTAAAACAGTAAAAAATATAGGAAAGAAAACTGATGAATTTTAATTACTTATTATGTTTTTAACTGTATATTATTTCTTAGTGCAATCATTGCTTTAATAACTCCTCAAAAGTTGATTTATTAATCTAAAAAAATATATTGCAATAGTATTATTAATTTTATTAAAAAACCATTCTTAAAGTTGCAATTTTATTATGAATGCTCTGATTTTTACTTAATAGGGAAAAAAAAAACACTTTAAAATTAACATTTAATTGTTTAGTTAGTTTGAGAAACATTTCTAAATTTTTTTCTTAGAAAATATATTTATGAAGAAGGCAACAATCTTTATAATTTTAATATTTAAAGAAGGCGAACCTAATTTCTGTGTTTTATGCATTTTACTAAGATATTTCATCAGCAATAGACATTGAGTTTAATATTTTTTAAACTCACTTTTCATTTTAATGTTTGTTAAAGGCACTTTATTTTTTATCAGTTTTTATTTTTTCTATTGTATAAAAATTTCATGACTAATAATTTAATATTTATTTTACCTTTAATTGCCCATTTAAATAACACTGAAATTAGTTTATCCTTTTATCAAAAAATATTTATTTGAATTAAATGTATGTTTTAAAGTTTTAATTTACAATTGTTTATCATTTTAAAATTATTTTTAATATATTTTGAATTGCATTTATCAATGTAAATATTTACATAAAAACTTATTTAATGTCAGAGATGAATTGTTATATTAGTGGTAACTATTCTACAGGTTAATAGGCCGCAATTAAACATTTGCAGATTAATAGTGTGTTGTAGGCAAATTATAAGCAAATGTATTAATTATGATATTTTATTATTGGAAATAGCTGTACAATATACGTGTTATTCAGCCGTTAGGTTTATTTATTTTCTTAGAATTATTTTACAGTGCAAATAAAATTGTTATATTATAGAATTTAAAATATATTTTGATAACATAACTTTTTTATTGCAGTTTATCTAAGTTAGAATAATCTTTAAAAAATACTGCAGCTTAAGCTATCAAAATATGGATTGTTATGTTGATAAAAAAGTTATCAATTATAATAAAATTTTTATCAATTCTTTGATAAGTTTCATATATCATTGAAAAGTTTTTAAATGCTCTTCAAATTTTTTGTCAAATTTTCATATAAACCATGTACCTGAATCTTTTGAAATTTATTTTTCTATAATATGTATCAATCCTGTTTATATAACATAATTATTTTTAATATTTTAAATTATTTTATTATATTTTACTAATTGTTATATTTTACATATTTCTTTGAATTTCTCTTAGAATAATGAAGTAGTTGATAAATTAGTAGGAGCCAATGTTCCAGCTTTTTCTAAAAAGTTAAAGGAAAATTTTGATAAAGTAGAAGAAGGTGGTGTAAGTATTATATTTTATAATTGCATAGCATTCGTATATTTTTTGCATGTGTTAAAAATATATTAATATATGGGGAAGGCTAAGTATGTTAGAAATAAAGAGTCAAAAAGTTCATGGTTTATTTTTAGACTACCCACAAAACAAATTAGCATTCAAATAAATATTGCAGTGACAAAGTGAGAGGATTGGCATTTGTTGCCAATGTTCATCAAGTCTTGGCCCTCACTGATGAAGAGTTCCACCGCAGAACAGTAGAGGGCTGTCATTGTATGTTGGGAAAGAGGTGCTGCTGCACTAACAAATGTTAAAATCCCTTACTTTAGCATATAAAAACTTAAATTATTAATTTTATATTTTGCAGTTGAAAATGTTAATGCAAAATATGGGAATTTAAAACTTGTATATTTACATATTCAACAATAGTTCCATTTAATGTGAATAGAAATGCTCTTTATATTTATAAACTTTGGTTTCATTGTATAAAATATAATGATAGACATTAGTTAAATAAAGTGATAAATGATATATATTTTTTGTATACTACTCTTATTACTTTGTAAACTGTTTAATAAAATCAGCTGACAAAAGCTTCTCTTAAATGTTTTTGATTTTTTTCACTTTAGTTTTTGTTTTAAAATCTGTATTTTTTTTACAGAAATTTTTTTATACCTATTTACATTTTTGTTTCATAACTAAAAATTTCCTAAACCTAAAATGAGACTTAACATTTGCTGTTTATTACTTTTAAAATCTTAAATTCTTCTGTCTGTTTTCATCCATTTTATATATTATGGTTTATAATTCTAATTATTGTTTTATAGGTTTCAAAGGTGTAAAAAATGATTTGTTTAATAATATATATTATTTTTAAGGAATGTTATTGTGTCCTTGGGCCTGCTCAGGTTTGGAGTGATTTCTAATTTCCAAATGCTGCCTAGTTATTATGTCAACCTTATATCACTTCACACAAATTTGGTTTTCAAATCCTGATCACTCTACAAGGAAAATAATATACATTTTAATGAAAACTTGGATTTTAATTAACTGGGCAATAGCACCCCCACTTTAAAAAGCAGCAGTGAAATGTTATCTACCCTGGAGACCCCTGGGCAATAAAGCTTAAAAAATATTTGAAATTTATTTCATTGAATAAAATGTTTATTGATATTTCAGTTAATTTTTTTTCGAAAAGTTAATTTATAAAATGTCATGAAAAACTAATAATATCTTGTTTTTAAAACAACCAAATTATTTAAAAATTGATATCTAGTTACTTATAGTGCACATTTTTGTGTTAAAGTTCTAAGATTTGCAATTGTTTTTTTCAAATCTGTTTTTAGTTGTAAACTTAATGATTATATTCTATCATTATTAGTTATTTTTGCTCTATATTTGAGAAAGCATCCTTTTATTATTTTGTGAACATAAGTTTCATCATAATCACTAGGTTTTTCAACTAACTATGGTTATATGTTTTTACTATCATATTATGAGAACATTTTTTTAAATAATAGATCGTTTATAACACAGAAGTTACCTATTTATGTATATTATTAAAGTGCATTTTTTTTTTTTAGCCAACAAGTGTCTTTTTTGTTTTTAAATTATTTTATCTTCGTAATATTACATACACAAGTGTTGCCATATTTTAAATTGGTCACTTTTATAACATTCAGAATTCTTTAAAATTATTTATACAGGCTATTGACTTATAAACAAAATCTTGGTTTTTTTATACCTAATTAACAACTAAAAACTGCTTAACAAAAGCAGAAATTTATCTATTTGAAAATAGCAGAAATCAGATTAAGAGTAGAAAGATGCATGTATTTTATCTGAAGAAACCATACAGTATACAATTTTGGATTCCGTTTAAAAATGGGCTTTAAAAAATGTAAATTAAGGCATTCATCATAGTTTCTTAAATTGAGTTTAGCACTTTAAATCTAATTTATATTTACATAAATTAAATTTAAACCTATTTAAGTGAAATTTTGAAAATATATGGAAAATATTTGTCCATTAATTTTTCTAAAAAGCCCCTTAATCTTTATTTAGAATTTATGGACACTAATATTAATTTAGTATTTAGTGCAGTAAAAAAGTTATTTTTGTAACTTTTAAAAATTGAAAGTGAAATTGTAATCGTAGATGTCATGTCTGGTTTAGTATTCAAAGAATGAAATGCAGTGTCAAAATAAAGAGTGACTAATTATTTGATAAACAGCAAAGTTGTGAAAAGTTTTTGACTTCAATAATTATCACTCATTTTTTTTTTATACATTTAAAAGTACAACTTAAAAAACTTTTTAAAGACTAATATGCAATTTGTGGTTGAAAATGGAGAAAAGTTTTTAAAATTTTTATAAATAGCCTCAAATTGTAAATTTGATTAAGAATATATTATTTATTTTATGAAATAAAAAAATTGTTATTGAAGAAAAGCCATGAACATGAATTTGCAAATTGTTTAATTGGTTAAATTGTATGATTTTTCTGTATTTATTTTCTTAATTTTAAGATAAATTTTTTCTAAATTTGTTTTTAGGATCTGGATGCACGACTTACTAAATTAATTAACAAAGCTCCAGTTATGCTTTTTATGAAAGGAAGTCCTTCTAATCCTCGCTGTGGTAAGTTACATGCTTTTTAATTTTTTGCAGGGACAAATTTATTGTTAGTATCTTTTATTTAGTAGTTACCTATATTTTGTGTAAGAAAAATTCATCCAATGTAGCTTTACTTATCTAATTTAATCAGGCAATTTGATTGAATGAGATTGTATGTGGTCTCTCATTAATATAAAAAAACAGGTAATATTGTAATTATATTTTAATCATTTAAAAAATTGATATTTAATTTTGATCTGTAATCAAACTGCTGCTTTATGGTAAATTCAGCATAAAATGATTCATATTAAATGTTAAATATAATCAATGAACTGCTTTTTATGAAAACAATTTACTTTTTTTATTTAATTTTTTAATAACAAGTCAGTTTTTGTTAAAGTTGTTTGTAATTTTATCAGATTTGTATATCACTTTGGATAATTTTTTCAAATAAGTTGTTTTTGATTTAAAATAATTTGTAACACTTAAATAATTTAAACTATTAAATAATCTTTATCATTAAGGCCGTATATTGAACAATAATTCTGTAAAAATTCTCTTATAAATTGAGATTAAGGCTAAAGAGTGCAGCCTTAATCTTGATCTGAAGAAGACAAGGTATGAAATCGTTTAACATTTTATTTTTTAATAAAAGTTTTGTTGCATGAATTGCAAAATTGTTATGCCGGATTACTTTGATTTCTGCATTATAAGTAGCAAATAAATGATTAGAAATTTTTCATGCTTTAAGAATTGTTTTTTCTGGAAAGTTTGTGGCTGTTACATTAAAAGAAAAAGCAGTGCCAATTATGGTGAAGTTTTATATTAAGTATGAAAATTGTTTGAGATACGTATTTTAAATGGGGAAGATCATATAAAACTATATAATTAATAGAGATGAAGTAATTGTAAATCCTGTTATACCACTTGTGAAACCAGATTTTAGAAGATCAAGTTACTTTTTCCTTCCTTAAATGGTAAAAATATTTACTTTGGTTTTTCTCTAATGAGGTTATGTGTTTTGTCTAGTTTAACATTTACTGTTAAAAAATATATATTAAGTATGCATTTAACTAATAAGTTAGTATTAACATAATAATTGAAGCCATCAATTGTGTTGATGTTTTTTCCTGCCTTCTCTTTTGACTTTGACTTTTTGAAATCTATAAAAATCTAATTCTCAAAAAATTAGTTACAGACAAACACAATTTGGGTGGACCATTGTGATAAATCAAAATTGCATTAAAACCTTATGTAGAATACCATGGGAGAAATTGGAACATTTATGTGATAAAAACATTAAAATTTTATTTTTTGTTGAATTATTTAATGGTATTTCCTTTGATAAAATTTTTTTAAGTTATTTATTTTTGCCAAATGTTATTGGTAAATTGTAAAAATTTAATGCTTTTGCATTATTCAAATTAAAGTTCAAATAATAATCATAATATTGTTATTTTGTTTAATTGTATTTGTTGAATACCATGTAGATTTAAGCTGTTTTTGAATAATAAGCTGGCTTTTTCTTTATTTTTTATAAGCTAAATTGAAAATTATAAAAAAAAATTTAACCATAATATCTTTATTATCCTACGAGATATTCTTCTAAATAAAAGGAAGATTAAAAATTGTTAGCTGTTTTGCATAATAATTTTTAAAAATTACTTCTTTTTTGTTTTTAAAGAAAATAGATAGTTAAATTCGAAAACATTTTAAGTGAAAAACGAATTTATTTAGAATATTAAAAAAATTTTAATTTAAATGCATGTTGGGATTGAAATATTCTTAGTATATGCAAATGAGATAGAAAGAGAATGTAAAATAAAGTGCAAACAATTTGAATTTCTCAGGGATTTAATATAACATAAGAGTAGATAAAGGGTATAAATTATAATTAATTAAAATTATATTAAAATATGAATAGGAAAAGGAAGGAGCTAAGCAAATATAAATAAAGTTTGTATGTGTAATGACAATTTGTATAAATTCTAAATTTTTGTATTTCTAGGCTTCAGCAAACAAGTGATAGCTCTTTTAAATAGTTATAATGCAAAATATGAAACATTTGATATATTAGAAGATTTTGAAGTTAGAGAAGGTATATGTGGATTATTATTTATTTACTTATTTTTTGTATTTCATGTGTATTGTTGATTTCTGTTTTAATGTTAACCTTTGCGATTATAGATTAAATATTAATTGCATATTTAAAATCCTACTAATATTTTGCTCGATCCTGACATTTTGGTATAATTTCTAAAAGTTTATGTAAGTGGTGAAAGAAAATTAGTGCTTTTTTGGAAAAAAAAAAAAAAAAAAAAAAAAATACAAATGTAAATTTTTAAACAATAGATAGATGTTGCATTTCTTTTTTCTGTAAAAATGTCTGTTAAGTGCTCAGAAATTTTTTATTTTATTTCTTGATGACTCAATATAATTAACTATTTATTTAAAGACATTTCAGAAGTGAAATGCTATGAATGTTAAAAACACTAAACAATAATTTTCATCTGTGAAGCTATCCTTAATGTATTGTTAAAACAGATAGTAATAAATGAATTTCACATTATTATTTTGCAAAATTATTTTTATTAATGTATTAATAGCTTGGCTCTTACACTTCTTGTAATTCAGTGTATACTTCTTAAATATTCATATTCACTTGATTATAAAATATATTGTTGTATTTCAAACATTTATTTCACATATGCTAAGTAAAAGATGAACATAATTATTGTTCATTAATAATGTTACATGAATTCTTAACTTTTGGAATTTTATACATCAACTTTGAATTTCAGGAAAAGGCATTTTATTCTCTTTCTATTAATGTAATACCATTTAACTGTAAATGATCTTGATTTTTCAATGATGAGATGTATCAGAAATCTTAATTAAATGAACCAGACAACATTTCGCTCTACAAAGCTATGGAAATATTAACACATTGAAGTTATTGAAGTTGCATATCTAGTTCTGTATGTGTGAGTAGTTGGTTCTATTAATTTTGTAATTTGAATTTATACTTCCTGGAGACAGCATTTAGTCTACTAACATTAAAGAAAGATTAAAATATTAGAAGTAATTAATTAAAAGTTATTCTTTTTTAAAATTTATTAAATAATTTGTTTTTAATTGTACATGTATTCTGTAAAATATTTTCTCTTATTTTCTTCACAATTTTATATTTAATTCATATATTGTATATAATGCAAGGGAAATAATTTTTAGCTTATGCAATTGATATATATTAATCTTGTTTATCAAATATTGTATATATGAAAGAATTGAATTAACTCTTATCAAAAGTTTTGGATCCTTATAATTTTTCTGATTAGTGCAATTTTTAATAAGTAAATATAGCTGTATTTTAAATTTAAACAGTTAAATAGTATCTTGATAATAATATTTACTTAAAGAATTATTTAATAATTATTCTTTGTGATTGTAGAGAATATACAGTTCATATAACTTAGTTCCAATATCCTTGTATGCTCTATTATATAACTGTAATAACTTTAACATAAGTAATTGTGTGTTTTCGTTTATACTCACAAATGCTGTCAGAAATTGTTTATTTCTTAAAGAGCAAGAATTTGCATGTAATGCAGAAATTTATATTATCATGTTTTTAAAAAGTAAAAAAAAAATGCACAGCCTTTAATTATGTCATTGTAGATTTCTTAATAAAAAGCCACATCACAAAGAATGAGTTCAACATATTTAATTTCATATTTTGAAGGAAATAAAAATGTTTTTTTAAAATATTTCAACATTTTATTCACATTAAAAATTTTAATGAAGCCTTTTATAACTATCAAGCTGTATTACCTAGCAGCGTAAATTATTTACCAGAGGTTATTATATTAAATTAGTTTATCAAAATTAGGATTCATTGATATTGAATGTATCTGACTCACAGGTAAATGCTGATTATTATTATTTTTTTTTTAATTTGCAATATAAAATTTTTTGCTGAAAATGCTTTATTATTGGTAGTTACATACTGTTGATGAAAATAAATTATTTATTTTCAGGACTAAAGAAATTTTCAAATTGGCCTACTTATCCACAGTTGTATGTAAAGGGAGAACTTATTGGTGGATTGGATATTTTAAAAGAATTGTCTGAATCTGGAGAATTAAATGATATTTTATCTGTTTAAAAAAGAGTAACATTAGGTAATTGTTTTCAGTTTTTTATGAGGTTTATATTTTCATATATTTACTGTTTCAGTCTGTTGTCTAAAATGACTTTTTTTGTGAACCAAAATAATAAAATTAATTAATAGATGTTCTCATAACTAATTTAATATATACCTTTGCATTTAAAATGGTAAATTTAACTTAATTGCAGCTTAAAGTTATTGATGGATTTGTCTGTTTATAACAAATCATGAAAACATCCAATCTTGTGCAATTTTATATTCATGAAATATATTGAAATATATATTTTCTAAATAATTTTTATGAGCAGTTTAAAGCTTGATTAAAATTTCTCTTAATTATTTCTGCTTAATAAATATTTTTAAATTTGTTGTTATAAATATGTGATTGTTTATTAAGCTTTCATTCTCAGTGGAAACACTTTTACGAGATACATTCATTGATATGTTTCGTCATTAAGGTTTAGAAAATAAATATATATACATTTTATATATATTTCTGTATTATTGTAATAAACATGAATTGTAAAAACTTTGTCTCATAGTTTATCATGATTTTTTTTTATTGCAGAATAAAATTCGGTGATGATCATCAATGATTTCCATGAAAACTTTTTCACTTGTAAAATTTCAGTTTCCATTAAAAATGCAAATTTCAGATTGTTTTTTCTTATTTCTTTATCTCTACTCTTTCACTCCTAGATAGTATTCTAATAAAATAAAATTAAATTTAATAGAAAAATATTAATATTATACATATCAAAATATGCTTGTGTGTATTTTAATGCAAAAGAAATGCTACAGGGTGTCCACTTTCTGTAGAATAAAAAATATCGAAATTCAATAAAAATGTTTTAAAAATCATGAACTTATTCCTCACAGATGATCTCAGATTTTTCAACATACTCCTAGATGTTATATCTAACTGTTGAAATATGTATTAAAATGCTGGTTATTCTATTATATAATTTATTTGATTTCTTAATATTTTTGTTGGTGGTTATTCATTTTCTTGACATAAACTATATTTATGGTATATTAAAACTTGTATTACCAAAACTTATTCCTCAGACTATTTTTCTTAACCAAGCTAAAGTGATTTTAATTTTTTACTGAGTATCTTTTCTCAGAGTTTAAAAAGTCACCCTATCAGGAAAATTTAATATTTATAATTTGATAAACTAAATGCAAAGTACATTAAGACTATATTTGACGTTATAAATATAGAAAATAGTGAGTCTAATTATTTTCAAATCTAATTTTGGTAAAGAGAAATGTTTTAACATTTTTTGAAAAAATAAATCATGTTTCACTGGTATGAGATACAATGTAAAAATTTTTTTAACGAATTGTTTAAAAGAGGTATTGATTCTAAAAATAAAGAAAATTGTTGATTTATTCTTATAAAGTATTTGTATTTTACTTGATACATTTGAGAAAGGTTTATCAGTATTAGGAATATATGTTTCAGAATTGAATGTTGTATAATTTTACTTATATATTTACAAAATTTCTTGATGTTTTGAACATTTCAAACAAATACATGATGAAATAGATTGCATACCACATACAATCTATTAACCTGTGTTCACAATGAGTATTATGTTGAAAAAAATCTAATAAAATTAGAATTTTATTAAAATGTACTTAATATTTATTTATTTAACGCGTTTCATGTAATCTTTTCTTTCAACTGTCATTACTTAAAAATATTGTTAATTTATGCATACATAAGTAGCATCATTTCACTTGCTTAATTAAAGTTTTTTTAATAAATATTTACATTTGTAAATTGTAAATTTTTCACATATGTTGCCCAATTTTTTTTTAATTTAAAAGTCAAGAACTTGAAAGAAAGAAAAAAAAATTATTATAGAAAAAAATTAGTATTTTATTTTATTTTTTATTTTTTTTGTATTTTCTTGTTTATAATACACAGTGGCGTATTATCTGCAAGACTATTTTTCATGAAAAGAAAGAAAGCATTGCATAATCCACGGCAAATTTCCCGACGAATAGTTGAAAATATATACTGTTAATAATTTTATGCCAAATAAAAAATATACTATACAATAAAAATTATAATTTATTATAATTTTAAAACTTAAAAAACATTTTTAAAGAAAAAGGTATGTTTGGATTCACCTTAATGCAAAATGTGATAAACTGAGATTAAAGCGTGGCATCAATCAAAATCAGAGAAGATTCTAGTAAAATTTATCAATTTTTAGTTTTTAATAACTTTTAAAATAAGATTAGACATATTTTAAAAATAAAATACATTTGCTTTGTTAATAATTAAAAATGAGTTATTTTCCTTGTGAATCGATACATTTTTCTTTTATACCGCACATGCTTTGTTTTTCACCTTACATTAACACATTTGTTGCCATTTTTGCCTTCCCTACTCTTGTAGTTTAAAATTTTCTCTGTTACTTAATGGTTTTTGTTTCTACATGTATGAATTTGAATGTTTTCTGAGCAAAAACAGAAAATTGCAACTGTAATGCTGTTCAAAAGAATTAAATTTGTTCATGAATGCAATTGGATAACACTAATTATCATTGAAATAGTCATCCTAGATGTGGCGCCATCTATTATTCATTTTATCAAACATAAACGGTATTTCTTTCAAAACTTTATTGTAAGCTTTTTGATGGAGAATGTGTTTTATTACATCATTCGCTTTGGCACATAATATGCAGAATGAAATTCTACATTTTTTAAACACATAATCCCCGGGTTATATGTAGGAAAATACAGAACATGTTTTCACTATAAAATTTGCAGATTTAAGTGGTCACCCTGTTTCATATTATCCTTTAAATCCTGTATTTGCTTTTTAATTTATTCAGATAAATTATTGAATACTAAAACTATTTTATATGTAAAGAAAGAATTTTTTTATATCTACTTACATTGGATATTCTTTATAAAGTAATATTTGTATACAATTTTGCTGTAAATAAATAATTCAACATATTTTCATCACATTAGTTTAGAAGGCAATGCACTTAAATCTGAAATTAGAAACTTGAGAATCAATGTTTTGATTTATTAACTTTTTGATTTATTAATTAGATCAGAAAGAAATCTCAAGAAAATTTTTCTCGTGGTAGAATTTGTAAATAATATATAGATGTGTAAATAAAAATACATATGTTGTATGGGAATTAATGTTTATCAACCCATAAATATTAATGGAAAAACTAGTATTTTTTTCTGCTTATCAAAAGGTTTAAGAAATTCATAATAGATATTAAGTTTGTACAAAATTTTCATTGCCCTCTGTCTTTGTCTTTGAAAAAGTTATGCTGCAATTTAAAAGTCTGACAAGAATTATAATAAATTTTTTTTTATTTTTTAGAATTTTATTTCTTTGATAATATTTATTGATTATTTTTACTTTTTTTTTCTGTAAGGGTATACCATGTATCCAGATTTCTGTTTCATTTTTAAAACATTTTGCTCATTTGCATGTTAATATTTTCATTATTAAACTTTGTGTTAGTATCAATAGAACTAGTTCTTGAATTGTTATAAAATGTCTTATCATTTTTATTTCCTTTGAAATATTTATTTTTTCTATGTCTTTACTATACATCTACTGTTAATTTGAAAGGTTTAAAATTTTTCATTTACTTATGAAAAATTATTTGTTTCTGGTAACATAAATTTCACAAACTATTTACATATTTTAATCAATGCTTCGATGTTTTAAATTAAAAGCTAGATGCACACAACACTCACTAAATTTTTCCTCTGAATTTGAACAATTTTATATTCAAAATATTCTAAGTTAACAAAGTTTATTAGTTATTATAAAATTGTGTTTGAATTACCGATAAATATCTAAAGAAGAATAATTGTTTTTATCTTGAAGATTTTATGTAAAATAATAAAATTTCGACTTATTATCAATGTTTTCTAAAAATATACTACATATTCAAAAGCTATAAATGAAAGTGGTCTGTCTGTATGAAAGGAAAGAGCAGCAAGTAAATAATTTTGTAACTGTGAATAAATTATTCATTCCATTTATATTTACAAAAATTAAAAATATCAAAAACAAGTATTAATTGGCTTTGCTTCTGAACTACTCAAAATGTTAATTTTTAGAAACTTTCTCGTGTACCATATTCTATGCATGTATATTAGCTTTATACTTTATAATGGCTTTTGTTTTAGCCTCATTAATAACATTGTTTTTCAAAATTGAAATATTTAAGAGATGCTTTATATACATAGCATATTATATAAAAAATGAATAATTAAAAATCATGTAAACATGTTTTGATTTGTTGTGTAATACATTATCAGAAATGTTGTGATTAAAAAATTACATTGCCCTATTAAATAATCTATCTTAAATAAATTTTGTTTCTGTTTTAATTCTTAATTTAATCATTTATTTTACAATATTTTTATCTCAAAATTCGTCAGACTATTTACGTATTTTTCGTTACATTCTCATGGATTAATCTCTGAAAAGTATCAATAGCTTATTTCAATATTCTGAATTATTAATTAATTTAATAATTCTGTTACACATTTTTCATAATGCTTTTTTACTTTATTACAATTTAAAAGCAAATGTTAAAAAATTATATTTTTCTCAAAAAAGTATCTTAATCCTATTCCTTTATCTTCTTTTTTTTATAAACAGTTTTAGCATTTTGTCATTTTCTTGTTTGATATCTGAAAGTCAATTTTCCTTGTCATTTCTTATGTACTCAATCGGTTAAATACAGGATACTTTTAATGTACAAATTATGCTTGATTCTATGTTGAAAAGATTTGTACAGAAATTTCAGCCTACAGTGAGTTTTTTATTTTTGCTGAAGTTGATTAGTGAATAAATCACCTTATATAACTCAAGTTGTTATGTAAATGTTCTTGATAATCTTCAGTTATGTTGGTTTCTTTAATAAAGCTTGCATGTCAAATTGACCTAGATATCGTATTTTTCTACAGCATCATCCAATGTGTAGACTCACTAGTGCATTGTGCCCTGTGAAATTGACATTAGTATCAGATTCAGTAAGACATTTCCAAACATTGATCAATCTTTGTGAAAGAATGTAACGATATTTGCACTATAAGCTATTATAATTATAATTTGATATTTAGGTTGTAAGACAGCAGTTAGTGAAAGAAAATCCAGGACTTCAACATGCAGTGCAGTTAATTATCCACAATATATGAAAGATTTATGATTTTCTAATAAAAATTTATTAGAAATAAAAATTCTAATAAAAATTTCTAATTAAAATTTTCTAATAAAAATTTATTAGAAATAAAAATTCTAATAAAAATTTCTAATAATAAGTTTTTCAACCAGAAAAAAATAAACATAAATGAAATGATGTATTATAATAAACTGGTAAAAAAGAGTTACTCAATGTTTTAATTCAAAATAAAAATTTATATTATTGCGTTTATGAAACCATGTTAAGGACCAACCACCTGTTCATAAATTCAAAATTCATAAAAATAAGCATATTCTGTTTATTTATATTTCTTTTTGAATTCAGTAATTTATGACATAATGAGAAACAGTCTGCATTTGTGTGAAGGGCAAAGTGAAAGGAATATTAATTGCACACAATTTCGTATTGAATGTACCTATATAGAGAATACTGTTGTGTTATTTAAAATTCAGAAAAGATATTAGAGAATTAAGTCTAATGTATTAAATTGGTTGTGCTTAACAAAAAGGAAAAAAAAATGTTATAATTATCGAATATTATAAAATAATTGTGTTGGAAAAAATCCGTAACAAAATCGAAAACTTTATTTAAACATCGAATTTTTTAAAAGGAAACTAGAGTTTAAAGTTTTGATAGTTTCCTGGGGGGGAGAAGGGTTAATTTTACTATTGATATATAGATTTTGGTTTATGGGAAAATATGACTTGTGCAATAAAATCCAAGTGGGACTTTTTATGATATTTTGCTATTTAATAATTTTTTACCATTATCTCTCAGTAAAGTATATGCAGTAGAACCACATTAGTAGGGTCCAATAGGGTTTCTGGTTCATCCAAATTAATGAAAGTACATATTAAACAAAATCACTCATCAATTAAGCCAAGATACATAAACAACAGTACTCAGTATAACTTTTTGAATTCAAAAGACTGTTGGTGAGGAAGTAAATTCATTTTATGCTTATAATGACTTTGATAAAGTATAAGCATAGAACAAAAATTTATGCAAGTTGATCACTCTTAACATAGAACATCCTGTAAAGCTGGAAGGCTTGTCAAAAGAAAAACCTTAGATATAAAGTAAAAAAAAAAAATTCTCATATCCCACATACTATGCCACGAGGCTTACAAAATAGATACAGTGAACCACATAAAAATTGACAAAATAACAAGAACTAAGAGTTTAAATAGCACAAATAAAATAACCCATAGTTGAATTTACATTAAGTCTTATAGAAAAAAATAATTGTGAAACGTAGGAAAACATTGTTTCTTAATCTTATAAAATGTTTTATTTGAATGCTTTTAATATATAATGCAAATTATATTTGTGTTATAGCTATATCAAAAGGAAAAGGCACTTTCAAAGAGCTTTATATGGGTACGATGCAGAAAATATTAATAATTCTTATAAATTTTATCCTCCAATAACATGGAGAAAAGCATCAATACTGAGCTTTTACATCAAACAGTTGCACTTTTTTCATTATTCTCTACAAATTTTTTAACCTCACTCATTAGGTGGAGAATTCTAGCTTGTGCTTCAACAGTTCGTAGGTTCGAATTTTACTTCTGAAGTTTATAATTGCAGTGGTTTAAATTCACTTTAAACTCTCTCTGTTGTCCCGCACAAAAGTTAACTCTCAGATACAAAAATAACAAGAGCATTAAATTAAATAATGTTAGTCGAGAAGTGTTAGGTGTCATCAAGCTTCGTCTAGATTAAAAAGTTATTTTGGTTGGGACATATTCATTAAAAAGACAAGTTTTAAGATTTTCATATGTCTGTATATCGTTCTTCAACAACCTTTACACCGGTATGGAGTGCTGATATTCGTTTGACTCGCCTTCGTATCGGATACACACGTTTCACCCACAGACGTTTGTTTCTGGGTGAATTGAATCCATGGTGTGATGAACCCTATAATGTGCATCATATTTTAATTTCATGCCATAAATTTAACATTTTTCAAAAAAGACCTTTTAACTGTTTGATTTGCTGGGGGATCCACCCTACCGAAATCTATTTGCTTATTTAAGAGCAATAGGCTCTTTATATTTTATTTATTTTAAATCTTAAGTTTTGTATAAAATTTTTGATTTTTAAAATATACACTTCTTTTTGTTTTTTAAAATTTTAATGTTTGGGTTTTTTGGGGGAAAAAAAATCTTGCGCAGCATGTCCAATTTTGGACTTTGCGCTATAAAACCCAACCAACCAATCAACAACCTTCTCAGCAATTTTATTTTAAAAGAAATATCCTTATTCATTCTAGTGTATAAATTTAATAGAAAATTATTTTTCATTCAATTGATGAATAAGAAAATTTTTACTCTTACATAAAAATATTTGTTCAAAAGTAATCAATTGAAATTTCTTTTTACATTATGATGATAAGTCTCTGATATGGATTTCTACAGATGAATAATCAATTTCACATTTAGGATACTTAATTGATTAATAGCAATGAAAAGCTGTTAATTGAAGATTATGTTCTGTTTGGGCTGATTTCTGCAGAGGATGTTCTTTACGCAGCGAGTCTATAATGGTACTGATAACCTTCTGAGGTAGATATCGTTGTATTATAGTAATTAGTCAACTAAATCGGTAGCATTTTGAGAGACATCTCGAGTTGTTTTGTTCTAATGAGCAAGATTGATTGATTTGACAATTTACGGAAGAACTTTATTTCTTTATAGACATTGCAGTGAAAATTGCGCATTACGTGTTTGAATACAAATATAGAGCACTAGGGTTAATTTGTATCACAGACTAAGTCATTATCTATAAAATGTCAGTATCACACATACTCATGATCTTATACAGAATACTTTTCATCGAGCTGGTGAGGCAGCTATACAGCTGATCGGTTGTCCCATTAGCTCATACTCACATTGTCAAACCGGTTGCTTTGCAGTATTCTATTAAGAAAAAACGATTGAATTGCTGATTTCTCCATTCCACACACTTGTGTATAGTAACTGGAAAAAAAAAGATATATATTGTTAAAGATTTTATTTGATCACTTTAACATTGATCTGCTTGTTGAGATCAACAATTATTCATCCAAACAATACTACTTATATTGAGATAATTGTATTAAATTTTTTAATGAAAGTCAAGACTGTTTCAAAATTACTGTCGATTACCGATGTTATCCCATGATACCTCGATAACTGTTGTCGAATATTTATGATATCGATTCTTGATGCACTGTATCTATTTTCTGAGTTCTATATTCTGACCAGAGGCTTGTGAGTCAGTTTAGGTTATGTTATTAATATGTTTTTTTAGTTGCTTATATTTGATAATTGCAATACATCCGTGCTATGTCCTGTGATTTTGCACCACAACTAGGACACAAGGTAAACACATGAATTGTCAAAGTTGATTGCAATTATCAACTTCCCCTTCTTACTATGTGATCTAACTTTCTTTCGTTCAATAATCTTACAATTTATTATTAAACCATTTTAATGACTATTAAAATCAAATTGACTGCTATCGTTTAAATGTCAGTAATTAAATTAATACATGTGAGTATTTGTAAAAATGTTTCATTAATAAAATTTTTTAGTAATATAAACCATTTTTTACAAACCTTCATTGATCCGAAACTTTATTAAACCAGACTTCTCTTAATTTGGATAGATATTTAGATGTACAAACATATGTATGTACATACTGTATAAATAAAAAAGCCGAATCAACGCATTCATGTATTTTTGTTGTTGGAGTGTTACGTTCATCTTGACTGAATCAACCCTTACATCTGAGCCCTGTCCGTCAATTGTTCAGAAAATGACACGAAAGTAAGATCACTAAAGATCATAATTTCTTCCAATGAATGAGCCTGTCCAGTGGGATTGGTGAAGATGAGCTTGAACCGTCACATTTTTATTTTCTGATGTATGTAGTAACATTAGATGAATGTTATATTAAGTCCAGTATGTAATAATGTTTGTACATACTACACTTAATTTTCTCTTGTATAGTTTTTTCATTCTCTTGAATTCAAAGTACAATTTTAACTGTGTTTGTTTATGTACTTTGGCTCAATTTATGGGTTATTTTGTGTAATCCATACTTTCTCATCGACACGGATGACCTGGATCCCTTATTCGTCCGAATTAATGAAGGTCTACTGTATTATTTCATCTATTTTTTTTAAAATAATAGTTTTATTACAATTTCTATTTTTGAGTTGATATAATTGTTATGCTATAAATTTCTTGTATTTTCTTGACAAAATGACAATGATGTATGAAGCTATTGTAAAAATAAATTATAAATTCATTAATTTTAAACCCTGGTGTGATATTAAATTCTCTCTAAAAAATATTGGAGCTAATTGTTTAGAAATTAAAATTTTTACCATTGTAGTACTAGTTAATAAATAATCCTTACTAGTATTTAAAAATAACCAGTTTGGGTCAGCTCAACTGTCCCTTTTTTATGGTTGATAAAAAATATGCTCGATTTTGTCTTATGCTGATATCATTGTGAATGTATTGAAATCAGAAATCATGAGTAGATTTCAGGGTTAAAACTACAATCATCTAACTGGCCCATTTTGTATGTGTCTCAAGACAGTTACTAGTTGCCGTTAATGTGACATAACAAGAAACATTAATGTCATATTAATGTTTCTTGTATTGTCACATTAACGGCAACCAGTAACTGTCTTGAGATGTCATATTTTTTAAATGTCAGTAAATGTGATATTTTTTTCAATGTATGTACTGCCTAATAGAAAACTATGTTGACATAAAATGCACATTTTCTATTAATTTTTTCCAGAATGCATGTTCTGGTAATAAGGAATAATCAAAAATGATTTTATGGCCTGATGGAATTTAAACTATTTATGCAGCTCACAACCACTTCACTCACTGTACACCTCATCTACTCAAAAAGACTTATACAATTTATATACATATATTTATGAAAGGTAAATTTATATAACATATCTGTTGTAACAACACTTGATTGGTGCGGAACTCTTTTGTGGTACACAAAATACTAACCTATACTAATTATATTCTGTGTAATTAGTTGGAGATTTTTTGTTGTCACTGGTAAAATTTTTATTTATAACTTAATAAATTATTTTTTACTTATTGTAATACATTTCTGGCTGCTAATTTCTACTTACCGAAGCGGCTAAGCACACAAGTGACAATCTCAATGGCTGAATTAAATTCCTTAATTTTTATGATGCTTTGCTTATGGCGCAAAAGCTATAATCTATTCACGAAAGAATAGCTCAATAAAATTTTATTATGAACGAAACATTTGTTGGTCACTGACTATATAATTTCTGGATTTATTCGAAAATTAGTAATTAATCGAATATAATTATCCAAGAATTTGAAGCTATAGTATGTAATAAGAATTAAAATCTAAATATGCACAATTACACGTCGAAAAAAGACTATTAAGAAAGTGTTATAAAATAGTTTTTCGATTTATCTATTTGCATTAGAGTGAATTCAAAAACTATTTTCCATGATTCAAATTTAAATTAGTTTTAATATATATTGAAAAAAAATTACAAATTTACTTCCTCTTAAATTGATTTTTATGTTTCAAGCTTTTAACTTTATCCACATTTCTGCTTTGAACACATTTGCCATATTGATCATTCTTTATTACTGAATGTCTCAGATTTAAAATTTATAGAAGACCCCTCGTAACAAATTTGATACTCCATTTGTAAGAGTTTTTCAACTATTTACGTTTCCAAAAAATTTCTCCAATCTCAATTTCACGCGAATAACATCAGAGGTAACTGAAGAGGAAGGTATGTGATGTAATGCTTCCCATAAGCGCGGAGACGGTCCAAATGATGTTCCATAAACAAGAAAACAGAACGTCCGCACAAACGACCTCTTTCAGGTAATAGCCTCTCTCTTCTCTATTAGCTGGTTTTTTCCCTGTGATGGGGAAAAGTTCATTTCGCTCTCCAGAGATGAGGGAGGTCACATGCTTTCGAAATTCGAAACAAAAATTTTTGCTGTTTGAGGCGGTTTGTTTCTCTTGTCATTAGATGGCGTGTGTATGGCTATAGAATTCCTTTTATTTGTTCATATGATCATGAATCTCATGTTGTCTATGAATTTCTCTATTTTAATTTTTTCGTTTTATGAAGTTGTATGCGTAAATAATCTCTTAAGCAATAAAATTTTGTACATTAAACTGTCCAAATTGCTTAAATTAGATAATTATTTAATTTAAAAGCGATATTCCTTAGAAATACGAAGTTATTACCCTTTTAAAAATAAAATAAATAAAAGAATCAGTTACCAGTTATAGAAACTCTCTTAGTATAATATATAATCATATTTTCAATATACAATTTATTTTGAATTTAAAAAAAGGAATCATGAAAGGAGGAAAAACA
Source organism: Latrodectus elegans (assembly GCA_030067965.1). NCBI lineage: Eukaryota > Metazoa > Arthropoda > Arachnida > Araneae > Theridiidae > Latrodectus > Latrodectus elegans. The sequence continues at coordinate 79,731,537 of CM057822.1, forward strand.
GAGAGAGAAATGGATTTGAGATACAGAAAAATATTTTTTTCTAGCATTTCTCATATAGTTCTTCAACAATAATATTCACTGTATCGAAATTAGTTATATATATGTAAGTAAAAATAATAATTTGATAAAAAATTAATAAATGTTTCTAATTTGGACAGTTTTAGTTTTGCCTGAGAATTCTTTTCGATATTTTCTTTTATTATTTCAAAATTTTTAATAATTTGATACACGTGTAAAAGTTTTAATAAAATTTTATCCAGTTTTTGCTTTCTTCAAGTAAAATATTGAACTATTGGAACTGTTAAATTTTTAGTCACAAAAAACTTAAATATTGGATATTCCAAAAAAACAAGTTCAACAAATTACTTTATTCAGCAATTTCTTATTTATAATGGAAAAATGTTTTCATTGGAAATCATCTTAACATGATTTTTGAATAATAGATCATTGCTACTAAGAGATAATTGCATATTTATATTTAGAACAGCAGTTTCAATCAGTGAATTACATAGGAGTCAATGAAACAAACACGCCCGATAGTTTATTTCTATAAGCATATGCAAATGATTTTAATCAGGAATAATATGAAGATATCGTAATTAGATGTTACTGTTATTCTGATGCCATTTATTTATTTAGAAGATGTAACCAAAAATCATTCATTGAGATACTATTCGATTGTTTGGAGTTCATGGATTATAGTAGTTTTTCATCAAGAAATTTACGTTTTAAATAAAGAAACTTATATTTTATACTTACGTATTTTTAATTATGACATTTAGACAACAGCGGGGAAATGTTTGATTTTACAAAAACATTTCGTTAAAATTGTTATTAAGATAATAAGCATGTCACACACATACATCAAGTAAGTAATAACTAAAAAGTGAAACTAAGTTGATATAATATTGAATGACACATTTCTATTTTCTTCCCCAACGTAGTTAGTGTAGGCTATTTTGCTTTGTTTTACATATTATTGCATTATCCTTTTGAGGTTGAATATACATTCTTGTCACCATTTGGGATTTCTGTGAAGCCTAATATTACTGATATGGAAAAACTTCATTCTAAAAATCAAGCGGTTTATAAAAATTTTTTGAGAAAACTTTAATTCCCCACGATGTTTTCATTTTGTCTAATTGTAATAGGATTTGCTGATCTACTAGATCAGGAAATAATTTAAACATCCTCAGACAATTTTCTTTACAATTTACACTCAAGTAAGGCGGAGGTGATAGATGTATTATCTTGTAAAAGGATGAGATAATTCATGTGATGTGACACATGAATTATCTCATCCTTTATCCTTTATACCATAATCAACAAGCCTGAAATGACCATTAAAGAACATTACTGATCGCATTTTCTATAAAGGGCAATGTAACACACATCAAGGATCCTGGACTGCGGTGGTTTGGTTGGTTAGGGCGTCGTTCTCAGTATCAGAAGTTAGTGAGTTCGAATACCGACTTAACCGAAGATCTGTAGTGTTCACTAATGGCGGCTGAGGCACGTTAAAACTGGGTGTGGTCGCAATGTCCTCCAAGTGAAATGATACCTCTGAGTATGACAAGTCAAGTATTGGGAGTCTTCTCTTGGTCCTTGCTTCAGAATCACGAACATTCTACTCGGTTGCTTCTATCTAACTGGTTGTTGTTGCACCAGCATGCTTCCCTGTACCTAGCCCTGAGTTGGGCTCTACCAGTTTGAAAGAAGCAGCCGGGTGGAGTCTTCGTTATTTTGAAGCAAGGACCAAGAGAAGACCTCCAATACTTGGCCTGCCATTTCCAGAGGTATCATTTCATTTGGAGAACATTGCGACCACGCCTAGTTTTAATGTGTCTCAGGCCCCATTAGTGAACATGACGGATCTTCGGTTGGCCGGGATTCGAACTCACTATTTTCCATTAATAAGAACGACGCCCAAGCTAATCAGGCCACCGCGGCCCTTCTCTCTAACTTGTAGAGCCCAACTCAGGGCTAAGTACAGGGAAACATGCTGGTGTAAAACAATATCAAGGATACCATTTTAATATACATGAGCAGTGTCAAATTGATAACACATTATTACTCTCTAAAAGATAATTCTTTTATTCAATCAGCATCAATTACTTATTGACTTTCCATTCTCATATCTTATCACTAGCATGTGCCAATGCTAAGGTATGAATTGGAAGTCAATAGTTGATAAATGTAAAACGTATCGTTATTTATTTTTACCAACAATTTTTTTATACATTTTAAGTATAGTTCTTCATGCTTATATATTTATTTTCACACACTAATTTATAAAATAATAATTTAGTGTACTGTAGATAACCTGACTAACGTTGCCACGAGAATCAGTCATTTACACTTAATTACCCATAATATTCATACCTGTAACAGTATTTGTCTACCAAAATGAATAGATTTTACGATGTCTTATGAAAATATCATTCATTGTATATTTTTAGAGATAAAAGTAACTGATAAGTCAATATTATCTAAATATTGATTGTAGGATTATTTACATTTTTTATGAAACTAGTTATCTGATAATTTGTCAGTTTGTTACCACGCACTGAAAAAATAACTGCTAGCTAAATTAATATTTTATTCATACCTTAATATATAAGTTAAGTTATTTTTAATTTTGCAAAATTACACCTAAGATCAATCAATCAGCAATGGCACTACAACCCTGTGTGGATCCTGGCCTTCTCAATGAGCTTATTCCATCTTGGCCTGTACTCAGCAGCACATTTCCAATTAGATGTTCCAATAGTATTAAAGTCCCTATCAAGACAATCCATCTGATTTTGAATGTTAAATACGCATTTTAAATATTTTGTATTGTTAAATTACTTAAAAGTGAAACAAATGATTCAATCACTGAAAAAATAATCGATGTTGTGTGAGATAATTTCTTATTTTAGAGTTAATCATAAATAATTTCATTTGTTTATGGAATTAAAACTGAAGATAAGTAATATTTCTTTAAACTATAAAATATTTCTTTAAACTATATATGTTGCGAATATTATATAATAATAATAATAATAATAATAATATATATAAAGTTTAATGTACCTTCTCTCTCTCTCTCTTTTCATTTGATCACTTTCGTCAAACTTTTAGTTCGATGAACTTTATTTCTGAAAGACAGGCTATATATCTTTAAACACACAATCAAATAATCAGTGCAAAGAATTGTTTAAAAAATGCCAAGCCAATTTGTATCAAACTCTGTTTCTAATCTCAACAGAATACTGGTTGACAGATGAGAAAAATGGATTAGCGCCAGTTATAATAAATCTGTAAATTTTAAATACCTACTTCATTCGAATCTTTCTTCTGGTGACTAATCAATCATAATTAAGTTTTCCAAAATGTTTACGACTGATTTTGCATTTTTAACTTTTTTGTTACTTAAAACTTAGTAAAAGCAATTTTTAACATTATGTTGGTTAAAAATGACTGGAAGCTTTTTCTTTTTTTAACATTTTTTTCTCTGCTGATTATAAATAAATATCTTTGCCCCTGGTTACACGTTTTTAGAAACAAGCCAAAAATATGTAACATATTTAAATAGCTACTTTTTTAGTTTTGAGGTCAACAGGTTGCCGATAACTCGTTGCAACTTTTATTCTCTTTTCCCCACCCATCGTATTTTTTATCATCTGCCATCGCTCGGAGGTTCGAGGTTAAAGAACTCGACACGGACATGTTCCATAGGCGATTATGATACTTGAATATCATATTTATTGTCAACATCTGCTGGCTTTTACTAATTGCGATTGGCGCAGCTGATCTGATCTCGAATTTATTTGAGTATTGCGCTTTGTGGTCTGGCATTAAAGATTTGTCATCGTCTGCGTTCTGTAATATAATGAGTAACTGCAGAAGGGATTATCTTGACATGCAGCTAAAAAAGGAAAAAAGGCCAATAGTTTTTTATTCTATGAAAAAAGCGATGTATTCATTTCTTTGTATATTCTTTTTTACTGAACAATTCAGTGACACTGAAAAATATTCTTTTTAGTGATTGAAATCCTAATTTATGATTCACGGTTTCTTTAAAAGGGAGGTTGCTAATTTACCCTCTGACTATCAAGCAGAAAAATCTACACGACTTTATCCCGACTAAATTTCAGTTAATCAAGAAGATAGTTTCTTAAAAAAAGTAATCCATTTGATTATAATCCTATGACCAGTTAATTCTATAGAGAGGGAAAAAAAAAAAAAAAAACTAGAGAAATTTTTAATTTTTCTCTACTTTACTTTTAATCATTAAAAAAAATTAGCAAATTCAGATAGAACTAGAATGTATTAAATTGAATTTAGTGACAATCTTTAAAATAGATGTAATTTATTTTAATTTTGAACAGCAATATTTTTCATTTTTTTTCTACCCATCTTTCCTTTTTTTTCTACGCAATTACTGTTTCATTTATAACTAGCACTTTTTTGAGTCCTATAGCAACAAAAATTTTTGCTGTCATTTTAAGAAAGACTATTTTTGTCTCAATATTTGTTTTTTACTCTTTGGGTAATAAAAATCTGTTACTTTGTGTATTTGATTGATATTTTTGTGTCATAGAATTTCAACATATTTTGAATATGTCTGAAAAAAAATTCCTCACTGAGATATCTTTGGAATGGTATGAAAGAGGATTTGCATCATCGATATACTATACATTTTGAATATGTCTGAAAAATAAAATTCCTCACTGAGATATCTTTGGAATGGTATGAAAGAAGATTTGCATCATCGATATACTATACATTTTGAATATGTCTGAAAAAAAAAAGTTCTCACTGAGATATCTTTGGAATGGTATGAAAGAGGATTTGCATCATCGATATACTATACATTTTGAATATGTTTGAAAGAAACTTCTCCAAAGCTATACACATGTCCGTAAGTTAAGAATAATGTCCGAATTGGCAACTAAAGGTACAGAAATAAAGCAATCATGGTTTATTCATAAAGTACATGTATTAAATAAATAAAAAAGAATAAAAATAATTGTGTATATATAATAACAAGCATACAAATCACGATTACAGTTCACTGGAATACATACATCATATAAAACCTGTACAACAACTGAACAGTATGTTGTTGGTTTGATAGTTAATACGTCGTATGTCTCCCATATGAAGAAATAAAAAAGTCCATATAATGTAGAAGCATGCTGAAGATTGTAGCACTTGGAGCAGAGAACCCCACTCAGAAAAGAAATACTTTCCGAAAGTCCGGTACATACGTAGTAGGTTGTTGACGGGCTGCGATCTGCTGGCTAATCATGTCTCCAACACGTTCTGTCGGACTAAGTCCGATAAAAATGGTAGCCATTCAATATGGGTTCCTTCAATTGAAGGAAGTCGTTGACGATGTTCGAATGGCAAGGGCAGGTGTTGTTATCCATAAAACACAAATTCAGCGCCGACGGCACCTCTAAGGAAATAAACATCTTATTCCAGATTAATGTCCTGATAAATTTGGCCTGTCATGGTTCCGATATAATCATGTAGACCTAATCTGGAACCCAGTATAATGCCTCCCCAAACAAGCATTCTTGAACCACTGTAAAGTTGACGTTCACTGATGTTGTCTTGGTGGTACTAAATACCTGGCTTCTCCATATGATCTGGTTTTGGAGGGAAAACAAACAAATAAAAATAAAACTACAAAAGTCTTATTTTTGGCGCAGCATGTCCAATTTTGGACCTTGCGCCATAAAACCAAACCAACCAACCAATCTCCATAGGATCGTTTGACATGAATCGAACTGCAAACTAAACCTCAATTTGTCAGAAAACATAATACAAGCGTACTGTGGCAGTGTCCAAATTGCATGTTTTCTATTCGATGATAATCGATAACGACAGTGAATTGCCTTGAGCGGAACTTCTCTGACAAAACTGAAACCATATGTACCATATTGCCCTAAACGTTGTACACGAGGTTGATGATAGCTAATACCACAGGTTCATTGCTGTGTTCCGTCTGTTTTCTTCGGCGGTTACTGTAAAATACCAGTCGTCATGCGACGTTGTCACTTGGAAGCGACCTGTACTATAACGATTCCCATCTTCTTGGAATTGCTGGCACATCCTAAAGATGTAGCTTTATGCGATTCCGAGTTCCTCTACTATTGCCATCCGTGCAAGCACGCACTGCAGGCGGCCGTTAATTCTACCTCATAAAATATCGTCCACATGCGTCCTTTGTACTATACCTTTGCGATTGTGGTGCTGAGCGCCGTATGGACAAGTTGATAACACGCTTCCTTTTTCGCTATTGATCCTCATATACTCCTATCTTTCGTCTCGTCATTGTGGCGTCCACTTGGCGTCATTAATGCCTTACTGTAATTTGTATACAATGCTCTACCATATGTGTGATATTTCTACAGGTGGCGATCGTGTTCAGTTTTCGTGTGCTTCTGAATTACCTTCAATTTATGGAAATGTATGTATCTTTGGCTTGGTATAAAAAGAGGATGTTCGCGAATGATATAAAATAAGTTACAGACTTTAAAGGTAAGCATAGATAATACATACCATTTGGAATAGTATATTAAGATGATTTCGATATGTCTGGTGAAGCCCAGAAAGGAATTGTGGGAAATTAAAGCCCAGAAAAGAAAGCCAGTCCAAATTGTCACTTTAAAAAATTCTATGGGATAGCAGGCCAGAAGGAGGCTAGATGGTTGGAAAACACTAAAAAGGACCTGAGTGTTCTGACGATTAAGAATTGGAGAGGTGTTACAGCTAGTGGAAAACGCTTGTGGAAAGACAAGGTCTATAAGAAATTACTGTGTTTGTAAAGAAGAATCGGTCTTATGATTATGTATGAATTTTAGTATAAAGAATGATTTTCAGTTTTCTTGCAATTAAGTGTACCGTTTATGTTAGTGTATTAGTTTTACTTGCTAGTATATTTAGATGCTGAGATCATCCTTTTTGGATATTTCACAATTTGTGATTTGCATTTGCTATCGAAAAGAACCTTGCCGAATAGTTAAGCTAAACTGTATAATTATTAAAATAATTTTATACAGACAGATTATGTTGCTGTGTAAAGATTGAAAGTAAAAGGAATTTATTTCAACTATAACTGTGTGGTCTATCATTTTCGCGAAGACATATGAATGAATAATAAAAATTGAAATAGAGATAGCAAATCAGATTGCGCTTTGCTCTTACAAGGTACAGATACGAAGTTTGAATCTCGGGTTGGCAAGGTCGATTCAGCATTTCATCTTTTCTGTTGGCTTAAAAAACTGAGTACCAAGCATGATTGGTAACAAAACACTGGGAGGTTTGTATCAGACTAACCACCTAACTCGGTTATATGCTTCGTACTAGAGGGTCCTTGGTTATGAAAACGGATATGAGCATTGTAAGTTTTGGCCTATCTTTGTGTCAGTTATGTCAATGAGTTTCGTTTAGTTTAGAAATAGCAAATTAAAGCAATTATATCTTCAAAATACAGAACACAATTAAAATTTTCTTACTGGACTTATTGGACTTTCCTATTAGGAAAAAATGTAAGGGAATGCAAGTTTTGTTGGATTTTAACGTTTGTTAAACCTCATTTCAACGGAATAGTATTTTTAACTGACGCTTTATCTGCACAAAACTGCAAGATAAATATCTGTTAAAGGGATAAAAACTACTTCCAATGTTTATTTATTTCTGCTGTTGAATATATTTTATTTACAATTCGCTTGTGTCACTCTCATCTGGTCATGATTCATCTTTAATTGTTTTATTCTAAATTAAATTTTTGGAAAACTATCAGCTGAATTATTTTTCATTGCCCAGGTATTTGCTTATTCTAATGTTGATTTAGAAAAACAAATAAATTCATTTCTAGCTAAAAAATAAATGTAATTTAAGATATACATTTATAATATCTTTATATTTACATTTATGAAAAATAAGTTATCACAAAATCTCTATAATACTAAATTACACACCATTTTAAAATTTATAAGGTGTAATTTAAATTATAATTTACACATTATTAGTTTCAAATTCAGGCGTTTGATTAAACATAGATGAAACACATTTGATTGGAATATTAAATCATTGAAGATAGCAAAGACAAGACACATCACAACTCATCAACATATCAAAATTTATTTTCTTTTCGTCCGCAATTGTTATCTGACATCGATAAGTTGAATTATGTGCACAAACAGAAAACGCGTTTTTGTTATACGTTATACGTGTTTTTGAACTTGTGCAAAAACTTTTAGAATAATAATAAGTGAATGTGGTATTTTTGTATGCTACAAATTGATGTCTATTGTTGTGATTGTTATAAAATTTTTTTGCGTTTTCTTCCTTTCTATCAATGAATGCGACTCTTTATCAATAAGCAGTACTTTTGAAAGGTAATATTTGAAGGATCGAATGTCTTATATTTCACTTCGGTTATTTGAGTGCTCATAAAGTGGTGTAAAATAGATATGATGCTAACATACTAATAGGGATAAAATTCCCTGTAAACTACCAATATCCTTCTTAATAGGTATCTTTGAACAAAACTGAAACTCAATATGCATGTCTTATTTTTCAACATAGTCAAGAATGTCATTGAATCATTTAACTTTTCAACATGATTGAAAATATGATTCTTTGCCAGTAAGGAAATAGATTGATTGAGTTTTAATTGCAATATTAAATTTCCCTTCAGATAATAGCATATATTAGTCATAGGAATAAACCAATTTTGTCAAAACAATCAGGTTGCCCAACTTGGTTAGAAATTGCTACCAAGACTAAGAACTGCTAAAATTCACATTTAGCCAGTTAGCTAACTACATGTGATGTTGGTCTAGTTTTTTATGGTTGTCTGTCGGATTAGAAGTCTATACAACAAATTGGTTTTCCTAACTTATTATCTTTCCTTTAAAACAAAACTAGTTATCTTTATGTTCAATCGTGCATTTTTATGATCTTTTTATATACGCATTACCATCTTTGAGCCGCTCCTTTGGATATTGTGACTAAATCCAACATCATTAGTTTATTACTACTCTAGAATGCCCTATAAAAATTGTTACTTTTGAATAAATTGGTTTTTTTTTTTAAATTCTACTTATGCAAACTAGTAGTCTTATAATATATATTCTTTTCATTTAGAAAAAAAAGATCTATGTTAGATCATTAGCAAATTTTATAAGGTTACGTTTTCCTTAATGAGCTGCAAAAATGTTTTCAGTAAATAAAAAAATAAAAATTTTAATCTTGATATTTGCATAAAAACAATTAATATTATTCTCCTTTAAAGTTATATAATTACAGAAATTAAAGCGAGGATGTTTTTTACTGCCCAAGAATTGATGTAATTTTCACTGTGATCTTATCATTTCTTAACAAACTATATTAATTAGAACAAGATATAGAATATTTAGTTTAATATTTTGATTACATTTTTAGCAAAAAAATGATTAACTATATTAAAATTTTATTTTAATTTAAATCTACATATTTTACTTCGTAATTCACATAATGCGATATAGTGTTTTCGTAAGATCTTTAGATGATAAAATATTTTCGAAATTCCCCTAAAGTGTCAGAATTGGTTCTGATATCAGAAAATCTAATCGCGATGATTTTGATATCGGGAAATTTAATCACAATTTTTCTGATATCAGAGGATTAACCACAATGATACTAGAAAGTATGAGCATGATTTTTCTGATACTAGAAGATTTAATTACTAAATTTTTAATAACAGAAGGTTTAATCATGACAGTTTTTTAATATCATCGATATTTTCACGATACTTCTTATAATGATAATAGAAGGCTTAATACGATTGTTTTGATTTCAGAAGGTTTAATCACTATTATCATAAATCGGGAATAAAATACAAATTGCTTGAAAATTTAGAAATTTTTTTCATCTTTAAAAGGCTTATTTAATGAAATAAAGATATTTCTTTTAATTAGTTTAAAATTTTATTTGTTATTTACATTTTTATTGCAGTAGATTGCACAAATAAAAAATTTTCCATTTGATGTGATATCAAATTTCTACACTTATAAAAAAGTAATTGAAAACTAATGCTTTACTTTGTACATTTATTATTACTCTTTTTTATACAAAGGGTTTGTATTATTCAAAATTAGTGATATCTGGGATACCTGTGAATTTTAAAATGTCGAATAAAAATATCCTAGCTTTACTTTTTCTCGTTCCAATATTGAGGTTCATTTTTTATCCAATTTATCTCGAATAAACATAATATTTCTTCCTTTTGCTTTTCTAATATACTAAATATACTTCTCTATGAAATTTATTCATTGTTTTATATAAAATTTCACACTGATGAAAAATATTTATACATATATTGACTAATAACTGTCTTAGATTTTTAAGGCAAAATAATATAACGGTTTATTTATGTGAAAGTTAATAACGCAAAATAATAAAATGTGATAGCTCATTTTTTTGTGTTGACTGTTATAACTCCCTATTAAAACGGTTAAAGATAGTTTTTTTAATTACTTATTTTAGTTTATAAATATTCCCCAAAACTTTCAGAAACATACAATTTGAAAAGTCTCAAAATCATTTAAAAAAATAATTTTCAAAACGATTACCATTTCCAATTTTCTCAAACTCAGATTCAAATGGAGAAATTCTGTTGCAATTTAATTTGTTTTTGGCAAAAAATATTAAAAAAAAAAATCGTCATTGCCAATTTAAACTAATTATTGAGTGGATGTTCTTCTGCCCTACGACTTCTGGAATTGTGGTTTCGGATACTCGGAAAACATTTATTAAACGTGAGCTTGTGAAGAAGAGATTTAAAAAAAAAAAAAAGAAGCTTTTTAACAGATTTTAAGAGAACGTTAAATGCACAAGAGCTATAGGTGAGCCGGAGAGTCAGTCAAGCAAACTTGAATGGATCAAAGAAGTAAATTAGAAAATATAACAATTTCACGAAATTTTGGAAGCAATATCGCTAAAGATTAAAAAAATTGAAAACTAATTATTTAGTATAACAGGTAATTTCCATGATTCTGAAAACTTTTACAAATGGAATAAAAGTGATTTAGCCTTGATATCAACTGGGAATGAAACAATCTATTTATGTTTAATAAATACTTTTTATATAAGCAAACATTTTTTATTTTGGAAACTTAGATATAGTTTTCGAATTATATCTGGAAGGAAAAATTTTAAAGATTAAAATTTAGAGAATAGGGCATTGTCCTTAGAAAATTTGAAATCTAAAACAACGTTTCAAACTTTAAAGTTTAAGGGATAGGCTGTTTATCAGACGATCGTCAGATAGTACTTAGCTTGGGATGGTAGCCATTTTCTGTACAATTTATTTTATGCTAACTTTGTGATTCTTTCAGAAAATATAATTAAGAATATATGAAAATATAATAAAAAGCAACTCTCTCAGGAACAAAACAGACATTATTTTATTTTTATTCTTTTTTGTAATTGCTCTTCAAATTTAAGTTCGATTTAAATTTTACACATATAGAAATTACTTTTGTAAAGTTAAAAATGCTTAAAATAAACTTAAAAAAAGATTTAATTATGTTTAATATAATATGTATAATTTGATTACAGTACGGAACATGAAATATTTAGCATTTTTCTTTGAAAGAAATTCTATTGCACCATATTTAAAATTCCTTCGACCGTTAAAGCTTGTCGATGTACACAATTTTCCCCCTCTTGGATTCTTTATCTAAAGCTGCCAAATAGAAACTCGATTCAGACTATCATCAATAATAAATTTTCTTTGCTTCGAAATATTTCAGGAGTGATAAACGACTCAGCTGCTGTGAACTATATCTGTCCAAAGTATCCTTCCGCCATAAAGTTGTCCCACTCTCCATTGATAATCCGCTCTGTAAACTCTGCGGCCAGAGATAGTAAGTCATACTTAAGCCATCCTCTTGGACAGGATGGTTGTCCACCAATAGAATTGCCATCTGGGATTTCAAGAGTTTCGCCCGGTGTTTTTGGCATTTTGCCTGTAGTGAAGGCAGTATAACTCAGAAATGCTTTGAAATAACTGTGGCTTAAATGAAAAGTTTTGCTGAATGAGAAATATAGAATGTTCTCAGAATTCACATCATTTACATTGAAGTGTTATTTTTAGTTCGTATCTTTTAAATATATTATAATAATAATAATAATTATTATTTTTTTGATTTTTTTGAGCTATTCAATAGAAAATTAAAAGGGAAAAAGTTGCTATGGATGCGAGCATTTTTGAATACACGTCCTCTATAAAATAATACAAAAATTTAGTATCAAAAAATTCTTTTGAAACTACACAAATATATGTATTATTATTTATATTTAAATCATAGTATGCTTCAAAACCTAACTTATTCAAGTACAATTTGTTAAAACTATTTTATATTAAAATTTGTTAAATTCAAGTAAAAGTATATTTAGTTATACTTTAACGATGTTAAATAGGAAAACAATTTTATTAAAACTAATGATTGTCTTCACAATTTATTAAATTAATTCGATTGCAGTTTATTCAAGTTATGTATATGAGAGAAATATTTAGTTTATCATTTTACGATTATTTTTTGTCCTCGTTAACTATTGTGACCTAGACTAATAGTTCAAATTATAATCCAGACGATTACGATTAACCAGTTTCATCTGGAAATAGAAATCAAGAAGAATCAGAAGAGTACTTTTTCAACTGCCAGATCGAAAAGAAAGTGCTTGATCTTGTCATTTATCGATTACTTTTTACACACAAGGGCTGGTTGCACCAGCACTTGTAGCTTAAAGTGGATTCCGAATAACTGCGATCATCAACATCCGAGGTGAGAATCGAACCCACGAACTGTTGAACTAAAAGTCATTGTATTAGCAATTCGGCTTCCAGCTTTCCACCTAAGAAGAGAAGAAGATGTTTGATTAAATATTTGCTTTTTCTTCTATATAAATTATTATCATTGAATCTCAAATAATAGAAATTATAATTATTAAATCTTGAAACAATACAGACTAATAATACTACATATCATGAAGCAGAGGTAAACCTGATAGTTCTAGTTTCCTTACTATTCAATTGTGTTTGCTGTTCGGCTACTAAATGTGTCATCCAATTTTTTTAATCAAGAAAAATGCCATTGTTTAGTGTTAAAAAATGTAATTGCATTGACAAAAAAGTTGTTATGTCATAAAATGTGAGACCCCGCGTAGAGAATATATTGACAGATAAAAGCTGTTACAAGAAATTTGAATATCCTCCAAATATTACTCTTTTCAAACAAATTTTTTAGGCACTGAAGTTTTTGCCTCAATTAAGTATTAATTGAGACCAACCCCTAAAATCTAATGTAGCAAAAGAAGTGAGCCGAGAAACTTATTTTGAGATGGAAATTCATGAAAACGAAATTATAAAATGATGAATTTATTTATAATCATTCTGTAAAATAACTGTATTTAGCATTCTAAAGTTTACATTTAAAAGTTTTGGAATTATTGAAAATTTACCTATTAATTACATCATCTTTTTAATATTACCAGAAATATTTATAAGCGAAAGTGTGCTACAAAATGCAATCACAACAAATTAATTTTTCTTATTAAACCGACATTGTTTCCCCTTTCATATTAGATCGTTAGCAAGTTTTAAAATTTAGCGATCAAAAATCACTGAATTCAAATTTTTAATTTTTTTTATTTTTTATTTTTTGCAAGTTTTTACTTTTTAATCTTTTAAAAACTTGTTTTTATTGAAATAGCTCTATGAAAATTTATTTTAGAAGTATTATAAGATCCTTTCAGTATATCATATTAAAAACTGCATGCAAAAAATTTTCTTTTCATGTATCAATATGATATACGATAGTATTTGTAACAAGACAGATTTGGCAATATTTTATCATGTTTTTCCAGTTGTGTTATAATTCAAAATCAAAATTATATCTTCGAAATCTTTTTTCCAATGCTTTTACTTCATATATTGTTTTTAACTATTTTCCTATCAGAATTAACGATAGGGAAGTAATGAATGATGTGTTCGATTTATGCAAGACATTATTCCAGGTTTGGTATAAAAGCATCGTTTAATATCGCGTAGTGAATATCTATTGATGGATAAACCCACAACAAAGCGTTTTGGAAGAATCTTCACATTTTTTAATCATTAAGAGAGCAAAAGATAAATATAAAGTAAACACACAAGAAAATTCTTTCCGTTTTTAATGACCCAAAAGTACAGGACCAATAGAAAGTGTAGCCGATTGTTCTCCGTTTCACTGGAAAAGTGAAATGGTCAGGTAACTGTCACGTTTGACCTCTGTCCTCCTCAATGGCCTCCAACCTGAATTTGTGAAATCAATGCTTTGCGATTCGTTCATCCACAGTCCTGTCCATAAACGCTTGATATATTCTATGACTTGATGCAGGAAACGATAAGCCCACTTTGAAAGCGTAAAGCAAACAACACCGAATGATCTGCTTCGACAAGTCCATTTCTCTTCGATACTGTATGATGAATTACGATTGATGAATGTGCGCGGTGGACCTTCTTTTGTCGACTGATATTCCTACTCTCAACTGACCTGTGTCTCAACCACATCATACACTAATTTGCCTACTTATTCTCACTTCATTTAATGGCAACGAGAAAATGGCAAGAACCTCTTCGTTTACCTTGTATGATTTTAAGTAAAGTTACAGCAAGGGAGAAAATTCAGGCTCTTAATTTCTAATCTGATATATATATATATATATATATATATATATATATATATATATATATATATATATATATATATATATATATATATATATATATATATATATATATATATATATATATAAATCAAATCTTTTAAGCGAGAGTATTCTTATTATAGTATTCAGATGAGCGATTTCACTGCGAAGGAAATGATGTCTGTTTCTTTCCGAGATGATCAAAATAGTGGACGTTTACTGTAATCTTTAATGTGTAAAGTTTAATCCCTTGATGCACGAACTGTTTTAATAATTAGAAAAATCGTAAAATGAATATAATTAATGGGAAAACTAATGAAAAACCACGCATATTTTTTAATTATAAAAAATACACGTGAATTATATTACATACAATTCCAAGTGAATTATATTACAAAAAAAAAATATTTTGTTGCATCAATTTATCAATATATGCGAAAGTATAAATATTATTCATTACTTTTATCTTATTTTTTTTTTTTAATCCGAAAACGATTTTTTATGTATGCTGTTATTATTTTTTGTATCAATAATCGTAATATCCGCCGAATCGAAATTGTTCTTAAATTTCTCATCAACAATGAAAATTGTCAAAAAAGAAGAAATAATTGTGTTATGAAAAGATAAAATATGGATAAAATTAAAATAAAAAAAATACACAATAGTTGCTATATAAAGAGACATGTTGTGCGCAGATGTACATCGATATGTATTTTAAGGGTAGAGCATAATTTTATTGTGAAATCTTTAAAGAGTTCAAAAACTACTTAAAAATATCTTGATCAGGTAAATTTTGAAAAGAGTTTCTCTTTTATATGATAATGTGAATCAAACTCTGGTAAGCCCTACATTAGAGAAATTTTAAGTGAGAAATACATAATCAATCATTCCTTTTACACATTAGACTTTTCACCTTATATCACCGTCTTTTGAAAGCATTATTTTTGAAGTGATTATGTAACGCAGACTAGAGAATGAGAGCCAAGAAATAATAATGGATATTATTTTTTTTTTAAAGTTTCCGCATGCATATAGTCATAGGGTTACTCATATAAACAAAAAAAAATTTTTTTTAAATGTCGGAGATTATAACATTTAAAAGTAGCTTTGTCTATAAAGGGAAACTAGCCTAAAAATATAAAAAAGCATTATAAGTTTTTTAATCAATTCAAACTTTTTTTTACCAGTTTTTGTTATAAAAAGGTTATTTGGATTACATTTAAATCATTTTGATGAATAAAAGATTAAAAAATTGGGCGTAATTTCTTTTTTTCATGCGATATTCTACAGTGATTCTGATACACTAAAAGGCATTTGAAGTTACTCAATATTCAGATTACATTCTCTAGTTTAAAAATATTTTTTGAGAAATATTTCTAGGTATAGTTACATTATCCCACTTTTGTAATATTTGTTTACACCCTCTTTTCGTCTAGAGCCACAAACAGTTCACTTATTTTGAAGTATGATATTAATGTTTGGTAATTTATCATTTTTATTGAAGTCTTCCGTTTTCTTCAAGTCAAAACGATAGCCTTTGAACTGTTATATTACATCCATTCTGAATTATGAGCTACAGTGGCTTTTTCGCGTATGATTAGCAAAGTGAAGGAGTATTTGTCACGGGCAGTGACTGGGGGGTGGTGACCATATTCTCTTCACATTTTTCTGGAGTTTTTTGGATTGGGGACGTGTCCACGTTAATCTGTAACATGCCAAGCCCTTCCGTTAGTGTCACGTGGATGTGGAGAGGAGGGTGCCAATTCAGATGCACCCTCATCACCTGATAGAGGCTCAAAATTAAGAGACGCTTGGTAAAAGAAGAATATTATAAGACCGTTAACCTTAAGGTACAGTTCGGGGCTCGCCTGCACCGCTATGTATGTCATGCATACCTGTATTTTCTAACTAAAGAACATTTTTTTTTACATTTTATTTAATATTTACTTGAAAATCCTTTTATGCAATGCAAGTTTGCGGAATAAAGTTATTAGTTTCTACTTTACCATTTTCAATCAATCAATAATGGCACTACAACCCTGTGTGGGTCCTGGCCTTCTCAATGAGCTTATTCCATCTTGGCCTGTACTCAGCAGCACTTTTCCCATTAGATATTCCAATAGTGTTAAAGTCCCTATCAAGACAATCAATCCATCTGATTTTGGGCCTACCTCTGGAACGCTTTCCCATAGGCCTTGCAAGAAAGATTTTTTTAGGGGTGTGACTTTACCATTTTAATAAATGTTATTTCCAGACCTTTTACGTAATTCGAAGGTTTTCAGATTTTGGAAAGTATATTTCGATTTTTCCAGTCATCTGAGTAACATTATGTTGATTATTTTGTAATTAATTAAAATTTTTCACCTTAAATAATTTTTCTCGGAATGGTTAAAACTCTTCGATTCTGAGATCAGATATACTCTGAACATATTTTTATTTTATCTGCACTTGTTGATAATGTTAACTATAGTAATTTTTACATGTATAATCGAAATATACATTTTATAACAAGAGTTTCTTTACATAAAATTTTTTCAAATCTTTTATTGTCTCATGAATTAATTGAAATTTATTGTTTCTACTCTCCTTTTTAATTAGATGATCGTTAGAATAAGCTATTATTGAATATTTTGCAATTAATATTTAAATTAAAATTTTTCAAAAGTTTCATGCTTTTAAATTTTCTTACCGTTTGACAAACGTCTACATTTTTTCGGCATCTAACATTTTTTTTACATAGGGGGTTGAAATTGAATAAAAAAAATATCCTAGAATTGCATATCTATTATGTGTGTTGTTAATTTTTTTTTCATATTTTAATGTGCCATTGAAATTTTTATCAAGGGCTTTTCTTATATATGTTCTGATTTTTTTCATCATGGGTATTGTTCTCAGCAAAAAAGGTTTCATTACTATTTACACATTAGTATAAAATCAATATAACTTTTAGAAGATATTTTGGAGATTCTTTACTTAATTCGTTTTTTATTATTCATTGTGCTGAAGCAATGCACTTATGCCGCACCTGCCCTATTCCCATGAAAATATACACCGATAATAAAAAAGACAAACATCTATACATGGAAATGTATTGATATATATTTCCATAGATAGATGTTTCATGTATATTGTTGATTTCCATGTTTTTGCATAGAACGGAATAATACTTGTAAAGGTAAACTGATAATGTTGTTGTTGTTACTATTGACACATGGACAACCAAGCTATTTATACCTTGGCTATGTGAATTTAAGACAATAGAGTGCACTTTTCGTTTAATCAGAGCACCACGAAGGTGAAAGTGCATTTCTCTAAGACTCCTCCGATAGATGGCGCCACCAAAGTATACAGTTTTTTAATTTTGCCTTTGATCTGAAGGGGGAGGGAATTTTCTTTCAGACCATTACGCCATGGTATTTGCTCAACGACCGATCACAGGACTTTCGATTCCACAGATTTAACGAGCACGTATATCGCATGTACTAGGTGTGTCTTTGACGGCATTGGGAATCGATTCACGTCTTTCCGGATGGAAGGTCGATATCCTAACCAGCAGGCTACCGCGGCCCCTAACTTGATAATAAAGAATGCAAACATCTATGCATATTTGGTTTTCAAATTTGTTTTGAATTAGATGTTTTATAAATCTATATTCGAATGGATACCTAATAATTTTCTAAAATTATATCACCGATTTTTACAAAAAAATAAAATAAAACAAAGCTGTGACAACACTGGAGATATTCACAAATATTTCAAGCAATAAAAGTTGTTTGAAATATTTCCTTTCGTGAATTGACGCTAAAAATATGAATGAAATCGAAATATCTTTCGAGTATATAAGCAATATCTATTTTGCATTTTCCTCTTAAAATGAAGAAGTTATGAGTTGAAGGGAAAAGTTTTCCCCCAAATATGCAGACACTTCAACGTTAAGATAAATAATGAAACAACTTTTTTTCCCTCTGGGAGGTATTGCTCTCAAACTGCCGGATCCGACAGTCTGGAGCAAATATTTTATTTTGAACAGCTCTCTTGAGTGAAATCGCTTTAATAAAATATTCTCTTACTCTACTACATCCTTGAGCCATGTTTCTTAATAAAGTTTCCTGTATTTCATTCGTACCGTCTAGAACTTGGCGATCAACTAATAAATCTTAAGCACTTTCTATACAGATTGAATTATTTTTCCTTAAAAGTGGGATGAATCTATGTGTTTTCCACCAAAACTTTATTAAAAAACAAATTTTATTACATATTGCCGTATAATTCAAGATTTCAAATTTTGAGTTTGGTGATTTTGTTGTTCATCTGGCAACCAGGTTTTATTACGTCATACAGATGGAGACTTATAATAATTATGTAGAAAATTATATTTTGGCATAACTTTGGCATTATTCATCGCTAGACGTCATCTTGGCCACATTTCTTCATCGCCAAATATATATATATATTAATTTTTCCATATCACAAATGATCTTTTATCTATAAATTAATTAAATGATGATTAAAATGTAATGATTTCAAAACAACTATGATTTTAACCTTGAATTGTCTCGATGATTAAATGTAAAATATCATCATTTTTGATAAGCATTCCCTTACAGCTAGAAAACAGAGCAAGTAATTCCGGTGGTTTAGTGGTACGCGCTGTGTGTTCCCATGGGACAGGTTCTTGCCTAGCGCGTGTATCTGAGGTTCGATACTCGGGCTAGGCAATATTTCATTCCTTCACTTGGTCGATAAATTGAGTACCAAGCATACCTGGGAACTAAACACCGGGGGTTCACGATAGGCTGGCCACCTGACCCGGACATATGCTTTGCACCCCAACCACGCGTTAGAAACACATATGGAGCCACTGTAAGCCTTGGCCAACGTAGGAGCTGTCGTGCCACCCGTTTAGCTTCTTTTTTTAAATAGAAGAATATACTTTTGCTTTTATATTTTGGTTAAAATATTGCGTTTGTGTAAACACAAATCTTGCAAATTTAAGAAGATGCATTCATTTTGGTACGGAAGGAATACCTTAAAATGAAAAGAGTATTTTTTTTAAATCATTCCATACAGATTTAAATCTTACACATTTAAAGTTGCAATGGAAGAAGTAGGAATTGAATTCACGAGTTTTTAAATGAAATACCTGAGCACTGACCATTTGTTTACCTGTTCAGCTGCAAATAGAATATTAAAACAGTAATATAAGTATTACTTAGAAATGCAGTTTTGTTATTATTAAGAGGGTCGTGTCCTTTTTCAAGCTCTTTTAGACAATTATGTATCATCAATATTAGTTTGAAACAAAAGGCCCATATTGATAGTTTAGGATTTGGCGAAGATGATTCTATTTTAAGAAATTTTCTACTATTTCTTTATTTATTTCACGCAATATATAAGTATATATATATATATAATTTAAACCGGTATATAAGAGGAGAATTTAAAGAGGTAGATTACTTAAAAATTTCAAATTTTATAATTACCTTCATTTAATAAACGGTGTATCGACAAACTAATGATTGAGTATCCTCAATTCAGCAGTTAGTGAGTGAATTCCATCGGAAACATTGATATTTGTAACAGTTCGAAGTCTGTTATAAATTGCTTATTTCGCTTGAATGAAATGTCTTGCATAAGATTAATAAAACGGTAAAGTAACTAATTAATCAATAACTCATAAAAGGATCATCAATTTCATTTCTTTGCCATTCATTCTCAGACCCTTGTAGATATGAAAAGAACTGACGTTTCAAATAATTTTACTCTGCAAATCGTTTATTACATATTTCAGTGTGTACAAATGAATTTATGTGCACACCTAGTTTAACAATAAATCAGTTGCTACGCCAATCCTATATGAAAATAATTTAATTATTTTTGCTCGTAACAAATAATAATGTAGAAGCTATATAACAACTTGTAATTATATCCAGAAAATAATACACGCACGAAATTTTATATCCTTACCTTGAAGATGGATATGATCTAACTAAAAAAAATTATATTCATTGTCAATAAATTATGCAATATGGATTCTTTCTAAATTTTTGCTAATTATTGTTAATGATAAAAAGTACACTGATAAAACTATAATATACGTGAGATATAATCTAATGTCATTTAATATTCAATTTTCATATTCATATAATTGTTTTCAGTTGTCAGTTTCAATTAACATCATGAGTTTGGAGAAACATTGACATTTCGAACACTACATTTTATCTGATAATGCAGTCAGGGGCTATAAGCACGGCCACATCTAATTAGGCTAATGAGGACAGAATATCTCCATTATCTGATTACGTTTTCGTTCTCTAGAAAGAGGTTCCTAGTTGCTCCACCGATCCAAATCCGATTACTAAATAGAAGTGACAGGATGGTTTCTAGGGATGAAAAAGAAAATATAATCACGTTCCCTTTGCCCTTCTGAACTTAACTGGTTTGCGAAGGAAATTTATATACAGTGACATAATAACCCAGGTTTCATTTTATTCGATTTCATCTTGATGACTGTCTTGGAATTTGTCAGGTCATTAAGAGAGCTGGGCTGGAGAGTTATTTTCTGCCCGATTTCGTTTGAGGATATGTTTGTTGTTTTTTTCCCCCGTTGTGATATGTTGATTAAAATTGTTCGAGAGCTGTCAGACACAGGAATCCGATATCTTTATTCGCGGGTTTGGCTTTAATTTAGTGCCAGAGTTCAAAAGAAAATCATTGTTCTTTAGATTACGGAATAAGTTATAATTTTTTCTTTTCTATTCTCCAAATCTTAAGTACGTTACGAATGAACCCGGATTCTTATTTTCTGTGATTAATAAATTCTTCTCTTAAAGTCAACAAACGAATATTTGTTTGGTAATTAAATTAAGATAAGAAGTAAACTTAAATTAAGATTCACTTTAAATTATATTTTTGATTCACTTTAAATTATATTTTTGATTCACTTTAAATTATATTTTTGATTCACTTTAAATTATATTTCTTGGCTAAGACATATCTTTGCTGACATAATTTTTAGGCAGAAATTTTATTCCAATGAAATGTTTATTAATGGAGTATTTTGTTCGCCAGATCTTTAACAGTTTTATTTTGTCTTAATAATATTTAATTATTATTTTCTTTTTTAAAGGTGAAGTTTTAAATCTCTTTATGATTGAATTCGATTTTATGCTAATTTAATCTCTTTTTGTAAGTTATTCAAAATTAGAATTACTTAAAATGCATAAAATGTTTTACAATTAAATATTTTTAGTGAGGAAAAATTTTCATTTTTTATGATTTTAATATGTACAATTTATGATTGCTTAAGCTCCCGTTCATAAAAAATATAGCTTTTAGGCATTTTCTTTCTTTATTTGAATTATTTGTAATTAATAAAAATATAAAAAAATCAAATTTCGTACATTTTCTCTTAACAAAATATGCAATGAGTTTTTAAATTTTTTTTAAATATTTGAAATAAATAATTTCACATTATAAAATCACTTTGATAAAACATGATTGTATTAAAGTAAAATATTGAAAATGGCGAAACATAAATATGATTTATGATTTCATAACTGGCGATGAATGTGTCAAGCAATGAAACGATTTACATTAGATGGTAGATATCAACTGTTCCTTAGATCAGCAGATTGTTCATATGTTGTTACTTATATCAAACATTTGGGCAAGCCAAGATCAGAAGGATGCGTCTTTCGTTTAATCAGAGCACCACGAAGGTGAAAGTGTATCTTTGCTCTAAGACTCCCCCAATCGAGGGTATCACCAGAGGATCCACTTCCTCAATTTTGACTCTGATTTCGATGGGGGGGGGGTCATTTTCTCCAGACCATTACAGCCATGGTTACTGCTCAACGACCGACCACAGGACTTTTAATTTCACAGATTTAACGAGCTAGTATATCGGATATACTCGGTGGGTCTTTAGCAGCATTGGGAATCGAATCCAGACCTCTCAAATGGAAGGCCGATGCACCAATCACAAGGATACCACGGCCCATCATGTATTCATACCAAGGCTGAATGACAGGACAATGCTTTTCGCCAAGGAATGATTCTTGAATCTTTCTTTGGTAAAAGTAACTACCGTTGAAAAATGGGAAATGAGTATTGCATTTCTGCTTTCTGATGAAATGTTCTGTTAAATGATTAACATTATAGCTGTTTGTGATTTTTGTCAAGCCTTGTTTCTTATGTACTGTCAAACTTGTTGCTCTATAGGCTTATGAAGGCATAGTAGGAAGAATAGAACATTCCAGACTGAAATGAAAATTTCCAGTTTTGATTTCGGCAGTTGTTGAACAAAGCAGTTACTATTATTACATACTCGTTTGTTGGGGATAGATACTGAGAATTTTATGTGTTTGTTACACTATCTATAGAATGATTTGTAATGGGTCAAAACGTAGTGAATTTTATTAATAACATTCATTTTATTCATAAGATTACATATAATATCGTTGGAAAATTTTAAAACATGAATGATATTTTTCTAGAACTACAATGAATTTATGACAACATATACATTCTTTGTGAACAAAGTTCATTATTTAAATCACGTTTCAAAACAATTGTATAGCAATTTATTTAATATAGACCTTACTAGCATAATGTTTGTTCTCTTTTGTAACGGTATAAAAAGATAGTAGTAAAATTGTATTTTAGAAATTCTTAAGTTGTTGTAACAAAGAAGAAACAGGAATTCACATCTGTTTTCGGAATTGCAATTTAAAGAATGATATTTGATTGGTTTTACTTATTAGTTAGAGTACTCAATATTAAAGTGTTTATTATAACAGCAGTATGTAAGCATGCAATGACAAAACAATTGCTTACACAGACACACACACACACACACAGACACACACACACACAGACACACACACACACAGACACACACACACACACACAGACACACACACACACAGACACACACACACACAGACACACACACACACACACAGACACACACACACACAGACACACACACACACACAGACACACACACAGACACACACACACACAGACACACACACACACAGACACACACACACACACAGACACACACACACACACACACACAGACACACACACACAGACACACACACACACACACAGACACACACACACAGACACACACACACACATAGACACACACACACACACACACAGACACACACACAGACACACAGACACACACACACAGACACACACACACACAGACACACACACACACACACACACACACACACACACAGACACACAGACACACACACACAGACACACACACACACACACACACACACAGACACACACACACAGACACACACACACAGACACACACACACACAGACACACACACACAGACACACACACACAGACACACACACACAGACACACACACATAAATTGTTGATTTTAATGTATTTTAAAACAATCAAATAAAAGAGTTAAGATTCCTCATTCTGTCGTATTTGATTATCAATTTTATCTAATAATGCTTTTCTGATTTTGATAAATATTTCCCTAAATCATTATTAAATAACTATTAGAAAGATTCTGAATTTTTGGTGTACTTAAAATTTATTATATTCATATAAGTTTCTTTTTTATTATGTATTATATTTATATAATTTAAGATGTTTTATATTTATATAATATAAGTACAACAGGAATTCATATTAACTTATAATATAAATATTTGTATTTAAATTCCTGTTGTACTCAAACTGTGTACGGTTACAATCTAATTATCACCATCTAAAAATATTAGATTCATTACTAATTTCACTGTACACGATGTTATTCGATAGAAGCTTGTTATTTTCCATTTTGAGTGACAAATGACCCATAATGCAACGGATAATATAGCATGACAATCGTAGATTTATATGTCATTAATTGAATATCGAATTGTTGATATTATAATTGAATCAAACTTTGATGTAATTTTCCATACTGTATTTTAGATATTTATTGAAATTTGCCATCAACATTAATGATTTAATATTTTTAAGATGCGATGTTATCATTCTGATTGCCGTTTGTCTTAAAATCATTTTCCAAGTACACCAGATACTTGATTTAGTAAAAAGAACCTTAAAAAGAAAACTAAAATAGAATTATAAGGATGCTAATAATGTGTTAGAGAATAAAATTAATAATGTAACATTCACACAACATTAAATGTTTGTCAGAAATTCATTCTTTCATCTTTATATTTCCCCAATTTTGTTAAACTTTTTGAAAAGAGGATTGTGGTAGTTTATTTTTAAAGAAGTCGTACAAACACACTCAGTGCATTAGTTTATAGGCATGTCTTATTTTATCAAGTTTAAATCCTTAAAATCCTGTTCTTGTTATTTAGGACACTTGGACGAGCCTAGCTCGTTAGCCGATGGTTACGAAGTTATAAGTCAGAAGGGCGAGCCTTTCGTTTAAGCAGAGCACCACGAAGGTGAAAGAACGACTTTGCTCTCCTCCGATAGATGGCGCCACCAAAATACACAGTTTTTTGATTTGAAGGGGGGGGGGAGAATTTTTTTTCAGATCATCAAATCCATGGTAAGTGCTCAACGATAGACCACAGAACTTTCGATTCCCCAGATTTTACGAGCACGTATATCGCGTGTACTCGGTGGGTCTTTGGTGGCATTGGGAATCGAACACATCCCTTCCGGACGAATGGCTGATGTCCTAACCAATTGTCTAGCACGGGCGACTTGAAATCATTAATTATGGAACATGCAAAACCAATCGCATGTTAAGACTCAATCTTGGTTCATATTCTTGGTTCGAATTTTATTCACTTATATCCCATTTGTAGTAACCTAAAATCTATTGTCAGCTATATGACTAGGCCTAATTAGCACTTATGTGTAATTAGATCGCTGTGCGACAAACAATGCAAACTGGATATGTAAAATCATTATTTAGTTTTGAAATATTATTTATTTAACAATAAATGGTATTTTTATTACTTGTTGTAGAATGTTTTATGATATTGTTATTTTGTTTGTTGTTACAAAGTATTTATTACAGATTTGTTTTAGTTAAATTAGAGTAATTCACACAAAGGGGGTATTATTATATATAAAAAACAAATGATAAAAATTGTTAGTAATTATCAAATCAGAGCATTTAACTAAAAAGAATTAGTTTTTATTATAGTCGAGTTTGAAATGATTCATTTATATTAATTGAGTATTGCATTTTCATTATCTAGTCATTGGGAAGTCATTTTTATGGTTCTTTAAGAATGACATCAAGCTGTTAGAGATTTAAAATAACGATACCATTCAAGATTTATTATTCTGCCATTTATGTTCTCATTATTATATAATTTATGATGTTCTATCTTTATTAATCTCCTGAATAATGACTCTCATTATAAAAGATGACAGAGTGTTTAGCTTGGTTGATATCGAGGATTAGAGAATTTTCTTCCTCACCCCTACTCGGTAAACAACCAATATTTCACTCATTTCAGAAGGGAAATTTTCTCCTAAGCGTTTAAACTAAATTCTTTTATGAGTTCAAATCTCTATTAATTTCTGTTTACTGAGTGATTATTTTCTCCAATGGAAATGCTTAAAATTAACAGGGCTACGAAAGAATTAAAATTCTTCTATTCTTATTTGCAGGCATATCGTAGTTAAACTGGAAAGTTCACCTTAAAAGATTTCCCTATTACGTAGACTATTTCTGATGTATTACTCATTGAGTTAGAAAAATTGAAATTGAATAATGTGTGTGTGTGTGTGATTGGTTCAATAATTACAGAGAAAATTTCTTATACCATACATTGCAAGCAATTCAGAAAAGCATTTGTTAATGCAATTCTTTTGTCTTAAACGTAGCAATAAAAATTGAAGTTAAATGTCATTGTAACATTTTTTTTTTCAAAATAATTTGAAAATGTGTTTTAAATAGACTCATTATAAATATAATTATATATAAGCGAACAATTCATTTTTAATTGGAGGAGTTTTATTCATTTTTTTGATGACATTATATTTCGCATAAATATTTTCTTGAAAAATTATTTTTTTTCTAATTTTCTTTTGGAAAGTATGTTGTTGCTTACAGCATTGAATCAAAGTCAAACTAGAGTAGTTAACTTACCACTAGTGTAAATTTAAAAATATTACATTATTGTTATATTCACCACAAGCTGTCAGTCCATTATTATCATTCGCACTTGATTAATAGATGGTATTTCCTAGTGTCAAAGACTGTTGATTTTCTTTGAGTGTCAGGAAAAAATGTTATTTTACAATGAATCTTTGATCACTATTATTTATATGATTAAGATCAAACTAATTTTCTTGCTGGAAAGGTTACTGCCAAGATGGCATCCGAATGGGTAGCGCTGTGGCTTTCAGTTCAACAATTCGGGGGTTAGAATCCCATCCCAATCTTGGATGTTTGTTGTAGATCGGAATCCAATGCAAACTGTAAATATTTGTCTAATTCTCTTGTGGGAAAGATGTCCGTAAATCGGCAATCAAACCAAACCGAAAACTTTATTATAATGATACATTGCGTAAAACGAGAAACCTCTTTCCCAAATATTAAACTATAATACAGATAGATGACTTTTTGGGTTGAATTCTTAAAAAAGGAAAAAAAATCCTGTTTAGATGTTCCTAATAAACCAAAAAAAGAAAGGCAAAGGCTGCTTTTTTCATTTGATTATTATTTATTTAAATGTTCATCAGAGAATTTTTGTATATATTTATTTTTGAAGGTTCAAAATTTCATATCTGAAAAAGAATTGTCACACAGATATATAGAGATGAACATTGTTTTCACTTTGAGATAAATTTGGACGAAATTTTGTATTTTTTTTAGAAACAACAGGCCAAATATTTTCAGAGCTTGATGAAAGTGGTTTTGTCAGAACATCTTTTTGCAAATCAATGAATTCTAACTCCTTCATATCATTAAAAGAATTAAGATTAGCCAATAGGAGAACAATCGCAAACTAGCAAAAATGTTTCCACAAGCTCGCGGTTGACGATTTAATGATCACTGTTCTTAATATTGGGAGGAAAGAAAAATTTTTGGAGGATAACCTTCAATTATTTTTTAACGTTTTATTATTTGCATATGACATCACTATGACACTATTATGAATAATTTACCTGTGAATAAGTTAAGCACAACAGCAATGAAATTTGCATTTAGAATTTTCGTTTTGAAAGGTTATCAATGAAAACGAATATGTTGAATACTGAATAATTATCAGAAATTAATATAATTATTAGAAATCAAAATAACTGTGTAAATATCAGGAATGGAAATTTAAAACATCTTCTGTTACATATTTCAAATCAATTCCTTCAAACAGAAATTGGAATGTGATATAGAGTTCTACAAAACTTTTTGGTCGTATTGATCAAAAACTCTATATTTCTATTTCTGGTTAGTACTGCTTTCACAAAACTTGTAGCTGCATAAGATAATTCTACATAGATTTATTGCTATTTTATCTATTCTAAGCGAAAATCTCAGATTGATAGTTTAAAGTTCATGTAACATCTTACATTGGATATATGGTTCATACTCAATATCGTACAAGCATAATACATGTATTGTGTAGAACTTGTGAATCCTCGTACACTTGGCGTTGATCCATTGCATATACTAAATATGGGGCGCTTTTTCAATCCAGCGGTCCTGACTGAATATTTTTCGGGTATTCTATTAATATTTTCATGTAGTGCTTAGATTATGTAAGAAAAATTAGCAAATTTTCAATTAATAAAATTTGAAATTCTAATTTTATTAAGAAGCCTATGAAGTTAACTATTTCCTTTCTAAAATAATTTGTAAAAATAATTAAAAAGCTATGATTTGATGTGTGAGTTATAAATAATTCAGACGTACAAAATGCACCGAAATTAAATTTTATAATTTTGAATACCAGGACAATACTTGGGCGTTTAAGAATGGGATGATATGATGGTGATATTTTTGTAAATATTCTAATTAAATTTATAAAGGTTAATAAGTATGTCCTGATTGTTAGAGGTGAATGTTATATTAGGAAATAAAATAAAATTGGGAAAAAGCTTAAAACGTAAAAATTAAGTGAATAAGTAAAATAAAATGTGTAAAATTGTCACAACTCTTCAACAATAATTGCCACAGTAATTGTTTTTAGAAACATAAAGAAAACTTCTGAACTAGAGTCAACTATTTAAAAAAAGAGTCAATTTATATGCGACTTTACTTTTATTTTTATGCATGAATGTAATTTGGTTGTTTGTAGACGATATATTAGTATTTACAATTAAGAATATTTTAATTTTTTACTTTCATCCGTAGTTCAAGTTATAATACTAATAGTTAATTAATTATATAGTTATAATTATTTATTTTATTTATTTATTATTTATTTTTTATTTATTAATAACTTTTATTAATCTTAAATTAAATTTTACTAAATAAATTAATTTTTATATATTTTTTATATATTTATATTTTTTTATATTTATAAAAAAATTATATATTTCTATATTTATATTATAAATTATTATAAAATAAATTATATATTAAATTTATATTATAAAAAATATATATTTTTATATTTATATAAATAATAATAAATAAATTTAATAAAAAAATAAAAATTTAAATTAAAAAAAATTAATTAAATAAATTATTTATTTAATTATAACTATTAAATATAATAAGAATAAAATAATAAATAATAAGATATGATAAAAAATAAAAATAAATAATAATTAAAAAATAATAAAAAATTAAACCTTGATTAATTTTAAACGGTTTACCATTAAAAATAATTGAAAATATCTGTTCTTCTCGTTTTCTTATTTTTTTAATGTGAATTTTTTAAAATAATCATATCGATTTAAAATAAATCAATACCTATTGAAATAAAAAAATTCTTTTAATTTCATTTTTCCTTATAACTGGATTATTTATTAATTTTTATAGTTTTTGTAACATAATTTTGATTTTAATTTCATAAAAGAATGAATTTATTTAGAATTATGCATTTAAATATTAATCATATTTTGCTTGTAAATATAAATTTAAAAATTATCACAGATTTTTCATTGTTCAAAATACATTATTATAATAGGAATGAGAAAATTAAAAATTAAAAGATGTAAATATATGAAATAATCTATATAGTAATATATATATTTTATAGTAATCCACATATAATAATACATTTTGTGTGTTACAGTTGAATAATAAATCATTTAATAAAAGCTTTTGTCTTTCAATAATTAAAATCATAAAAAAACAAGTAGTTTTCAAAATTATATTATTTATATTTAAATAATACCTGATAAAAGGTAATCAGTGTCTAGTATCGTTAATTGAACAGTGAATGGAAACAATAACGAAGGTAGAAAAAGTAACAATACACGGTTTATAAGTTATTATTTCATGCGAATTATGAATATTATAATTTTTGATTTCGTTTTTTTTAAACTGAAACGGAAAACTATAATACAAGTGACTTTCCTAACAAATTATTGCTTAAAACTTTACGGCATTGTTTGTATACTTCCAATGAGGTTGAAGGCTCTATCTTTTATTCAGGACAATTTACCTTTCACTGTTTTTAGTATCTTATCCACGTAATTCATCTCCATTTAAACCATACATCATCAATAGCATCCATCAGTTGTTAGTAATTTAATATTTTAGTATTTTCATAAATATTTCAAACGTTCTCTACAGAGTTTACAGCAGAACATTTCTAGACTAATTCAAAATATTTTTGATTTTAAATTTCTAAACAAAGCTTACATTGAGAATGCAACATATTGAAGCGTCGTCATCTTACGAAAATATTACCTTTTCATTACCAGAAATTTTCGAATGAAGTTTCAAAGGAATGGATATATGTAAAAAAATCCTACCAACCAGAAAAAGAATGCTGGCAAACAATACGAATTTTCCCCAAATATAGTGAATTATATACAAAATATATGGTATATAAACATAAATAATTATGTTGTTTCTGTGATAAATTATTTGTGCTTCGTTAAACAACAGTTCAACTTTAATAGTTATCTCTTTGCTTTTAATCTATGATAAAAATTTGGGGCCCAGACTGGAAATGTGATTGAGAATTCTCAAATTTGTGGGACTTTGAAATTCAAAAAAATCATGTACTTACAAACACAATTTGAAGCTTGACTTAATGTTAGACAATATTTTGCGTAACTGCTAAAATATAATGAATGTAAGGTACCATTATATTTAATTATTTTTACAAATAAACTAGGCAAAAATGTTTTTAGTCTTTATTTCTAAAACATTAATTTCAACATTTTTTGAAATTAACTTTTTAATTCTCACTAAGAATACTTTGGAAACTATACGAAATGATTTGCTGTCAAATTGGTGGAATTCGTATCAAATTTCTTTGTCTAGAGTATTTTATCATGTGCCAACGTACAATAAACTCAGTTCACTCCAAGAATGATTCTAAATTCGTTTTGATTAAAATTAAAACCACATTAATAATTATAAACAAACTAAAGATATCCATAAATACCATTGTCAAATTACAGCGAAATCGTTCAAAGAGTATTTTGCGAGAAAACATGCGCCATGACAGCGAAAGCGTATTTTTGTGGAAAACATGCTAATAATATTAGAATCTAAATGATCTATGTCGGTTGACTTTCTTTTCGGAAGAAAATATAATTTTGACTTAATTTTTATGTTTTCACATATTTCACAGTATGTACTATTAATGTTAAAAGTATGGATTTGTCTTTAATGATCATTTTCAAATGATGATTTTATTCTTAATAGGCCCTATGTTGGAAATTGTACTGAAAAATTAAGTGTATTAACGGTATTTAAGATGAAATTAATATTAAAACGACTGAATATTCGTTGCTGACAAGTTACTTAAAATAAGACATATACTTAATTCATGAGAAGTTTCAGAAAGTTCCACTTAAGATAGTTCTTCTATTTTTCTCCATAATTATCGTATATTGTTCATAAATTTTGATACAGTCAATATGGCTGTATCAAAACGTATATAGTTTATCGTTAGTTATAATTTATAACTAACGATAAACTATATACGTTTTGATTCAACAGCGAAATTCCATTACTATTCATGCAAGAATTTGTGTCTTAAAAAGATCAGCGTTTAAAAAAAAACGCCGAGAGAAAATATTTGATTTATTTGAATACACAAATAAAATATTGTTAAAGGATCTAAAACTAAATTTAAACATTGTTTAAATGTATTGATACAATTAAAAAAGTATTTGCCTTTCTATAATAAAAGCTAAAAATAATTGAAAATGTTCTAAGATTATTATTTAAATGTTCAGGATGTTCGAGTAATAATTTTAAATGAAACTTTTTAAAATCAAGAAAGAAAAATTCCTTTAATGATAAAAAAAAAATATTTGTCTTTTTTCTTTTTTTAAATATCCTTTAAAATTTTTTTATTTTTTTGATTGTGAGAGATGAAAAATTAAAAAATATCCTGTGATAAATATTTGTCTTCCGCTGTATGTATTCTTTTTCTTTGGAAAGAGAATATTCACGATACTGGTACACTGGAAATTTAGCAATATGATTCATGTTAAATGCGTAATATAATATTGTGAAATAAAAATAAATCAATGTTTACAATTTAAAAAAAAGGAGTGATAATAATCTATATTCATATTCAAAAAGAACAATTTTTCGAATTGAAACAAAAATGTATGGCATTAGTCTTTTACTTATTTTTGGTTACGAAATTTTTTGGCCAGCTTTCAAAAGATAAGTTCATTCTTCTTTAAATACTTTGTATTATAAGGTTACGAAATAATTATTTTTAATGAAATAATTCATTAACATAAACATTTTCATGCTTAGTATACTAATATGGGAATATTGAAGCAAAAAGTCAAATATTTGGAAAAGCTTTAGTTTGTTTTGTGGCTGCAGTAAAGCAAGGGCACAGGTGCCGTATAATCCATGATTCCAGATTCTGAGATTGGTAATTTTTTTGGCGGATTACCTTATGTATCTGGCAATCTCGATTTTATTACGTCATACATATGGAGACCTATAAGAATTATGAAGAAAATTATATTTTGGTAACCCTTGTATTTACGTCATCTTAGCAACATTTCTTCATTGCCAAAAAATGTACAATTTGGAATCATGGATTATACGGCACCTGTCCCAAAGCAAGAAACTTTTCAGTGCAAAATGCATTAAAAATATCGAAATGGGTCTACAGTTAAAATTTTCAAATAAGGAAAATTTCTCTATTCAGACAATATTTTTATTTTAAAAAATCAATTAAGTAAGTTATAAATGTCTAGAATAAGCAACTTTCTCTTTTTTCGAATGAATACTGATAAAACAATGCGAACCTAAAATTAATAATCTGTTTTTGATTGTTGCTTTCATAATTGCTTTTCTTAATTATTAAGTGTTTCGATAATACTTATGTACCTATAATTGCTATTGTTTCAAATTCACAGCATTTTCTTATAAATGGTTTATCCTCCTGCAAAATTGACTTATAAATAAATAAAAAATAATTAATTGCATACATTTATTCAGTACTTTAGGACAGATAATTTATTATTATAAAAAATGCTAAAACACACACACACAAGTTATATACTAATAATATTTGCTAATATACTAAATATTTAGCTTCATTTAGATTGAAATTAAAGTTAGTGAATTATACGTTATGTAAATATTCTATATTTACATAACGAATGTGTGTGTGTGTAAATATTCTATATTTACATAAAGGACAATACACTAACACCATGGAATTCTGTTTCGGGATGAATGATTTCTTAGAGTTTGAAAAATACAAATATTGACCGTAAAAAATAGAACTATTTAACAAATTATTTAGTTGTATTAACAACTCCTAAACTTTGAAATATTATTTCGATTTTTCATTCAAATAACTTAATTTACATTCATTAACTTAACATAATTTAAATTCAAATAATCAAATATTAG
The DNA here is from genome assembly GCA_030067965.1 of Latrodectus elegans. NCBI lineage: Eukaryota > Metazoa > Arthropoda > Arachnida > Araneae > Theridiidae > Latrodectus > Latrodectus elegans. The sequence continues at coordinate 79,765,272 of CM057822.1, forward strand.
CTGCTTAAATTCTGTTTATTAAAATTAATTTCTCACATTTTAAAAGATCATTTGATATTTATTTGTATATGGCTTCATATTTCTATGGATTATTACTGATAATCATAAATTATATATGCATACTTATGATTATCAGTGTTTAATTTATGAAATGTTTTGACGAAATTTATGAAGTTTTTTTTTCGCCTGATATTCCAATTATTTTTCAATCAATATGAATTATATAATTAACCAGTGGAATTAATCTAGTAAAAAATCATATTGAAAAAACGTGAGGTAAGACTATAGATTGAAAAATCTGTTTTTATTTTAATTCATATTGAGCTGAAGCAAAAAAATAATTAATGTATACATTTGCTTACAAGTTTAAGTAAAATGTTCATGCTTAATGGAATTAATCAAATAATAGTTAATGAGAAAAACATATTTTATCCCAAACAAGTTTAAATGAAGGAAAAACAAGTTAACTGTAACTATAATTTCCACCTGATAAGAGTACAAAAGTAGCTGTAGGTTATTAAATAAAAAAATAAAAAAATCAAAGGTATGCGCACAGTTCACTTTCGGTACTATATTTCGATAACTTCTTCCTATAGCAATCGATAACCGGAAAGCGGTAGAGGGAAAAGCAAACCCAAAGAATTTTTTTAGCGTCTATACAGACTATTTATTGCCCATGGCCTCTTGCCAAACCTCTCTTACACTCTCAGTCAAGAGGAGGTGCAGAATGTCTTTACTGTACAAGCTGGACACTTTTATAGATATTATTTTATTTCAAAGTTTTTTCCTGCCCATCACAGTTTTTGCATCAGCTGGTTCAATAAATACACGCTTAGCTGAGTATATTTCGGATAAAAATTTGTACAAATGCTTCAAATACACATTTATATATATTTTTACCTTAAAAGTAAGTTTTATATTAGATGATAAATTTGAAAATCATAACTGAAATCCTTTTGAGAGAACTTATTTTTAAGCGTTGAGATTAATTAGCGCTTTTGTCTTCGGCATATTTACTTTTTATTAATTTATTTCTAGGTCATTTATTTGAGAAATTTAGATAAGACTTAGTATATTACAATTGTATTGTGTTAAAAATTATCGCTTGAATAATTTTTCGAAATGGTAAGAAAAAGTTTAATTTTTTATATTATTTTATATTTAGGATAAATTTCTAATAAAGTTTGTAAAATTGAATACTTTTTACAACTTTTGTTTTCAAATTTTGTTGATTCTTGGATGTTTATAAAACTTTAACTCTCAAGTGTTTTGATTTATACATTGAAAAAAAAAATAAACAGAACTTTTTATTAGAAAGTTTGACGCTTCAATACTGCTTAAAACTGTGAATAAAAATCTTCTTTAAACTCACTAAATTAAATTATTAAATCTGTTATTTAAAATCGCAACATATCAATTATAAAAATCAAAGTACCTTTTTCCTAATATTGAAATTCTTTATTGATTTTTCATAGAACTCAATTCATTGTAAAAAAAAATAAAATTAACAGAAAAAAAACTTACTAATGCCCTAATTATGTATCTTATTACGAAAAAAATACATTAAAAACTGTATTTTTTTCGGTTGTTGTCAAAAATCAACAGTTTTTAATATCCAACTTGGATATTAAAAACTGTTGATTTTGAAACAGCTTCTTGAAAAATGAAATACAAATGCGATTTATATAAAAAAAAGTTTCTTTAAGCCGAATGAAAACCAAATATTATTTTAATTCCATATTTATCATTTTTTCAGAGCCATGTCAGTCAAATAAAAAGTCAGTTATTATAATGGAAAGGAAAATAAATCAGTTATTCGAATATATATTTTAAAAAAGTTCTATTGCACTATGGCGTGCTTTTACAACATCTTATAATTGTTATTTAAAAGGAACAGGTGTTAACAAAAATGTACAGTATTAAAAATGCATAGCTTTCTCTGAAGGATACGGATAGAAACTAGAAATAAGTGTGATGAACAATGTTTTTAATAAGATAATTAATGAAATATAAAATTAAATTTTTATTATTGATATTATTTTAATTATGTTATGATGATTGCCTCTAAAAACAAATTTAACGAGAATGAGGGTTACTGATATATCTACCACTGGAACAATTTTCAACTGTAAAAACACGTAATGCATTTTTCTTGGGCAAATATCACTTTCTTACGGTATAAACTGTTTATAACAATAACATCACAGAAAATTGCTTTTTATAACCAAATAATTTAAAACAAAAGCTTTCGAATAATACAAGTTGGATATTACTTGAAGAAATTATAGAATATAATTGCATTTTAACCAATCGTTATAAGTTATAAATGTTGGTGATTGATTAAAAGGTATTTGATCCATTGTCAGTATTAGTCGAATTTATGAGATCTGCTTTAAAATATTTAAGTGTTAGCTACATAAGAATCTACAATTAGCATGGATATTAGTTTGCTATATGATACATATTAACTTCCTTTATATAAACATTAATATTAAGTAAATATTTTTATGTTCCCATTTGAAAATTCACAAAATGCTCTTATGGTAGGTTAATAATTCCTATTTGGATTTTTGCAAAAATTCTGCATTTTGATCACAAAAATTATATCTTTATTAATCAGACTGTCAGAATACTTCATGCAGGTAAATGATTGATGAATTAATTACAGTATTAAAAAATTAAGAAGCATTTCAATAAAATTACATTTTTAATTATATTAAAAGTATATTGTAACATTTCTATTAAAAAAATTTAAAGCAAATTCTGAAAACAATAATTTTGAAAAGGATGCTTTATAGTCTCAGAAAGAACAATGAAAGTTATTTCTACAATGAAAGTTATTTACAGTTATCAATTTTCAGAAAAAATGAGTATATTAAAACAAATTTTCCTAAAAAAATATTTTTATTCATTTATAACGGATTATTTAGTAGAATTAATTCACTAAAGATGTTATGAAAAAATAATAATGAGGCATAAAATGTATGATTTATATAATTTTAGCTCTAAATATATAATTTATATATAGGTAAGGCTAAGAAAATAAAACTATTTGATAAATTCGTTTTTTATTGAATTCCAATAATTTTTAAAATACGTCTAATGAATATTTAGAAATATATTAAATGTGTTCATGAATTTTAGAAGTATTAATTAAAATGCCAGTAATTCTTAAAATACGAGCAAACGAATATTAAAATGAGAGCTAATCTCTTTTATAACAAATGTTAATGATTTGTGAAACACTTACAAAAGAATTTTAAAATAAAAACTCATTTTTTAAATAACAAATGCTAATGAATTTCAAAATAAACATTGACAGGGCCAATAGCAAGCTAATGACGTAGAAAAGAAGATTTTTTTAGGAAAGATTTTAAATTTTTTACTCGGCAGTTTGTGGAGAAATAATAATAATCTCAAAAAAAGAAAAAAAGGAAAAAAAAAATCTGAATCTGAACTTATTTAATATTTTAGAAACTGAATTAATATTTTACAATCATTTTTATGATAGTATATGATATTTTTGAAACTTTTAGAATAATTATGTGAGTTCTATTTATTTATTTTTATCAAATTAATTTTCTAATGAATCATCTATATCTGGTTATTGAATTAATTATTTTATAAAATTTATTTTAAATATATTTTTGATATAATATTAGTTTTTAGAATTTTAGATCTAGAAAAAATGAATTCCTATTCTCAAATTAAAAATGAACATTTTAGTAATTTTAAATAATTTTTTCAATTTATATTATTAGTAATAATTTTTATTACACGGGAAAATGCTAATAAGTTGTTATGTGTGTGAGTATAATGTTTTAATTTATTGATATATTTTCATCAAAGAAGTAATCTATTACTTAGAATAACAGAAATTTGAGAGTTTGTCGCCCAAATTTCATTATTTACCTCATAAATGCTTGGATGACGAGGTACATCTCAAAGCGGTTTCAAAACCATTACAGGCATCCATTCCAAAGATGGGACTTGAACTCACGAATTGTTAAACTGAAAGCCAAAGCGCTAACCATTAGGCATATGGTTATAAGAATAGAAAACTGCATCACAAATTCATAAGTTGTAAGTAGTTCTAAGTATGATGACTTCCCTAAAATTTATCAGAACATTCTATATTCAGAAGTACATTTATATTTTATATTTTTTATTTCAAATGTATTTTTATATCTTTATTTTATCGCGTAGTAGCAAATATTTAAAAAATATGTCTTAAACACTGAAATTTCGACAGGCAGAATACCAACATCATCTACTCGCGGAAGTGTTAATTTCTAGTCGTTTAGGATTTTTTTTTTAGAATTTTGATTTTCTTTTTTTTATTATGTTGAATATGTAACGATAATTTTTTTTAATTTTTCATAAAGTCGTTGAAATAAATGAATTAATGTGATAGTCCCAAATATATTTCCCAAATTTGAATGAATGAAAGTCGCAAATATATTTTAGATTGTCTGAAAACCTTACGTTAAATCGCTCCATCACATAAATATTCTTTTATAACTTTTAAAATGATTTTTGTTTTCTCATATTGAAATATTCCTGTAATTTGCCACAATTTTAGTGTTTTTAATTTTATGCATAGTTTCGACTAAATGGTAAATTTCTTATAAAATATTTACCCGAGATATTTATTACATTACTGGAAACTTTGCACTTGATATGATCGTGAAAGCTGTCAAGTATGTGACATTTATGCGTTTTGCGTCTGCAGGAATTTTGCGATGTGATATTACCTAATTAATCATGATGTAGAAGGAGAAAATCAAAAGATACATAAAATCGACTAATGAGGTCAATGCCTGCTTTGATGGTTTTAGTTTGAAAGTTAGTTTGAGGTGTTACGTCATAACAGTTGAAATGTAAAAGCTTAATGTTGCTCAAAACTGAGGTACAACTGATGTATAATCTAGCATATCAAATTCTGAGTTTTGGGATATTTTTTGGTGGATTTTCTTGTTTATCTGGCCACCTGTTTTTTATTCTGTCATAGAAATGGAAACTTATAAGAATAATGTAGAAAATTCTATTTTGGCAACCTTAGTATTTACGTCATCACAAGAAGTCATCTTGGCGACATTTCTTCGTCACAAAAAAAAAAAGAAAAACAGAATTTAGCATGCTAAATTATACGACATCTGTGCCAAATTTGGTTATTTTACATTTTGATGCCTCAAAACGCTGTCTCCATTTTGTGAAACAAAGGAAGGAATTATGGTCAGCACTCTGATGTGCTAATTTGAAGATAATTTATTAGTTTATCAAAACCAATTTTAAATATAAAATATATCTTTTATATTGTTTCAGCAACGACTATATTCCCCCGAATAGATGTTGGAAACAAAATCGTTAACACTATCAACAGCTTTAACTGCTTTTATTTCATGTCTGTTATTTAATATTTTTTCAAGTTACGCATAATTTTTTTTTTAACTAAAGTTGATTGCTGACAAGTTGAAAATCCATTCTCCATAAACAATTTCACTCTAAATCTCCCTATAAATCTCTTCCTCTCTCTCTGTCTGAACAATCCATCTTTCCTTCTATATTTCCGTTTCATAAATCTGGACCTATTTCCTATAACGTCCAGAAAATAAATTTCCTATTTCAAGTTGAGACGCGATGAGGATTTCGGGAACTAAAAATAGAATATTTATCTGTTTTCACTCTTATGGGAAGAACTCTGTGAAGTTTACGAATAGTCTAACATGCAAAGATTCTGCATATTTAGTATATAACCATTTCACTTGTTTATATTGTTTGTTCTGTTTTCCAATTGAACAGTGTAAAATAAAAGATGATAGACAACTGTAGCAAATATCGATGTAAGGAAAAACATAAAAAAACAAAATATTAAGAGCTAAACATAGTATTTTACACATATTTATGTGTTTTAGGAGTTATATAATGTCTATCAAATTTTACAAGGAAGCACCTGTTTGATTTCGCATATTATAATCAATAACTTATTAACTTTTAATTTTTATTAATTAATTTCTTTATTATTTATTGGAAAGATAAGTAAACTTCTTCAAAACGAAGTGCGGGTATTGCATAATTTTTCTTTAAACGTATGTATACTATTACTTAATAACCTTTTCCTTTAAGTGTAATTGAAAATCGCAAATACGAATATAAATTATAAAATTTTGTGCTCTTGAATAAAATAAAAAATTGACGAGTAATAAATCTTTTTCAATCCTTGTATCTTATATATTCAGAGTACCGAAATAATTAATACATATTTATTGAATTTAACGGAATTTATTCAGAATGCTTAATTAAAAGAGGTTTCTCGCAAATTCACGATAAAAATTAATTTAATATGGGAACATGCAAATAAATTTACATTTGAAACGAATCTTCTTTAAATATTTGCCCTCATTTAATTTATTTCATTCAATTCAAGTTTGAATAAAGCGAAAAAAGGCTCCAAAGTAGTCAAATATATATATAAAAAAAGAAAGTCCACTTTTTCAAAAGTTTCTAAGCAGAAAAAACTTCTTCTCAACTTTACTTTTTCGAAACTTCAAGAGATGATAAAACTTATCAAATGTCCGGATAAAGAAAAAAAAAATTTGGCTGCATAAAAGAATTCTGTGTTATGAGGCAGCGTCCTCATGCATATGAATCGAGTCGAAGAACCTTTGAAAGAATTTCCCGCCGTGAAATCAGGAATTTTCCACAAACTCTTTTATTTGGTCGTCAGAACATAGACAGAAGAATTTTTACTTTCAGAGACGATGAAAATTCCTTCTGTTAATATCTTTACCTTTTTAGATATGGTAATTAGAACACCCAAGATGGTAATAAGAGAGCTCGCCTGAGTTGGATCCATTTAAGGTTATTCTTATCTCGAATTTGCTTAACGAAGAACACCTTCTCTGGAGCAAAAACTAAATATATATTCGAATACTAGGTTTTACATACCGATTTAGTTACTCCAAACGAATGAGAATGGGAATTATCGCTTGACTGAATGCAGTTTATTCTGATTTATTTTAAGTTGTTCTTTGAATAAAAAAAAGTGTTATATTTACACAATTCTAGATTCTAAAAATGTTTAGGACTACTTTATTTTATATCAACTGGAGATGATGAATATTAGTGGGGATATATGTTTATGTTTTATAATGCTTGTATAAGAAAATTTAAAAAATCAGGTATGAAAATTTCAGTGGCTTAGGTTTATGTGGTGGAGACGCATTTTTTGACCGAAATTTAAGGGGCAAAGATAATTTTAAATCATGAATGGGCTTCAATGTGGCTTTGTAGGAATTAAACATTAGAAAAAGAGTGCATATTTCTCTCTTCTAAACATTTAGGGCCAGCGGTATCTGGTTGGAAAAGGCTTTAGGATAAGCATGTTTTTTAACCTGATTCAATCAAAGAGCTTCGTGTTGAGAAGATCTTTGTATATTATGTTCTCTATAGGATCCAAGGTATCTGAGCTGAAGTGACGTAGCTTGGGGAGGTATTATAAGCACAAGTCTTTGTCACATGACTATACTTCAAATGTATGAGGTCATTAGTAGCGTTTAATGGTTTCAGTCGTCAGAAGTTAGTAACAGGAAACATGCCTGATCTAACCTTCAATGTATTTACTTTTAATATTTTAAATCAAAAAATGAAATTATAGTTTATTTGAAGGTTAGATTGTTAAAATAATGATTCATATGAATTTTCAATAATATTTAATACTTCAGAAAAGGAAATTTATCAATACTTTTTTCCTGAGTGGTAAAAAGGAAAAAAATCTTGATCCATTGTCGTACAATTTTTTCTCTATTTCCTAACATTTGAACGTAGATAAAAAACTTATAAATCAGGAAAGAACCATATGCTCGCATTTTTGAAGAAATTTGTTCCGAAACGATTTAACATTATTTATATAAATTACATCCGGCGTAAACAACCTTACAGTACATTTTAAAAAGTCAGAGTTAATTATAAATTAAATGAATTGTAAATATTATAATTAAATTTCGAAATGAAATTTAAATGAAATTTTTTTTAGTCATCTAAAGAATTAGCATAGTACTAATCTATGATACACCGATCTACAGAAGGAGTGATCGTCATTCCATTCCATAGAGTCATTCTCAATTCTATTTTAGTGATGAAACATAATAAATTTATTCAGATTTAGGAATGCTAAAAGTCGAATCATAAAATTTGGTTAAAATTACATTTTAGAATAGAGATGTTATCTTGCATTTTTTAAGTTTTTGTTTAATAATACAGCCTATATATATTATTTGATAGTTCACAGAAAAGAATATTTTATTTTGAATGAATCATCACAAACGAATGCATTCCTAGATCATTAATTAAAATCGAAAAGACTTAGAAAGATTCTTCCTAAACCCAACTAATTAGGTGAAATATAAAAATGCTGTCACCCAGAAAGGTGAAAGTTTAATTAGTTTTCCTTAAGCTTTTCTAGTTAATTCAGACAAAAAATCTTCAATGTTTCATAAGACTTTCCAAAGGAAAAAATATATGAGATGGGGAAATGTCTCAATATTGGGAGGTTAATAACTTTAAGTTAATTACTAAATAACTGAGCCAAACTTTATTTTATTTAATAATCCTCCGTGAAAAATTGTTTTCTAGCTTATAATTATAGTTATTTATGCATGGGTAAATGAGAAAAATAATATTGGAATAAAATTGCATTGAAGTTTGATAAATATATTTTGAAGAAGTAAATCCAGTTTTAATGAAAATTACTTTATTAAATTTGTGGATCGGAATATTCATAAAGAAATTAAGTCATTCAATTTTGGGAAATATTTAGGATTTTTATTTATAAAATTAATGAAAACTCATTTCTTGAGAAAATAAAGAAATATCTATAGAAAATAATTATAAATTAAATTTTGTTTTTGATTGATACAGTATTAAATTATGCAGGAAAAACATTTTCTTTCGTTACGCAGTTTTTCGATGTTGTCCAATGCAGATTTATTAACCATAAAGTAGTTGTTTCTTTCGTTACACTTGAAATCATGATTACGCCAATTTATTACAATTATCATTGGTTTGAAACATCTATGACTTCAGATAACGTTTCATCTAAGTCATATTGTACTGAAAAGGCGTCGTACATCCGACTTGTCAACAAATTTGCTGCCTGCCTTCAAATCTTATTCTTCGAGCGGTAGCAAACAAGATGAAGTTTCCCATCGAATGTCTGAGTGTCGTCAGCGATAATAAAAATTCCATTCATAATTTTTGCCAATAATAAAGAACTATTTTTTAACTATAATTTTTTCCGTTTATAAAAGTTTCCAGATCATGAAAATTACCCGTTGTTTTAAATAATAAGTTTTCAAATCTTTAGCGATATTGCTTTTAAAATTGAGATCATTGAAAATAAATCAGAAAAAAAGACAGTACAAATCATTGACTATAAAGTTAATTTAAATCGGCAGTGACGATTTAAATTTATTATAATTTTAGTATACATTATTTTTTATGCACTATACACTTTTAAGCTTTATTTGTTATTGATAATGAAAGTATTCTTATTCCTTAATAGAAATTTTACCGCAAAAAAATCAGATCACAGAAAATGTTTTAATACAAAAAGTCTTTATTGCATTCGCCTCTTTATTTCAGATAGGTCATCATTGTTTTCTGATTCCAAATAAATTAATTCTGTATTGGTTGCAAATTTATAACGCGCAGTTATGTTTAAAGATTAGTTAATGTGACATAACTGACCATCTATCTGTGTTAAATTAGCAATGTTCTCCGATTTGAAACTCAAATAAACTTTAAATGCACGCTGAAAATATTTTACATACCGGTAAAATTGTAATTCGTGTCTTGATAATATAAAATTTGGATACTTACTGATAAAACAGTATTTTGAAAAGGTGGATGCTTACTCTAAACGTTTTTAATCCTGTTTTAAAATCAAAACAATATTCTTATGTGTTACCTAAAGTACTTCTCAATACATTTGTATATTAATATCATATCAAAGTAACATGCATAAAAGTAAAATATCCTCAATGAAGTAAAATATTTTCACGATATTTTTTATGAGACTTTCAAATTCGGGAAAGCTTAGCTTAAGGAGTTATTTAGAAGAATTAACCAAAACTGAATTTCGTTTATTTTCCAAGCTGAAGCTGTTGGTTATTACATACACATTAACATTCCAGAGCAATTATTCATCATAATTAACCTAATTGGTTGTTTAAAAATGGACTCTACTTTCCAGATAGATTTTGTCCGACAATGACTCAAATTTACACGTATAATAAGGAATGAAAATCGGAAACCTATCAAACATTCATTTCATCATATATTCATGTAAAAAGTAAAAATGGAAGATAATCACTAACTTTATGATTCTGGATTATGAGGAAGGTTTTAAAAATTAGGTATTTAAATTCATTTACAACTGCTGTATATATCTCCCAGTAAAGAGCCCCTGCTGAATTTTACCAAAAGTCTATTTCTTATAAGTAACATTTCAACAATTCAAATTTATTATATTTAAAAAATGCAAATGATTAACTTTTTGTCACATTATGTAAAATTGATGACCGTAGAAACTTCTACTTTGAATTTAAGCGAAGAAATTGTACAGCTGTTTTTTCACGTACAAAAACTGCATTTGAACATTGTTACTTTAATATAAGCTGCTTACATGGATTATGTAAGAACAAAAATAATTACCAACTCATTTCTGATTTTGGAAGAAGTCGTTTTCTAATGTATTAGGAACAAAATTCTACGCTGTATCTCAGTGAATCACAATGATTAACATCACAGTTGACAGACATCTTCTCAGACTTTAATATGTAATTTCTATAGTACAGAGAGAGAGATCTGCCTTTATTGTTATCTCAATCACCAAGCTTAATTCAAGATATGAGGGAATTTGAAAAAAATAAATTCTTGTAAGTATAGTTTGATGACATTTGCCACAGCACTTCAGCTTGGCCACCATGATTTTGACTATTCAATATGCTGTATACACTCGTGTCCATAAATTAAGGATAATGCAAGTTCACTCAAAAAAAGAGACGGAAGCAAAACAAATGTGAACTTATTTGTAAAGTCTATTTATTAAACAAAAGGTAAAGAGCAAAAAAGATGCTATATGTTTGACATCATTTAGTAAAAATTGAGATTTTTACTCCCCGGAGTAAATTTAAAAAAGGACATATTTAAGAAAACTAATATAACATGGTTGGTAAGATGGTTAATACAAGTACCCCCGACGATGCAATACAAGGCGTACAACGCCTAAATATGCTGAATATCAAATTATCGATCTAATCTTGGGGAATATTACACCAATCATCAAGCAATGCTCTCTGAAATTCCGGTAGATATGTGGGAGGGGATTGGCGGGCTGCAATTCATCAGTCAAGCATGTACCACACATGCTTTACTGGATTCAAGTCCGGTGAGTATGCTGGCCAATACATATGGTTGGCATCTTCCGATTGAAGGCATTCGTCTACAATGTTAGCAGGGTGAGGATGGGCGTTGTTATCCATAAGCAGAAATTCTGCACCCATGGCGCCCCGAAATAAATGTACATGTTGTTCCAGAATGATATCCCGATAGATTTAACGTATCATGGTGACATTCTGAACATGCAGGTTAGTTCTGAAACCCAAAAAAATTCCTCCTTAAATGATCAATCCTGCACCTCCGTAAAAGTGTCGTTTAGTGGTGGGCTCTAGATTGTAACGGGTACCTGGCCCACTCCATATGAAAGTCTGGCGACAATCAGACTAAAAGCTAAACCTGGATTCGTTGGAAAACTTCACACAAGACCACTGTTATGGCGTCCAACAATGCACTCTACTCCAGGCTAACCGAAGGCGACAGTGAGCTGCGGTAAGTGGAACACATGACAGACTTACGAGCATAAAGACTAATATGCCATAAGCGTCTGTACTCGGTCTGCCTTGAAACTGTGGTAACGGCAGCTAAAGAGAGCTGACGAGACAAGTCTGATGCTGTGCTCCGTCTGTTTCTTTTTGTAACTCGGGGGCACCTATGTTGTAACGTCTACTCACATTATTATCATCTTGGAACCGTTGCCAATGCATGGAGATGACACTCTGGGCGATTCCAAGTTCCTCAATTACTTCCAGCTGAGTTCATCTGCATTCCAGATGGCCGATAATTCTACCACCTAAAACACCATCCAAATGCTTCCTTTGTGCCATAACTATGCTATTATTGCAATGAAAGGCTTTTAAAGTGCTTGTGAACAATATTACTTCGTTGCAACCATTCCTTATATACCCTCTCTTACACTCTAGTCATCGTGACGTACTATCGGCGCCATCTGGCGGTATCTTGCAATTTTCATACTATTCTTCAAGATGTGTGTGATAATTCTACATGTAAAATTTTTATTTTAGAGTTCAATTTCTGTGTGATTCTGAATTATCCCTAATTTATGGGCATGGGTTTAAAAAACAAAGTCGTATTTAATGATGTGATTATTGATGAACCTAGACGTGTTTAACGAAACAAATAATGATATGCCTTCGTGTTTTCAGAAGAATTTCTGTATTGTTACTTCATCATGATAATTGTTTTCATATTTGTCAGTTTAATAAAGAGTCCATATGGCTAAATTGCATTCAAGATCATCATCGCACTGATTCATTATCTGGTATGATGGCATGGGATGCCATTGGAGTCATCTTTTATTCACATGAACAATGGTTGTTACATTTTTATTATGTTAATGCGCTTGAACTTATCCTTTATTTGAATTATATAATATGCAACGTATAAGTAGAATAATGCACGATACATTTTGCTGGTAATCATGGATACAAAAAATATTCGATTGCTGCTATAGTCAGCATTTTTTTTAGATCTCTCACCTACAGAAAATGTTTGGTCAGTGATTGTCGAGAGATTGGTTATCATCGTTTTCCAATCTGGATGATAAATACAAGTAACTTGTATAAACAGCAATGACAGCTAATTTCTAAAGATACAAACTGTTATTTCTGCCAGAGAGGATTGATTCGGGCTCTGAATTTCATGATCTATAAACCTAGTTAAAAAAAAATTTAATCACTGATTATTCCGCGTATTGTATATTTGCACATTAATTTTTTTTTTTTTTTTTTTTTTTGATATTTGGATATTTTCTTGGTTTAAGAGTTTCAATGGCCATTAATACATGTAACTATTTTACAAAATACATTTAAATATAAAAAGGAAGATATCGAATTTAAAATATAAATAATGTTGATATGACAGATTTCCATACGTATATTCCAGTAAAAGACATTATAAAATATATTTAATGGACATGACATAGAAACAAAGTGGTAAATCGTAAAAAGTAAGTAAATTTGTCTCGATTGAGCAAAACAACCATAGAATAAAATAATGCGAACTCTTGAATTCATTCATTGAAATCTAAATTAATATTATATATAAAATTAATAATTTTAAAAAGTATACTTCCTCATATTTTTAAGGTGCATTCCACCTTTGAAGTCTTCATAGTATGTGTATTTTCATTCATTATATTTTTTATTTCTTTTATATATAAACGCACTTCAGCATAGTAAAATATCAATAAAGTATTATATGGCAGATTTGTGGGCAAAGCTTTTTTTATTTTATTCTGTACTTCTCATTACTTTCATTTAATTAGTTCGTTAATGTGTGATATTATATTAAATTTACTATACTGTTAATAAAACATAACATAGCCACTGGAAAATTAATATTAAAGAAAAAAGTTTGAAGGAAAATATGTTTTAAAAAAATTTTTTTTGATATTTTTTTTACTACAAAACAATATTAGAACATAAAAAAAGGCAAATTAATGTATATTGAATTGTTATTATTTAAAGATGATATTGGCTTTCCATTATGTAGTCAATATGTATACCATCGAAATATAATTGCATTTATTTTATAATAATAACCATAAAAATGCCTCTTTTCTTTTTTCTAGAAAGAAAATGGGAAGCTTAAAAAATCAATTTTTGTATAAATGTCAAGCCTACTAAAGCTGACAAAATAAGATAAAGGAACCAATTTAATTCCCCAACTGAACTTTTCCAGGATGAAATTCTCACAAGTTTATTCTTTTAATAGAATGTTTGCAATTAAACTGATTTGCGAAAAAAATTTAGAGAGTAAAAATAATGAATAATTTCATGTCTGCAAAATAAAGATAAGACTCACCACCATCTTTGAGGGATTTTTTTTCCAATCCAATTTCTTATAAGAAAAACGCGAGAACTTCTGAAATGATTAAGTTTCAAATATAATACATGAAAAGAATTTATCGCAAGAAAAAGAGTGAAACATTAAAATTTTGATTGGAAATGATTCCAATTATAAATATTACATTTCAAAAGCAACTATATTTTTCTTAAAGTAACAATATCTTAAAATGATTCTAGTTTTGAAAATTTGAAAGGAATCAGGAAAAATGTTTTAGAGTTTAAGGCTTTGAAAAATGAGACAGTTTTTATATTCTTACCAATAATTAACAACTTATTTATTAAGCTTTAAAAATTAATGTTTAAAAATAATGAAATTATTTATTTTTCCTCATAAATACAACAAATGTGGTACGGTGCTTGTAGAAAAAGTTATATAATGTCCATAAATTTACAATTATTTCTTTTTCTTTCTGTAAATCCCTTTGAACTTTTCTTCCATACACAAAAGTTTTTTGTAAGCTATTATAGAATAGAGATCTTCTTATCAGATCCATAATAGAGGCATCTTTATTTTGTATTTCTCAATAATCTTACCAGTTTAGGTGTAGAAATATTAGTTATGTATATATATATATATATATATATATATATATATATATATTTATATATATACATATACATATATATATATATGTATATATATACATATATATATATGTATATATGTATGTATATATATATTTATATATATATATATATATATATATATATATATATATATATGTATATATATACATATATATATATATGTATATATGTATATATATATGTATATATGTATACATATATATATATATATACATATATATATATATATATACATATACATATATATATATACATATATATATATATATACATATATATATGTATATACATATGCATATATATATTATAAAGATCTGAATTTTTAAATGAAACTACTTTTTCTTTATAAATAAGTATAAAGTACTATTATAAAAATAATTTAGGATCCACCATAAGATCACATACAAAATAAGATGCATACTTAAAAAGAAAATTTATTGTTGAAAAATCAGAAATCATTTATCTTTTGCTGTTTAAAAGCTACATTTTTAAAAGCATAGCTTTCCAAATTTACAAAGTGTAAAAGTATTTTGCTATTTTCAATGATTAACAAATGCATTGTTCCTTGATGGTCAAAATTTCGTAAGTCTGCTCCAACTTCAATCACATAATTACTCTTCACAAAAGTACATTACTATATTTGTTCTTGAAGCCGTTGATTATGCTGATCCATGGGCTAAAGGACAAAAGTTACAACAGGTGGTTGTAACACCACAAGGTTCCGTTTAAGACCTGGGACTTATAAGTGAACAGGGAATTCTTGTTACTGTATAAACAATTAGAATAATTTTATGATTCTAATATGAAAACGATGATACAAGTCTCAGCCAAATTTCCTAAATGCTTCCAGTCTTCGAAGCTTTACTTAAACTTGATATGCATCGAGCAGTTTTTGAATATTTTTGAAACATCTAGACTTTAATTATTTTCCAATGAAAAGTGAGGCAGTTTTCCTGTTCCACTTATTTTGACTGCGAGAAAAAATTCTTTGCTTCACATTTTATCACCCATTTCACATATTGTCTTTAAAACTAAGTGTTTATTTCAGGTAAGACCTTAAAAACAAACCAGTCTCATCCACGTTATAAACATCTTTAGGGTCGGAACGTAATGCTCCGACTCAATCTTATTCAAGACAAATGAAAGGCCGTAAATTGAGTTTTTCAAATGAAACTAAACCAACAACAGAACAACTTTTAAGAAGTTTTTCCCGTTTTATTCTCTTACGTACGAGAAGGAAGAAAGCTTAATTCGACATCATAGTTCTTTCTAATCAAATGTTATTCTCACAATGTCTGAAATGATTGCAAGTGTAATTTAGTTGTTTAAGGATAAATCTTAGAAATTATATAAGAAAATCAAATAAAAAAATAAAAAGAGCCTCATATCGTAAAAAAATTATATATATATATATTTATATTATATATATATATATATTATATATATATATATATATTATATATATATATTTATATATACATATATATATATATATATATTATATATATATATTTATATATACATATATATATATATATATGTATGCATATCATTTGCCCGAATATAGTAACCTTCTGATGTAGATTCGTGTCTAGTTGATGATCTGACTTAAGAAACGTTGATGTCTTTCATGATGTAACAGAGTTGGTGTGCTTAACATGCAGCACTGTATTTGCATGCTCTCATATCTTGCTACAGATGGAAATGCTTAAAGTGAGCACCAGCTAGAGAGATTGCATCAATACCCGGAGACTCTTCTTTTTAAAGAAATCAAATTTAGCCTGGAAAGTGAATGATGGTTTTTTATAATGTAAGGAGACAATATTGAATATATCCTATCATCAATGAAACATTCATAAAAACAAATCTCATGAAAAAAGTATTATTTCGGTTATGAATGATTCATTTACATGTAGATATACCATATGACACTCATATGTCTCCATATGGAATCGTCAATATTCACGTTTATACAAGTGACATTCCATTTTATGAGCCTTTACAGTGCAGTAGCTAATCATTTTCTCTTAGGATGGAAATAACAGAAAAAGCATAATTTATATTGTAATTATTTGTTTCCAGATACTGTAATAGAATTGAATGATCGTGTTTACTTATTCGATGCAAATCATCAACTAAGTATCTCTTGTTTACAAATGGCGCTTTCAGCGCTGAGATGGGATTATTCCACAGATATTACCAATTCAGTGCTGCAGAATAGCAACTCAGTTAGAGGACATATATTTGACTGAGGAAGTATGGCACATTTACAAAGATTAATCCTACCACAGTTTTCAGTCTTTTTTTTTGTAATTCAGCATAACAGAATATCAACTCCGTTAGAGGATATGGATATGATTGAGGAAGTTTGCTATATTTTGTACGAAAAGATCAATCTTGCTTCAGATTTTAATGACATCCACAAATACTTAAAAACTGTCATATCCCATTAAATTTAATGAATTTTGAAATACTGACTCATGAATGTTTTAGTTTCCCTTAATTTAAAAAAAACAAAAAAACTTTACTTTTTGTATGTCTCCTTCCAATATTGTAAAACTATAATTAATAGCAACTTTTTTTAAGGTTACAAACTGTGTGACGGTGACGCATGATAGTTTATGTGCGTCACATAGTATTTCAACTAAGTATCTCTTGTTATTAATTTATGTCATCACAAAACGTTTTAAGTGATTATTCATTTCCAATTGTTAAATAATGTTGGAGAACCAAATTTGTGCATCAAATACGTTCCACTGATTTCTGAATTACCAATTTTCTATTGATTTATTTATATTTTTGTTTGTACATTACTATTATTGAAGAGCGTAGCTGTATTTTATTGTATATCTCAAGTAACATTTTAAATACTCGCTACTTTTGTGAATCTTTCAAAATATTTGAAAACTAGTTTGGTTTCAGTAACGCAAAATTAAAAGAGTTTTCAAAAATTAAGGAAAAGTTAAAAAATAATGTTGAAACTATAAGTATTGCTGAAAATAAATTGCTGTTTCTGGCGGAAAAAATTATTTAGAGAGTGATTAAGATTTAAATTTTCTATAAACATTTGCATCTCTTTTTCTCTATTTTTGAATATTTACAGTAATTAAACATTTAATTAATATGTATAACACCAATGCTAAATGAAACAACATTAAATAAGGGCAGTGGTAGCCAAGTGGTTAGGTCATTTGCCTTCCATCCGGAAGAGTGGGGTTCGATTCTCAATGCCACCAAAGACACACCGAGTACATTCGATATATGTGCTCGTAAAATCTGTGGAATCGACAGTCATGTGGTCAGTCGTTGAGCACTTACCATGGGTGCAATGGTCTGGAGAAAATTTCCTGCCCCGTCAAGTTTATCGGCTTCAAATTGAAAGATGAGGGAGTGGATCAATGTCGAAATTGAGGGAGTGGATCAATGTCAAAATTGAGGGAGTGGATCAATGTTGAAATTGAGGGAGTGGATCCACTGATGGTTCCATCTATCGGAGGATTTAAAGAGAAAAGACGTACTTTCACTTTCGTGGTGCTCTGATTACAAAGAAACACACTCCTGATTGACTTAAATTCGCATATCCAATGCATAGCGAGCTTGGCTTGTCCACTTGTCATAAGTAACAACACATTAATAAGCGAACCAATATAAAAATGTGTTATTCAAAATCGAAAATGATCTTTTAAATTTAATTGAATTAACACATTGGTTCAATTATTTAGTATGAGACAATGGGCTATATAATCATATTCTGAGATAAAAAATGAGGATTGATTAAAACGATAAAATATAAATGTCTTATTAGCATAGGTATATAAAACTTCAATGCAAATATATTCCTTGAAATAAGTTACGTTTAAAATTGTATCATATCTATGGCTTAAATATGAGGATATAATGCTAAAAATAGTACAGTAACCCCCCCTCCATATAATATAGTACTCTCATAACGCGATTTCATGTCCCTCGTATAACACGTGTTTTCCTCCATATAACGCGTTGACTCACCCCGTTATATTTTTGTACTGCGAAATTTATAATGATGTGTACAGTTCGCAATCAACTTCGAGTACATTCTCACATAGTGTCACACACACACACACACACACACACACACACACACACACACACACACACACACACACACACACACACACACA
The DNA here is from genome assembly GCA_030067965.1 of Latrodectus elegans. Taxonomy (NCBI): domain Eukaryota; kingdom Metazoa; phylum Arthropoda; class Arachnida; order Araneae; family Theridiidae; genus Latrodectus; species Latrodectus elegans. The sequence continues at coordinate 79,784,287 of CM057822.1, forward strand.
CACACACACACACACACACACACACACACACACACACACACACACACACACACACGTGTTCTTATAAAATCATATTATTGACCTTTGGTTATTCTGCTAAAAAAGGATGTCGGTGGAACATTATTTCAGATAACTCCTACAGGGAATAAACGTATAATAAAACTGCTTTTGTGGAATTATTTGATTTATTTAAAAATAACTGTTTTTTAGCAATATTTGTATAAGTTTATTTTATTTAAAATGTTCTTAATTTGGTTTTATTAAAATGATCACATTTCCCCTCTTTATAATATAATTTTCTCTCAATTTTCAATTTGAATTTTTTTTTAACTAAAAATGAAACGTGTATCATTTCCGTATAACTCGTTATACGATGTACATAGGAACATTCGCGTTTTACGAGAATGTTCCTACAAAGCGGAACTACTATACCGTGTTATAGAGGGATTTCTGCATATCGTACACTTAATATAATTAAAATAAGAAGAGAAGATGAAGTGCACGTTCCTGATTAACTGGTTTAAACTATCAACTGCAAAATAAATCTTATAAAAGATTAATTCGATTACAGTCAAATTTAATAAATTGTTAATGAATTTAAAATCAATTCGATATCAAAAATATGCGTTAATTTTTTTATATGTAGGCAAAGCTTTTAAAACATGTACTTTAAATAACCGTATATTATTAGTTCTTAAATGAAACACGCAAAACTAAAGACAGTCGTTAATATACATAAAAAAAAATAAAATAAAATAAAAATAAATAAATAAAATAAAAAAAAATAAAAAAATTGTTTACATAAATTTTAAGATGTTTTCTTTTGTTTTTCTTTGCTTTAATTTACTTTCTGATGCTTTGGTTATTCTTTAGCCAGACTTAATATAAATTGTTTTTTAGGTTTTTATATTAAGGGATGACATTACAGTAATTTTATATTTTGTTCCATGCTGTTTTCTTGTTTATTTTATTTTTCTAATAATCTGGAAAAAGAAACATTAAAAAATCCCTTTTTTATGATATTTGAATGTATAAAAGTATTTCTCATTAAGGAGATGTAGCCTCAACATATGCAGGAGAAAATTCTAATTTCGGTCAAATGATTAGTTCACGAAAATAAGCGGAATTTAATTCATTCCCGGAATATTTTACATTTTTTATTCAAAAAAATACTATTTACTTTTATGTTAAAAATTATGTTCAGCATTTATGGCTGGCAAGGATTTTAAGTGTAAAGAATAACTAAAGAATTAATTTTTTTTGAATGGTAGATACGCGAATTACTCAAAATGTCGCAAATTGCTTTAAAATTGCAAAAAATGTACTGAAATATTTTTAATGAACAATAATATCAGCTAAAGCTGATGATGGTGCGGGGAAAAAATGTTCACGTCCATCATTTCAAATCTCAAATATTGCATCCTAAGGAATAGGGAGTTTTAAAAAAATGAAAGAGTGTTAAACTCATAAAAAGAAATATTAAAGCAACAAAGATAAAGTGGTGAAAAAACTTCGAAAACTGCTCCAAAAATAAGGGGGGAGAAATCTCTGAAATTCTTAATGACTCTGAGAAGTAATTTTCTCTCCATTTACTAAATTGGAATTCGAAACTTATACGAGTCCGTAATTGCTATTTGCGCGGCTTTGAGAATGAACTTTCTTCTTCTTTCACTTTCTTCTTTTTTTTACACCTGAGAGGTGTTACTTATAAAGGGAAAAAAGAAAAGAGCAGCCTTTAATTGGAAAACAGATGACTGGTTAAACTACTTTATAAACTGGGTCTATAATGTGAGAAAAATCCAACAACTTTTGGTGGATTCTGTTCTTGAAGTTATTTTTGAGGGAGAAAGAGTTTGTGCTGAGGAATAGAGATACCTTGATTCTATTGATTATATCTTTGATATCGCATAGAAATTACAGTACTTAAAAATTATTGGCAAGGAATAGGTCCCCCAGTATTAAAAATTTTAATATTTTTTTAGAGAGGAGGGGAAGAAACAAAAGGTTATGAGGGAAAGGAACAAAGTAGTTAATTTATTTCTTTATTGAAATAAAATCCTGATAAAAACTTTATTTTTGATTTATATTCCAATTTTTTAGTTACAAATCTAAAACTTGAATATTTTAGAAAAGAAAAATATAAAGTGTGAGATTAAACTCAAAAAATATATAGAATGCGATTGGGAAACAGAAATATTCTGTACAAAACCACAATATATTTATTCCTGTGGAAATTATTGGTCTGCTATTACGTAAGTCTTGAAATTCCTTCAGGAATATTCTATAAAATTGAGCATGATTACTAATTTTTTAAAATTTAATAATAATCATATATAACCTCAAAATATGAATCTCATTTGAATAAAATGTTTTAAATATGTTATGATTATTTCTTTTTATTTTGAGCATTTGAATTAATTTTTTTGTTGAATGTAAAAGTTCATTGAATAAGTCTATTTTCATAAGCAATGTTTATCCGAAAGTATTTATTTTTCACATGAGTCACTAAAATTAAATTTGATTTTTTTGATAGTAATTTTTTCAAACTTTATTCCATTTTAAAAGAAGCATAAATATGTAATGATAAAAAACAGATTATGTTGCTTACTAACCCACTGATGTATAAAATGCATATATTTGTATATAAAGTTAAGTTTAAATAGTTTTTAAATAAATTTTATACATTTAGTTACATTTAATTTTCTAAAGAAAGCATTTTGTGGCCACTCATTTAAACTCAGCATAACTTTTCCTTAATTTAATATTAGTAAAGTCAATAAGAAAATAATGTGTTTTTACTTTTATTCTAAAACAAATAGTTAACCAATATATAAACCAACAACACATTTAAAAATTCCTTTTATTAATGTTTTTATTTAATTCACAAATAGCATTTAAATTTTTAGTGCACATTTGATTATATAATAATCAAATTATTTAAAAAGTATTAATCTTAGATATCTAAAATTAAATCCTTTGCAACACCATTACTTTTAGGAAAACGAAAGAATTTTAAACGCTTTATAGCTTTTAAAATTAAATTGAGATTTTTAATATATTTTATGCATACATATACATATATAACACTTAAAAATACTTTTTTAAGTCTCTTAAGGAAAAGAAAAAGTCGTTATGTAATAAAAAGTTGCATTCATTTTTAAGTTTAACATAAAATGAATTATTTGTAAATAAATTAGTAGTTACTCTTTTGAATAGAAATACTTTGAATTTAATACTTTTTTGTTCTCAACATTATAGGTATTACATGCTAGTAAAAACTACTTTAGTAAAATATTAACTGATTTATTAAGCAATCTCTTAGGATTATGTCGCAAATTCAATAAGAAATTTAAATTTTGATATTAAAAATGCTAACTAAAGCAAGTTGTTAAAAATCTCTTAAATAAAGAAAAACATTTTCGGTTGATATCCCAAAACAATTTATTTTGCTTTTTAATTATCTAAAAATTAATAATAGTATTGGTAAAATGTGAAACATAAAAATAATATGAAATTTTTATTTTCAAATGAAACAATTATCCATTTTTTAATAAGTTGTTTAGAATGTTAGATAAATTATTATTTTAAGAGGATGTGCAATTTTTATTTATACTTTCATATAAAATTTAAACATTTTAATTTCAGTTATATTTCAGTAATTTCTGCTATTTGTTTACAGTAAAGTTATGATTAGGTGATAATAAAGCCCTTATTTCATAAATTAAAACAGTTAAAGTGATGAGATTGACATTAGATGAGAACATGATTTTTTAAACAAGGCTGATATATTTTCTGGTAAAAGAAAATCAAATTTACGAATTAAATGATTTTCTTTCATTGTGGAGATAATTCGAGTGTAGTTGCTAAGGTTAACTTATTATGAACTATTATATCGGATTTGATGTGCTAGGTTGTTTTATTTTTCAATTTTTAAACATTGGCAACATTAGCAAAAATAATTTGTTTTTCTTTGATACTTTAACAAAAAGTAGTTGCTTTTCTTTGTATAAATTAATTTAAGAACTGTTATTTTATGTGTTTTTGAAAAGAGTATACTTTTTTTAAGCATATGAGTCTCAATAATAACGTTTTCTAAATAACAAAATTTTAGCGATTTTGGCGGAAAAAACACACATTGTAGCTCTTGTCCATTCCTTTTATAAGATCATTTTTTTCAACTGGAAGAATTCTTATTAGCAAGTACAAAAGAATCACATTTTTTATGAAAATAACTATAATTAATAAAAATGAAATGCTACATAGACAGTATTAAAATATTAGATAATTTCGCATCCAGTTTGGGAAATAAATCCTAATTTTCTTTTTAACCCATAAACATTGCTAAATGGACAATAAACCACATAAATATTTTAACGATACTAAATTCTGTGTTTCGTGAATTTTTTCAAAGTGTTAAAAAAAAAAAAGAAACATTTAGACTTGTTCATGAATAAAATAAAACAGTTTACTATTTTTGCTGATTATTACTCTAGAACCGATTTTAAGATTTAGTAGATTGAACATTTATCTAGGTCTACAATTACAAATGTTACATGCTGTAAAATTTCAAATTTGCATGGGACCACAGAAATTGTAATCAAGGAAAAACAGTGTTGTAAAGTGTTACCTTTACCTAAAGTGAAAAAATATAGTATAATAAGAGCTATATCCTCTCATGTAAAAGTTTGGTGTAAGTTTATTAACTTTTAAAATTTAAAAATATAAATATATTAAAAATAAAAATATATGCATATAAGGAGCATAGGAATAACTTTTCTTTCAAATATAATTGACAATATTTATATTTTTGTATATGTTGAAATGATTTTAACCATTATTATTTTAAACTGTCCCTCTTGGTACTCTTGGAAGCATGCTTATTATAACTTAAAAATCTTCTTACATAAACATATTTAATATCAAAATAAGTGCTTAAGTGCATTAGTCATTGCCTTAAACTTTCAAGAATAGCACTAAACTCTTACTGAAAATTTCAACAGTCTAAAATAAGTGATACTAAAACTTGGAGGAAAAACAAAAGTTTGCGTTAGAATTCGTGAAAAATTTTTAGATTCAGATTACTTGCATGATATCTTAAGTGGAGATAAGAAGATAAAAATTGCATTACAAGAAAGGGCAAATTCAAAAGCTTAAGATATCATAAAAGGAGAAATTTAAGATATGTTATAAGGATTTTTTTGAAAAATAATCGGAATGCAATTTAAGTGTTTTTAAGGATTCTAAATAAAAAAGAAGCTTGATTCTTAAAAAGTATTTCGTAATATGTATTTTCCAATATAATATTTAAAAGATTAAATAAATAAATAAATTAATTATTTAAAATATTTGTAATGTTGTTGTTGTTTCTAATCCCAGATGGTGTAGCTAAGCTAAATTATCTCCATAAAACTAAAAATCATTAAAAAGTCTAAAAATAAAATAGGATTTTTAAAAACCTCTTTCACAGTAAAACTCAAACAGTCAAGAATATGATGAATCTAAGATTTGTAATGATAATATAATTGAAAATAAATATTATTTAAGTTAAGCCGATCAGAATTTTGTTCATTTTATGTCACTTGCAAAGTATGCACTTTTATTAGAATAATTTTCCTAGGAGATTTTATCAAATAAAAATAATTGTTAAATAGTGTTAACATTATAAAAATAATAATACTCGAGGGAATTGTTTCAGTAATTATGGAAATTTTCAAAAATCCCATCATTGAGTAATATAACTAGTTACAATTATTTCTAACACTTTTATAATCTAAGCTGCTTTCATTTCTTTTCAGAAAAATACGAAGGGATTATTTACATGTTTTGAAACTAAATAATTAAATAAAATTTACCCGAAGAATTATAAATTAAAAATTTTATTTTTAATTATTAAAAAATCTTACAAAGATATTTTAAACTACAGATTTATACTCTCTTTAAGTGAAGATAATTGATTATCACGTAACTTTTAATCAATCGTTAAAGTGCAAGTAATTGTAAGTTAAAATTGACTTTATTATTTGTAACAATTTAAGGAGTCAGGTTTATAAAACAATATTAATCAAAATGACATTTTTATCAGGAAACTCGGTTCAGCGTAATGAATATGGTAATATTTTATTAATTTATTGAAAATAGAAAAGGAGTGTAAAAACAGCAATAAAATGAAGTATTTGAAAAAATTATTTGGTGCAAAATAGCTTAAGATGTATATTAAAGAAACATGAAAATAATGCACACATTTTGCAAATTTACATTTAAAATTCTTTAAGAGCTGTATTATTATTGCATAACATTCTCAAAAATTATAATGATATATTATTTTTACATGATTCGAAGGAGAGAACTTATCTTTATTTACTCTGGTGATGTGATTCAAATTTTGAGTAAGAAATTGCAACGTAAAAATTTAGTTTTCTTAGAGAGAAAAAAGATATTTTTTGTGATAACAGAAAAATTTACTGAATATGTATATTTTTGTATCCATCCTATAACACAATATGGAATAGGCTATATGCATGGAAGTGGATATAAAACCATTCAAATCAATTATTACATATTTAGGGAAAATAATTGATAGTTTAGTTAGATATCGTCCATAATCTGCTTTGTTTGTCACCATTGACTTACATTCAAATAGAAGAGATTCATCTTAAAATTATTTCCGATGTATTAAATTAACCATTCAAATATATATTTCATTCAATCAATTATATATTTTGTAACATTGTTCTCTTAAATTTTTCGTTTTTTTAATGACCCTAAAAACTAACTATATTTTTTTAGTTTGTTATATGTGATTATTTATATTTCCCCTTAAATATCTACCACTAACAAAAATGCATCATAAAGCTGTAATCTGTAATTTGTTGGTATATAGTTTTTGCCAATTAAAATCACTAAGCAGTTAAAAATTATGTAATTTTTGGTGACCATAAATAATGAGCGAATGTAATTTGAACAGTTTATAAAACAATTTTGTGTGCTCTTCCTTATTTTCTGATTTCATGCATTAATTTTGACACATATAATTTCTATATCAGGTGAGAATTCAATCATGTTTTTTATTATTTACATTTTTTTCTAATTTAGAGAAAAACAGAAGGGGGTATTCCTGTGTTCCCAATATTAATTTATAAAAAAATATAGCACAATGATATTTAATAATAAAATTAAAGATTAAAAGTTGCGATTTGAAATACGTATTGATCTAATTTTCAAATAAATGATTAAACTTAAAGTAAAACAATTACTTGGATAAACTGGAAGAAAAGGAAAAAAAAATTAAAACAAAACGGTACGGAAATAATAAAATAAATGGAACAATATTTCAGTCATTAAGGTAATTTTTTGAAGAAAATGAGAAATTCTGAGAATTTTTGTGCGAAGAAAACGGTATACGCAGGATAGAAGCCTTCACTATTTTTCTTGAAATTCTCGTTCAATACCAATCGATTGCAAAGTACAAACGAAATAAAAAAAAATCTTCGTATCGCTTTTTCCACATTTATGTTGACTGTTATTGCTTAGGCTTGTTGCCAAAGAGTCTTTTGTACTTTCAAGCAACTGGAGTATAAATTTTTTTATTCATTTTTTATTGCTTCATTTTATAAAAGACATAGTTTATGACTTTTTATAAATTTAATTATATGTTCTTTTAAATTTCCTAAGTGTTATTTCGATTATAGTGATTGGTAAGGTTTTATTATTTAATATAAATCCCAATATTAATAATTTAACATTTTATTTAAACTATATAATGTGTTACGCAAAATGTATAAGATTTAAGGAAAATTTAAAACTGTTTTTAATTTTCAGTAAGCTTTGTTTTCACTCCAAATTAGATTTAAATCTGCCAAATGTATACTCTAGCAACTCTCAATAATGCCCTGTAATATAAGTAAGAAAAATATTAATTTTTTAAATTTAATAATAGCATAAATATTTTTATATATTTCGTTATTACTTACACTATATATTTATTATTTATACTATATACTATATTATTAGTTATTACTTCTACTTATATATTTATTTATTACTTACCATTTAATATTTAATTTCTCTTAATAAATGTATTCCTTTGAATGTTTGGTGCTATCGATTTAAAGTAAATGTTATATATCTCTAGATGCTAAGCAAAATAATTATGTTTGTATAATTATATAGTTAACTTTGATGAAATACTAAGCTAAAATCCCATAATTTTGTGTTTTAAGAGCGAAATATAACGGAATATGTTCTCCAAAAATATTATATGAGTTTAATAAAACAATTCTTTTTAGTTTTCGAAAATATTTTGACATTAAGAATTACACTGTGACTCGATGTCATCCCTACTGGCTCTGGAAGATGTAACAAGCTTTGAAAAACTTATTGTAGAAGTCCAGACTTCAATTCCTATGTGTAATATCAAAAATATTTCCTTCAGTTTCGCACTCGTCAAGAGTCAAAGTGGTGTGTATAAAAATGAAAGAGAAGATTTCCTGGCCGAATCTTATCTTTTTCTTTCAAATAAACTCGATACCAGTCTATTAAAGTCTTTTTTAAAGCCATCATAAAAAAAACATCATCACAGAATTGAACTCAGGTTTTGGTTCCTCTCCCAATCCTAAGTGGACTAAATCTTTTTTCCTTCAGTTCCCTGCAGAATTAAAGAACCACTGGTTTTACACTAGTTTCAAAATTACTCCATTCCTCCCTGGACATGGAAAATTCAACAGCTACCTTCACCGTTTCCACATTAAAAGCAGTGACATGTGCAACTCCGGGATTGATAACCCTTCACACATTCTTCTTGAATGCCCATCTTTTTCACAAAAAAGGAACGAGCTTCGTAAAGACTTAAATAGCAGATGGCCCCCGATTTTGGTGGAACTGATAAAGAAAGAGACTTGTATTTTTTAAAAAAATTTTCCATGTTGTAATCTAACTCATTTATTTTGCTTTTATATCTTTTTTTCTCTCTGGCTTTATTATTTATTATTCTTTTTTTTTCATCTCATGATTTATTTTGGATTTGTTATGTAGTAGATTTGTTGTGCCATCAGGCCCTACGTGGTATTCCTTGGTGTACAGGGAGATACTTTTGATACTTTTATTTCCTCAAATAAAAAAAAATATGAATAACAAGATAAAGTATGAAATAAATTTGAATACCTGATTTATCGTGTTATACCTCTATTTACATTGAAAAATTTTATAGCATGAGCTTTTATAAAAGTGAAAAAATGAATAATTTTTAAAATGATTCATTTATCCAATCATTTGGTCTCTCCTATGTGAGCTAATTCTATTTAATAGGCCTCGAAAAAATAAACACCTGCTAACATGGTCATCACTGCTCTTTTTTTTTTAGCTCACAGGGGAATTTTTTCTCTGGGAAATAATGGTCCTAATAGAGGTTATAAAAAGAGAAACTTCGGTAGATAGAATTTTTCTTTTTATTTTAGATCCAATATTTGTTTTTATCCCGGGTATGAAGTATCCAAAGAAACAACTTTGTATCCTGAGAAAAAGATAAATTTTCTCATTTATTTATTTAGATTAAACCTGAACGAAAATAAAAGCAAATAAAACTCAACTTTTTTTTTCAAAAAAATTATTTTATTCATATAAATTTATCAAAAAAATTTTTTTAATTTATATTTAAAAATTAGTTTTTGCAGAAACTTTTCCTTTCTTAAGGATACTGAAAATGTAAATCTAGGAGTATTCACCCAACAAAATAAAGCTTCTTTTTATGTGAAAAATAATACATTTTTTAAATTAACAGGAAAGGTGATAAGTTGAAAACTATTTCTAAAGAATATTAAAATTAAAAATAATGTACTTTAAATAAATACACTTATTGAAATAATCAAAATTTGAAAATGAAATTACGCTCATGAAAATGTTTTTCAGTAAGAAATTAATTTCATATACATTTGCTTTGGACAATAAAATGATAAACTATGTCTACAATTTATCTCATATAATGATATTTTATACAACAGTTTTCCTTATTTGAATAAAGATTTAGAATTTCTTCATGCTGGAATATAGCATTTATTTATCTTTAATCTTTAAAAAGCAAATTTCAAAAATATGATAAAGAATATTGCCCAGATTCTTTATAAATCAAATTACATAATTATTAATTTTGCAAGTAGAAATTTTTAAATTTTTTATTATTAAAATTTGTCTACTTCTAATCATATTAGAATGAATGGTAAAAATATAATTGACTATAAAGTCATATACATTGCGAAATTTAAAGACAACTCTAAGGACATATGTAAAAATCTAGAAGATCCATAATTTCTTACTCAGTTATTATATGCTGTTTTCAGTAAGATAATTCGGCAATCCTGAATTGCACGCGCATACAATTAAATATTTATCTTTAAAGATAGTACAAGCACCAGAAAATAATCAAGAGTTTTTTAATTTCATTTAATGGATCTGATGAAAAAATGTTTTCATTTAATACTGTCAATTTTGTCAGAGATAAATTCTTAAAATTGCAGCAAAATTCGTGAAAAATCCACAGATTATGAAATGAGTGTAATGTTATCTCTGAATTATATAAGTACTAAATAAATGAATCGTATGTGTTATTCCATTTTCATAAGTTCAAAAAATAAAATTTTTGTGTTTATAAAGTATTTCATACTAATTTTAATTCAAGGGATTTGCGCTCTGTTTTCTTGATAAAAGAATTAGCGAAGAGTGAAAGTTTTGTGTTCCCAAAGTATTTCATAGTAAATTTGATGCAAAGAATTTGCGCTCTTTCTCGTATTAAAAATCTATTTAGCAAATAGGATATCATATTTTAAATAAATAGTTATTTAACATAATAATATAGATAAAATACATGAATTTTTTAGTGCATTTACAGACATATTTTATAACATTGATGAAAAATAAAAAATATTTGCTTTGTTAAGAAAATATTATATGATTTAAAAAGATAAGTTTTATTGATATTGTAACGTCTTCATCTTCAGCACGACAGCCGGGGTGAGCCAAGGCTTTCCTCAGAACACTCCTCCATTATGTTCTCCAGGAGGCAACAATTCTCCAATTTGTCATTTTCAACACTTCAAAGTCCTCCTCTACACAATCTTACCAAGTTTTAGCCCACCCTAAGATCTGTTTGTAATGGGCCTATAATTAAAGATTCTTGAAATCAAAAACGTCGACACATATGGCCCGGAAATCTCAAGCGACATGTTTTAATGTAGATGATGATCTCAGCTTCATTAAAAAGTCTGTAGAGCTCGAAATTGTGTCTCCAAACTCCATTCTCATTTACAGCAACAAAAATCTTTCTTAGGATTTTTCGTTCAAATATTACAATTTGATGTGACTGAGTCTTTGTTAGAGTCCAGGTTTCGCATCTATAAGTGAGAACAGGTCCTATGATGGTTTTGTACAGCGTGATTTTTGTAGATCTTTTGATCAGTTTCGATTTTAAGAAAGTTCTCAGTACATATAAGCAGGAATTAGCAGCAAGAATTCTTCTCTTTACTTCAGAACTTATGTCATTATGAGAATCAACGTTTGAATCTAGATACATAAAATTGTCAACCAGGTCAAATATAAGATTTTCAACTTAAAAGGTTCCAGGGCTCACAGATGATTTTACCACCGGCATATACTTGGTTTTGTCTGAATTCATGTTACAGTGCATCTTTTTTGCAGATGTCTTGAGCGAGCAGAAATCCTTTATTAGGGCGCTTTTTGTTCTTGAGATTATGACCAAATCGTCAGCATAAGCCAGGATTTGTACAGAATTAGTGAAAACAATGGCCCTTGTGTTAATGCTAGAATTTCGAATGATCCTCTTGACAGCCAAGGGAATTATAACTTATCTTTGTTATTTTGAAGTTAGAATTCATAATGTACCTTATCATTAAAGCTATTGTGGTACAAGACCAACAAAAAAAATATTTTTAAAAAAACAGCATTAAATTTATATTTATTGTATTCTTCTTATCTCTATATATTTTAGGAAATATTTTTATTTACGTGATTACAGCTGGATTTTTCTTTCCTCTAATAAAATTCAATGATTTTTGCGATCTTTTGCATACTTGAAAGAAGGCTTATATTTCATAAGTCACAACAAAGCAATTTGCATAACATGAGTTGAAACAGAAAGAAGAAACTTATACAACTTATTTTTAAATAAATTGCTAACAAACTCATAAATTAGTGCGTCCACAGTGCACCGGCTGTGGAGAAAATGGTTTGAACAAGGAACTGAGGTACGTTTGAGGGCTGGCAGTGCAGCTAGAGTGACGTTAAAACGCTTGGATCGACGCGTCCGACGGGAGGACACCCCATGAGGCACGTCTACCGAAATTCTGCAGTAAGCACAAGATAACTGGATGCTCCAATATCTAATAGAACCAATAGCCGTCATTGGTAGCTTGTGGCCTGTGGCTATGGCTTCCGTTACGAAGTCTATTATTGACCCCACAATCTGGAATTGTGCCAGATTAGAGCGATATGGATGACGGAGTTGCAGCGGATCATCTTCTAAGATGAGTCATGCTTTTATTTCTTCAGTGATAGTCACCGCATACGAGTATCATGGCAACGTAGAGACAGGTCCAATCCTGCAGCAATTATGAAACACCCTACCGCGCAACATGGTTTGGAGTCCCATTACGTACGAATCCAGGTCACCTCTTGTTCGTATTCACGGTACTATGACAACCCAACGTTAAGTGGATAATGTGTTACGACCGGTAACACTCCCTTATCTTCAGGGGGTATCCAATGCCCTTTATAAGCAGGGTAAGGCCCGACCCCGTATTGCTCGTATCAGGCAACATATCTTTCAAGGTGTACAATTGCTTCCCTGGCCATGTGACTGGACGTGCAGACTCTGCCACTGGCTGCGTCAGATGAAGCACTTCGGCAAGTGGTTGACGGGGAAGGGAGAGACATTCATCAGGACGCTATCTGTTCTCTCATTAACTCTGTGCCTAGATGTGTTGCTTCGTTTATCGCACCAACGGTGGTCCTATAACCTACTGACCCAACCCTGTTCTCGTTCTGTTTCATTCATTTCTAAATACAGATCACTTATTGTACGTTGTTGCCTCTCTCTGTTTCCCTTGTTTTGTCAATTTCTGGCAACTTCTTGGTGATATATATATATATATATATATATATATATATATATATATATATATATATATATATATATATATATATACATGGAGAGAGAAAGTGAAATTTTAAAAAATGCAACAGCTTTTTAAACATTGAATTGAATATTTTATACATTTCAAATAAATATTAAATATTTTATATAATTGATGGAAAATATACATAATTATTTAATTTTAAAGTAACAAGATTTTTATACTTCTTTTATTATTGTTCAATAGAACATTTCACTGAAGAAAAATAAAAATAAATTACTTGTAGTAACTTGTAACTTGATTAGAGCCTTGTAATATCTAAAAGGAAGTCAGATATGTGAACATTTTATGTAATGGTGTACATAACTGCGTAATTTTAGTTCTGTTCTAATATGAACATTAATTTATAATTATTGTTCATATTAGCAATTTCCAAAAATATTAAATTTATTAATAACAATTAAAAATTTAGAATTTTTTTCATAAAATTCACATTTTCTGATCCTAGTTTAATAAAATACAATGGAGTATTGAACTAGAAAACAAAACAAACAAGGGAGCAATTTGTTTACTGAATTAATTTAAATTTGTTAACAGTGATATTAAATTAATCATACAAAAGAGAGAATGTTATATTTCATTTAATTTTTGGTGTACTTTGCCGTTTTGAATTATTTAATATGGTTAAAATATATATTTTGATAATAAATGTAATGGAAAATATCTGCATATCATCCTTATTATGTTTTTGAAAATGATTAGTTTGTTATATTAAAATAGTCTTTAAGATTTTAAATTAAGTATTTGGATAATTTTTGTTTACTGTAAAGAAAGTAAAAAAGGGAGATAGCAAAAATAACTAAAATAAAGTTGAAAATCTCCAATATGTATGGAAAATTTATCCATAATATAAAAATGGTTTTACTAATTTTAATTTCGGAGATAAAATTATACTGAGATAAATTCGGCGATGATTTGAGTACAATAAATACGTAAATGGTGACACATGTGTACTTATTATTTCTTTTAAATACATAGATCAGTGGTAGTCAAGGGTTTTTGCGGGCCGCAATTAAATACATAATGTAAAAGGTATGCAAAAAAGACATTAACTTCTTTACAGAAATCATATTTATTGAAAACGTGTAAATGAAAGAATGAAATTTGTTTATTGAATTGAAATACTAAAAATTAAACACATTTATTTTACTTCTTTTGATAATCCTTTAAAATTTGGCGACTAATTAGTGACAGTACTTTTTAGTAATTCTTTGAGTGGCTGGTTAGTTAATACTGATCAATGTTTGGATTTCACGAATTTTAAAGTGGAATAAAATGATTGGAATAAGTACGTTGTTCCCCGAATAGTGAAATAATTCGACAAGCAGAGCCTTTTTTAACACAGGATATTGCGATTCTAGTACAAATTTTAAAAAAAATCAGTAATCAGCACAGACTTATACTTTGATTGTACCGCTTGATTTTGCATCTTTATTAATTCTAATTCTTCTCACATTATATTCGAAATAGAAAACTCACTTTGAACTATGTTAATTTCAAATGAATTCAGAAAAAAAATGAAGAGCCTATTTAAAATATTTTAAAACTTGAAATTTATTTTGGAATTCCGTTAACATTCCATTTAGCTTTTTTATATGCTAGTTGTAATTTTTTTTATTTAATACTGGGAAAAATGTTTTTAATTCTAGGAAAAGGACAAAATATTTTATTTTTCACGTCCTTTTTAAAAAGTTGTAATCTAGTTTGAAAACTAAATGTAACCTGTCAGAAGTCATATATTATCTTTCCCATGCAATTGTAAATTTAGCATTTTTAAGTATTCCATTATATCAGTCAAAAACATTAAGTCTTGTAACAATTCGTCATCGTCGAATTCTGAATAGGTTATTTCCTTTTTTTTTTTTTTTTTTTTTTTTTTTTTTGAGAAATGCAGTTATCGGATCAAACAAATCTATAGATCAATTTATTACGTTGTAGGTAAATCTAACAATACAAAAGAAATTAATGCAACTTGGAAGTTCTTCTTGAATGTAATTCTTCAAGGAAATTTTGAATAATCGATGATTTTTTGCATTGGTTCGAATGTAATTTAAAATGTGTAGCATTGTTTTCATAATATCAGGATATTTTAAATATTTTGCAACGAGATATTCTCGGTGAATCGGAATGAATTATTTGAGAATCATCTCTTAAAAAGCCCAATAAAACTGATTTTTTTGCCAGTATTGCCGGAGCTCCTTGATTTACATTGCTTACAAGTTTATTAAGAGCCACACCAATAGTTTTTATTATGGAATCTAATGCATTTTCAATATCGGCGTAGTGTGTTGGCTCTTGAAATGCTACTAAACCTTACGTCAAGGGTTAGGCTGGTATTTTTCTTATCTTCGTACCCTGTCGTCATACTAAAAGAAAAACTGTAAATAAAAAAATTAGATAATACAAGTTTTGAGTTATTAAAACAATAACAACACGTGTTACATACTGTAAAACAAGTTATATAGTTAATTTACAAAAAATTCCAGATTAAAAACTATATTCGTAGCAAGAGTGTTACACATTGTTTCCTCCAGAGCACAATGTCAACTGTCCATTGCAATGAAAATTCCCAAATTCAAAATCGGTCTGGAGTCGATCGATTACGGGCAATTAGTCTGCTGTTTGTGTCCGTTCGTGCAGTTTTTGATGAGTCATCAGTCTTAACTTAGAAGAAAATGAAATTTGTTACAACATTGCACTTAGTTTTTCATGTTCATATTTTTGAAACAAATTCAATACTTTTCAACGTGATCACTTACCTTCAAAGTCATTTAAGAAGGTTCAATTTCAAATAGTGGTGGTACTTATAATGTTTTGACTTTTTTTTATAAGAAATAAGCACCTTATTAAGAAATATTAGGTTGGGGAATAATTTCGTAGCGTTTTTATCAAAGAATTTTATTTAAACAAAAAACAATAATTATATCAATAGTTAAACAGTTATATATTCGCCGTTGCTATTTACAACATTTTCCCACCTCTCGACCCATTTGTTGATGCCGTTCCGCCAAAAATCGCCTAGTCTGGTGTCAAGGAAATTGTTGAGACTATTTTAAGGACCTCTTTGTTATCTAATATAACGCCCTTCATATTATTGGAAAAGGAGTGGAAAAGGTGGTAATTGGTCGGTGTAATTTCTGGAGAATACGAGAGATGCTGAAGGACCTCTCACTCGAACTCTTAAAGTGCGGCTTTGACGACTTGTGCAACATGAGGTAATGAAGGAGTATGGTTTGACCATGTCGATCAGATTTTTTCAGTCGAATAGCCTCATTCACGCGGTGTAGCTGTGCAATATAGAATTCCTTGTTGACTGTGGCATTCTTTTCGAGCATTTCCCAGTGCACCAAGAGGTCCTTAAAAGTTGCCTCAACAACTGCTTTGACACCAGGCCAGGTGATATTTGGCGGAACTGCATCAACAAATAGGTCGAGAGGTGGGAAGAGGTTGTAAACAGTAATAGCGAATATATAATTGATTAACTTATTGATATAATTATTGTTTTTTGTGTAAATGAAAGTTCTTGGTAAAAACGCTACGAACTTATTCCCCAGCCAAATAAATACATTAATCATACGGTCAAAGTTTTATTTTAAATTTATTTCTCTCAAAACAAATTATGCGTTTGAAATGGTATTGGACTGGATATTTTTCTTGCTGTTTTTTAACTTTATATATAAAGCGTTCGATCTTAGTTTCCTATTTGAAAGCCTGAGTAAGCTTATACAATAAACTTTCACACACACAAGAAAATAAATGAATTAGGGAGAAGATTTAATTTTAAATAGGAGACACACAAAACTAGAATGAATTGATTTTTCATAATAGTATAAGAAGCAGGGCAGTGTATTTTTATATCTATAAATATAGTTTAAAAAGAATTGTTGTTGTGATTGATTTTTAAATGACATAAGCATTTTAGAGACAACAGATTGTCCAGAGATTGTAAGACCTTATCAAACATTTACCACTCATTGCTCAAATAAAATGTGAGGAGGAGCTGATTTTTCTAAAAAATATCTTAACTCGTTGATTTTTTGACAAGTAAAACTGAAACAAGATGATCACGGAAACATCCAGAAACGAAATAAGATGAAATTTATTAAGAAAAAAAGTTTTCAAATGCAGTTGATTTGCTAAACATCTGTAAGAATCACTTTATTTGAGCTATTTTCTGCTGCTATTTCAAAATATTTCTGCTGAAAGATTCTTAAGAATTTAAGTAACTGCAAGCATCGACTTTGCCGTTTCTTAAAAATCCTTCGGAGTAGGAAATATTTTGAAAGCAAATTCTTATAAGCGACAGCACTATTATAGAAGTGATTGAATTTTAAAAATATTTTCTCTTAAAAGTGATAAAAAGGATATTGTTCATTGAAAAATTCGGTTTCTAACATTTCTTATCGTTTCCTGTACTTTGGAGAGATAAAATAGTGTGCAGAAAATTTCAATTTTACAGTGAACTTACTGAAATTTTTCAGAAGTTGAATTACGCAGTATAATATGAAATATAAGTGGAGAAAGTATTCATTTGAGCACAAAAATGCAAATCTATTATGCACTTTTTATCAATAAAAGTTTAAAAATAGCAGACATTGAAATAGTATGATGTATATTTTTAAGCATTCCTCGTATGACTTATAAGAATTTCAAAGATGACTCTTCCATTTATGAAAATATATACACTTTTATGAAGATAATATATATTTTTACACATATTTCTTTTGCTTTTGTTTTATGTCTAATTTCATTTTGTTTTTAAACAATGCTAGCTTATATTAAAAAAATAAAAATATAAATAATACATAAAAATGTTGTTACTTAATGCACTTGAACAAGTCAAGCTCGCTGTACCGTCGGCAATGCGAATTTAAGTCAGTAGGGTGCGTCTTTCGTTCAGCCAGAGCACTACGAAGGTGAAAGTATGAATTTGCTCTAAACTCCTCCGATAGATGGCACCACCAGAGGATCTACTCCATCAATTTTGACATTGATCTGAAGGGGAGGAAATTTTCTCCAGACAATTTCTCTCATGGTAAATGCTTAACGACAGGACTTTCGATTCCACAGATTTAGCAAGCACGAATATTATATGAACTCGGAAGGTCTTTGGCGAATTGAGAATCGAACTCCGCTTTTACGGACAGAAAGCCAATCTCTTAAAAACCAGGATACCACGGCATCATAAAAATTAACTTGCTGTTTCGAAGGAAATTTCATTTCTTCCAGTAAATATTGTAACTGTTTCAATAGAATCTTTTTTGTTTCAGATTTTCCATCTACAAAGTCGTTTTCATTTAAATAATCAATATTAAACTTATGAAATATGTAATCAGTAACATTTAAATTTGAATAATCAGTAAGTTTTAAATAAAAATGATTTAATATAAGAGTTATTGATTTCGACAATTTTTTTCTGCTGATATTTTTTAATGCATTAGTGAACGAGTTGAAGTAAATGCTTTGTAGCAATCAAATATCATAAGCAATAGAATATAAAAGGCAAAATTCCTTATTTATGTAATTTTATCTGTATTTTATTACAAAGTAAACAAGAATGTTTTAATGACCCCAAAGAACACGACCTGCAGAAAATGTAGCCCTTATTAGTCCTTGAAGCAAACACCATCGGCATTCAGCACCTTCTTCTAATGTGTCATAATTGTAGGAATATTATGGCAGGTAATTGTAAAAAGTCGTATTGCAAAAATATGCAATTTCTTCTCGATAAAACATTAATTTATTTGTTCTTCTGAGAAAAATTAATTAATAGGCTCAAAGTATCAGATGAAATTTTGATTTTATTACGTTTAAAAATGCATTTTGTAAAAAAATTGGCTAATAACACAATCAAATCAGATGAAGTTTTTAAATAATTAGATAAAGATATTTAATATAATTTAATTCTGAATATATTTAATTATATATTGTTACCATGAATTTTCAGGTTCTTAATTTCAATTCATTCCTCAACTTTTAATTTTTTTGTTTTTTGAGGACGTGTTTAATATTTATAATATTACACATTACAATACTTTTGAACAATACAACCTTTTACGGTAAAGTTTAGTTATTAAGAATTAACACGTAACAAGTTACAAATATAATTTTACTATTACCTAAACATATTTATTAACCTATGTAAAATTACCATTGGAATACATTATCATAGTTTTAACGAGCACAAATTTAATGAAAATGCAATATCACATCGAATTATAAAAATCTCTTTATTATGTGAAAACGTTTCATGTAAATCTGAATCAATGTTTAAGGTTTTAAATAATTAATTTAAAATTAAATATTACTTATTTTGTTTGTGTGTGTGTGTATGATATTTCTCAACTGAAAACTTCTATATATTATTCAAATAAAAAATAGTTAAATTATGAAGAAAAAGAATTTTCCTTTACCCTAACAAATATTTTCATGAACAATGCTACTTTATTGAAGAAAGTTTTATGAAAAAAAATAAATAAACTGTAGATTTTGTCTTAAAGAAAGATATTTCCAAATACAAAAGGAAAAAATGTATTTATTAAAAAAATGGCTCGAAATCTCTGGATCTCTGGAACAGAGTTAAGAACAAGCATATGTTTTTTTATTCTTCCATAAAATTTTGATTTCTAGTTATAGATAAACTTCTTTGAAGAAAATGTACTAAAGGAAAAACTTTATGTTTCTAAACAAATGCATAAAACAACGCTAAGCATTTTTTAAGATTTACAAGTAATCAATCATATATAATTTGCCAAAATATTTTTAATATTCAGAGTTTTTTTTTATTAGAGAATTGCCAATTTATTAAATCAAACTTATTAAGGTATATTTCATAATATTTCAAGAGAGTTTTTATGTCTTCATAAGTTTTTGAAACAAATTAATTTCATTATTTGCATAACTTATCAAAAGAATACATGAACACATATAAAAAGACAACATTAAACTAAAGGAAATTCTTATTACTTAGGTGAAAAATAGATAACAAATTACTATATATAATTTAATATATGAAACCAAAGAAGAAAGCAAAATCTCAATTTTTTGTGCCAGCAGACTTTTAATATTATATATATATATATATATATATATATATATATATATATATATATATATATATATATATATATATATATATATATATATATATATATATATATATATATATATATATTCAGAGTAAAACATTTCTGAAGGATTATTCAGGAATAAAATACCCAGCATTGTATAGATAAAAATTAATGAAAAAGTTCATGTACTTTAGATATATCCTTTAAAATCTCACAAATAGATAAAAACTAATGAGTACTTACCCATTTGTGATACGTGAGCGTTGAGAGAATTATTAATTCCTATTCGTAATGAGAAAAACTACACTCACAAAATAATCTTAGTTATATTTCCAAAATTAGAATTTTTCATTGAAAGTTAAAAATACATTCAATTTGCTTTTAACAAGGGAAGAAGTTCTTAATTTTTAGTACAAAATTCAAGTATCGATATAAAAATAAACTCATAAATTTTACAAGCGTTTCAGAAAATAAAATTGCAATCAAACGAATACAACTCCCTCCCTTTATTAAGTAAAATTAGCTGCGAGAAAAAAGTGTCATCATTAATTGGCAAGCATGAATAATTTTTAGATCATTACTTGAATAAAAATTAATGTGCTTATTTTATTCCATGTTAACAGGTGTCATTTTCTTACACCGTTAAAATTGCAATAAAATTCTGAAATTACATTTAATTTACAAAGTGCTCCAAAAATATAATAAAAGATTTTGTTAATGTTATACATTAACAAAATATAATTTTAATTAATGTTATCTTCTCATGTTTTATAACATGTTAAATACAATCTCTCATGGTGAGTATTTCCCACAATCTTATAAAATATTTCACACTAAGTATTGATAATAATATATAAATGTTTTGAAGAAAACATGATATTCACTGATTTTACAACTTTGTCAAAGAAATTTATCCCACACTTTTTTTAAATTTAATCCATAACAAAGTGGTTGTCAGTTAAACAAGCTATATTAATTGTATTATAGTATACAACAATAATTATTAATATTTTACAGTATAATACACATATAAAAGTAGTATCTTGTTAAAAAGAGCAATTTATTCTTTCTGAAAAATATCTTATTAGTATTATTAAGTTTATTAAAATACTGTATAATATTAAATTGTAATCTACACTTCTTAAGAATAATTTTTTATAGAACTGTTGATAAGTTGATTGATACTAAGATATTGAATTTTTTATTATACTAAAGATATCACTCGCCGAGCTGGAAGCCAAATGGTTAGTGCTTTTACCTTCGGTTCAACAGTTCGTGGGTTCGAATCTCACCTTGGGCATGGATGTTTGTAGTAGTTCGGAATCCACTTAAGCAGTAGGTGCCGGTCTAATTAACCCTCGTGTATAAAAAATGACCGTAGAGCAACCAACAAACCAAACTCTCTCTATTGAACTCAAATTTTATTAAAGTTGTGCAATCAAAGTTAAAAAAGTTTTGAATTTTTTTTATGAATCACGTCAGATTGTATCTAGTTGACATTAATTTCATTACCAAGGAACATATGATGATTTTTTAAAGAATTTTATTTATTAAATACGAAAAATATTAAACCTACATCGCATATTTTAATGCCAAAGGTATCCAAATAAATAATAGATCGTTTCAATGTTAGTTTAAAAAAAATTGAGGAAAATGTCTCAGTTTAAAATAAAAGTACTTAAAAATAAAAATAAGCATTTGATTATTTATTAAAAGAAATTTTTATACATTATTTCCATCCTTTGTTGTTCATGAATTTTTTGAAATGTTATGTGTATCAGCCAAATAATTTTTTCGTTACAATGGATAAGCATTGAGTTCTTACTTCTCTTGGCTTAAGGACGTTCTCCTGATTTAAATGATATGACCCTCATATATTACTCTAGCTATTGAAGTATTAAAATTACAAATTCTCATTGTTTTTATATGTTTTTCTTCGAATTTCTCTGAAGTTTCAATTTATATGAATATAGGATTGTTGCATTGAATTTTAGTTCCATGATGTGGGCCACTTATTAACATAAGTTTCTTGCTATCTTAAAAAATTAACTACCGTCTATTTTCATATTTTAGTTTGAGACTATAAGAAATTCATGTTGCACAGTGATACGCAACTATTTTCGTCGTCTAGATGAATTTAACAAGAAATTTAAGTAATTTTTTTACTGATAAAATCGAATTTGTCTCATACTGGATTACAATCATACTATTTTTTTAAGTTCATGTTTCTACATAACTTTGCAACAATAAGAGGACAAGACAAAAATGGTAATTGGTATTATCACTCCCGCATTTTATTATTATATACATTTTTCCAATTTGGTATTAAGGTTTCAATCAAAATTAAATTTCTTATCTAAAAGCTGGAAAATATGTGTGCTAAATGTTTTCCTTTTACTAAATGCTGTCTTTATAAAAGAATTTTCATAGGAATTTGTGTGTCTTATAGGAAATCCAATTTCTGTGCAACTAAACCAAGAAATGCACACTAGCAACATTCATTTCTCACTGTTCGACAGAGACAGATCGAACCTGTGGTTCATTTTTTTTATTTAAAACAATGGTTTTAATTATACCATCCATCGTCGACTATATTATTTATTCATTTATATAATAAATAAATTTTTAATGAGTTAATTGCTTAGTTAAATGTTAAAAATTTAGTACTGAAAATTATTTAAGTTAACATGTTTGAAATTGTCATGATTCTGTTAGTTTGTTATATGATTTTATGTGTGTTTTCATATTTTTTATTAACTTTCATTTTGTGATTTTTAATTATTTTTGTAAGTGACTCTAAATTATCCCTTTCATAATGGTGGTCTTTAAAATTATTGAAAGGTCTTCAAAAATATTATGTTTATGCTTATCTTCTATGGAGTAACGAACAAAATGTTTGCTGTTAAAAAAACTAAAACGAGAGTGATTTACAGAAAGAGTTGCCTATTGTTAAACATTGACGTAATTTCCATTGGCTTCCAGCATGTTCTTCTAACCTGTCCCCAAATGCCCTATAAAATCCGGAAATTTTAGATGCAAAAATCTCCGTGAGTGCTTGACCCAAATCTTATTAATTGGCATTTATCTCCATATATGAATTTTTGAAATCAGTGCCTCGAACAATGTTTCATTCTTAGTACTAACTCCAATCGTAATATATATTTGGCTACTTGATGAAGCTGTTTACAAGTCTGCTTTGAAGTCGCAATGCAAACAGCACTGAATGTGAACCTTGGACATTTAAATTAGATTTCCTGTCGCATGAATTATAATGGATGAAAGTACGTAATTGACCTGATTTTCTTTTAATTAATAATGCTACTCTTTTCAAAAAATTCTTTTAAGCAACTTAATATACTCAATTGCGGACCCTTTCATTGGCAAAGTAAAAATGTCAAGACTTTTATTAGTTACTTTTAAAATGCTTTTATTCTGATGATCAATTCAGAATATTTTGTTCTTATTAATTATTTTGATGCTGTTGATTCGGCTGTACTTAATTTGTATAGAGGCTGTGTTTAAAGAGTAGATTTAAATGCATTAAAAAAGAATATTGAGACAGTGGAAATACCTGTCTCAATATTCTTAATGCATTAAAATAAATCATATATTAGTCACGCAAGAATTACCTATACTGAATACAAACTGTAAATTTTTTAAAACTAAATTTAGTGGCAAGGCAGTACATATGAGGACCAAGGCTTACTGTATCATCTGTTATCATGAACTAGGTCTAAGAGGCGATAATTTTTTAACCTTTTAAAAAACTAGTAATTGTCTAGTGTAAATTTTTAAATTTTAATTTTTTTAATTTCTTGTATGTTTATAGATATTTTCAAAATTAAAATGCAAGGAACGAGATCAAATAATGCAAAATCACGCATTCAAATTGCACAGTAATCTCATTAGTTGGCGAATTTTAACAAGCTGAAGAAGTCCTATTTTGCATGCATATGATTCCCAAGAATTAAATATATACGCCAACATCTCTTAAAATGTTAATTTCTGTAAGAAAAATAGTATAAACTATATTAAAAATTTAAATATTAATTCAAATTTCGTGAAGAAGCAATGTAATATATTTTCTATATTTTATTAAAATTTTTACATAAAAAAACGTGCCAAGAAAAATTCAAATCAAAATTACAACTAAATGAGCATAATGTTTTGTTTTAAAATATTTCCAAATATACATGAAAGGAATTTCATCTTAATATTTTTTCCAAAAAAAAAAAAAAAAAAAAATTTAGGAAATTGTTAGTATTAAAGAAAACAGAATTTATTTTTGAACTTGTTCTCACAAATGCTTATCTTTAAGATTTGACCAAACCTGGTATAAAATATTTTCTATAGTAAAAATCGGAAAAAATAAATAATGTATTTTTTGTCAGAATAGAGAAAAAGTTATGTTTACATTAAATATTTTTGAGGTTTATCCGAATCCAACTTCATCGAACGTAAATTTTTTTCTCAACAGAAATACCAAATAAAAATATAATTTATTACAAAGTTTTATAAAAAAAATATCTTCACTGCAACTGCTGTGATACGATGCAGTAACAAAACATAAAATATATATGTGTAAACTTCCTGTCTGATAAAACTAACGTAAAGTTTGAACTTCACCATATGTGAATATTTCTTATTAAATATTTAAGTTTTAGTCACGTAAAAATCATATATTAGCCACGCAAGAATTTCAATATTTGCTTAGATATTTTTTTTAAAGAAACTAAATATTTATGCGTTTTATGTTATATAGTTTAAAGAAATTTATTTAAAAGAAACAACGTCGAGAAGAATGCCTTGTAGTAATATAAAATCCTTCAACTTATACTAGTTAAGGTATACTGAGTTTCTATAGTATAATATATTTTACTTTATTAAACTTTGGTGCCTAAAACTGATTAAAAGAGTTTGGGAAAGGTTAAACAGTGTAAGCAGAATTTTAATCCGATACCAAAAATTTAGTCTTATGTATTGTCATATAAAAATTAAAAAATTTTTTTTCTCCCTACTTTTTTAAATCCAACCAAAAAGATTATGATTTTAAAGGTACAGAGAAATAGGACTTCTTTTGATATTACGCGTTAAAGCGAGACATACGCGCGGTGTACTCAACATTTTCTATTTTACTATAATTTTATTCATTAAACCCAAAATTTTATAAATACTTTTTATTTAGATTATTTATTTATATTTAACAGTATATCACTCTTAGCCGCTGTCCAGTCTTTAGTCCAGTTAAAAAGTTTACTCTATATCCCCTAGATACAAAAGAGCAACAAGGGCGTGGAATTTAGCGTTCTTCGGAAAATTGACCTATCCTATCCTAATTTACCATTTCTGAATATGTGCTTTTACATTTTAACCTTATATTATTTTGATAGGTTGTAAATTAAACTTTGATATTTCAGCATTTGAAGACTTTTCGTAGAAGATTGGTAGAAATATCTAGAATCTACCTAAATGTACCACTTTTGTCTTACCAAAATCAAGTACGCAGTGATTTTATCAATGTATTAAATACATCATAGCATCTCGTGACTCTTTTTTTGTTTGAAATAACCATATGTTATTTAGTAGTGCCATATTTTGGTTTATTTATTTCTATAGTGACAATTTTATATATAAGTTAGCGACTTTCTCGTTACATGCCAGTGTTTAAATTTCAGGCAGTTCAACCATTCCATTTAGCATCACAAAATCACCATTTAGGTAGATTATAGGTGCTTCAACCGATCTTCAATAAAAAGTCTTTAAATGCTGAAATATCAACGTTTTATTTACAACCTATCAGAAGAAAATAAAATTAAAATATAAAGGTACAGATTCAGACATGATAAATTACGATAGGATAAGTCAATTTTCCGAAGAACGCTGAATTTCACGCCATTGCTTCTTTTATGTATCTAGGGGGTATAGATAAGCTTTTTAACTGGAATAAAGACTGGAAAGCGGCTAAGAATGATATACAGTTACAGTAAAACTCCAATTATCCAAACTTCTATCTGATTTTCCTTTCTATTCGCTTTTAGAATATCAGAAAAATAAATTAGACTGAAGAAGAGAAGGTAAATGAGAAAAGAGAAAAAAAGCTCAAGAAAAGGAAAGGTAAGAGAAGAGATGAGAATAACGTGTCAGTTGAGGCATTCAAAAAATATTTTTTTGAAAATTCCTGGATGTTCAGAAGTTAATGCTGAAGATCTGTGGTTTATGATACATCCTAGATTTTAAAGTGCAAATGATGGTAAATTTATTGATGTGGCGATGAAAAGATGACCTTAATGTTCCAGATGAAGCAGACACAGGACCATTAACTAGACTTGAAACTGATTTGAAGTGGCTGGAATATAACCTCCCGAGTGTGATTACATGCTTATTCTCATTGTCAAACGGAGGTGTGACATGGGTGCTTTAAAAGGGAGGAAGGCAATCAAGCAGCTGACTCTGTTCGAGTTGTGTTCAAGCAATGATTTATTTTAAAAACGCTGTACATAGATACTTTATTAATCGACAGCACTTGTGTAAGTACATTAACATATTAAAGTGTTGCTTTTTCATTTAATTGATTAAATGAAAATGCAACTTTTACATGTTAGCTTCTTTCTTTAAAAACATGTAGTTTTTTCTCCAATTCTAAACATATAATAATTAATAAGAATGGATATTTTTCTCAAAAAAAAATATTCAATCAACCGAAAAATATTTGATTATCCGAATATGAACCAGATCCGATTCGGATAATCAAATAATTTTCGGTTGATTGGAGTTCTACTGTTCGATAATTGGATTTCTCTACTGTATATATAAATAATTGATATTCCCATAATTGAAGTTCTACTGTATATATATTTTCTCTTAATGGACCTCCACAAACATATGGGCATTTGAGTTTTTGGAATAAATTAGGAATCATTAAGTCATTAGTTATATTTTTAATTTACAAAAAAGTAACACACCAAAACATATGAACTTGCAAAAACGAATCTATATTAATCATATATATATATATATATATATATATATATATATATATATATGTTATCTTGATTTCTGTTATAAGTATCCTAAATTTTTATGAATGATCATTAATAACCACAGAAATCAATTTTCATAAAAATATTTATAGTTTAGTTCTTATCTTGATGTGTATTGACTAATGAATTTGAAAGACAAATGAATCATTTTGAATTCTGACACAACAACAGGAAGTTGAATAATTATTTCTATTTCCATCTTAATAGTCTCTTTACGGTACGAGGTATGAATTTGTTAACAGATTAGACACCACGTAGTGGCGAACAAAATACTCGAAAGAAACAGTAAAAAATTGTAGCATCCTAAGCAAAATTTGCCTTCCGTAAGGGCTTTTTTATAGACTGTAGGCCATATTCCTGTGTCACAAAGTTTAAAACATGGAAAATGCCAAGCACCCACCCCGATAAATTTACACATGTATTAACATGTTAAATGAAAACAAATAACTGAGCCTACAAAATCACATACTTATTAATGCGGACATACTGAATTAAAAACGAATTCATATTCCTATTATCAAATAACTGGTAACTGGTCATCCTTCTATAGAATTATTCTTGCATACGACTTTTGGTTATGGAGAAATTATTTATGTAAATATATTTATATTTTCTATAAAGTTATGCAAGAAGATACAGTTTGTATGAAAGTTTTAAGTGAATGAAACTGTTACTTTTTATGGAAAAATGAAAATTATTACTAGATAGGATGCCAAGCGAGTATTCGCTGACAAGTGCACATTACTTCCCTAGTTTTATAGAAATATATAAGTAAAATAAAAACATAAATAAATTAAAATAAGTTTTGTTTAAGATTTTATTTTCATTAACTTTTCTATTCCTATGTCAAAAGATTCCAAATTTATACGTTTTATTGTTAAAATTAGATGAATTAACAATTTTAAGAATTTTTTTTAGAATTGTTACTCATTGCTAATATTAACAATAATTTCAAGAATTGAATCAGTCAAAATCGAGAAAAATTAAGTAGTGGTATACCTATTATCATTGAAGTATGAATTCAGAATCTTTGAAAAATAGCAAATTAATAATCATTGATATCTTGTTTTTAATATATGACTCAAATATGTTATATAATATCAATTTTTGAACTCTTTGATTAATTTAATAATTTCATAAAAATTTTTAAAGACAAATGGATATTTGAAAAAAACTATGTTTATAATTTTTTGTTGGAATCAAATGATATGATTAGAATTAATTGTCAAATGTATGCTGAATTGCTAATCTAATATTTCTCAATACGTTATAAAATTCAATTTAAAGATCATGAAAAGGTTTTCTTAGATTTAAAAATTATCACAGAAAATTAGAAATGGTTTTATTGAAAGAAAGGAATCCGCTTCTAACACTATTTTAACTTATTCAATATTTCAGTTAGTCTTCAAATTTGTTAATCCACATCTAAATAACAAATTTTTTGATGGATTCATTCATTTTATTGGACTTTCGTAATAAGATTTTTTTTATCATTTATTCATATACTAATAAGATTTATATTGATTTATAATTTAATAAAATTTATAATAGTGATGAGATTGAAGTAATAAACACACACACACGTGTATATACATATATATGTTTAATTAACATGATTAAAAATTAATAATTAATGTATCAAAAATGAATGCATTTATAATTAATTCTTAAAATGTAAATGTATCCATTTTTGAAAATAGTTATTTATAATATCTTTTCCTCTTACTAATTAAATTTTCATAAATCAGTACTATTTTTCTAAATTTACTTTTTATTTGTGATTTAATAAATATTTTATTTCACATTTATAAATTATTAACCAGTTATTAAATTCTGAATGAAAAGTAAAAAATTATACTAAGAAAAACTAATAGAAAGTCAAAATGATATCAAATATAATCCTGTTTTAAAAAGTTGGTGAATGTATATTAAGAATCATTAGTTTTTTATGAGAAACATTTTATAGTATTTTTAGATACTCTTGTGTAATTAATGTTGTTAAAATGTGTATCAATTTTAAGAAATCAAAATTTTACAATAAGACTCAAATTTGCAACTGGGAAAAATTCTACAAATGCAGTAATAAGATCTAGATTTTGTAAAAAATTAAAAACAATTATTTCCAAGATCATATCATTAAAGAATGCACAGTAATTAAGCTTTGCATATGTTATATTTAAATTATATAGTTAAAATGGTTTTACACTTTCATTTGCTGAAATATCAGGGATTAAAACCATAAAATTTATATTTTTTAATTTACAAATTAAAAAATTTCATTTTATGAAAAATTAATTACATCCACTCTTGCAATATAAATTTTAAATTTAAATTGTAAGTAAGTTTTAGCTTAATTTAAAAAAATAGTAAAAAAAAAAACTCCATACATATTTGTCATTTAATATATAATTACATAATTGCTGCTGCTTTTAAACAATATTTCATCTGTACATTCTCTCAAGCAAATTTCATGTAATCATCTCAAGATAAAATTTCAATTTGAAAATTTTAATTGATAATTTGAGGTATTTTCCTAGAATCTAAGTGATAACTCTCTCTCTCTCTGTGGCAAGACAGCCCATGTGGACCAAAGTCTTATAGTGCCCATCTCTGTTTTTGTGACCAAGAGGTCCTTGAGTAAAAAACATATATCCCGATTAGATAGTCAGCCTAACTCAAAATCCCCAGTGTTAATTCCCAAGCAGGGGTGTAGTGTAAAGCTGGCCTGAGAAATATCAAACTCCTTCTAAAACGGGTTATCCTTCACCAGCGAAAAATTTGTTACAAAGAGAATGCAGTTGATGCCTCTTGGAGGACCCTGCTGAGCTCATGTATACCCAGAGATATACCTAGATCTATAGGGGTCTCCTACTTCAGATTACTTACTAAGCATGATTTTCTCCAGAAACATCTATATCACATAGGGCTGGTGATATAGGTGTTTCTGGAGATTTCAGAAACACCTATATCACCAGCCCTATGTTTTCACCCGACTGCATTTTATGTAGGGAAGATGTTGATATGGATGGCGAGCATCTTTGGAAATGTTCTTCCCTCCAGGAAACCCGTTCTTCTTTACATTTCAAGACGCTCTCCAGTCCTGGAGATACTTCTTTTCTTTATTGGACTGCAAGACTTATTATGCTCGAAAGAGCCAACATAAGGACGTAATTAAAAAAAAAAAGTTCCCAAGCCTACTTGGTACTCTGTTTATCGACCCACTGAAGGGATGAAAGGCTGAGTCGACTTTGTCCAGCTCGAGGACCAAACCTCGGACATGTGCTTCGAGAGCGGGAAACGCTACCAGTAGAATTCTAAGTGATATTCCATTTAAAATATTTATTAATTTTATGACAAATGCCGTATGCACAGTGTTTGTACATACCATCTCAACAAACGAATTATATATATTATATATATATATATATATTATATATATATATATATATATATATTATATATATATATATATATATATGTTGCTTATCTCCAAGGGGTTTGACGGAGTCAGACCAAATCTAGGAATCCGTTGACAGAGAGGAAATCGATAACAAGGCGAAGAGAAGTGTAAATATCGTCCCATAGTGTATTCATACAGTCCAGGGTATGCTCAGGAGAAGCTTGGTGTCCGTGGTATTTAGGACAGAGGGGGAAGGCCTTGTTACCCGTTACGAAAGTGAGGTATTTCAGGTAGCCAGGGGTAAGACATGCAAGGCAAGTGCTAGATTTCCTATCACAGGAAAGAGTCAGAGAAAGTCCCGGCTTTCTACCCTTGTAGAAGTAGTGAGTCAAAGATACCTGCCAGTCGATTTTAATCTGGACTTTTCTCAGGGAAAAGAGTTCAAGGTTGGTAAGCGCGGAAGAAGAAGAAGGAGCAGGATGACCTGAGCCCTCCTTTGCTAAAGTGTCTACTATTTCATTTCCTCCAATACCCACGTGAGACGGGATTCATTGAAAATAGATATTATGCCGAAGGGAGAAAATTTTAAGCTTGTGTAGAATAGAAAGGCTTGTTTGGTCTCCCAAGAAGCTCCATTTTTGCAGATGTTGTATTGAACTGCATCTATCCGTTAATATACAGACATCACTATAATTAGTTTTGCTCATGATGGATTCCAATCCACTCTTAATGGCTATTAGTTCGCTACGAAAAACGAACAGAATTCGGGATTACGTTGACTAAGAGAGAATTTGTCATGAGGAGTCTCGATCAAAACTCCACTGCCAGTTTGGTGATCTATTTTGCTATATCAGTATAGATTTTTATGTCTTATTTGGTGGTATATTATTCATGGTTTCCAAGGCTGTTTGTTTTAGTAATTCAGATGAATAATCACTCTTGATGACTGCCTTAGAAAGTTTGTAATTGAAGTGAACCTTGGAAAGAGCCTCATCAGGGTTTAGACAGTAGTGAAGGGCATGTGGTTCGACATTGTTCTCGATTAAGTGCAGTGAGTTGACCAGACTGCAGGGACTGTGTTTTTAAATCTTTGGAACGGATTCCAGTAATATATATATATATATATATATATATATATATATATATATATATATATCTGCATGAGTTCATATATATTAATCAACATTGGTACAAAACTCCTTTTTTAATCTAATTGAAAATTTAAAACTAAATCCTATTTAAATTAATTTTATTTGAATCAACTTCTATGTTTTTAAAGTTGATATTATCCTGCTAATAAAAAAAGTATAAGTAATAAGTTAATTGCAGTTAATAGTATGTAGAAATTTTATGTTATATATATATATATATATATATATATATATATATATATATATATAAATCTATAAAAAGTGATAACATACAATAGATCTATTTTTGATTCTTTTTTAGAAGTATCTGATACTTATTTATTTGATTTAATTTTTGTTAGTAATTTTCATAAGAAAGAAGTAACTTGTTCTTTACTTTTCAATTATTTAGATTTGTATATACATGATAATTTTCCAAAGAATTGTCAAATACTACACTAATTAATACAGTTTGAGTTGATAAATTATTAATAGGACTATATGATGTTTCTGTTTACATCCATCTATTATTGTAAACCAAAGATGTCGAAACAAATCACATAATTTTTGCTATTAATAGAATTAACTGGAAATGAACTGAAGAAATTTATAATATACAAATAAGAAATATCTTACATTGAAGTTTAAATGAATAAAACCGTAATCTTAAAATCTATTTTTAAATTTAAAAGGTGGTAAAGTGCCTGCAATAAAGACTTTTTATGTTTTAGTTTTTTTATTTTCTGTTGAAATTACAGAATTATTTTTTGTAAACTTAAGTAACAAAAGAAAACCACTTTAGATGAAATTTCTTCGAAAATGGTATTGATTTTTGTAAAAAGTTTGCAAAAAATGTTATTCATAAAAACCCCTAAAAAGTTTACTTAATCTAAAAAAAATGCAGAAATACCTTGAAGCTCAAAGAAAATTTGTGATTGGATGAAAGAAAGTGCTACGCTCGAATGATTTAATACATTTTTCTCATTCACTAAAAGCTTTTCTTTTTTGAAGATAAGAAGCATAATTTTAAATTTCAAAGGAATAAATTTAAAATAAATTATTAAAGGCAATTTCAAAAGTAATAGTTGATAGTGTAATTCAATGCTTATAACCCCTATTTAATAATACTTCAATTTTCGTAACAAAGATTTATTTTTACATATTTTTATATTAATTAGCTAACTTTGGGGATTTCTTATGATTATCAACAGAAAATATAAATAATATAATAGAATTAGAATATATATATATAATTGTATCACAATAAATATTAAAGTGCCAAGTCACGGGAAATTTTCTAACCTTAGTAGGACATCTTTGAACCATGTGATGGGATTAAGCTTAAAATGATTTTAATTATAAATTACTGACACCATCCTGATTTAATATACCGTCATGCTATTCCTTAAACAATCCATCAACTACTAAAAAGTTGCTAATGCATGTTTCTCTTCGCAAACTGATATTTGATTACTGATAAACTGATATTATATCCCGTAACCGATAGAAACTGATATTATATCCCGTAATCGATTGAAACTGATATTATATCTCGTAACCGATTGAAACTGATATTATATCCCGTAACCGATTGAAACTGATATTATATCCCGTAACCGATAGAAACTGATATTATATCCCGTAACCGATTGAAACTGATATTATATCCCGTAACCGATAGAAACTGATATTATATCCCGTAACCGATTGAAACTGATATTATATCCCGTATATGATCATGGCTATTGATCTAGAAAATCAATAAGTTGCGCAGACCAGACACATATTGCACAGAACATCGTTTCGGTAATCACAAACATTTTCGATCTCTGCCCATAAAGACAATTGCAATCCTAGAAAATAAGAAATAACGAAACCTAAGTTGCATTCCAAAAAGAACACTGAACAAATTTTCTGGTTAATCATTTGTTCAATTAAATTAAGAGATCAAGTCTATTCTATGTAAATTGGTCAAACATTGATATCATCAGTTCACGTTGAGCTTTGTTTGCATTTTTCGCATATGATTTCATGCGTACTGCACCACGCTGTGTGTGTGAATCACTGTAATTACATCATAGTGATTGAAATCTTAGTTTATATGATTAAATTACCTATTATAAAATGTTGTTGATATGTTAATTTTGCCAATAATAGGATTCCAAAAATAATGTGTAATTTGTAAGGTCATTTTTTTTCCTACTAAACCTTAACAACGCAGTGTTTCTCTGATTTGCTTTCAACTTGGATAAGGTTGTTGATAAGTTTGCAGTAATTCACACATTATTTATTGCAGTCATTTAACGAAATACTGCTTATTTGTAGAAATGATTATTCTATACAAATGTCATTAGTCACGATCATTAAATAGATATGATCGGCACAGCCATAGTCCACAATGAAAAGAAATGTCCGAAACGGTGCGTAAAGACACATTCTCAACAATATATGAATCACTGAATCATCATACGGGTCTCATAATGTAATGATTTTCCTTGCGTTTGCACTTTTGACATTTATTATTTCCAAGTTTCGTAAATTCCGCAAATTCTCCAGAAAGCTTTTTATGTTAAATACAGTATAGATGAACACTTTAACAATACACAATGGCAATAAAAATTTAATTTATGTACATTGCTATTTTGTCATCTGTATATAACTATTGTGCTACATGAATGATTTGTTTGCCAAATCTATTAACTCACTAAAACAAGAAGTTGAGAAAAATGTTAAAAAGTATATAAATTCTTCATTACCAAAATCAACCATGTCATTTACATATAGTTTTTGTCATGTTAGTTCTAATTAGAAGTGAATTTTTTCTGAATGCATACAGTTCTATATTATTTACATCTTTGGATTTAAAATTTAATAAAATTTTTAAAGTGAAGTTAATCGATTTGGCAAGCGAAAGATCCGTATATTCCATTAATTTTGAAGTTACTTTCTGATAAATAATAAATGAATACAATTTTAAAAATATTATAAAAAAACTGTTTTGACTCTTGATGGAATATATCATTGAAGACTAATTACTTTAATTTTAGTTTAAGGATCATTTATAAGTATATTTTATTAAGTCAGATTAGAGCTAAACAGATAAAAATATTATAAGTGTTTAAAAGTGTATAATAATTATTTACAATTGAAACTATAAAAATAAGTGCGTTTTTGGAAAGCAATATGTTTAAAAAAACAGTTTAATTATTTTATTTTTTATTTTATCATAAATTAACTTTTACATATTTTCTATTGTAAACAATTATTTCATTTGAATAGTTTAGTTTATAAAATAATAAATAAACTTTGTCAATACTTTGCAGAATAAATTTTAAAAAATAAATGAAGTAAGCAGAAAAAGTAAAATTGATAAAAAAAATTCGTGAAACGAATGCAATGTAAATATATTGATAAACTAAATAAACTATTTTAATACAGAGAATTTATATTTTCTTCTATAGTACATAACTTTAATAGCACAAACTTCTATATCTTGATATCGTTCCTTTTTTAGAAATTCGCTTTAAATTAAATTTATTTAATTGAAATCATATTAAATAAAATTTCGTGATGTTTATGTGCATTAAAAACAAGACAAATAATAGAAGGCTTAGAAAAATGAAAATAAATCTTTAAAACTCATATAGAATGTTATATTATTATTTAAATTAAAAGAAAGTGTAATTAATAGCACTTTTAAAAATATAAGCATAAATTTTAATAAATTAATTTAAATTTTTATATATAATAACAGAAATTTTCTGGTAAAATTAAGACATTATTGCTTGCTCCCATAAATATTTTCCATAATATACTTTTAATAAGCACGCGTTTAACATACACTTAACAGGTACACGTACTTAACACACACACACACACACACATATATATATATAAATTAATTACTACCAGTCGTATCAGTAATATTGAAATATTGAAAACACAAAGTTAATTTGATTTCCTTATAAAATCCTTCTAAATATAAGCAATCAGCATTTAAGAACAACGCTTAAAAATAGTATTATTAAAATAGGATTCTTCTTAAAATATGAATTTGTGTAGTTTTGTTTCATTATTATTATATTATTGAATGAATAAAAACCTTCCATAACAATAATATTTTTTAAAACAATTGCCTAATATTTTTCTTTTAATCTCTGTACAGTCTTTTTCAGTTTGAAAATAAAAAATATTGAATTTTTTTCCATTTTGTGTTACTCAAACAGTTAAATAAGGAAATGGTGTAGATTATTTCCTGTAATTTATAAATCTATCAACAATCACAAAAACCAAACTTTCAAGTGAATAAAAATTATCCAGATTCACTTATTAATAATTTCTTATAATGGTAAAATGGCTCTCTTTGAAGTTGAAGCTTTTGAAGAAGTAAACAAGAGAGCTATTTGTTGCGGCAATTTTATCAGCCAAATTTTTTCCTTATGGGCTTTGGGTGTTTACTGCGACATAATAAACATCTGATTAATCGTATTGAAAAATTTTTTCTGAAGGAATTACACGGGGTATGTTCAAATACTTTAAATGATTTTCGGCTGTATTAGGCTACTAAATAAGCAATGTCAAATAGTAGATTTTATAATAAATTGTACTTTTTCTCGGTGTTGGGAAAATATACAATATCAGAAACGTGTTCAAGATTTCTAGGTACCTCAGCTTATATGAAAAAAGAGGTTACTGATATTCAAATAATTATCAGGCCAAACTTAACAGATTAAATAGAATTAAAGAATCTATATGGAATCATGTATTTTATAAATGGTACACTAGTTTAGAAATTCTAATGGCACATTTTATAAAGCCATTCCTTATTTAATAACTTATTAAGCAATAAATAAAATATTCCATTCTTTTATTTAATAATTTGTGGTTTTGGATAAAAAGAGTTATCTTTATTTTTCAATATGCAGACAATAACATTAAATCTAAGATTCCTGCCAGTATTTACAGTAAAGCGAAGAGCAAAATTCTCTGAAAACTAAAGAACATTCATCACAAATGATATTCAAATAAGAATCGATTACAATGAAAATAATAAATCTAATATCACATAATTACTGATTCAGAGAGAAACTAAAAGTCTTTTAGAATTGCATTCACTCCTGAATCAAAATTAATTTCCAGTGGGCAAAACAAGAAACGAGTGTGAAAAATATCATTGAACTTTATGGAATTTATATCATTGTGCGAATAACACTTCACATAAAGAGAATCATGAAAAAGAAAATCCATCTTTTCTTCATCATTGCCAAGCTTCGAAAAATCAGATACATGGCTTTAAGTATTTCTTGTCATTAAATCCTCAGAGCGAATGGCGTTATGCCAAACACATGTTGATTCATTCTCATTTTTCTCTCGTACAACATCGATGTGAGCATTAGAAATGTTTCTATTTTCTCCAATAGATTTTTATATTTATATATTCCACAGCAATTATTGTTAATCTTATACCGGTCTAGCTCTATATAGTTTTCAATGTATGAGTATATGAAAATCTTTTAAAGTTCATTTATTAACAAAGAATATAAAAATATATAAATTTGATTTCATATTTATTTAGTTTTATTCAAATGAATTTATTAATTGATTTTTAATATAAAAAACTGCCATCCAACTTGTCTAGTAGTCAGCGTGTCTGACTGTGGATAAGGAGGTCCTGGGTTCGAATCCCCGTTCAGGCATGGATGTACTTGCTCCCTCTATCAATCCTGTCTTTGTCCTTTCCTTGTATAAATGGTTTTTGAATGCTTGTATAAACGGGTTCCTATGGCATGTGTGTACTGAGGAAGTTGGACTTCACACCTAATATGGTTCAGTTGGAAAAGTGGAGCAGCGCACCCCATAATGTCAGTTTAACTTGCATACGACAACAATAACAATGTATAAAACTTTAGAATGAAATGAATTTTTTAAAATACTTCTTTGTAAATGTTTATGAATAATTTTATTTTATTCTCTTAAAATATTTATAAATAATACATGAGTGTGTAAACAAAAATATTCAACTTATATGAAAGATATTTTTTAATAAAATAACATCATTAGGTTAGTAAAAAGTCACATTAAACTCTTAATTGAAGGTTTTGCAATACTCAGTGAGTGTCAGATTTGCGTAATTCCTTTAACGTCGTAAAATAAATCTTTTTCGATGTTTTATTGAGTGAAAATCATTAAATTTCGGTTTGGATTGTTTCAGTGTGATAGTTTTAAAGAATTAATTTAAAAATTTTTTGAATTTGAGAGTACATTTAGTGAATTTATGATGGCTAAAGTGATAGAGAAAAGAGCAAAGATTTCTGTTGTCATAGTATTGATTTCATAAAAACTAATATAATATTTGAATGAGAAATAGCACATAATATTTTAAAGAAGGTTAACAACACAAAAAGAGTAAAAATTGTGAGATTTAATTCAAAATATTTACAAAGTTTGTGAGATAAATCAAAGTTTCTAAAGTGTGTTTAGCCAAAAGAAAAATAGAAAAATTTTTCTATGTGCCCAATACGAGAAAAAAAAAATAATAATCGATCTCGTTGAAAATTATTCCTTGAATATGTTTTTGTCACGTTGGCTTATGAGACTTAAGTAAATAATTTTAGGTTATTATTTGGGTGTTGCTGCCAGAAATGTCTGACGTTTTTTCTGTCATTCATGGATTACTTTTTGGAAAAGGGTGGATTTTGAATACGTGAAATTCAGAATAATGGAATAGGTTCTTGTTATTAAATATAATTAAATTCTTTTGTGTGTGATTGCACACTAAAATTTAATCAGCCCTAGGGAAAGGATAATGCGAAAATTATTTCAAAATAATATTAGCGTTTAATAGCATATTTTCCTGAAAATGGAGAAAATACAATTCTTAAAAAGTTTTAAATTCTTCACGAAAAGTCAATGCCTTTTCAGAAATGTTGTGAGTGAACTTATTTAAGGCAATCAAGGAGAATTTCTGTAAATAATTAAATAAATGGATAAAAAAAATTAAGGGTAAAAATATTTTTTTGCTGTACTTAAATACAGACAAACCATAATATTGATATAAATTTAACTTTTTATTAACAAATACAATGTTTTACACACGTTTCACTGTAACTAAAAATATAAGCATAAATAAAAAAAACCTATATTCCGGTAATTTTTAATAAACTATTTTTTCAACACACAATATTTCTTTATTATTAAAACATTCTTTACATGCTAGCATTAAATTGTTCTACATAATAGAATAAAAAACCAAACGCACAAAAATAGAACCATAAAAATATGATATTAAAGTACATATTAATGCAAAATATTGTTACGGAAAATAGAAAACCACAATCAATAAATAATACATTACAAAATATTTATCGAGATTCTTGCCCATTCTTGTATTCATTTAAAAACAAAATCAAATTTCTTTAAGCAAGATTTTGGATTCAGCATGAACTTTTCGAGAATTATACAAAATTTTCATTCCTAACAGGAAAGGCACAGGGAAAAATATTTTATTGTCTTTAGTATTTTCCGGCTTGTAAACTTTTTCCGTTCAGTTAATGTTCAATCGAACTGTTTGAATCTTTAAAAATCTCATAATTTCCAAGCAAATTTTAAAAAACCGTTTTCAATTGTTATAATTTTCTGTAAGCCATTATTCTTACTTTTTAAGTGTTTGAAATAACTTTTGCACTTTATGAGTGCAGATGCCGACCAATGGTGAAGTGGTTAGCATCATTAACTTTGAAGCAGTAGATCCCGGGTCCGAATCTTGGTTCGGACATGCCTGTTCCTTTCTCTCTCTCTGTGTGTGTGTTTTTCTATCCCTTCCCTTTTATCAAATAGAGCACATTCACTGGGTGTTACACTATATAAAATGCCTTCACCCTCAAGTAATGCTGAATGGATTAAATCCAAAGATCAAATTCTCATTGCAGAAAAAATAAGTGCTTTTGTTGTTAATGCTGGAAAATATTATAGATAATTTATCTGCCCTAAATATCACATTCGTAGTAAAATAACACAGAAATAGTTTGAAATTCTATCAGACTGTAAATCTAAATGAAAGAAAACCATTTGTCACCAAATTTTTGCATTCAATTGAAACGTTGAGCTGCCATTAAACTTCGAAACAAACTATAATTAACCTTCCATGCCTCCTTAAAGCAAATTTTGTTTTTAATTTTCGAAGTGATTTTTAAATATAAATAATATAAAAATCAATATATTGATTGAATTACAATGTATGTATCAAAATTTAATAAAATTTTTTAAATAATTTATTTTAAAATTGTATTTTTCAGTAACACTGCGTGCTTATTTCTACAGATTTATTTTGCTTTTTTATTGTATAGTTATAGTACGTTTTTTAACCATAAAGCGATTGTTTCTTTTGTTCCAGTTGAAATCATGTCCACATCACTTTATTAAAATTCTCATTGACTTAAAATATCATCAGATAACGTTTCATCTACATCACATATAACTAATTTCGACTTTGGGTTGAGACGGCGTCGTAAATACGACTTGCAGATGAATTTGCTGCCTGTCTTCAAATCGCATTCTTCGAGCGGCAGCAAACAAATCGATGTAAACTTTCGAATGTTTGAGAATACTGCCAAAATTTCTTTTGTACATAAAATGATTTCTTTTATAAGGAACAAAAAACATCAATTTGAGAGGCCGTTATCCATTGATTCAAGAAGAATAAAACATAAGAGAGAGCAAAATGAAAAAACCAAGACAAAACATCTATTTTATGCTTAGTTTAAATTGGCAAGGATAATTTAAATTCTAAAAATATCATTAATTAATTGAATTATAAATTAATAATCACAATGTTTGTAAGCAATCTTTTTAAATCTTAAAACTAATGCTTTGCTTATGCCAACATTAAACTTTATTTTAACCTTCTTTCTATCAAAATGCTGCTTTGAGAAAGTAGACTTTGCCAAAAATATAAACCTTGGTATCAAGGAAAATAGAACATTGGATATTATTATAGGCATGCTTTATTTGTAAAATCAATTAACTCAATAAAACAAGAAATTGAGAAAAATAATAAAAAGTGTATTATTTCTTGTAAGATCAACGTTGTTTATATTGTTTACATATGATTTTTAGTTGTTTAATTTTTATTATAAGCGAAATTGTTCAGAATATATATACATTTATATACTATATATATATTTATTATATATTATATATACCTTTCAAATCTCACTAAATTAAAATTTAGTGAAACTTTAAAATTGGCGTTAAACAATTTGGCAAGTGAAACATCCTTATAGTCTAGTTTATGTTCTCGATCTATTTTACTTCCTTTTATATGGCTTATAGCAAAACTGCACATTGATTTAA
The DNA here is from genome assembly GCA_030067965.1 of Latrodectus elegans. NCBI lineage: Eukaryota > Metazoa > Arthropoda > Arachnida > Araneae > Theridiidae > Latrodectus > Latrodectus elegans. The sequence continues at coordinate 79,825,477 of CM057822.1, forward strand.
AAAATAAATAAATAAAAATAAAAAAGTGATTATGCTAAACAAAACTTATTTCTTAAGACGCAAAGATGTACGCCGCGAAATTCCAGAATACATTTTTGTCTATATGTCATGAGAAAACTGTTTTTTTATTCCAGAAAGTACCCCTACAAACGCTGATCACTTGAAGTAAAACGTTAACGGAAGTTAGAAATAAGAGAAATTTTGTTTCAAGCACAATATTACACCATCCCTAGCTATAGTTGATACTTTCTTTGAAAAGCGAGATACAATGGGGATCTTTTATTATATATTCCTGAAGAACAAAATCATCTTCTTGTATTTTTTTTGTCTTGTTTTTTTCTTAAGTCAGCAGTTATATTGTTTTTCAAAGAAAGATTTTACTGAAGGAAAGAAATTTATTCCGAAACATTAAATTCTTGGTTTCTTGCGAGTGAGTTCTTTAATCTAATCCTTTTTCTGTAACAATAATGGAAGATGCCAAATGGAAGATACTTAAAGAAACTTAAATGTGTATTACATGGTTTGTAAGTAGTTTTATGTTTGTGTTTTATTTACTTCAAAAAATTATAGTGTTACGTTGCAGACCATTTTCTTTTCGATAACTAATTTATGTACGTAATTACGAACTGTTTCCCATGGATTTAGTGCATTGCTTTTCCCTTATTTTTCGTAGGTCAAGTATGTAATTTTTAAGTAAAATGAGTGGCAGCTATACTTATAATAAAACTTGGGGGAAAAAATGCTACATTGCTTTTTAGAGGCAAAATCAGGTAAAAATTATTATTAAGGAACAAAATTAATAATATAAAAATAAAAATATTATATTTTTACTAATAAATATTATTATTAAAAGCAAGGTTTTAAATTAAAAATGCGCCATTAGAACTTAATGATGACATGAAGGCTTGATTACTGAATAGCATCATTTTCATAACCGGAAGATGAGGGATTCCATACAGTATTCGTGTTCGTTAATGGAAGTTAACCACTTAAAATAAGTCAGGCAAGGAAGAGGCCAGCTCAGGTGTCGATTTCGGCTCAAATGGTTTTAAATTATTATCTAGCGAAAACATTTGACGACCATTTTGTTAAGGTAAATAAATCAATTACATGCAAGTTATTTTTACAGTTTTTAAATAATTAGCAATAAATTGTAGAAAGTTCATTTTATTTTGTTTCAAATATATTTGCTATCATGCATAAATTTGAAAATTTTTTCTTTAAAAATAATTGTTTTGTCACGTCTTACAATTTAATCTCGAGAAGATTTTTTTCTTAAGAAAAAGAGAAAGAAACTGAAGAAATTAAATTTTTATTTTATTTTACTCAATAATAATGTTGTGATATAATGTAAATACGAGAATAGATTTTTGGGGCACAGGTGCTGTATAATCCACGATGCTAAATTCTGAGATTGGCGATTTTTTGGCGGATTTACTTATGTATCTGGCAACCTCGTTTTTATTGCGTCATACCTATAAGAATTATCAAAAAAAGTATAGTATTTACGTCATCGCGCACGTCACAATACATCATCTCGGTAACATTTCTTCATCGCCAAAAAATTCATAATTTTGGAATCATGGATTATACGGCACCTGTGTAGATTCTTTACATTTTATTAATTATATTCGACTCAGGGAACCGTTTTATAGTAAGTTAAATTGATAAAGATTTTAGAAGAAATTTAGATAATGATATTAAAATTGTTGTTTTATTAAAAGTTAAAATTATGTTTAATTTAATGGCCTTTTAAAGGAAAAATTAATTTTTGTTATAAAACAGTCACCTAAGCAAATATATTTATGATCTCTTAAATCATACCTATGCCTATTCCTTAAATTTTAAGATATCATCAAAGGATAAACTTATGTATTAATAAATTAACAGGAAGAGGACGAGAGAAATATTGGTTAAGATAAGTATATGAAATAGTGTAACCACTTTATCAAACAACAAAATGCTATTAAGTTTTAACTTACAGAAATATATATGATTTAACTTTATTTTAAATTTTACATCATTATATATTATTTAAATTAAGATGATGAAAATTATGTTGATAAAAACTTAACAGATATCTCCAAAAGTTAATGGATCCAATGGTATCTCACTCTCCAAGTCCTATTGAAGATTGGCATGGTGAAGAAGTCTGTAATTAGTCTCACACTGTTGATAAAAGATGAAGCTGCTTGTTCTGTTTTGAATTTGATTCTTTTTTATGAAATTTTAAATAACAAAGTGATTCATTGCACTATATCACTTGATTTAGTCAATAAGAAATGGGCTGGTGAAAATCTGCATCAGTGCAAAACAGTAAACAGAATAACGTTATGAAGTAAGTTCTAGAAAAATATTGAAACATTTGCTCACATATGACCTGTTAATTGATAACAAAATTGAAAAGTGTCTTGATATAGAAATTTACACTAAAATAGTTTGTTTTACTAAGCTAGCGCATTAAAAACAATTGAAATATGTTACTTCATTCATTACTTGATACTTAAAATTATTAATTCAAATCTTCAATAATTTTATGTGTTTTATTATGCCATTGTCAAATTAGGTCAACATTTCATGAAAAAAAAATCTGTAGTGGTATATTTAAAATTGTACCTTAAAAGAGTAAGGAGCTCTTAAAGAGTAAGTGGGAAATTCTTTAGAAAATTTAATTGTACACTTTAATCTAATCAATTAATAGAAAAATTATTAATAACAAATGGTATAATGTTTATTTTGAGAATTAAATTTCAGATCAAATGTATGTTAGCTCAATCTCAAGGAAATAAATTAAAATTTGGCAATGATTAAAAAATCACAATAATTGAAAAAAGGCTTAGACAAGAAAATCATTATAGATTTATTTAAAATTAAATGTGAAACACAATATTGCTTAATTTAAAAATAATTATGTTTCCGAGGAAAACCGAAACAAATTGTCAGAAAATTAAATGTAAGAATACATAAATTATATTAAAAAAGGTTAATTTTTGATACATTGTCTTAAATGAAAATGCATTCATTGAGTAGAAGTAAATTTTTCAATTAAATGTTTTAAAATAGAAAAGAACAACTGCTAATTACTTTGAAGTTTAAATACGGATTACAAATAAATGATCGAACCGATACATTATGGATGAAAAAAAATTATATTCTATGAAGTATTTTTAATGTGAAAAAACATTAAAAGTAAATACTTTTATTATTATTATTATGATTGACTGACTGAAGGGTTGATAAAATAATATTTCATCTTTTACTCACACCGGGACTTTTTTACCACAGAAATCATTAATCCATTTTGACTTGTATCTATTGGGTTTAGAATAAGTTATAAAGGAAATCTATCAGAGAAATGAATATGTATCTATATAACACACTTTTGATCTGGTAATTGATGGATGCCAGCAGTATAGAACAATTCGTCTTTTGATGCAATAAGATCATTAGCCAATTTTCAAACTTCCTTAAGAATTCAGAAACATATATAGTACACAGCTTTGTGTAAATACATAAAAGATATTTTAAATGAATGATCTAATGATTCTGTGCCAGTCGTTTCAGAATTTTTCCAATTTTATTAACATGTATTTGAATGTTTTCCAACAAGAATTATCCCTCAGCATGGTATGATTTACGTGAAGAAGTTCTTTGTTTATGAATGATCACTTTTGATTAATTTCTTAACCCATTCATAACAATTAATTGTGTTTAAGCAGTTACATTAGGCGCCATCTGTTGGCACTAGCACTCCCGTCACAAAATATCCAGGGAAATGTTTTATTATTTGTTCATTTTGGTAATGATGCTATGGCTTTTTTAGGAATCAATGTTGTTTAAGGTTTTGAATCTCATAACACACATTTCACATTTTCAAAAGAAAAATTTTTACCATTGTTAGTTTAACAAATTCACATACTTCATTCTTGTTCTGGCTCAATGCATATAGCACTAATGCCCTTGCACTTTGAATTTTTTCCATTACGTGTAAATAATTATAAAATTATTAATAAGAGACTCCTAATTGATTCATTAACATTTTTTGTATTTGAAATGCTTATTTCCAGCAGTATCTAGAAATCCTCATATGTCTAATGTACAGCGAAGCACCCTACTTCTAACACAAAAACACTATAATTAAAACGTCGAATACAGTTTTTACATTTAGTTTTTGAAATGCTTTTCTTCTCAAGATCTGAATCAATTAATATGTTTTTTTGCAGCAATTTTTCCTTAATTAATGAAATTTTAATGAATATAGTGGTGAATAGATGACTTATCATTAAAAAAGTTTTTATTCTGGAATGTCAATATTAATTCAACTTTAACTTTTTTCAGATTTTGGATATGTTTGTTAACTTAACTGATTCCTATGATAAGAAAAACAGTATGTTGCACAGGTTGATTTATTGTTTTGCACACACACTCACACAATATGTGATACACAAAACAAACATGCTATACGATTTCTTACTCCTTCCAAAAGTGGTTTCCTGTTGTGTTTTAAGAAAATATGTCATTTTTTTAAGAATTAAATTTATGGTACAATATCTAATAAAAGTTTAATCTTCTTTATCTACATAAAAATACTTTATGTTCGCGCATGCGCGCACGTCACGTGATATTGTTTAGAATAGAACAGATGTAGTTTAGAAATTGATGAGAACGGTTAAGTTTCTCGAGCGGGAATTAATCCCCATATCCTTTGTTATGTTTGTCTGTGTCTGAAATAAATAATTTTAAAAAGACACTGGTCCGTCGTTGAATAATTATTATATATTCTTTACACATCTCTTTAACATAAATACCGATCATAGTGGTCCGTCGACCCCGCAGTCGTACCAACGAATTATGGATAAACTAAATCGACTAAAAGGATCTATCAAGACCTCGATAACGAAACTCGAAAATTTTGTGAAAGAATTTTCTGAAACGGATTTATCTGGCACAACAGTGAGTGAATTGGAAGTTAAATCTAAAAAAGTTGGAATACTCCAAAACCGCATTGATCACATTCGTGAGGAGTATTACGATTTACCGAATATCAGTGAAATTCCAGATGTCGAAAATGACTTGGAAGATATTGAAACAAGACTGGAAAATTTGGAGGTAAAGTTTAAACTATTTATTGATTCATTTAAGAACGTAAATTATTCTAACTGTTCGAATACTTCTTCATCAGAATGTTCTGATTCGAAAGTGAAAGTTAAACTACCCAGAAATACCACTCCTATTTTTACTGGAAAGTATGAAGAGTGGTCTAATTTTAAAAATCAATTCGAACCTCTTATTTCAAATAATGAATATTTAAATGAAACTCAAAAATTATTTTGTTACGTGCATCATTAAAGGTGATGCAAACAAATAGAAACGTCAGATGATTCATTTGAATCTTTATTAGCAGCTCTGACTGAGCGTTTTGAGAATCGCCGACTTTTGGTCGACACTCATATTCTTGCCATTATTAATTATGACAAAATACAATTTGAATCATCTAAAGAATTAAGAAACTTGGTTGACTGTTTGAAAAAAATGTAAGAGCTTTAAAAGTATTGAATTACGAACAAAATTCTTTATCGGATGTTTTACTAGTAAACATCGTGCTTCAAAGGCTCGATAAAGAAACAAGAAAACAATTTGAGTATTCGTTAAAATCAACTCAAGTTCCTGAATATGAAACATTAATTTCATTCTTAGAAAAGAAGCTCAATTCTTGAGAGCGTAAATCGCAATCCTCTTTCGAAAAATATAAACAAATTCTCACCCCCATCTAATAAAACAAATTCTTTGATGATTAACGCTAACGATAAACCTAAATCGAAATTTTGTTGTGCATTGTGTAATCATGATCATTCTTTGAATAAATGTCCAAAATTTCAAAAATTAGATGTTAACAAAAGATACGAAATAGTAAAAGAGAATAATCTCTGCACTAACTGTCTTAATAAAAATCATAAACCTAGTTCTTGCTTTTCTAAAATGTCTTGTTTAGTGTGTTCTAAACGCCATCATTCAATGCTTCATCGCGAAAAAAGTGTGGCCAAAAATGGCGACGCTGATAGTTTGACATTCGAAGAAAAGGCAGGTGGTACTTTTTTTGCTCAAGCGGAAACGAATTCATCGGCGCCTAAGAATGATATAATAAATAAAAATGAGACTGTTTCTTCTTTTCAGTCTTTGAGTAATTCATCTGAAAAAACAATTCTGTTTTGCTGAGTACAGGTCTATATTTTATTTGAGGATAAATTTAAAAGAAAATTAAATTACGATGCATATTGGACTCTGCCTCGAATATTAATTGTTTAACAAATGAATGTGCTGATATACTCGGAATTAAAAAGAAAAAATAATTAATGCTCCTGTTTCTGGGTTAAATGGGTTATCTTGCAATATAAAATCAAAAATAAATACAGTTATTTCAAATTACGAAGAAAGTTTTGTAGAAAATGCAGACTTTTATTGTTCCGAAAATTACAGATTTAACACCAGCTTCTCGTTTGGATATTTCTTCAATCACTTTGCCTAACTTTATTGAACTTGCTGACCCAACCTTTTACAAACCAGGAAAAATACATGGACTGATTGGTGCTGAATTATTTTTAAAATTCTAAAGAACAATACATTTAATGTTGATAATAAACTCCGGATGTGTGATTCTGTGTTTGGTTGGATAGCCACTGGTACTCTAAGCAATACCCAATCTTTTAATAAGGTATTGTGTTGTCTTGTCAAAGACTTCGAAACGATAGATAATACTTTGAAACAATTTTGGGAGCTCGAATCTATTGGAATAAACACGAAGACCTAAAATTTCAGAAGGTGATAAGGCTATGGAGATATTTGAAGAAACAACTACCTTTCAAAATGGCCGTTACCAAGTTGAATTACCATGGAAGAGGGATCGGAAAGATTTAAAATTGAACAATAATTTTATTGTTGCAAAAAAACGTTTGCAGAGTTTACAAAAAAGACTTTGTACAAATCCTGAGTTACGCCTTCAATATAATGATACTTTGAAAGACTATCTGAAGCAAGGAATAATAGAACGGGTTGACGAAAACGAAGCTCAAGTCGTAGACAAACCCATATATTATTTACCACATCAAGCAGTCTATAAAGAAGATAGACTTACGACTAAAATCAGAATAGTGTTTGACGCTAGCTCACACGATAATGATGAACTTTCTGAATGATTGTCTATGGACTGGCCCTAATTTGAACCCAAATCTCTTTGATCTACTTATTCAATTTCGATTGAATAAAATTGCCATCTCCTCTGATCTAGAAAGCCTTTCTGCAGGTTTCCTTATCGGAAAAGGACAGAGATGCAGTGCGTTTCTTGTGGTTTGAAGAAGCAAATGGAAAACGCCATCTCCAAATTTACAGATTCAACCGCGTTCTTTTCGGAGTAAATGCCAGCCCATTTCTGTTGTCAGCTACCATCAGAAACATTTAAAAGGATTTAAAGATAAATATCCAGTCACTGTGGGACTATTAGATACAAGTATCTACGTTGACGACTTTATCTGGTGGAGACAGTCTAAATGATGTTCTTGCAATTTCTCGTGAAGCCAAAGCCATAATGTCTGAAGCCAATATGAACTTGAGGAAATGGGTCTCTAATGATTGTGAATTGATGGAACAATGGAAGAAAGAAGAATTTGATGTGCAAATCTCCTCAGAAATCTATTAGTCTGGCATCAAATTCCACAAAGGTACTTGGCTTAGCTTGGGACACAACAGAAGATTATTTAATCTTTGACATCCAAGGTTTGATGAAAATTTTATCTGACCGAAAGGACACCAAACGTTTCATTTACAAGCCATTGGAAAAATCTTTGACCCGTTGGGATTATTGACTCCATTTACAGTTAGAATTAAGTGCCTGTTACAAGAATTGTGGCTTCAGAAAATCCAGTGGATGAACCATTACCTCCTGATGTCCAAAAAGAGTGGCTTCAATGGTGCAATGAGCTGCCAAACTTAGCACAATTAAAGATTCCAAGATTAACTATACCCTGTATTACAGATTCAACTGTGATAGAAATACACACTTTCTGTGATGCTAGCAAAAAGGCATATGGTGCTGTTGTCTATTTACGAGTAATAAATGTGAAATGAAATTCAAGTGAATCTAATAGCATCAAAGAGCCGAGTTACTCCTCTAAAGAAAATTTCTCTGCCTAGACTTGAACTTCTTGGAGCTTTGTTGGCGTCTCGATTAACGAATGCCGTCAAAAAGTAATAGACTATAAAGTTTCATCCAAAATTTATTACTGGACTGATTCAAAAAATAACATTGCATTGGATCAAGGGTTCCACTAATCGCTGAAACAGTTTGTTGCAAATCGAGTAAAGGAGATAAAATCTTTGACTGAAATCAATTCTTGGTTCTACTGTCCAGGAAAGGAAAATATTTCCGCTGATGTTATATCAAGAGGAGCCAATGCTGATGTTCTCGTTGACTGTTCGTTCTGGTGGAATGGACCAACCTTTCTGTCAGTTGCCAGTCTACCCTTTATAGGAGAAAATCCTGTAGTTCCAGAAGAAGAATATATTTGTGAAATGAAAAAAGACTATGTGCAACAGACAGAACTAACTAGTGACTCAAAAATAACTCTATCTATTTCGAACTCTTCCAGCTTATTAGAAACAGTATTACAAATTAGTAATAAGTATTTAAAATTGTTCGTGTTTTAAGTTATCTTTTCAGGTTTTCAACAACTGCAAGTACCCTGAGAATAAAGTAGTAGGACCTCTAACCTCTGACGAATTAAGGCATGCAGAGATGTTCTTAATCAAGGAAACTCAAAGAGCTGAACTTAAATATGACTTTAAATGTCTACTTAAAATGCCACTGTTTCTACATCAAGTAAGATTAAAAAATTATCCACTTTCCTAGATCAAGAAGATATTATTTGAGTTGGAGGTAGGCTTACTAATTCATCTTTAAGTTATTGCAATAAACATCAATCTTATTGCCCTCCTAACTGTAAATTAACAAAATTGATCATTCAATACTATCATGAAAAATACTTGCATTCTGGGTCTCAAACTTTGTGGTTTCAATTCAAGCAAAAGTATTGGTCTTTAAATGGTCGTAATTTGTGTGTAGAAAATTAACACATGGTTGTCTCACAAGGTTTAAGGAAAATCCTCAATTATATAATCAAAATGGGTGACCTTCCAAAGGAAAGAATTAATCCTGATTTTACATTTAACTCTGTAGGTATAGATCTATGTGGCCCCTTTTTATTAAAAACAAAAACCAAAGAAAAGGTTCCTTAACTAGAATTTATGTCTGTATATTTGTTTGTCTAGTAACTAAAGCAACCCATTTGGAAATTGTATCAGACCTTACTTCAGAATCAATGATTGCAACCCTTAAACGCTTTATAGCAAGGCGAGAAAAATTTTCAAAAAATCTTTTCAGATAATGCGACCAACTTCATTGGCGCAAATAAAGAACTAGAGGACTTTATAACAAAATGCTTAAACAGAAACTTTAGCTAAATTTTTATCGGAAGAGAGCATTGAATGGAAATTTATTCCTCCCAGAGCTCCAAATTTTGGCGGCTTGTGGGAAGCGGGAGTGAAGTCTATCAAATATTATCTGAAACGTGTTGTGAGCAACTCTAATTTTACGTATGAGGAATTTTGACTGTCTTAGTTCAGGTTGAAGCAATGCTCAACTCAAATCCCTTGACCCCCTCTCTTCAGATATAGAGGATTTAAATATCTTAACTCCTGGACATTTTATAATAGGAAGATCTCTAACTTCAATTGTAGAGCCGACCTTAGTAAATATCTGTGAAAACAGATTGAACTTATGGCAAAGAACTACAAAGAGCAGTACAGTTAATTTGGAAAAATTGGCATAAATCTTATTTAAGCACCTTACAACAACGTACTAAGTGGATGTTTTCAAAACAAAACGTAAAATTGGAGATATGGTAATCTTAAGAGAGGAAAATATACCTACTTCTAAATGGATTTTAGGTCGCATTATTAAAACATATCCAGTAAAGATAACAATATTCGTGTCGTGGACGTCAGAACAAAATCTGGCATATTTAAAGAAGACCTATATCCAAATTATGTGTATTGCCTTTAGAAAAATGAAAAAAAAAAAAACAAACAATTTTTTTTATGTTTTATTCAAAAAGATAAATTTTGTAAATTTATCACAATCCTTCTCTCTTGTATTGCTGATTGTTTACTTCATGTACTGTGCATTTCAAATAATTGTGTAATGTTATTAACTTGTTTACAATATGCAAAATTATTGCAATTTATGTTTGTAAAATTTATATTTACCTGTATCATTTACTTGTGTGATAATATATTGAATGTTTCACATTGCAATGGGGCAGCATGTTCGCGCATGCGCGCGTCACGTGATATTGTTTAGAATGAACAGATGTAGTTTAGAAATTGATGAGAACGGTTAAGTTTCTCGAGCGGGACTTAATCCCCATATCCTTTGTTATGTTTGTCTGTGTCTGAAATAAATAATTTTAAAAAGACACTGGTCCGTCGTTGAATAATTATTATATATTCTTTACACATCTCTTTAACATAAATACCGATCACTTTACATGGAGTTCGTTTACATTAAGCAAGTCGACAAAAGAAGATTCCACTCGATTTATCTAGCATCAAACGCAATTACAGTTAAATAAATAAATTCTGCGATTTTTTTTAACATCCTTTACCTAAATTCAATCGAATATGCTAGTGCTTTGCTGTGAAATCAGGATCTCATTTTGTTTTAGAAGCCCAATAGTAATTTTCCAATTCACCTGATTATCCAATCAAAACCGGTGAATAATAATGTTAAAATTTTGGGGGATTCAAATTTCATTATTTAACTTCTCCTGCCATTTAAAAAAAATGAAATTTTGATCATTAAAATTGAATTGTTGCTCTAAAGAATCATTTATTGTTACTCTTATTGCTATGAAAAATTATACACAAGTTTCAAAATCACCTAAGTTTTTTTTTTTTTTTTTTTTTTTTTTTTTTACATAGTATTTAAATATAGGATAAATTTATTTATATAATGTAAAATTCCACATTTATCACAATTCATAGTTTTGTATATTAGTTTTATTACATATAAACATTACATTTCATATTCATTCATGTCTTCAAGTAAATATTTTTCCCCCTATTTTTGTTTGCTACCCTGATTGCATAAGCAAGATAGATGATTAGCAAATATTTTCTAGCTCCAACTTTAAAGAGGCTGATCTTAAATACTTAAAACATAAAACACAATTTAATCTGAAAAAGTGCCATTTGTTCTCGTAGAAATTAGAAAATTAATGTGTTTATGCTATTGGCTTAGGAATCTCTATTCAGGCCTTACAATAAAAGGATAATCAAAAGATTAAATTAATATTGTTTCTGCATGGAGTATTTATATTAACATTATGATATGATTGCCACACATTCCGCTTAGTCAGGAGAATGTAATAACATTTATTGTTAATACTCTAACAATCTACAAGGGAAAAATCCCAAAATAAACAATATATGAATCTGAGAACAGATTATGATGAGATCATCATCCCTTTTGCTTCTATTTCTATCCTATCGCATAACAGTAGAGGAATTTGCTCTGAAGAAAATAACTCAAGGATACATCAGGCAATTATTAAAGGAAAGGAGTTCCATACATATTCATATAACATAAAATATAACCACTTAATTTACAATCTTCTGTACACGTGAATGTCATTCACAAAGCAGGTGCACTAAAGGTAATATTTATATATGGGGTATTAATAAAATCTAATTGATCAATAAAGCACTAAATTAAAACCAAATAATTAATTTTTTGTGATAGTTTTAAAATAAATGAGAAAATTCAACCAATAATCCTAAATACATTACTTGTATAGAATGACCTAGTATACATCACCTTGTGCACTTAAATATATATTTTTAGTAAAAGTGGAATCCGGTACTAAAAAACATTGCGTTTTTAAAATCAATAAATATTTAATTCAATAAAATATTACAATTTAAAATAAATTGTAATGATTTTATTCAATAAAATATTAATTGCTTTTTCTCGGATGCATCATGTCTAACTAGTATAAATTTAAAGCATTGAGCAAATAAAATGATAATTTTAGGTACTTTGAGAAGAGTCAAATATACGATTTAATAAAAGTTTATATTTGTTAGATAAACATAAATCTCATAAAGGAAAATACAATAACTCGTCCAAATCATAAAATTGACATAGGCAAAAAATTTTACATTTAAATCTTATAAAAAAATGAGTTATAGTATGGATGATAGGTTTTATCCATGGAAAATAATTCATACAAGAGTTTAAAAAGAGATGGTTGCAGAAAATTAAGGCTTTCCTCAATGATAGGCATAAAGTTTCATTTTTCTATCAATCTAAGAGAGATTACGTTCTGGTTTTCATGCCTACAATACAGTGGGATTGTAAGTGTAATTGTAAGAGTTGCTCTCCTGGAAAACATTTTACAAACATTAAATAAACATTCTATTCTTTCACACACTTTTTTTTAATTACGTCCTTACTTTGGCTCTTTCGAGCATAATAAGTCTTGCAGTCCAATAAAGAAATGAAGTGTGCAAGAGAAAGACGAAGGCTGTAACAGATTTAGCGTTACCCAGGGTGCACGACGAGGAGACCTTTTACATTACACCCCAATCAATGTATTCTAAATATTATAAATAACACATATATCAAATGACGGATCTACACAAAGAAAAGTATCACATATAAAGAAAATATGCTTTTCAATTTAATGTATTTCTTGCCAAGGTACCATGTAAATGGATAGCGCTCCAGATCTCAGTTTAAGACTTCGTGGGTTTGTATCTCACCTAGGGTAGTATCTCACTAGGGTTCGTATCTAGGGTAGTATCTCATTTAGTAGTGGTTTGGAATCTATTTTAACTAGTAATTCACGTGAAGCAATTAGACTAAACTGTTGCAATTCGAAAAAGACAATTCTATTAAACTTTAGGAGTATGTTGACAAGCAAACAGGTACATTTATACTATTAATAAACAAATTTTCAAATAAGATTAGATACTGAGGAACACACACATAAAATTAAATATAATCGATAATAAATAAAAGGTACAAAGAATACACGTGAAATATAACAAATAATTAAAAAAGAATATTAAAAGCGTAAACATACTATATTACTATATATATGTACATTTAATTACATATTATCAATTATATTTAATTTGCGTAAGAAAGAAATTTTCACAAGAAAATTATATCAATTTCCATTTACAAACTTCAGCTTGTCAGAAATTTAAATTTTCATTTAAAATATGGAAAAATATTATTTGTTTATCTTAATATTAAATAATATTAAGAAAAAATAGCAAGTTTTCAACATTTTAAGTACGAATTTTTGAATTTCTGTCAACTTAAAATTTTGCTTGTTTTACTTATTAAATACTTACCAGTGAGAGTTTGTGAAAATATTAAATAAATACAAATAAAAAATAATGTCAAACAAAACTGGAAAAAAAATTAATTTCATAGAAAATAACCAAATTTATTCCATGAATTTAAACATTTCCAGGCAGTTTGGCACTTTATTAGCAATTTTATGAACCTTTTTACAAAAATATCCATTTAACTGATGTGTTTAGAAAATTTTACAAGAGAATAGTGTTCAGTTATATTAGTCAAAAAAATTATCAATGAAAAATGCTTTTCTTGGTTAGAAAATCAATATATTTTTATTCATTAAAGAAATATTATTAATTAATTCATTCAAAATTATAATCATTGTAACAATCTATTATTAATTTATTTCCAATAATAAAGATATCCTTGAAGTTGGATGTTCTCGCTTCACAATGAGACTGTTATGAATCTGTAATATTTTTAAACTTGATGTAAGTAATATAATTCAAATTAAGACTGAAAATGAGACTGAAAGAAATCAAGACGCGTAATTTCTGAGTTAAACATTCATAACTAGAGCTTTATAAATTAAAAATATGTCAAAACGCTATGCAAATTTAGGGATAAATAATCAGTATGTCATGTTTTCTTACACAAAATATTTCTTTTTCACCAATAAATAACAAAACAGCTGCACTGAGAAAGAAGCAAATAATCAGCAACACACAACCTCAAATCGAATTTCCGTTTCCCTCCAAACTCATAACAAATGTTTGTGAGAGTCGATGGAACTTTCTAGAACAAATAATGGTATTCTGAAATAGAATAAACTCAGAAGATACTAGAAATAACAAATAGTAATATCAATAGTATAAGGAATATTTATAGAAAACTTTACCAACAAAATACTGGAGAAGATTGGTGGTGTAAAAATAAAAAAAAAAAAAAAATTATTTTTACACCACCTGCTGATAAGAAGTTTAGCAACTATGATATGTTGGAAAAACTTTTAACAATAATTTATCGTTCCACTGAATTGATGAAGAAGGTATTTATTTTTTCAGATTAAAGTATAAGAATTTAATGAAATTGGGTATATGTATTCATACTAATCTCACTATATTAAAGAACTTAAATACAATTATGAGCTTCTACATTCTAAGTGTTTTTCATAACTTTTGAAGATGTACAAGAACTTGTGTATATTCTTACCATAAAAAGTATGATTTTACTTAGTTTTTTTCATTTTTGGTGACTTGTGCCTTAAAAGTTCAAAATTACTAATAAATTTCAAAAAGTTTGAAAAAATACCAGTTTTATATTATCTCAAATCACCCACGGTCGGCGAGATAATTTCCTTATTTTGTATTGTAATAACTCAAAAAGTATTAAATCTATATTTTTGTGTATTTTTGCATATAAAAGTTATATTTGTAAAGTTTCAGTTTTCATAGTTTTAAATCTCACATTAAACACACAGCTGACGCCAAACATTGTCTTTACACTTGGTGAATCGTATTCTGCTCTTCTCAACACTCTCTCCGCCACACACATTGGCATGTTTGCTATTTCTCTTCGAATGTTTTTTTCGTAATCTTCCAAAGTTTGTGACTGGTCAGTATAGGTACGGGACTTTAAATATTTCCAAAAAAGGAAACTACATAGCACCAAATCGAAAGAACGCGCTGGTTACTTCTAATCGTTTCGCAATGAAATTAGGCTTTTCTGAAAAAGTAGGCTTCTACAACAAATACACAGTTTTCATTACTCCAACGTATGACGGCGACTGAGCCATAGTATCACACAACTTGATCTGTCTGAAACGACACAATGGCAACCTCATTATCTTTGTTGCTTTTTGCGTTAATACAATTCGAAAAAGCAAGTTATCTTGCCATACAATGTATAAATGCAATTACGCTGGTGAATAAATATTAACTTATGTCTATGTACCGAAAATATTTCACTAACTTGACTTAAAGAGTTAGTGCGAAAATATGAGCTTGTACAATATTTTTGATTGAACTCAAGATAATTGTAAGAGAAATTAAGGTCACACACATAAAAAAAAAAAAAAAAAAAAAAAAAAAAATTTTTGTCGCAGTAAATTTCAGTATTATGTCGTAGTTACCTTGTTGTTTAGTCTGTAACATATGATAAATAATTGTATTTAAATGTAATAATATTTAAAGATAGCAAAGAATTTTCTTTAGCAAAGGTATTAAATTGAATTATTATATTTCACACAAGTCAGATCCGTTTATTTATTGTATGTAATTAAATATTCTATACTTTTTAATTGTAATTTTTTTAAAGATTTTATACATCGATTGGGTATTTGGTAAAACTGCGATTTCAAAGCGATTTGTCCCGGGTTCCTCACATTTAAATAACAGGAGATAGTGGTTGCTCTTCTACCTTCTTTATGCATGTCATCAAGTAAAACCCGGAAGGTACCTTAAACTTAGAGCACAATAATAAATTATTCAGTTCTTGAAAAAGCAGTTTTTAACACTACCACATGAACTCTTTGTGTTCAATGTACACTGCTGACCAGCCAAATTGTAACACCAATAAAGACAAAAGATATCACAATAAAGTTTATTTTGTATATAACATGTTGACCAAATATCAAATGATTAAATTTATAGACTTTTGTGAAGTGCGATTCCGTCCGAAATCAGTAGGCAGAGTAATCGCCATTGAAGGAGATCACCGCTGCCACACTCCTCGGCATTGATTCGAAGAAACATTTGATGTGTTCTCGGGCACAGCAGACCAAGCAGTTTCCACAAAGTTGCCAAAGTGGATCTGGTGTGGCAGCTAGGGATGTTTTCAGGGTATATCATTGAGCAACCTTGGGCCATATGTTGTCTGTGGGCGAAAGATGAGGAGAGCGAGTCGGCCAGGGAAGCAATTCAATCTGGGAATTGATGAAGAACACTTCGACAATGCGTGCCACGTGTGTATCCTGTTGAAATATGAGTGTGGGAAAGCCCTGAAAATAAGAAAGGACAACTGGCTCCAACTGCTCGAAAATGTAGCGTTTGTTGTTTAAAGCAACAACAATGCGTTCTTGAGGAATGCGAGAGTGATATCCAATACAAAACCACAGCATAATACTTGGTAGAGGACTAGTGTGGCGGTGCATAAGGCATCTGTTCAGCACCCTCTCGCGGTGTCTCCACACTCGAATTCGACCATCGTTTTGTAGATAGAAGCTTAACTCATCAGTAAAGACAATTTCATTTAATTCTGTTGTCCACATCCTTCTTTCCTTGCACCATAGGTAGCGGTGTGGTTTTGCGTCAAGGGTAGACGAAGTAAAGAAGGTCTTGCAGAGAGACCACTGTGCTGTAAGCGGCATCCAGTGGTACCCTCAGACACTGGATTATGCGTCACAGACTGAATGTGCTGTGCTATGGTTCGTGATGTGGCTGAGTGATCCGTCACTGCCATGCGAACAATTTGCCTGTTATCACATGAAGTAGTGCACCGAGGTAGATGCGATCAAACACATCGTACTGTCCTTCATTCAACGGTTACATATTCGAATTACAGTTGTTTGGTTTCGTCGAACACGACTATCGATTTCCCTAAAAGATAATTCACAATTCCGTTAAGTTACTTTTCCTCTGTCTAACTTGGATACTTGATAAAAAATGTTTTCTACAAGGCATAATTGATCTTTTTTTGGGGTGGGGGGGGGACCACAAAAAAGAAACACAATTGCCGAACTTGAAATCGCCAAAATCTTCAAGCCTTTAGTGCTTTGAACAGGCGCAACAAGCACGCGTTATGTCCATTAGCACTAGAATTTTAATCATTTGCATATCTCATTTCCGTTTATGCATGTTGTAAATTTCATGTTATTAGCATGCTTCCTTTAAGCTATTGCATTTACATCAGCCAGCAGTGTATTTTCTTGCATTGTCTTTTTTGTTAATTTCTTGGATTAATAAAATTAACATATATTCATGTTTACTCTTTCGGGACAATAACTTCGAAAAAGAATGACGTATTGGAAAATAGATAACTGACAAAAGTTTAAATTTTACCTGTAAGGCAATCATATTCTATCATATTTAATGGCTTCAGGTCTTTAAGTTTAATGTTCGGTATTAAAATATTTTGTGATAAGATAATTTTGGAGTAAAATGTTTTGCCAGACTTTCCCAACTAATATCTGCTTGAAATTTTTTCCTTTTCATAGAAACTAACTTTTTTTTGAGTCAAATAAGTACTTTTGACCTATGTCACATAAATGATATGAAAAATTATAGTTCATATTTATGCACTTTATTTGTTCGCTTTCCATATCTAGTACAATTGTACAAATTATAAGAAGAATTATTCGTTTTCTATTGAGTAAAAGCATTTAAACTAATGCTTTTACGCAGTAGATGAAAAATTTATTTCTATTATGTGAAGAGGAAGTAAAATTTAAGGATATATAAAAAATAAAAAAACTGTATACCAGTTTGAAAAAATACCTTATAATTAATTTATTTCAAAGTATATAACTACCTTTGTTGTAAAAATTGTGACTAAATGGAAAGGTCATAGTTACTACAGTGATTACAAATATACGATTAACCATCCAATTAAAGATTAATTAATAGTACTAAGTGTTTCAAAAATATCAAGGATCTTATTGGCACTTTATGAATTTAATTGATTTTGAAAAAAAATATGCATTAGTTTCTTTTTTAATTAACCAAATTAGCTAGATTTTCAAACAAAGGCAAAACATAAAAATGCCAGGATTTTCAATATACGGTCTAATTAATAATTATTTATAAATACAGGTTATAAAAATATTAAAAAGGATTGCATAAAGATCAAATGAAAATGCTAAGCAAGGAATTTTTTATTATTTAATTAGATGAACATTACTATATACATAGATAGAGAGACATTATTATTTACACTGATGAAACGAAATTATCTTTGAATACTTTGAATAAGGGCAATTTTGTTTCATCGATGTTTTCTTTCTCTATCATTGAATATAATAATATTTACATATATATTATATAATATGCAAAAATAGAGTTAAGAATCTTCATTTGGTTGACAGTCAAAAATATATTTTGTGGATAAGTCCCTTTTAAGCTTCAACAGTTTACCGTCATATGCTTATCCCATCTTGTTTGGAAATGGTGCTCTACTTTTTTTGATAAATTGATGAAATCTTTCGAAATTTTCTTATTTAATGTTATCAAACGTTTCGAAATAAAGTATCTCTTTTATGCAGAAATTTTTCAACAAATGCAACAAATGATGTCAAAGGTTCTCACTCTGGACCATTCATCGAATTTATGAGGACAAGATTCTTAATGAACTGTTTAGTTGTAAGTCATCTATACTTTTTCAAATATTTTCATAATCAACCATTTTTTTTCTCCGGTAATACATAAAACATGACCAGGTATTTAAAAAAAAACAGTAACTGCTTCAAAAGACTCGGCTTGATATGAAGTAAAGGACTAAGAAACTAAGAAAAACACTAATGACATCCTTTTAAACAACATCCATAGTTTTTTTTAAGCTTTTAGGCCAATTTTTCTAACCTAATGATGTGTTTTATTACCGTTTTGCCAGAAGTGCGAGAAACGAGGGTAATTTTTTTGGAGACATTTTTTGTTCAAAACATTTTTAAAAGAACTAGGAAGAATATGAGCCAAGTTTCAAGTCTCTCAAATTATTAGAGGCTAAGGTTAGAAGTCTTTTCTGTAAAATTGTTCAGCGATCAAATTCAAACATTTGAAACTCGATGTGCTATCTTATTTTCGAAAATATTATGCTGAAAATAAACTCAGGGAGCCAAATGAGATTCATGAAAAATGTTTATTATAATTAATTTCTTTAATTTGAAACTCTTTAAAAATATGCCTACAGTAAACGCGCGTTCGTTTTTAACGAACTTGCTCTGATTTTTTTACCAAAATAATTTTTCTTCATGAATAAAATACTATATTAGATAGAATTATTTAGAATGCACAATAAGAAGCATATGCGAGATAAGATTCATACTTAAAAACTATTTACTTACACATCATTGAGAAAAATCACAGATACAGAAATCATTTATATATTTCTGCTTAAAGGCTATCTTTTTTCCATTGTTCCAAAGTACAAAATCATTCCAAAATTTTTTCCTTTAAAAACTGCTTCAATCCCTTTATGCATTCAGCTGCTTGTTTTATAGACATTCTTTGCATTACATCATTTTCTTTTGGTTCGTTGTCTGAAAGCTCTTCTTCATTCTCATTCATTATATTCTCAATAATTTCATCATACAATATTTCTTCCGCACATATCACATGTAAGTCTATATGCAATAAGTCCTCGAAAGAAATTTCAAATAGCAAAGGGGCTCTTTCTTGCGGTTCTAACATGATAGACCCATTTTCAAATCTTCAGGTAAATTATCATCAGTTATGATGCGTTATTTAATAAGTCATGAATGTTGAAATGCCCTCGCCCTCGATATTGCCTAGCTTTCAATATCATTCCAAGTATTGATTGACAAAAGCATTGCTTCTAAACAGTTAATTCCATAAGGCCGATTCAATCCAAGCCCATGATCAGACTTTGCTAAAGTACTCTACTCTTGAAGCTGTTGATTATAACCTTATCCATGAAGACAAAAGTTGCATAAGGCAAAAAGAATTCTACACGAATTGATTTAAGATCTGAGACTTCAACGTGATTGTGCAGTTAATCACAATTAGAGCGTTACGATATTAGCGATATAAATCAGATCTAAATTTCTCAGCCAATTTCAATAAATGCTTCCAATCATCCAAACTTTAAGGTTAGCATGATATACAGCTGGTAATTTTTGAATATTGTTGAAGCAATTAAGCATTAAATATTTTCTTATGCAAATCAGAGGCAGTTTTTCTGCTCCCTTCATACTGGCTGCGAGAAACACTATAATTATTTGCTTCACTTTTTACCCCCGCCCCCTCACATTTATGGCGTTTAAAGCTAATGTTTTAAGCTTTTGATTAAGAACTTAAAAAAAAAAAAAAAGAACAAAAATTTACCACGGGGAAAATATGCTTTGGGTCGTATTTGGAAAGTAATAATTTCAATATTTCTTCCTTCCATTTCAAATCCGAAATTTTGCTTACAATTTTGGGGCTTTAGAAAAATTGCGTGATAAGCAAAATTTTTCAAAGCTCTTAAAGTGTCTGGTTTTAAATTTTTGGAGACAACTACAGTTCACAATTCTTTGATGAGGTTCGATATTTTCAAATCTTTCAGGTTCAGCTTCATAACAAAGCTGTTATATAATAATGTGAAATTTTAATGACATTACCAGCAAAAAGAATTTTCACTCTTATAATTTTTCTCAGAAAAGTAAGCAAAAATTTATAATTTAGGATGTTTTGCTTCTGTACAATATTTCCCAGGGGAAGCACTTTTGCTGGTACTATTAGCTATTCTACGGAATTTTTTCCGATTTTTTTACAATTGTGTTTGAAATATCATATTTTTTGGCAATTTTTGTCATTTCTGATATTTTTCCCTTTATTTCTTCTAAAATTTTCTTTTTTACTTCTATTGATGACACGTTTCTTCAACTGTGGCAAATCCTCAATGGAATTGATTCAATCTAACCGTCGACAAACGAAACATCATAAATTGAGTTGTTCAAATATAAAGTAGCCAACTTCATTACAGAAGAGTTCAAACTTTTTATGCATATTTTTTTTACTTTCTATATTTTTACGTCTCTTAGGAGTCTAATTAGACACCACAGTTCTTCCTCATTAAACATCTTTTCCTAAAGTGTCTGGATTGTCAGACGTGTATCTCTGTGGTTCAAGAATAAATGAAATTCTCAGGCGTCATATAAAAAAATCAAATAAAAAACTTAAAATATATCATATCATAAAAAATGTAAAGATACTATTTGTAAAAAACAAAAGTATGCAAAAAAGAGATTTCTCAAAATTTTAATTCGTAAATGAGAGTTTAGATCATCATTGTGCCCATAGTGTCAAGGTAGGTACAAGCCAGTGAACGTGAAAACGTGATCTACTGTACATAGTAACGACTTTCATTCTACCGATTTTCGTTTTTATTCATTTTTCTTGGAAATGATGATTCCTAACTCTCAAAATGTAAGCTGACGTTTTTTTTTTATTTAGGTGTTCTTAGAGCCAGAAAATCTACAACTGTCAGAAAAGATTCATTGTATAATCGGGGGATTTGGCGATATATTTGGTAATAAAATTTAATTTCTGGTAACCATATCTTTGTATAGCTTTTGTGTAGAAGTCATTTTGTTAGTCATATCTTGGTGTCAAAAATAATTGCCAAAGAATGTAGGTACCCGATTGTAAACTTTTACAAAGCTATATATTAAAATACAAGTCTTTCAACTTATTAAGAGCCTAGATAGAGAGTTTTTCTTTGCAAAAATACATAAGAGATTTCTAATTACTTAAAACATAAGTAAGAGTTGACACATAAAAATGAATTCCTTACATAGATGCTGTGTTCTTTATGTTGATGAAATTAATTTTAAAGTTCATGTACCAGACAAAAAGTTTTTTTTATCTTATAGGTTTGTAAAATAATTACTGAAGAATATTTCTTTTTAAGTAAAAATTTTTATTAACTATCTTCGAAGCAGTTATTTTATGAGTTTTTTTTAATTAAAACATTTTATTATTTTATGCCAGAAGATGCCATTTTGGAATATATTGTTACGATTTTCATTCTATTGATTGGCGATAGCTAACAGAAGATTTATTTTGTAAAATGGCAAAGGGAATAAGTTTAGTCCATATCAAGTGTCGAAAATAATCAAGATCCTATAAGCCGAAGGCAATAAAATTTTGAGTTTAAACTGGTTTAAATAAAAATTTATACTTTTTTAAAAATTTGACGTGCTAAAGAATGTTTTCGACAGCAAAGTAAAGAAAAGGTTCTATTGAAGTTTTGTAAGATAATTATTATTGTAATTATTACACGTTACATCCGCGATACTTAAAGTAGACATTCAGTCTTATTCACACATTCTGACTTGAGTGTTTTCATAATGTTTTTCTTAAAACAAAATCTCACTCAGCTATGAAAACATTTTTTTTTTTTTTAGAAATTTAAAATAGTTATAGGAATTACGGTTTGCATATTTATTTAAAATAAAGTGCTTCAATCAAAAATTGACAATTTCAGTGCAACCCTTATTTATGATTAAATGAGTTCCCTAAATCATAATAATGTGTAGTTAATTTCTGAAAGAAAACAAGAAGTTATTGATTGTTTTCAATATTTGCTGCTTTATAGTTATATTTTGCATTCGTGAGACTAATTTTAACGTCACTCTTGTCTAGAGTAGGTTACAAATTACAATAAATATCCATGCTTAAATTTATAGATTAAGAGTTGAACATTTGTACTAAAAAGTTTACATGAAATCATTACGGAGATGTTTTTGAATATATAAGAATGCAGGAATGAATCCTGAAAAAATAATGAAAACGAAGCATGAAATAAATATTTCCCAACTTTCTTAGTAAATAAAAAATAAATTTGAATTTTTCCTTATAAAACAAAGATATTTTTTCATTATGAAGAAAAGTTAAAATTTAGTAAGAAAGTTATTATATATATATATATATATATATATATATATATATATATATATATATATATATATATATATATATATATATATATATATATATATATATATATATATATATATAATAACTTCCTTAGTAAATTTTAACTTTCCCTATAGAAAATTTGGTACATTTTATAGTTTTTTTTTTGGATAAATACAAAAATATAAGCCAGGTGTATTTAAATACAAAATTAGGTGTCACAAATTGTTAATGATGTTCATGGTCTCGATACCGTCACAGTCATTTAAAGCAATTTTGGTTTCATCGATTCCATTCAAGTACTTTTGATGCTAAAGGTACATCTCTCACGTTCAATGCCATCGGAAATGCCGATAAAATCCCAGAAATGATGTAAGATGATAGACTTAGCATCGACTAAGAACTTAAGAATCACCATAAGCAGCAATTTCAAACCTTTCGCTTGTAGAGAATCTGAAAAACGTTGCATAAAGTCTTGAAGTTCATGTTAAGTAATTGATTTTTCCAAAATCAAATATATTATTATTGTTATTACATTTCTGAAAATTAGATATCTGAATTTTGGGTCATTTTTATATAACCAAGAATGCAAGAGTTTATCTTTTCAGGGTTGTCGAGATGTCGTAAAATGTTAACATAGATGTTTTTTTTTTTCAATTTACCTTTACTAATGTTGAGGTTTCCAGAAATATATTTAAAAATTTGCTTGAAAAAAAATGGCAAGTCATATTTTTGGTAAGCAAATTTTCCAATATGTTTTTACTAAAGTCAATATGAATTATTATTCCATAAATCCTATGACTTTTCTTTTTTAGCAACTATTCTTTAAAACCTTTTCATCTGGTGCAAGAACAGGTGAATCCTGAAATATTGCATCTGTGTATCTCAATATTGTAACAGATTTCTCACGCGTTGTTGCAGTAGTTCATTTTCATGTTTTCGTTTGTAATAAATTTCTTTTTAAATATTTCCTATTGTAAGACAAGAATTGCTAAGCATAAAATGGGCATCACAATGAAAATATCAAATTCACTTCAAATATGTACATCTAAAATCTTTCTTTTGGAAGTACTATCTCCAACTATATAGTATTTTTTAATGTTGTAAATTTAGTTTGTTATTCGGCTAAGAAACTGACATCTTATTTCTTTAAATATTTTATGCGAAAATTGCATTTTATCAGAAACATAAGAAATGAATTTAGTTAAGATTGCTATTTGTTTTACGTTTTAGACTAACAGACTATCACATTTCCACACTGTAAAATCACTTAAATTGTCAATGAATAGATAATTAAGGTTAAAAAATTAAATACTACATGTGAGCAATTAACTGATATTTTTTTATAAACTACGCTTTACATTCTTGAAAAAAGAGTCTTGAATTGCTCATATTTTCATTTTTTATTTAAATCTTTAATCAAAATGACGGAAAAAAATTTTCAACAATCACCCCCATTCATAAATAGAATACTTCATATACATTTATTAAGTTAAAGTTATGGATGCAGCTATTCTGGATAAATAAATTATGATAAGTGAAAAAAAGAAAAGGTTTAAAAGCCATGTTAAGGACCAATCGAATAAATAAAGTGAACATTTGTAAATTAGATATTTTTAAGTTGGAGTTCATGTATAAGAAATATTTTAAAGAATAAACTCAAGTTTTGCTTTTTAACATAAAATATTTCTACCTCATGAATAAATACAGATACCTTTCCTCAAGAACGAAATAAATAGTCCGTTGAATCAAACATTAAATCGAATTTCCTACCTAGTTCCAGTTCACAACAAAAGTTCGATAAAGTTCTGTATTATTTATTGGCATAACAGACAATATCTTAAGGTAAAGCAAAAGCGAAGTAAAAGGTGTCAAAGTTTTATCAATAATATTCCAGAAAAAATTAATTTTTAAAGAATATGTAGATAAATATTCTTGTAGCCAGAAACATATCAAATAAGCAATTTTATTGAAAGTGCAGAGATTCTAAAAACGAATTGATTTGGGAATACATTGATTTTTTACAGCGAAAAAAAATTGCAAAATGGAAAATAACCTAAAAAGATACCACGTATCTGTTACTGAATACTACATAGATAATATATCTAATTTTACTGTGTATACAGTCACATAGAAAAAAATATTTGTATTTTGTTTGATACACAAATACATTGACATTGATCTAGCTATTGATTAAGATTTAAGAAACGATGTTGCCCTAAATAAATATGCATCAATATTCTAGTTCACATATGATTGATAACTGCTTAGATATGTTTAAAATACGATAGCTCATAATAAAATATTATAGCCGCGTAAATATTGCTAAGGTGTTATTAAAAGTTTCTTTTAAATGAATATCAAAATACAAATTTAAATTAAAGTATTACAACCAATAAACTCTTTAAATAACCTATTATTCTTTGTAAAAATAAAGAAAATTTTTAAAATATGTGAAATTTAACAATGGATTTCTTAAATTGTGTCTCGTCTGTTAGTGTTGTTTATTCACCTTTTTAAATTTTAAAGCAGAAATAATATTTTTGCTATATTTGTTTTTCGAATGCTTTCCATAAAGTGAATTTTCAGTAAAATAAACTGCCACCTGTATCTCACAAATGCAGTTTGGAAATTTAATTAAAATATATTATGATGACAACAAAAAAAAAACATTAACTATAATAATTAGAAAACACAAATTGTTCTTTACTGTTAACAATAATGTAAGACTGCATCAAATCTTAGTCACTTCTGTCTTTGGTAAGAATGTGTTGTAAGATTTATTATATTGTAAATATAAATTTTGAGTGGATAATATGCAATCTTCGTAAATATTTAAGTTAAGTAGCAGTATGAACTTTGCAAAGAACGGATTTGGCAGTTAATGACTATCAGTTATACAGGGAATAAGAACTTAGAATATCTCTCTAAAATGATTTGAACCCAATGAATTTATGAAAAATTGCTTTAAAGAATTGATACAATTTAGATATAATTCAAGATACTCATTTCGAGATAAATACAAATGCATAGTTTTAAACGCTTTAAAGAGAATTGATAAAATTTAACCAAATTCAAAATATTCAGTTCGGGATTAATAAAAAGCACATTATTCAAAACGCTTAAAAAATTCAAAACATTTAAGTCTAATTCAAAATAATGAGTTCTTGATTAATACAAAATAGAAACAGTTCGTAACATTTTGCTATATCCTATCAATTTATCTAAGTTAAACAACATCTAGCATGAATGCTAGATAATTTTTAATGAAAGTTTTTGTATGGAATAATTGCAAAAATTATATACGTTTATGCTTGCCATTTTTATTATTATTAAATTATATTAGCGACATTAATAAAATTTGATTCTAACGAATAATAAATATATTCATTTTCATTCTAAGCAGTATAAATGCTGTTTATAACTCATGAAAAATGAAGCCTCAAACAAGAAAAAATAGGAAATAATTCTAAAAGAGACTATAAAAGTTCACGCACAAAGAAATTAAGGAAATAGAATACAGTCAATAAATTTACAAAATGATATTTTATGATTAATAATTATTTTAAGTTTATTTTATGCAAAAGTACAACTTTCTTTATAACAAAAGAAAATTTTTATTACGTACTCAATTATCTTACATTTTTTTGCAATAAGTATTTATTAAAAAGAGAATTGAAATCATAAATTATTAAGAGAGAAATGAAGTTATCTGAAGTTAAGAATTAACTTCAAATTTTTTTAAAAGAAATCCAATGTAATTTTCTCTTTTAGAGGCGTAACAAAAGAAATAAAACAATAAATTTCAATTTAGGAACTTGCTTTTTGATGTGTAAACAATACACTTATCTTCACTAAATTAACAAGTCTCGCAGGCATCCATAAGCATTGTGAAACTGGAGAATAATAATTTAAGGGACTTTTTTGTTCATTCTAGAGTATTTGTTGTAAAGTATATTTTCTTTGACACGTCTTGCTTTCTCCTCTTATTTACGCGCAAAGCAATTAATTTTTACCTCTCATAAAAGGTGCAATAAAACAAGGTTTTCTCCGTAACAAAATGAAAAAGGATTATTTTCCAGTCCTGATTGGCTTGCAGCTAAATTTTCTCGATAATAAAATAAGTTTTTCGAAAATGCTTGGATAAACAATAATTTTTTTAGCATTCACTAAAATAATATTTTAATGCTTATGGAGAATTTATTTTGACTTGAAGCCCTTTTAATGCTAGGATTTAGTCTCTTTCATTTCGTTATCAAAGTTCATTGTAACTTTTATTTTCAAAATTATGAAATTGTACAGGTATGAACTCTAAGAATTAGTTGAAAACGCCAATAAATTTGGAATGGATTAGCACCTGTATAATTACTAACATATAAATCTAGATATTTATGTAGTTTTGCGTAATATTCCAACATAGTATAATAGTTACGTTAGAGCGTTAGAGCTTTACAATCGTTCTGGATCACAAAAGAAGGTTAAATTTTCTTAATGTCTGAATGCTTATAATATGTCTATAAATATTTGTGAATAAAAAATAGTGGGTGTGGAAAACATAAAGGGAGAAAGAATGAACATATTATTTATGTACTTAAAAATTAATTAAAATTGTCGTTGTCAACAAAGAATATGTATGAGAAAATAAAGACTAATATATATATACACACACACACGCACATATATATATATATATATATACATACATACATATATATATATATATATATATATATATATATATATATATATATATATATATATATATATATATATAATGACCATAAGCAGAAGTAATTATGATCCACAATTATACAATAATTTCTTGGTATTCGCCAATTGCTTCTTTTCGAATGTGATTCTATTCATTAATATATAACATATAAATCATAGGTGGGCTCATATTTATCTCTTCATTGGATAAGTTCTGTTGGAGACGAAACTGTAAATTGAACTAAGAAGAACATGCTGTATGTTCATTGAATAGAGTTTTTTCAATTTGCTTAATAATAAGTCTTTTTGAATACTCAGATAAACATTATAATAATAAATAATGATAATATGCATATATTATTATTATTGTAATTATGAGCTATTATTCTGTAACACCTTTTCAGCGCTACAAAATAAGGAATTGAACGCGCGCACACTCACGCACGCACGCACGCACGCACACACACACACACACACACACACACACACACACACACACACACACACACACACACACACACACACACACACACACACACACACACACACACACACACACACACACAAAAGAAAAGCCGAAAATCCGCCGATTTTGAAGTTCGCTTATGTTAACGGTACATTGCTCTTAAATGCACTTATTTAAATGCTAGTCAAATCGTAAATATGATTTTTCGGGCTGTTTTCTTATAGAATGCATTATTATTTAATTTTTATGGAAATGTGCTTGGTTGTGTTATCAATTTGTTCCTTAATATTTTTAAAATTTTTGGAAACTTTTTTTATAAATATGTATAAAATTTATAAAAAATTATATTAATTTATAAAAAAAATATTAAATTAATTACTAACCATAAAGTGGTTGCTACTTTCATTTCAGTTAAGATCATGATTATGCCCCTTTATTACAATTCTATTAGGTTTAAAATATCCTTGACGTCAGATAACGTTTCATCTACGTCACATCGTACTGAGACGACGTCGTACATCTGACTTGTCGACGAATTTGCTGCCTGCCTTCAAATTGCATTTTTAGATGAATTTTTCGATTGGAAATTGAAGCTCTTCGTCGAATGTTTGAGTATCGTCCGTCCTTTCGTGATTTCTACCATTAATAAAAATGTAATTTAATTATAAATTCCATCTGTAAAAGTTATCAAAATCGTGAAAATTACTTGCTTTTTAAAAAATTAGTTTGAAAATCTTTACTCCCAAAATTGAACACGCTGAAAATAGAACAGAAGAAAAACTAAAATGAAAAAGGCAAGACAAAACTTATTCATCCACTACATGATTAATTTAAATTCGGCAAGGACAATTTAGATATATTGTATTCCTCATTTATTACTATATTTTGTTATTTTCAAAAGAAACTTGACAGACGTATTTCTTAAGAAATAATTTATTAATAGCTCATCATTATGATAAAAATAAATGCATACTTGCTTGTAGATCAACAACATGTTGTTGATCTACGAGCAAGAATGCATTTCTTTTAGTCTATCTCCGTATGAACAAAATATGAAAAATTGAATATTTTCAAATTTTGCGGTATTATATCTTGCTTTTACAAACTATCGGTTTGATTATAACTGTATATATTCAGATATACCATGATAAAATTCTTATAGATTACAATGATAATACAAATAGTGACATACTTAATTATTTTTAAAGAGTTTTTTTTTATTTATGAATTAAAATTTGGAAAGTTAGAATTGTGAAGAAAATTTAATTTTATATCAAACCTACGTCTGAACCTTACCAGATTCTTAAATATTCCATATCTAAAAAAATTTCTTAGTTATAATACATACTATAACTGTAACATTTTTAAAATTATAAAAATATTACAAAGTAGTTTTTAATTAAATAATTAACAAAGTTTTGATAACTTCGAATTTAAATTTAGTTTCTATAAAATATATACTATTTCTTAATAATTAGAATTTCGAAAGATTTTTTTAAATTGTGCCCTTTTATTAATCTTGTAATTTATTATACCATTTAAAAACTATTTTCTTCATGTATTGATTGGATATTTTCAGAGGCAGTGGTAATTTATTCAAAGGAAAAAAGAATTATTTCTTTTTTGCAAACAACTTGCACAATGTTGTTATTCATTAAAATTATTCCTCCAAATTTAAGACCCAGTCTTAAAAAAGTTGTTAATAATTTGAGAAGCTTATATTTATGTTTTACTTTATAAAGATAAATGAAAATTTTGGGTTGGATTTTTTGTTATATAATTTCTAATAATTTTTAAATATTAATTTGATTATTGTAAATAAATAAAATTAAATAATTTAAGTAAAGAACAAATATAATAATTAAAATAATTCATTATTTAAATATTGAATTTTTACTCGAATAAATTTTCAGAAAGATACGTGCTTCGCATAAAATTTATATAGTAAATATTTTTATAACTAGATGTGCCTCCATATATATTTAGTAGGTATATAATTCTTTAATTCTATTAATTGTTGATGGTTCTGATGTTGATTGAAATAATATTATTAAATAAAAATTAGCATTAATATTATTTGTGAAACATTTAATTTTCTAAAATAAAATTTTCCTTATTTCCTCATTTTTATATTTTTGTATCTTATAAAATTATATTCATATACTTTATTTGAAAATGTGAATAAAATCTCATACTGAATTCTCTTTAATTTTTTTATTTCTACATTTTGTTATATTCTTTCAATTTATTTACGTCAAATTATATGTACCGTTGTGAAAGACAATATACAAATTACATGACTTTAGACTTGTTAATATTTTCTCTCTTAAAAAGTCGTTTGATAAGAAAGCTAAAAACTGTATGAAGCCAGATTTTGTAAATTATAATTTATTTTCTATTCTTAAAGTATTATTTGGCAACACAATTAAAAGATTTTTTTGTAGGTAAAAACATGATTGTTCTATGATACGTATTTGTGAGTGCGTCTTGTGAGTAATTATTAAAAATTATTATTCGTTTATATAAAATAGCAAGCAATAATAGTAATCGGTAGATTATTTTTAATAAGAATTGTTTGTAAGTCAAATAATGAAAAAATTATATGCGTTTTTATTTGCCAGTTTTATTATAAAAATACTAAACGTATTAAATTTTATTAGTGACATCAATAATACTCTATGCTAGTCACTCATGGGTTGTGAAATTCATTTAATATGTATAAATAATAAATACTTATATAGGATTTTTAAGCCTCATTTTTCATAATTTGTTAAATGCTGTTATTAAATTATGAAAAATGAGATCTCAAATGTATATATATATATATGTTATTCTTTAAACTTTTTAAAGATGAAATTATGAAGTAGTTATTTTAAAATATACATTTATTATTATAATGTAATGTAAATTTATGACCAACCTGAAATTCTCTACCACTCAACTTTTGACTAAAAGAATACCGTATGAATGTTAGGTTCATTTACATTGGTTATTGTTGGGATTTAACTAAAAATACTAAATAACAATTGTGAGAATATTTTTGACAAGATAATTTAAAAACGTAATGTAGATAAATTCCTCTGCTTATTTCTTTCAATTAGAATCCATATGCAGAAGACAGAAAAAGTTAAATATTTTCAATGACCATTCAATTTAATTTGACCATCGAAAAAAGATTCTTTTTTTTTTGATTCTGATATAAGATAATGGAAACAAATGGCATATAAATGTTAATATAAAGAACATTATAAGTATACGTAATCCATATATTTTAACTGAGTATATTACAATGAAAATTCAGATGCAATAAGTAGAAAAAGTAAAATATTCCCAATGTGTGGTTTGATCACTGAAAGCAGATTATTTTTGATTATGAGAGCTGATAGTTTAAACGAATGTTGGACAGATTCGTTTAAACTATCAGTTAATATCCTGTTAATATAAAGGAATAAGTTTATTTGAAAAAAATCTAAAATCCATAAAAACTTTTACAATATTCCTTATTAACTGAAGAAAACGCTTTTCCGAATAACTAAAACTGTTGTTGATAAAAATGAAACTTTGAGAGGAACATTTATATTATTAACATACAATGCATTTAAATACATTAGTAGATTTGAAATTACATAGTAATTCAATAGGAAATTTAGATCTATCAAAAGAATTAGCGTCTTTTGACGAACGAGTTCTCATAGGGTTGAGAATAAAAAAAAATCACTCTGCAAATGTGCAAATGAACTGTTGTAGACAAATGAAGAAGCATATTCGTGTTAAGAAAACTCCGTATGCTTATGTAACACCTGACATAGAGCAAAAGAATTTTATATTTAACTTTTGTCGTATGAAATAGTAATGCAGATAAATAAAATTGATTATCTAAAGCTATTGATAATTACAAAATATTAAAAACTTATATCCATCACTAACACAAAATACAACAACTTAAGCAGCAATTCCTTTTTTTTTATTCCTATAATATAAAATTTTACATGGTTCTGTTAATAATGAAACGAAAACGATACTGCGTATTGAGTATTAGGAAACTTTTCTAACTTCAATCAAGAAAATTGTTAGGAAAGCATTTGCACGATGCAAAGAAGAGAAACCATCTTTTTTAACGTAGGTATTGGTTTCAGACTTACAATGTACAAAGAATAATTAAAATTTCGAAGTTTCATCAAGAAACTAATACTATATAATTTGTTTAGAGTATATCAGCCGAATTGATGAGATACAGATTAACAAAATTAAAACAAGAATAAAATTTTATACTAATTGTTTTTTTTTTTATTTATTTATTAAAAGCCCTTTATTTTAAGATAAACGAAATGGGAGACACCACATTATAAAACTCTACTAGTGATTGTTTTCAGATTATGTAAAACAGTTATAAAGTTTTTGTAATTTTTATCATCAATAGTAAAAATATTCATAATCTATATATATTATAAATTTAAATATCGTAAATTCAAAAATCGTATAATCATATATTAGCATGCAACTTTGATTGTAACATAGCTGGAAAAATCAAAGAAAAAATGTTTTCAATAATTGTTATACAATTTTATTTTTTAAATGTTTAATACTTGTTTATCTGTCTAATAAAACAACGTAAACATATACCAGATATTTTATTTAAAATTAATGTAGTAAATTTAAGAAGTAATTATGACTTTTTAAGAATTTTACCTTGAGTATAAATACTTAAAAATTTACTCTTTGAATATTTTTCTCCTTTGAAAAATGATTCTACTGCTTTTCTAATCGCTTTTATATGGAACTAATTAATTTTCATGGTTATGCAAGCATTTTTTTTAACTAAATGAATAGTTTATATAAAAGCATTGATTTATAATTCTGTACAAGAATTTGAAATTCTACATTACTTTTGATTATATTTTATTTATTCATTTAAATGTTTGTATAGTAATTTTCAAAAAATATATATATGGAAGTAATTTTGCTTTTTAAATTTAATATAATGAGCATAACTTTTGCTTTCAATTAAAAATACTTCAGAAAAATCATAAATTAATTTATTTAATAGCTTTGTTTACATTTAAAAATATAAAAACAAGTAAATTAGCGTTTTAAATTATTTTGCTTTCTTATTGATTACGAATTAAATTCACAATCAAAAATACGAGAATGTAATTTAAATTAATTTATGTACACCCTGATTTGAAGGTTGTTTAAATTAATTTCTTTAAAAATAAAATATTTAACTTAAATTTTAAAAATGTAATTTGCAATGGATAATTTTATTTCTTGTTTAAGAGAGATAAAAAATTATAAAAATTGCAATTAAATTTAATATGACATTTTAAAAATTCAATATTTTCATATTCTAAAAATTAAAATATAATTTGTCCTAAACTATTCTCTGAAATTGTTTTTCAAAAATGTATGCTTTATACAAAAAAAAATGTTTTTTAGTTGTGTGTTATTTTGTAATAATGAAAACTCATATTAAGAAAACGGCAAATATTCTCGATTGTTTTCTCAATTATTTCTTAAGTTATCTTTCTTCTTCATATGCATTTTGTGAATATTTTATATAAATACATTTTAAACTTTCTTTTATCTAATTTAATAAAGCTATTATTATATTATATATAGTGAATAAATGTTTTTCAAATTTAATTTATATATTTAATATAATATCTAACTATAAAAGTGTAAGTGTATAGAATTAGTATTTTTCCAGACAACTTTTATTTTACCTTATGTTTGTTTCAGCTCCTTACTTTCATATAATCATAATTAATGGCGTACATATTGCCTGTAATATGCTATTAATGTATTTTAAAATATAAAAACCATATTTATTTCCAACTGATGTTGCATACATTTTTGCAAATTTATTAACACATTT
The DNA here is from genome assembly GCA_030067965.1 of Latrodectus elegans. NCBI lineage: Eukaryota > Metazoa > Arthropoda > Arachnida > Araneae > Theridiidae > Latrodectus > Latrodectus elegans. The sequence goes on from CM057822.1 coordinate 79,859,580, forward strand.
AATTTAATATTGTATTATAATACATCCCATTAAATTAATATAATTACATCAAATATTACAATATAACTATATTGTACTTTAAAAATATTCTAGGTGTTTTTAATAGATATTCTTATTTTCAATAATTTTTTCATGTACTTTAAAAATATTTTCTATTACTAAAACTTTGAATTCAAAGTCAAATAGAAATCATTTTATATTGAAATAATATATATGTTAGCAATATATTAATGGTTATTTAGAGCATAAATGCTCTTTATAAAATTAAGAGTTATGATTTTCATTAAAAGATAACTAATATCATAATCAGCAGTTATCCTAATAACACTCTTATTGGATAGAGAAACATCATTACTGATTACGAGAGTGCATTTCGTGTGTATCTATTATCTAATTCTATTTGTAATTGACTCACTACAGAGAAAATATTCAGTGGCCGGAAACACGAAATGGTATACGAAACTAAATTAAAGTAAATTATAATAGAAGCAAACGTGTGCACTTAATTCAATAAATGGGTCTACTAACATGAAAGTATTAGTTTGCGTGATTGCTGAAACAGTGACTTGGGGAGTTTAAATGACTATTTTTTAGTTCTACTTTGATTCTATTATACAAATTTAATAAATAAATATTTAACTCAATGGTACTTCATATTATATTATCTATTTCTGAAAGGAAATATACAGTTTTGACTTTGATGTTTCCTTTTAGGTAAATCGTAACAATTTTTCATAGGTATTTATTACAGAACAATTCAAAATTGAAAGAAATAGGAGACTAAGATTATTAAAAATGTGATTAGTCAATTAATTAGTATTTTTGAATGTATGCATATATATATATATATATGTATGTATGTATATATATATATATATAAACCCTAATATACAAAATTTAAGTTACCCGAACACGTTTGGAGCAGTTTTTCTGAAATACTCTGCATATATACATTGTAACCATTTTTTCTTATTTAGTTTTAGAAAACGTTAATATTGAGCTACTAATGTTTGATATATGCCTATATTATTTTTCAGAAATGCTAAGTATGTATGCAATTTTAAGCATTTTTAAAAAAAAAAATTTAAAAAAATGCTACATCAAAAAATATTAAAAATATTTGAAGAAAATTAAAATACCAAATATTCTCTATGTTGTTGTCAAGACCATGTACTAAAATTTTTTTGTTAAAAAATGAAAAATTTAAGGCAGTTGAATATTTATTCTGAAATTTTAGCCAAAATTTATATGCCATTATTTGAATAACAGGTCATAATTTAAGAAATATTTAAATGATTAAAATTTTTTTTAATACATTAACTAGAATATTATATAAATATTCAACTCATAAAATTTCATAGTGATATTATGAAAATATTTTGAATTAGTATATTTGAAGTGTGCAAATTATAAGCAAAAACCAATTATGAGAATATCGCATATTAAGATTAAAGTATTGTGTTTTTATAAGATATTTTCATATTTGCTTATTAATTTTTTATTTGATTTGCTGATTGATTTCCGGAAAAGTAATAATTTTATGTATATTTTAAAAGCTTAATATATTTATATTTGAAACTTAAACACTTTTTAATCTAATTTTTAATATAATTCTGGCTTTTTAAACGCCCACTTCAGGTTCTTTAAATGTCCTATTTTGGTTTACTAATCATTACGAAATCCTTCATATATCGGAATCTAAATAACGTAGACAAATCTGTTTTATAAAGCTAATTAAATTCCTTATTTAATGAAAGAATAAAAGTTATCATTTTTAGTCGAAATTGACGTTTTTAACGTGTATGAAAACCTTAAAATTAAAAATTCCAATGTATAGGTCGTCATTTTTTGTCCGATAACTTCACGCAAACCAAAATGGGAAAAACTGGTTGCAATAGATGATAATTAATGAGTGTTTACACAACACTCAGTAATATATGCCCTTAAATTATTCCTCTTTGTTGAAAAGCATAATTTCAAATAAAATAATCGATATTAATTATGACGCATTTTTTTATTCTTAAGAATAACTTTTCATTAATTTTATTCATTTTTCAATAGCTAAGTATATAATACAATAATATTTGGCAATAAAGATGCAGAATGTTTTCTGAAACTATGCTTTATATTCAAAATTTATGCAGTCTTAAGTAGGTAACTGTTTAAATTCGTTTTTTTTTAACTATTATATTCTTGTTTACTCGTCGAATGATCTTTATTAGAAATAGATTTTTTTCACATTATCGCTTAGTAACGGAAAATTTCTCATTTTAGGAAATGTTTTTTCAATTAAAAAATTAAATTATAAAGTAAAATCAATAGTTGTTATTTCATCAACTCGGCTATTTGGTCAACTCATGCTTAATTACCTTTCTCTTCTGGATTGTATTAATATGTGCCATTAAAGATCGAAATCAGAAAATATTGATTTTCTTTCATAAATGTCACAATATTCCAATTATTTTATTATATTATTCTTACAAATCTTTACAAGGGAATTTCAACAGCTATAAATATGCTTCGATGGAATTATAAAAGAGAATATTGACGGTCTTGGAAGAGTCGGCTGATAAATCATTTAATGCGTCTTGTTCGATGTCGCACGACATCTACTTGTTAATTTCAAGCAGTTATATTTATGGTGAAATTTGCTTCCGTAAATGAAAAATATGGGTACTTCCACAATCAACTATATGAATATTAACATTCACCAAAGAGATGATTAATTATATTATTATACACTGAGACCGTTAACAGTGTGTGTCGACAATCACAAGTATGCTTTGTAGATGTTCTAAAAATCTATTGCTAATTATCGCTTGCTCCGAATCTAATTATTCGTTGTTGCTCTATTCGATTAATAAAACATGATACCATCATTATTAAAAAAATTCCCTTATATCATAGTTTAACTTGCTTACGATAAAAACATTCATTGTAATCGAATATTTTTATATAAATACGTGAAGGCAAATTATTTTAAATCCATATAATATCTACAGTTGATTATATGTAGTTTACTATTCAGATTAATCACGATACAAAACAATAAGGAAATAGAAATGCATTTGTAAAATTGCACACCATGTATTAAAGTTAGGAACATCTGAATAGAACTAAAGCAAAATATAATTTTTTATTGCTTTTAAAAAGTAAGAAAATGATAGAAAGAGACACATAAAAAAGTTGCAGAATTTCTTTTTGGAAATAAGCATTTGAGATAATTTAAAGAATATATGTTTTTGACGTTTATTTATCGAATTCTTATCACAAAGTAATTCAAAAACTCCTTTTTTGATTTGCAGTTGTATAGAAATTGCATACGTCATATTATTTTACCTTCATTTAGTTTATTATATATATATATATATATATATATATATATATATATATATATATATATATATATATATATATATATAAGAATATTTTAAATTTCAATTTAAGAATTGTGAAATTTTGTTATTGGGAAAGATATATCAGGAGTTTATAAAACTTATTATTTGGTTTTTATTTTTTGATTCAATTTAAATTTCATACAGTTTATAAATAATCATATTCTATTGTTATTAGACTTGAGGCTAACAATAACGAAGACTCATTATGAAATTTTCAATCCGAAAATTTCACCAATTTTTTTTTATGTATATTAAATTAACATTTTTTTCAATCAGCTTCAAATAATAGCTTAAATAATGTATATGATACAAGTTTCATGACGTAAAAATAAAATGACCATTATTGAGTTAAGAAAGAGAAATATCTCATTATTTTAAAGACAAATAAAAACTACAAAATTACCTAGAGTCACTCTAAGGTCATAGATGAAGGACACTCAGGACAGATTTGAAAGAAATTATTTCTGGAAACCATTGGTCTTTTTTTTTTCGAGAATACTACTGGAAGGTGATCATGGAAAAAAAGCTGGGTCACTTGACTTTTTCTATCAAGTGACATTAGTCACAAGAACGACATGTCAAGAGCTATCGGCTGAGAATTCATCCAAAAAACGCTAAGAAGATTATAGAACAGCATGAAATTAAATTGATCAAAATATTTTTCTACAGAGTTAAAATAATATATTTAAGGGAGCTCAGAATATGATTTTATATATTTTTTTCATATTATTGTAACCAAATGTAACTGTGAAATAACAAACTTTTCGGTGGTATTTAATTTAGCTGTATTGTTTTGAAAGTTATTTTTTGAAGAATAAGGCTTAACAATAAAAGTATAAGTGTATGATAAATTGATGTTTTACGGAAATTTGTGAAAATTACACTTCTCTCAAAACAGTGATGTAAAGTTCAAAAACAGTAATGTAAAGTTCAAAAACAGTAATGTAAAGTTCAAAAACAGTGATGTAAAGTAATTTACAATGTAAAACACTAATTTTATTTGAACATTCCACAATGTCTGCAGAAGTTCCATTGGAGTAAAATAAAATTTGAATCAAATGAAACTAAAATAAATTCTACAAATCCGTAACCGAAGTTAATTTACAAATCATAAGACATTCAGGGGCCATTCTCAATCCATGCTATGATGCGAATATATAATAAGCTTATGATATTAAAACTCATCAATCTACCAGTGATATAAAAAGCTTTCTTTTTAATATTGGACAAGGAAATTAAAACAACTCAATTATATTTCTAGAAGAAAATAGGTAAACTCTACTTCCTTGAGAGCTGGTATTCAATTAGTATTTTATGTAATCAAAGAGTGTATAATCAGTTACAAACTACATTTTAAAGTGCAATAAACTATACAATATTAGCTAAGTATTGTGTAATAGGGAGTATTACTTATTGAACTATAAAAAATACCCGGAAATCAAAACATTGTGGGTACTAAATAAAAAAATTATTATAAATATTTTCTTTCAGTATACAATTATTTACTACGTGATTTAAAAACAAATACATTTCTTCAAGACAAAATTCAACATTTTTCTTTGAAATAAAGAAATTAGACTCGCTTTGCCAGGGTTTCATGCTTTGAATTGAAAAATTTTTGGCTCCTTCCTGGTTACTGTTAAATAATGGGAAATGTACTTGTTTTTCTGCATTTACAATTGTAGGAATTAATGTTTTAGAGTTTTCTGTATTTTTTTCCATTGTGGAAAGGGATTAAAGCTCAATATTTATGAAAAAATATTTCATTGACAATAATAAATGTCTAATGCCCGAATGCCTTGCAACAATATTTTAGTTGTTATGCTACTATTCACTATTTTAATTTTTAATCCTATTTTACTATTCCTAATTCAATATTTTACAATATTTAATAACGAAACAAATATGTTACTTTATAATCCAATCATTACTGGATTTTCAACATCACTGTAACATAATTTTCATAATATATTCTCACACAGCTGTATTTATCGAATAATTTTTTAGACAAGCTATACAAAAATGTATTTTTTTATGATATTCTAGAGTGATTGCGGATCAAGCAGATAAATTCAAGTCCTACCAATTTTAAGTAAAAAAAAACTAAATTATAGTAATTTAAGTTTTGATTTTACTAATTAAGAGTCAAATTTTACTAAATTATAGTTATTTCTTTATTTGCATACTTGAAAATGATTAAATATATACAAAAATATATTTTTTTATTCTTATAATAACTTTTAAATAAAAATGAAGATGAGAATGTCTTTTATTCGTAATAAACTAAAATAAAGTCATTTAATTACAGATTCATTTATTTATATACCTTAATCAAAAAGATTCTTTTACACAAAGTTAAATCATTTTATAAATTTATGTTATTTTTTAAGAAAGTTGAAATCCTCAAATGCTTTAATATCTGTGCAAATGATCACATGAATCAAAATAAACACATGTTCATTATCTTTAATGCTTCCCATTTTTAGAATATGCGATCTTCTCAACAAAAGTAAGGTTTTCAGTTAATTTAAATTTGTGCCACTTGTGTTGAATTTTAATGATACTTCCTAGTAGAAAATATTTTTACTGCTCTTTTGTTGAACACAAAAATAAGTTAGCGAGGAATTTGTTTTTCATAAAAACAATTAAAATTTTGACATTTACGAATTGGTGGAAAGTAAATGTGATTTTTCTAAACTGACTTTTGCATACATAATGTATTTGAGATTTATTATATTATATTAAAAAATCACAAAATTTAAGTTGTCTTATCTTCATGAAAAGTAGATATACAAATAAATCATATACTTAAAATGGAAATTTAAAAAAAAAAAAAAATTATAAAATTATTATTATGGGCATTAAAAGGTCACTTTATATTATGTGTGTAATGCTTAAATACAAGTATATTTTTATTGTATAATGAGAAGTATTGAAGCTAAATAAAATGACCTTCCAGTTAAGACTTATTTAATTAAAATAATTCTCAGAAAATAAATAATTTTATTTCTTGGTTCTTAATAATCTGATATTAAAAACCAAAAAAAAAAAAAAAAAAATTGAAATTTTAAGGTGTAAGTTTTTTCAAATTTTTTTCCTAAAAAATATGTTAATGTATGCTTTGAATGGTCATTATTATAAGGGATTTCATATGACATTTTGCATTTAGAAATAAGGAAATTAACAGATATTTTGTTATTAAAAATCAAAATAGCTTAGTATTAATAAATTTATAATATTGAATTACTAATCTCAATAGTAAATTAATGAACAATTTGAAATATAAGTAAAATTATAAAATTAATTATCCAAGATAACTATTATTATTAAAATTATAAATGCTTTGAAAAATCATGGAAAAATATTCAGAACATTAAAATGACTAAGAATACCATACAATGAAGAAATTAAATTGACTAAATAATATTTGAACTATAAAACTATTATTAGAAAAATTAATTTAAATCTATTTTTAAATGCTTTAAAATCTCATGCGAATGTTCATGCTTAAAGTGTCACGCGAGTGTAGGTAAATGAACTACATGAAATATTGTAATACGCTGTCGTTAATATATCTTCAGCTTGAAAAGATACAGTGTATCTAGAGAAATAAGGAAAAGTCTTTTATAATTTGTCGAAAAATATAAGAAAAAAGATTTAGATTTTTAAAATGATATTCTATTTAAATATGAAAACAAATTTGAAGTTTTTGGCACCGAGAGGTGATGAAACATTTATATACTTAAAGTGATAAAATTCAAAGTGCACAAATTTATGGTAAATGCACAAATAAATGGTAACTGTGCAAATACATGGTAAATGCACAAATATATGGTAAATTCATGAAATATGGCATATTAAAAATGATTTAGTCTTAGTTTATATGCATGGCTGCTGTGTTTCAAGAAAGTTTAATATATATTGATCTGACAATGAATAAAACATTTACTGGATTTCAAAAGCTTAATAATTATAATATAATTGTTTGAAGAACTTATAAAAGTTAATTTGTATCAAATAAATGAATATTTCGAGAAAGCATTACATCAAAGAGAACAACGAAATCAAATGCGGCATTACTGTGTTGCACTCAAAAACTTTTGGATGTCTACCGTAATATCCAAGTTTTATCAAAATTCAACATTTAGAGGAATATTTCATCAAAAAATCCATGTAAGAAAAGTTCCAACCTATTCAATACACCCAAGTTGATAAAAGTTAATTTGATACACTGACCTGAAATATCACACGAAGCAACAAATTTTTGATAGAATCTATGTTTAGAAGATGAAGTTATACAATTCAAAAGTACGGGGAACATATATTAATTTCAAGAGAAAAGGTTTTAAATTAAATTGACAATTTGTTCACTCTTTCCTTAAATATGTAAATTTGGAGACACTTCGTCATAGCATCAGTTATTTCTTGTTATACTTTTGTTTAAATTCTTGGGAACTAATAGTTTATGTTAATTTTTTTTTAATTACGTCCTTCTGTTTGCTCTTTCGAGCACAATAAGTCTTGCTGCCCAGTAAAGAAAAGAAGTATATCCAGGAGTGGAGAGCGTCTTGAAATGTGAAGAAGTACGGGATTCCTGGAGGGCAGAACATTTCCAAAGATGCTCGCCATCCATGTCAACATGTTCCCTACATAAAATGCAGTCAGGTGAATCCACAAACCCTATGTGATGTAGATGTTTCTGGAGAAAATTATGCTCAGTAAGTAACCTGAAGTAGGAGACCCCTATAGATCTCTGGGGATACATGAGCTCAGCAGGGTCTTCCAAAAGGCATAAACTGTATTCTCTTTGTAATAAATTTTTCGCTGGTGATGCATAACTCGTTTTAGAAGATATTTGACATTTCTCAGGCCAGTAGGAGTATCTGGAGGGTTTACAAAAGAAGCCTCTTTCGCGAGATTGTCTGCTTTTTCATTACCAGGCAAGCCGCAATGGCTAGGGATCTATTGTAAAGTAATTTCGTTTCCCGAAGACAGTAAAATGTTAATGATGGTCTTACAATTAAATTCTATAGATGAAGGTAGGAGAGTATAATTTGCCACTGTATGAACGGCAGCCTGACAGTAAAACAAGAAGGACAAATTTCATTTCCGATAAATCTAAACTTTTTTGGAGAGCCATGTAAATTGCATACATTTCTCCATCAAAATTGTCTTGAGTTTTTTCCCAAAGGCTCTTTGAGTTGGAAAAGTTTCGAGAAGCCATCAGTTCCCGCTCTCCCAGTACTTCTCTCAGCTGATCCGTCAGTATAAATGTGCATCCAATTGTCGAGTGGGTATCTCTCATTAATAGTAGCAAGAGCAGCAGACCTGAGTTCTGTATGAGGGGAGAGTCCCTTCTGGACAGGAAGGACAAGGTCGAAGACAGGGGTGGCATATTTCAGCATACATGGGAAGACATGTCTGGCTGTAAGGGCTCTATTACTTGAAGTGTCAATTGAGCTGGAAATCCTCTGGAATTCTGATAAAAATGTTCGTTGTGCTTTTAATCTCAGAGGGCTTGGTCGGTAGTTAGTTTAAAAACCATCCCTTCGTAGTAACCTTTCACCAAGAACGAAAGTAGCAAAAACTCTCTTATCGTGCAAACAATCAAGGCCAGTCTGAAGTTCCAAAGCTGGTATTGGAGTTGAGAAGGCTCCCCCAGTGATAAGCCTAAGAGCACTGTTTTGAGCAACACTGAGTTTCGATAAAACAGTATCTGAGGCAGTGATTAAAATTTCGGCTCCATAATCGAAGACCGGTCGAATGAAGAGTTAAAAGTCATGACCAAAACATCCTGAGTAGCACCCCACTTAACACCAGCTAGTCTTTTTAATAAATTAAGTCGGCCTGAGACATTTTCAGTGATTTTTGAGGCCTGTTTGTTCCAAGTGAGTCTTGGGTCTAAAAGAATATCAAGGTATTTAGCACAATCAGTTTTCTGAATTGGTTTGTCATCAAAGTTTAATATAATCTGATGCTGTTTAGTACTTAAAATAAAAAGCTCAAAATTGGTCTTGTCAATGTTGACAGAGAAATCATTGTCATTAGTCCATTTCAATAAAAAGTCCAGGGCAGAACTCATAACCCTCTCTACCAGGGCAGAACTCATAACCCTCTCTACCAGGGCAGAATTCATAACCCTCCCTAGTTCATGTTAATGACTTCTTTATTATGATTTGTTATTGTATAATAATACACGTCTACAACAGAAAGTCTTAACTGCAAATTTAGGATTAAATGTTATCATTCTCACTGTTTATTATCAGTGATTAATGGAAATGAATGTGAATTATTTATTTCAATTTTAATATTTTGCATTTAATAACTTTGATAAGTTTTTCATAATGTATTCTATTTCATTATCCCTCAAAGGATAAAATTGAAAAAGGTTCGTATACATACAGATCACAAACATTGAACGGTTGATAATGAGTTTGTAGTTGTAATTCATCAGCCATTCAATGACTGTAATGACAATCCGTCTTGTCTATTTTTTATAGCGTTTGTAGGACATCCGAAATATCTCTTAAAGAGACGTCTGTTGTATGATTGCATACCGTTATACGGAATACATCAATTTGTGCCAGAGATGCACTCATAATAATTTTCCGTTGGTAAATTATTGGCTTAACATCGGGTGTTTAATTTCGATGAGAGAGATAGAATTCGTTGTATTTAAAACACATCCATTTTTCAAGTACAGATATGTTTTAACTGGCCACTGCAAGATCTATGATTCTTTCTTCTGGGGACGTTATATACACCCTTGAACTCTTTCACAGAGGCAATCCTTCCGTTTGCTTTTCGCTCACCTTTATAATAACTTCTACAATTCTTGGTTGGTTTGCAACTGCCTCCGCGCGCGCAAGATCTTATTTTTCCCCTGTTCTAAGCCTATTTTTATATCTTTCCTACTCGTTAATACTTCAGTTTCAATTTGTTGTCGAGCAGTTTTTGTTTTTTCATGACGTGTTTTCAATTCAAGTAATAGGTCAAACATCTACTTCATTTCTTTGCCACCTTTCTTGCAATAGACATTCTAATCGAGCCTTATTAATGACATTAGTTGTTACAATTTTTTCGTGGCAATGAAAATGTGATGATTAAAAGTAAAAAAGATAAGTTTTATCTAAGCTAACACTTTATCACAGTGCTTTAAGCCACAAAAACAACACAATTTCACAGTCTAAAAACATACACAGTTTCTATAAGGTAGAATAGAAACACAGCATTTTAGAGCTCTGATTGCTCAGAGTTTTCTAAACTTACTTCTTGCTTCGTTTTCAACAGAATGATTGCTTAGCTGAGGCAGATATTTATACTTCTTTAATGTAGGCACAGGAAATTTCAAAAGCATTCCTATTATAAGCCTATAATATCATTATATATATATCTCCTATTACTCCCATCAATGCGTAACATCAATAAAGTTTAGTTTAAAAAAGTCGTCAAGTCCCCAAAAATATTGCCAAATGTTGCCAATGTGTCTTAGAATTTACATATCATTTCTTGGTTCTAAAACCACTATTTTCATGGAATAAACATTATTTATATATAGGTTATAATAAAGAAATAAAAAAAATTTAACAGCAATATATATATAAGACTAATACAAATATTTAAATTATTTACATTTTATGTATAACATACATGTATATACAATATTATATATGTGGATTAGTTTAATACACTAATAATACAACGAATGCGCATTTTAACTATAGTATATTAAACATTATTTACAGTTATTTACAATTATAATTAAAAAATGGGATTATGAATACAAGATTTATATTTCGGAACCGTTAAGGTTCAAAGTACGTCTTAACATGACCGTCTTCACTTATCATCTCTAGTTCCTTTCCTAACCATTGACACCAGGATCGCTGTTGAAGTAGCAAGCACTTGATGATGTCATGAGTGGAGGTGCGTCATCAGGTACTCCATATCTCTCTCTCTCTCTCTCTCTCTCTCTCACACACACACACACATATATATAAACGGAATTACGGAAACAAACTGTGAATCGATTTTTTTTTATTTACAGCTTAATTTGAGTTTAAATTAACATTCTTTTATTTATACTATAGAATATGAATATATATGCTATAAAAAGTTTTTTAAAATTTAAATCATGTTGATTCCAAAAATAAGGAAATACCTGTATCGAGAATATAGATTTTTTTTGTAGTCTTTACTGCAGTTATGAAAAGGAAAATTTATTTATTTCAAAACTCAATTTTTCATGATAAATAGAATAGAAAATTTTAAATAAAAATGTATTGAATGCGCAATTTTCCAGAAAATTTTGCAATACAAAAATTTCGAAGTCCCTTCAAAGTGCACTGGTACCAGTAAATATTCACAAAGCAATGGAAATTTGTTCCTGTAAGTGTAAAATGCTGCATTGGCACTTGGCATTGAAGAAGTGCAAAGTGACTAACGTCAGCAGAAAATGCGTTTTTCCTTGCTTTTCTCGTCCTCGATTTTCTCATCGCTTGCGTCACTCAATTTTGATTTTTCTACATCTTTTTCTTTTTCCTTTGAATTGCTTTTACTATCTTCGTCGGCCTAGAATTGAGTTAATATTGGCCCGTACTTATTTCAGTTTTTGCTTTGCTTTTTATTTTCATTATATTTCTTAAGGATGATGAATTTCCTAATGCAATGAGTTTCCGAAAATATAAATAACAAAAAATATTGCAAAAAAAATAGGAAAAATTAAAAAACAACTTATATTTTTTCAATTAATTTCTTCATATTTCTTGAGAACATCTCTCTGTAATACTTCTATATAAAAATAGTGTTTGCTAAACAAAATTGTATCGATAATTAAATAACACTGATCGATATATTAATATGAATCGATTAGTTTCAAGAACGAGAGAAGCCTGTTTCTCATTGCTGTAACTACTTTTCTTGTTATGATTTCAGAATCATCCAAAATTATTAATGCAAATTATTAAAAAAATTCCAATTTTTAAAAGTGCAAACGTAATGTTATTATTTACGGCAAAATATTTTGTGACTTGAAATTTCGTTCTTTGTCCTCAAAATAGTTTTCCATTTATATGTATTGTGAAGAAAAATTATTGTGCACGTATTTTGTGTAAAATACTATTTTAATTGCTTTAAAACTTTATTCAAAAATGCACCACATTCATTTGTGATTTTTCACTAATTTGAGCGGTTCGATGTCATATTCTTTTATTATTTAAAAAGAAAATATATTAACTTAAACTAATTGAATGCAAATTATTAAAACTAAGTAATAACAATTATTGATAATGAGATAACTGTACTGAAATTATCATTCATGATTTAGTACTATTAATAATTAACACAGAATGCATCAGTGAAACCCTTAATTTTATTATTTGGGATTATTGTTTTTAATTCCAAATAATAAAATTGTGGCCAATTATTGGGGTCAATCGGTGAGCATTTACCATGGGTGCAATGGTTTGGAGAAATTTACTCCCCCTTCAGATCAATGTCAAATTGAGGGAGTACATCCTCTGGCAGCTGCCATCTATTGGCAGCACCATCTATCCTCTGGTGCTGCCATCCATTTGAAAAGTAAAAGTCATACTTTCACCTTCATGGTGCTCTGATTAAAAAAAAGACGCTCCCAATTGCCTTAAGTTCGCATAACAAAGGTATAGCGAGCTTGGCTTGTCCAAAGAGTCATTAGTAACAACAGTAACACTGTTTTTAATGGTAGTAAAAAGAGTAGTTTTTTTTAAAAAATATTCTTCACACACACACACACACACACACACACACACACACACACACACACACACACACACACACACACACACACACACACACACACACACATGTTCTATTTTAAAATACCAATTAAAAATTCATAGAAATAGAGTAATAAAGTTCATATGATATGATTCGTTAGAACTCGCTGTTGATTCTGATGTAAATGTATTCGCGCCACCACATTCCTGAAACAGAACCAGTTTTTGATAGGAAGTAGGAAGTCTTGCTGTATCTGTGCCTGTAATGCTGTTTCTAATCCTTTTGGAGCATGTTTTAAATTTAGTAAATTTTTTAATGAATTTCACCTATTTTCTAATGTAAATTTTATATTGTTCTAGAGCAAGGTTGTCGAAGATATTTAAAAACATTCCGTTTCGACAATCTTAATTTGGACATTTTTCCCAGGCAATTTATAGCACTTTGTTTTTATCAAGCATGATCTTCAGCATTTTTGAGAGGTTGATTTAAATGAATTCTCTTTCTAATACATTTTAATATATATAAAATTTTTCTAATATATTAACAATTTTTTTATAATCTATTTTAATTTATTTTAATTTTATATTCATTTTTAATCGGAATTAACTTATTTATTTAATAAGGAATTAGCATGTATAAAAGACGTCCACACACAGCTTTGTCTAAAAAAAATCTAAAAACCAAAAATTTCATGACCAAAATATTCTTTTAAATAATACTTAAGATTTAAAATGTCTGCAAGTTTAAAAGCGCGACTACGTATTTCGTTGTACAGTGTAGGTTATATGTGCTGATAATTAATTTTATTTTTTATACTTACAGTTTGTACTGATTAATACTATTTGAATAATTGCCGAGTCACCATGTAAAGTAACGCCCTACTTCATAACTTACTTATAGAATAATTGTAAAAAGAATGGATAGAGAGAGAGAGAGAGTGAGCTTTTGTCACCTTGCCTGTATATAGAACAATTTAATCAAAAGAATCTATAACTATATAATATAATATATAACTAAAAGAATGTCGTGGGAAGAATATACTAAAGCTGAAAAAATAGTATATTCTTTACACGAACGTATTTTATCTAATATCTTTTCTTGACGAAAAATACAAAAAATTTAATTTCCGAATGGGACGAAATACTTTTGTCCAGTTTCAATTCCAATGTTCACAAAAAAGAATATTTTGCTATTAACACTATCTGTAAATGTTTTTTTTTTTTTTTTTGAAAGAGAAGATTTTTCGACAGAAAACTTACCTTCACAATACACTATACACTTTCGCTTCAATCTGAAGAAACGAAATTTTATCAGAAATGTGGTGGAGAAAGAGAGAGAGAGAGAGATAAAATCATATAAAACTGAGATGAAACTATAAAATTTTATGAGATCATAAAGTTAGTTTAATATGTGTAAACGAGGTTATTCCGCATATTAATACAGATTACATTTGAAAAAAGATTATTTGAATAATGTCAGCTAGCTATTAATAACTGATTATTTTTTTAGAAACAAAGAAAAAAGTACGGAGTCAAATTTTAAGTTTCACGCTCTAAAAATAAAAGATTTATTTACAAATTCTATTTTCTATAAACTTGTGTAGTCATTTTTGAATCTTAAACGAGCAGAAAGACTATAGGAATGAATGCGCACGTTCACATCTTTACAGCAAAATATGAATCTGCAACGTGTTAAAATTAGATTTAGGCAATAATGTTCTCTGCAGCATTTGTATTCAAAGTAGAATCATGTCAGATCATTGGCTAAAGTGGAATAATAATAGCAGTAACAAATAGGGGATGATGAATATCACCATGAAAATAATTTATAGTCCAAATTCCATGCATCTTACTGACTTTACCAAATTTTAAATCTCTGTTGTTTTGTCATCCATTCGCGACAGAATTTATTTCAGTTACAGAAGAAATTAAACTCTATTCTTTTAGAATTTATTGAAAACTGAATATATTTACATTCATTTCTATAGAAAAGCTAAACTTTGAGAAAATACATTTATATCATAATACATTTTTCCTTTTCAAATTATTTTTAAATAGGCATTTATAAAATGTATCATAAAATTTATAGGCTAATACTAATAATAGCATTTCTATATATTAATACATAATTTTTATGAGCAAATTAATGTTAATAATTCAATAATTTATAATGTGTCCCATAATACATATAATATAGTTTTTACTTAAATATATGAAAAGCGGTAAAAATGTTTTGTTTATTCTGATTATAAAATCGAGTTTCATTAGAAACTGATTTTTCAACAAGGGATCCAAGACCTTACATGGTATCAGCGAATTCTGAACCGTTGTATGAAACAAAATGATACTCGATATTTCCAAAATTCTTAGAAACTCATTTTAAAGATATTTTTGCACATATTCTGCAAATGAAACTATTTAGCGGTTCAGTAAAAATAATCCAGGATTTACCTTAAGTTTGGCAAGTGAACTGAATAACGCTTATTATTTTTAATTTTCAAGATTTTGGAGTGTCTTTGAGGATACTTATTCAATCTGCAAAAGAACATCAGGTATGAATTATATTTTCCACATATCATGTCTGCAGATTTATTGGTAAACACACATAAAATTAACTGCATTGTGTCCCGATAGTTTATCTGATATTATTAATGTATTTTCACATGTATAGGAAACACTAGAGTTATGTTTCTAAATTTAAAATCATTTTTATGAAGATGTCTGGCTAAAGTATTTCACTGAGGAAAAGAAATAAACATCTTTGTTTCTGATAATGCATCACTTTGGTTACTAAGTATCACAAATACATTATGTAAAGAATTAAAAACAGATAAATCATGTAAAAAAATTAAACTGTAGACATATACGGCAATGAGCAGGTGGATAGACTGGTCAAGGTAGGCTGTTACCACGACAATCTTTCCTCCTTAACACTTACTATTTTAGAACTTCAGTCTATAGTCAATTCTGACATTTTGGAAAGGTGGACGATTCCTCCCTGCCATCACTGGTACGTGAACAAAGAGCCTGGCTCTTCATTTGTCCTCAACTGTGACAAAGTCTCTAGAACCGCAATTTCCAGACTAGCAAGCGGCCACACTAGGGATATCCCGTATTTTGAAGGCAGGAAAACCTTTGAGGTCTGTTTAAATGTAAAACTGTGCAGGCTTCTCCTAATCACATCCTGGACTGTTTGGGACTTTCCAGAGATGATATATACTCATCTCCATTTCTGGTCCTCGATTTTCTTAGGGTTAACTGTCTGGTGGACCTTGTCTGACTTCGTCAGACTTTTGGAGGATAAGCCACAACAACAGGATTAAAAACAAACACAAATGGTTTTCCAAAAGATAGTTGAAACGTCTTTCATGTGAAAACATTTGCTTTTGTTTATTATAAATCGTTAGCTCGATTTATGAACTTGTACAAAGGCATTTGTTAGATTTTTTTCTTATCTAAGAAAAACATTAATTTATCAATTATTTACAGATCTCTAATAAATCTAAAACTAAATGGAACACGAATACCATTGAAAACTATAATGAATCTCAACAAATCTGCAATTGAAAGGAATATTATTATTTAATTCAAGTGGTCCATAAAATGTGATTCATATATTACAATATCCACATTGTAATTAAGGTTGAAATTTCTCCTCAGGGGGTTTACCTTCTTTAGGTAAACACGGGTGTCACAATCCCGAGGTACCCTAGTGATCTTTCCTCCTCTTTATTTTTTCTCTCCTCTAATCTTCTGCTTTTTTTTCCTTTTCTCCCTCAGTGTGGTTGCCTCGTAAGAGGTTGAGGGCTCCCCTTGAGTAGCTTTCGCCATTCTGTTGCTATTAGCTACTCTTGAGTACTAAATCACCCACGTGTTTGCCGTGCGTGGAGACCCGTGTCCCTGGAAAAGAGGGTCCTGGTAATTGAGGCCCCCAGAGACCAACACATTATTTTGGCCTCTGTTTCAGGTAAACGGGAGGTGTGTTGTGGTCCTCAGCACATCAATCGGCTTTATGGATCAAGCGATCGGTACATCTACTGGGTGACTCGTTAAGGGTGGAGGCCACTTCAGGGATGTACTGTGAGCGTATAGGACCTGGCTAGCACTGGTGCAGCTGGTCTGCATCCCCTTGTTAGACTCGGTGGTGGATGGTGCGGTCAGGTCCCGAAATTTTAAACAAATAATATGGAGAATAAAAATTTTACTTTTCTCCCACGGGAGCAGCAATTTGAAAACCTTATGCCCAAGTTTTTTATAATCAAAAGGAAAAAAGGCAATTTTACAACTGTTTCTCTTTTTCTAATTGAGAAAGGAATATCGGGAATAGTTGGGGAAGTCAAGAAAGTTCGGGAGATGCGCTCTGGTGACTTGCTTGTAGAGGCTGCATCAGACTCTCAAGCAGCCATTCTGGCCAGTATGAAATCTTTGGCTAATATGGAAGTAACTGTCTCACCTCACGGTAACCTTAATTTCTTTTGTGGTGTTATCTCTGCAAGGGATTTGCTGTACTCGCCGATGGAGGAGATTCTGGAGAACTTACAGAATCAGAAGGTCTGCGGCGTTAGACGCATAACAGTCAGACGGGAAGGCAAAGTTATTGACACGAAGCACCTCGTTTTGACTTTTGCAACGCCAGACCTTCCGCAGTATGTTAAAGCTGAGTATATGAATTTGCCCGTCAGGCCATACATCTCAAATCCCTTGCGATGTTTCCAGTGTCAGCACTTTGGACACTCGAGAAATGCTTGCAGAGGCAAAATCACCTGCGCACGCTGCGCGGTAGTTGGCCACGATAGTACGAACTGCACAGCGAAGGAGAGGCGTGTCAACTGTCATGCTGACCACCTTTCCTATTCTTGAAGTTGTCCTCAGTATTTACTGGAAAAAGAGATAACCGCGATTAAGGTTAATCAAAAATGCTCATATCCTGAGGCGAGACGATTGGCCACTTCCCGTACTCCACAGCCAGGAGTTAGTTTTGCCACTGCTGCCAGAAAGGTCACCAAATCGAGCAGCACACAAACTGAACCAATTTTGGTTTCCCCAGTGAAATTACCCCAAATAAAAGAAAAGCCTACATTTAAGAAAACTCCTACATTTTCAAGAAAAGCTACCTTTGCTAAATCAAAAGCAGAAAGAAATTAAAAAAAGCAAAAGCATCAATTTCCACCCGCAATGCTTTCTCATGCCTGGAGACTGACGCGGTGTCCCCATTTCCCTCGGACGATGATACATCGCTCGAGGATATGACAGAAGACCCGCCTTCCAGCTTCAGTAATGGAGCTTTAAAAACTAAACAATAACTTCCTTTGTATCTTGGAACTGCCATGGTCTGCGATCACATCTTGATGACATCAAGTCTCTAGTGTCAGATTACAACCCTGCATGTATAGCACTTCAGGAGACATTCCTGAAGTCTTCCAACATCATTTCTATGCGAGGGTTTAAATGCTTTAGAAGAGACCGTGGTGATGATTTTACAGCTTCTGGAGGTGTATGTATATTAACATCGAATACTTTCCCCAGCGCTGTCCATCAATTAAATACTACTCTACAGGCTGTAGCGGTGAAAATTCACACCACATGTATGATTACAGTCTGTAGTCTATATTTACCACCACATGGTGTCATCCGCCAAGAGGAACTCGATGAATTAGTTGATCAGCTGCCGACACCATTTCTACTATTAGGTGATTTCAACGGCCATAATGCCTTGTGGGGAAGTGATGATACTAATTCTCGCGGTCACCAGATAGAGAAATTTATTTCTGATAATAGTCTCTGTCTCATTAATACCGACGAGAAAACATATTTTCACGTACCCACAAGAACATTTCATTCCCTCGATCTTGCTATTTGTTCACCATCATTGCTGCCATTGTTAAATTTAAATGTAGGAAATGATCTGCACAATAGTGATCATTTTCCTCTCGCCATCTCCCAGACTGGAGGTAGTAGTGTAGTACAACGTCTACCTACTTACGTGTACAGTCGGGCAGATTAGACGTCATTTACACAATTGGCAGTTATTGATAATGAAATGGTTTTGATCGAGAGTATTGATGAAGCCGTTAGAAAAGTCACCAAAATAATTATAAATGCAGCTGATGTAACAATATCCAAAAGTTCCTCTATACCAAAGCGGCGTTGCAAACCTTGGTGGAATAAAGAATGCCAAGAAACTTATAGAAAACAAAGGAAGTTATGGGGGTTATTTAGGAGAAACCCCACAACGGAGAATCTATTAGCATTTAAGAGAGCAAAAGCACTAGCTCGCAAAGCTCGTCGTCGAAGTCAGAAGGAATCTTGGTCTCGCTATGTATCTTCAATTACATCTTCCACATCTAGTAAACAGTTGTGGAGAAAAGTGAAAGCAGCCAATGGGATTTATAAGGATTTTTCAATTCCTATTTTAAAAACCGGAGCTGCTGTATACTCTTCTCCTCAAGAAATTGCTAATATCCTTGGTGAAACTTTTGCTAGTGTCTCGAGCAACGACTTTTATAGTCCTTTGTTCTTAAAGACTAAGAGTCGTGCTGAGCGAACACCAATTCGTTTTAACCATGGTGAAGCCTTGTCTTACAACTGTGAATTTCGGATGTTGGAATTGAAGAGAGCATTAAAGCAGACCCATGATACCAGTCCAGGACCAGACGGAATCAGCTATCAAATGCTTCGAAATTTAAGTCCAGACTCCCTATTGAACATATTACTTTTGTTTAATAGGATCTGGAATGAAAAGAAATTTCCATTAGCTTGGAATGAAGCGATAGTGATTCCGGTTCTTAAGGATGGTAAAGATCCTTCAGACCCTTCACATTATCGACCAATAGCTCAGACAAGTTGCTTGTGTAAGACTCTCGAACGTATGGTCAACGCCCGTCTCGTATATGTCTTAGAAAAAAATAAATGCATACATATCAATCAGAGTGGCTTCCGAAAAGGGAGATCCATCTTAATAATATCACATATTTGGAGACCCAAATCCGCAATGCTTTTGCGCTGAGGAACCATCTGATCTCCATTTTCTTTGACATCGAGAAGGCATACGACCGTACATGGCGATATGGAATTCTCCGTTCACTATATGATTTTGGCTTTCGGGGTAATCTTCCGATATTCCTGCAAAATTTTTTGAGCTCCCGTGTTTTTAAAGTTCGTATTGGAACTGTACTTTCCAATACTTTTATTCAAGCCGAGGGTGTTCCCCAAGGCTCCATTTTAAGTGTCACTGTTTTTAGTCTTATCATCAATAACATCCTTCATCAATTACCACCTTCCATAAATGGTACACTATATGTTGACGACCTGCAAATATTATGTCAGGGGTCTAATATGCGATTAATTGAGAGACAACTGCAAACAGCAGTTAACAAACTTACTGCATGGTGTGCTGAGAATGGCCATACTTTGTCACCAAGCAAGAGTAGATGTGTCCACTTCTGTAGAAAGACTAGTCTTCACAATGATCCAGTTATTAATATCAACAACATCCCGATATAAGTAGTCAATGCAGTAAAATTTCTGGGAATTATCTTTGACCGAAAATTTTCTACCGCGTGTTTTATATCTGCGGAAGAAGTGTGAGCGATCGCTTAATATCCTCAGGGTATTGTCAAATACTTCTTGGGGTGCAGATCGCTCATCACTTCTTCGAATTTATCAGTCATTGATTCTATCCCGCATTGACTACGGATGTGTTGTTTACGGATCGGCTAGATCTTCCATATTACGAAGACTAGACACAGTTCACCACTCTGCTTTAAGGATATGTTCTGGTGCATTCCGCACATCACCCGTCCAGAGTCTACACGCTGTATGTTATCAATTACCGTTAGACCTGAGACGTATGCAGCAGTCTCTCGGCAATTATGTTAAGATTATGTCGACCCCTGATCATCCGTTACGTTTTATGGTTCCTGATGCCTCTCTAAAAGACTGTATGATGCTCGTCCAATGAGCATCCCTCCTTTTCTCACAAGAGCCAAATCATATATCTGGTTCACAGACCTATTTGATGTTCGGATAAAGTCTATTGACCAGTTTCTCTATCCTCCTTGGTATGAACCAACAAATACCTTTTTAAATATCTTTGCATGGATTTAGAAAATCCGACACAACTCCTATTGTTTTTCAGCAGCTATACTATTCTCATCGCTGTTAGTACCAATCTTACAAACCTGTATTCACGGATGGATCTAAATCCGCAGGACATGTGGGCTGTGGAGTTTTTATCAATAACACATCTTTTAGCTACAGCCTACATTCATCCTTCTCCATCTTTACTGCTGAAGCAACCGCTATCTGCTACGCACATCAGAACGTGAATACAGATGATTGTCATAAATTTTTTATTTATACTGACAGCATGAGTATTATTGAAGCCTTGAAAAACAATAGTGTTACCTGTCATCCTGTTGTGTCGAGAATTTTCAAAGCATTGGATTCCTTTGCTGGCAAGGGAAAAGAAATTGTATTTTGTTCGATACCAAGCCATATGGGTATTGAAGGAAATGAGAGAGCAGATGCAGCTGCAAAGACTGCATCAGACCTAATTTTACCATCGGTCCCTCTCTCAGATGTGAGAAAAGATATAAAAAGTTTTATATATAGTCTTTGGCAGGAATCGTGGAACTTGCAGGTTGGCAACAAGTTGCATACCATTTTCTCATCTCTCATCTCATTACCAGTTTTACCGTTACGAAGTGCAGATGTAAGATTGACTCGCCTTCGTATCGGACACACACGTTTCACACACAGACATTTGTTTTTAAGCGAATTAAATCCATGGTGTGAAGCGTGTGATGAACCACTCAATATTTATCATATTTTAATTTCATGTTATAATTTTAACCAACAACGTTTACACTTTTTTAACAGTGATTTTATAACTCTATCTGATATAATCGGGGATCCACCCCATAGAAACCTATTCGCTTTCTTGAAGGCAATAGGTTTTATACATTTTATTTAAATTTTTATTTTAAATTTTAAAATTGTATATATTATTGAAAATTCCCTTTTAAAATTTGATTTTAAAATAATGTATACTCATATTTTGTTTTTTAAAAAATTTAATGTTACTTGTGTTTGGGTTTAACAAAAAATAAATAATTTTTTAAATAAATAAATAAAATTAAGATAAAATAAAGCAACAAAAAACTTACTCTTGGCGCAGTATGTCCAATTTTGGACCTTGCGCCATAAAACCCAACCAACCTAAGGTTGAAATTTTATGAAATACCGAAAACAACAAATATTTTTATAGTTATATTAAACAATTACTAAAAGTATAGTCACATTTTTATGAATATTAATACTACTTTGATATTAATTAAAATAACAAAAGTGATTAAAAACGTGAGATAAAAAAACAAAGTAAATAACTGAAAATTTAATATTATTAGAATAGTCACAGTATTTAACATCAGAAATTAAATGTGAACTAATAATTGCGATTTTCTTTTAAATATTTTAATTAAAAAAAGTGAATGAAATAAATCATTCGGATTACGTGACTTTATTCGAGTTTTAAGTTCATTAAATTGAGTACTTTTAATTCATTTAGTATTCTTTTCCATGAAGACCGGAAATTCAATTAGAAAATATTAAATTATTTTCCATCGAACTTTTTCATTGAAAATGTATAAATTTCTTTCCAAAATCAATTAACTAAATTACTCATAATATATGCAGTACCAGAATAATAATAAATATTATATTTTTAATAGTTTTCCATTAACGTTTTCAATTTGAAATTCTTATATCTTATTAAACCCTATTATCTAATTATTTTGATTGACAAGATTTAACTTTTAAAATATCTAATACTATGGTTCCCTTTTGGATTTATGACGAAATAGTTTTTGTGCAATTTGTCATAAAATCCATAGAAAGAACCATAATATTAGAATAGCTCTATGAATATGAAACACACATAAATATTTAATATGCAAAAAAGAAGAGTTAAACAGCTGACAAGGTAATGGAGACTTATTATGTGACAAGCGGAAAACTACGATTTTCATTGGTCATTTTTGTTCAAACAGTAGCATTTTTATACATTCTATCTACGAATCAGATTTCACTAAAACAACTTCGAAAGTTACAATAGTTCTAAATATTCCATTTGAGGTTACAAATCTGAATATCTCAAAATAACAATACAACAGCTATTTTTTTCTTGATTTTATTATGATTCGCACCACGACAATCTGTTCTTCAAATGCTATTTGTTGCTTACTTTCAAAGTTTACTTTTGAATTTCAACAAATGTTATAGAAAGAAAAAATGAGGTACTTTCAAGCTTCTACCACTATAAAATTACTTGTCAACACCTAAGTAATCGACATTAAACAATTTATTTAAAATAGCAATATATTTGACTTACATTACATGAAGAGGTAGTAATATATGTGAGATATAGACCAGATGACGCACCTCTACTCATGAGACATCATCAAGTGCTTGCTACTTCAACAGTGATCCTGGTGTCAATGGTTAGAAAAGGAACTAGAGTTGATAAGAGAAGACGGTCATGCTAAGGCGTAGTTTGAACCTTAACGGTTCCAAAATATAAAGGCTGTATTCATAATCCTATTTTGTAATTATAATCGTAAATAATTATAAGTGATTTTTAATATAGTTAAAATGCAAATTCGTTGTATTATTAGTGTATTAAACTAATCCACACATATATCGAAGAAAGTAGAAATACTTTTATAACCATTAATTCTTACAATACCTTAAGAAAATCTTTGAATCTGACGTCTAGTACAGATTTCCATGAGTTATTTAATTAATTTAAATTAATTAATTGTGAATTCTTGATATTTATAATGTAAAAAATATTATAAGTATTAAAGTTTTCGAAAAAAAAATAATTCTTAACAGTTTGTCAATGGTAAAATTTAATAAATATTAATTCGATTGTAAGGTAAATTGTACTCATTCTACTTAAAACAAAATAACCTCAAACGTTTGTTCAAACAGGAATAAATTTGCGTAGTTTTCTAAGAAATATTTCATTAAATATTCAATTCCACTGAAGTGAATTTAGGAATCATCAAAATTTCAGTGTTTTGTAATAATTCATTTAAAACATAGTACAAGTCATTTTTATTTTGTTCTCTTCCAATCGCGGCATGCAGCCTAATTGGATTGTTACGGAAGAAGAATTTCGGAAACAGAAAGCGAAAAAAGGGATCCATAAACCGGAACCCTACAAAAACCATCCGCGAGAAACTAAAAATGTATTCAATTAAGTAAATGAACGTGTTTCTTTACAAATGTATTATTATGTGTGATCAGCGTTCCATTCACAGTTTTATTCAAGCACTATCTATTCAAAATTTTGTTTTAGCACTTCTAAATGAGATTGTTTCTGATAGGTGAAAGTTGTTCAAACAAAAAACGCTTTTCGCAGTAACATTTTTTTCATGTTTATACAAGACAAATTAATTTATAAGTTGTTTTTATTAATTTGTATTTGTACAATAATATTTAATTCATTCTGTATTTACTTCTACAGTTGCTTTTTTTCTTTTACTTGTAGGATTCAAAAGGCTAGTGACCCAAAATTCCTTCCCCAATTTTTTTTATATTTTTGTATGATTTGAACAAAAATCAGACGTGACACTATTAGTTATGATAGATAAAATGCTTCATAATGCACATTTATTGTTTCCGCACTATATAACTATTTTAATTTTAACAAGAGAAAATAAAAACCGAAGACCAAAGAATCATTCGATAACTAATATATACATACATAAAATTGAATGGAAAATATATTGTCAGTATAATACATATTATGTATTACAAAAAGTTGCGATTTGTTATTTTATTTTTGTGGTATATGTTTCTGTGAAAGACCGATATTTGGAGAATGTCGATATTCACATGTGAATGTTGACAGTCACATAGTCACTTGGTGTAAGTTCGAAATATTTGCCAAATATCCGGATTTTTGTCTTAGACCAGCAATAGTCAACCTCCACCAAGCATTAATGGTGAAAGTTGAATATGTTGGAGAATCGCATTTCGCTCTCCGTATTTCAGGCGCGATAAAACTTCACAAGGGTTACGTAACTTAGTCGCCTGTTTTAACAAGTGGTAAGAGTGGTTCGTCACTTCTTAGAGATGTTTTCATTGCGAGACACTTGCAGGTTTAAATTTTAACGTGACAATGGCTACTCGATATTAATTTGCCTCTTAAACAGCAGTTGTCTTTTGATGAATGCTAAGAATTTATTTTTAAACTTAACTAATAAAGAACTTTCTTTTTAATTTTGCATCTATACCATTAATGACAAAATGTGAAAAAGTTTAAACAGCAAATATAAATATATTTTTGAACTTAAAAAGTTCATTCTAAATGAGAAAAGAAAATAATAGCATTAAAAAATTTACTTATGTGATCTTTGATGTTTCTTATTCATTGCAACTTCTTAAGCTTTTATAACATTTTAAATTGCACAAGAGACTCTTGCTTATACAACTGCATTTACTTAAGGAAGACTTCCTTCTGATTATATAATTATATGAAAAGATAATTATATAGCCTTGCTGCTGCTCACCATTTCTCAAATTAGCTGCAGCTCTTTCTTTTAGAGACATTTCTTGAGAAGAAATCTCATCTATGGAAAGCAACTTTTATTAACAAGTTACGAACTGAATGCGGGTATAAAGCTGCTTGAAGGCGCCATTTTTATTTAATAGTTTAAAATAGTAGGAATCTTGTATTCCAACAACACAACTGCCAATATATCTCGGTCATCAGTATGACTATGGTTGACATCAGGGATTTGTATCCGTTTACAGTACAGTCACCAGTTTCAGCAATAAATTTTTTTTTTTTTTTTTTTTTTTTTTTTTTTGTGATTCATAACATAAACCTGCTGGTGCTACCAGTTCAATATTTCGAGGAAAAGGCAGACGACCCTCTCAAGCTTTTCGACTGGCCACAACAAATCCATTACATTTCTTCAGGGAGAGAGGTACTTCTTTAAAGTGCAGTGGCAGGGTTGAACAGTGCAGGGCTGGACAGCTCTTTACTGATCATACTCTCAAAAGCTTAATTTTAAGGTCCGCGAGATTTAAATTTTTTTTAAAAAAAAGTAGTGTTTATGGAGATGGTGTAACAATGCTAAACCAATCAAAATTTTCTTGATTTCACAAAGATACAGTAGTTTAAGTTATCATTTTATATAGTTTCCAGCAAATAATTAAAGAACTTGATTAAATTCCAAGAGAAAATTGTTCTTAAAATTGACGGTAATTATAAGCATTTTTTTGTAAATCCTGCTAAAGTCGATTATTTGTTACAGAACTAAAACGTTCTGTAACAAATAATCGACTTTAGTTATCTACTATAGATTTTTATGTAGAGAGAGGCAACTGAATTAAAGCAATTTATATTTATGTAGGCTATGTAGAATTTATTCAAAATATTGATATTTATTTGCAAGCATTGTAAAAACATTTCTAAAAAAGTTTAAATTATAATTTAATATTTTCTTATTCATGCTCGTATTCAATATTTCTTTATTCATATAGTATTCCACATTTTCTTATTCATATTCGTGTTATTCATTTCAATAATAACACAACCTATAACCTTGATATCAGATGCATAAAATTTCATTTGTTTTAAAATTACAAGTAAAAGTATTCATTTGCATTTTTTGCATCTAAATAATATCAGAGTTCCATTTCTGTATATTAATTAAACCAATTTGAAATTTTTCATCAAAAATTATTTGATCTACTTGTGATTTACTTTATTTGTGCTAAAGATTTTCTTCCATAAAAAAGACACTGGTAAGAAGTAATGTGAATAAAATTAAAAAAATAAGAATATTTTGTAGTTTTTTACTTATATTTACTTAAGAAAATTGTATTATGTTTCACTTACTGTGGGCCTACTTGTAATTCTTGTCTTATTAAACATAGAATATTAGAAAATGAATGGTTTAGTTTCAAAAATATGATTTATTCTAAATCAATCTACTAATAAATATCAAGTTATATGAATTCTGAAAGTTTTTCTAATTTGTGAGCACAAATCGTATATCCACTTCATATTCTTTATTTCATATAATGCATTTAATAAATAAGTATGACTGTTTTAATTTATACCAAAAATGTAAGATTAAACTTTTTTTTTCTTCTAAAATAAAGATATTCATATTTGAATATGAGTGTGGGTACAATTATTTTAATGTTGTCACAAAGTTTATTAATTATTTTGTAATTCTATACATTCATTTTCTTCTCTGAACACTTATTGTTTAGTTAAAATTAATTTCTTATTCTAATTTTATTCATCTTTATGATATTTAAGAAATTCAAATCTTTATTAATATAATGAATGTATTAATTTATAAAATGTTCGAATATTTTTTAATTATATATAATGAATATATTAATTAAAAATATTCATACATTTTATTTTTATTGTAATTTTATTTTATAATATTTTTAATAATATTTATTTGGTTTCAAATTAAAATAAAATTTTCACTTAATAAAAAAATTAGGATCTAAATAAATATTATTTTAAGATTCTTAAAATAAAAGTTTTGTTTTTTTTCTGATTTATGAGGCAACAACTGCAGAAACTTATGTCTATTATACTCATTCTAAATATTAAAATAATTATAACTTCAAAATATTCTTAAAATAAACAAAATAATTTGTTTAGTGTTTCGAAGAGTTGATGAATTAAATAAAATCTTGATGGAAAACTTAAAAATAGAAAATATCATACTGTTCAGTTAAATCTTTTCTTCTTTTACCCCAAAAGAACTGATGTAGCAGAAAATTAATTAAATGCATTTCTAAATTTTAAGATACATTTGCCTGTACTTTTTAATTAAAAATTTGATCCATACTTTATCGGTAATCAGTTTCGCTTTAAATCTAATTAGTTTTGTAAAAAAATACATTTTAATTAACTTCGGTAGTAAATTATACATATTTTTAAATTCATTATACAAATTTAGAATTAAATCTACCATTCAATAAAAACAAAATTTTTCATACTTTGTAAAATCCTTTATAAAGCACAAAATTTATTGTAATGAACTGAAATAATTCTTGAAGATTCAAAAGTTATTTACTTCGAAAAGAGCTTTGTGTATTTAATTTTATTATATAATTTAGAGCTTTGTGTATTTAATCACGAAAGAGCTTTGAATTTTTAATTACAAAATCTATTTTACGAATTCACTTTTGCAATAAAGTTTCTTTAGAATTCATTAACGTTTAATGATTCAAGTACACAAAAGTAGTGCGCATTTTCTTTAGAAATTATTTTTCGGACAATTAAATACTTTTGGCTGTGCTGCTCTAGTAATTTAAAAGCGAGGGAAAACAATTTTTGAATTATTCGTAAAAAGAACATTTGGCAAAAGTCCAAAGAAATCAATTTGTTAGCTTAATAGCTCACAATACATGGGTAGTGATTAGAATTTTGTAGAAATAGTGATTGAAACAAATGTGTCGCTGAAATATTTCTACATTTTGAAGAAATCAATATATGTGTATATACTTATAAGCTGAGAACATTTCAAACCATAAACTATGCAAATAGATATTCAAATATTTAGTTACATAAATGAAGCAATGCAATATATACAAATGAAATTAAAAAATTTTATTATATAAATAAAATGTAATAACAAAAGGTGGAGCAGGTGCAAAATAATAATTTAAAGGCATTTTTTTAAGTTCGTGTTTGTTTTTTTAATATTAAAAATTACAGCCAAGCTGATGTTATTGTTATGTCATAGTAGCTTTGGAAGTCCAATTAATAATAAAAATATGAATAAAATTATAAAATATTAAGTTTATTTAAGAAAGACAGATAAATACTTTATCAGTAATAAGTACTAAGCAATATGGAATTACTGACGTTTGAAGAACGATTGCTAAGCACGAAAAGGAGTTTTAAGAGAATAATCGAAGTAATGTCACTTTTCCGTAATCATACCATTCAACATCTGAAATGAAGTACACACTCAGTGAAATGATTATCACACTGTAAGTGGTTCAAAATTCAATGCCAGTATGGTAATAATGAAACATCGATAACGTTTTGGCTTTGAATTTGCTATAGAGTTTACTTTGTTTTTGAAACTGGTAATCTCAACATGGCAAGCAGGTATTGGTTTATGCAAGGCGTGTCATTAGAGAACAACTGACGTCTACACGTGGATTGGAACAACGTATAATCAACAGTAGATAGCATTGCATGGAGAGAAATTTAAGGGATAGAGAGGTTCCATAAGAAGTCGGCCGTAAGAAGTGGCACAGATTTAAATCCATCCGGACTTGGTTTATGCAGGATGTGTCTCGTTACCAGAAAACAGCTGACGTCTACACATGGATTGAAACAACGTATAATCAACAATAGATAGCATTGCATGGAGAGAAATTTAAGGGATAGAAAGGTTCCATAAGAAGTCGTCCGTAAGAAGTGGCACAGATTTAAATCCATCCGGACTTGGTTTATGCAGGATGTGTCTCGTTACTAGAAAACAGCTGACGTCTACACGTGGATTGGAACAACGTATAATCAACAGTAGATAGCATTGCATGCAGAGAAAATTTAAAGGATAGAGTGGCTCTCATCCATAATAAGTCGCACGGATTTAAGTCCATCCAGAATTGGTTTATGCAGGACGTGTCTCTTCACCAGAGAACAGCTGGCGTCTACACGTGGATTGGAACAACGTATAATCAACAGTAGATAGCATTGCATGGAGAGAAATTTAAGGGATAGAATGGTTCCATATGAAGTCGTCCGTAAGAAGTGGCACAGATTTAAATCCATTCGGACTTGGTTTATGCAGGATGTGTTTCGTCACCAGAAAACAGCTGACGTCTACACGTGGATTGGAACAACGTATAATCAACAGTAGATAGCATTGCATGGAGAGAAATTTAAGGGATAGAGTGGCTCCATAAGAAGTCGCACGGATTTAAATCCATCCGGACTTGGTTTATGCAGGATGTGTTTCGTCACCAGAAAACAGCTGACGTCTACACGTGGATTGGAACAACGTGTGGTTATCAGTAGATAGCATTGCATGCAAAGAAATTTAAGGGAAGAGTGGCTCTATAAGAAGTCGCACGGATTTAAATTCATCCGGACTTGGTTTATGCAGGATGTGGTTCGTCACTAGAAAACAGCTGACGTCTACACGTGGATTGGAACAACGTGTGATTATCAGTAGATAGCATTGCATGCAGAGAAATTTAAGGGATAGAGTGGCTCCATAAGAAGTCGCACGGATTAAATCCATCCGGACTTGGTTTATGCAGGATGTATTTCGTCACCAGAGCTCAGCTGACGTCTACACGTGGATTGGAACAACGTATGATTAACAGTAGATAGCATTGCATGCAGAGAAATTTAAGGGATAGAGTGGCTCTATAAGAAGTCGCACGGATTTAAATTCATCCGGACTTGGTTGATGCAGGATGTGTTTCGTCACCAGAAAACAGCTGACATCTACACGTGGATTGGAACAACGTATAATCAACAGTAGATAGCATTGCATGCAGAGAAATTTAAAGGATAGAGTGGCTCCCATCCATAATAAGTCGCACGGATTTAAGTCCGTCCAGACTTGGTTGATGCAGGACGTGTCTCTTCACCAGAGAACAGCTGACGTCTACACGTGGAGTGGAACAACGTATAATCAACAGTAGATAGCATTGCATGGAGAGAAATTTAAGGGATAGAATGGTTCCATATGAAGTCGTCCGTAAGAAGTGGCACAGATTTAAATCCATTCGGACTTGGTTTATGCAGGATGTGTTTCGTCACCAGAAAACAGCTGACGTCTACACGTGGATTGGAACAACGTATGATTAACAGTAGATTGCATTGCATGGAGAGAAATTTAAGGGATAGAGTGGCTCCATAAGAAGTCGCACGGATTTAAATCCATCCGGACTTGGTTGATGCAGGATGAGTTTCGTCACCAGAGAACAGCTGACATCTACACGTGGATTGGAACAACGTGTGATTATCAGTAGATAGCATTGCATGCAGAGAAATTTAAGGGATAGAGTGGCTCCATAAGAAGTCGCACTGATTTAAATCCATCCGGACTTGGTTTATGCAGGATGTGTTTGGTCACCAGAAAACAGCTGACGTCTACACGTGGATTGGAACAACGTGTGGTTATCAGTAGATAGCATTGCATGCAAAGAAATTTAAGGGAAGAGTGGCTCTATAAGAAGTCGCACGGATTTAAATTCATCCGGACTTGGTTTATGCAGGATGTGGTTCGTCACTAGAAAACAGCTGACGTCTACACGTGGATTGGAACAACGTGTGATTATCAGTAGATAGCATTGCATGCAGAGAAATTTAAGGGATAGAGTGGCTCATAAGAAGTCGCACGGATTAAATCCATCCGGACTTGGTTTATGCAGGATGTATTTCGTCACCAGAGCTCAGCTGACGTCTACACGTGGATTGGAACAACGTATGATTAACAGTAGATAGCATTGCATGCAGAGAAATTTAAGGGATAGAGTGGCTCTATAAGAAGTCGCACGGATTTAAATTCATCCGGACTTGGTTGATGCAGGATGTGTTTCGTCACCAGAAAACAGCTGACGTCTACACGTGGATTGGAACAACGTGTGATTATCAGTAGATAGCATTGCATGCAGAGAAATTTAAGGGATAGAGTGGCTCCATAAGAAGTCGCACGGATTAAATCCATCCGGACTTGGTTTATGCAGGCTGTATTTCGTCACCAGAGTTCAGCTGACGTCTATACGTGGATTGGAACAACGTATGATTAACAGTAGATATCATTGCAGGGAGAGAAATTTAGGGGATAGAGTGGCTCCAACCTGGTTTCATTATAGTCAGGAAGGTAGACATCGAGCCGTTTCTATATTGAATGCCTTTCATACCTTTATTAACAAATACTTTTTATGTTCTCGGATCTTATTTTTTCTACAATGATAACCTATTTTCTATGATGCTTTTTGGAGCATTGTGTATGAAAATAAATCAATCACGTTTTTGTACATCTCCATACTTATTTCACAACTGGATTTATTTTCATTGATGGACCTCAATTCAGTAATATTTTCCCTCACTAATTCTAATTTTACAGATGGAGTTTTTCAATTATATTTCTTTTTTGTAGGCCAAAATACACGAAAAATTAAATGAATCAATTATATTTTGAATAGCATTGCGCAAAATTGAATGGTACTTTTTATTCTTTGGTAAATAAGTATATTTATTGTTTATTTACTTCTAATTTTGTCTATGAACTTTAAATTGAATAATGAAAATAATGTTCCTTTAATTTTATTAATAATGAACTCTTTTTTAATTTTAAATTTTGTTCTTTTGTGTTTTTATTCAGAGGTAATATACATTGAGATTATAAAACTTTTATCCTATTGTTTATATTAGCTTTTCTAAGAATATTTGAAAGGATATAAAGTATTTAAGGAATTTTTTGATATGGATAACGTATTTACACATTTATAAATACTATAAAAATATGCGTCATATTTTTAATTAAAATTTTCATAATTCTTCTGAAAACATGTATAAGTAGTGGCTTGTTTCTTCCTTAAATAAATAAAATGACAAGTTTGTTAAAAATATATGCATACTCAACAATGTTAATACAAGCAATAAAAAGATAATTTAAAAACTCATTTGTGTTTATTAATACAACTTAATTAAGATATAAGCTAGTAGTAATAAAGCATACATTTCAAATATAATTATATATGTCACATTATGTGTTATTATATAATTAAAATATGTCAGCAGTTTAACCCGTTTCTCTGAGACCAACTTTCAAACAATTTACTCATGATCTCATTAGAATGTTTTGAGCCAATAAAAATCGCGCCAAACAGTCTGCTTTGCTATCATTTTTCTCGTGTGAAAGTGAGTCATCATATGGAAGCCAAGATGTAGTAACTGCTGGATATGTGACTTATTGAGATCGTCAAATTTACGTTATTTGGATTTTAGAAATATTATTTTTTAAATTATTGAAAGGTTTGAATTGCTTACCTTTAATTCTTTGTTTCAAATAATAATATAAGTCAGTAGAGAGGGAATTTCTGCTAATATATGAAAGTTGATAAGATTGACTTTGCAATTATATGTAAGGATTTCGAATCAGATATGATATCAATAAATGAAAGCCATTTCAATTTGAACTCAATACTATCGATGAGCACCTCACAATTTATAAATCTTATTTTGTGGAATCACTTTCGCAATTCAGTGTGTTCTTCCATTAAAAATTCAGGAACATAATTCTGATAATACAAATGAATTTATCTTCAGATAAGAATTTCCGATGAAAGTAATTGAAGAAATTATTCCTCATTAACTATACGAGATTTTAAATATTGAGAAGATATTCAGAATGTAATTTTTGTTTCAATAAATTAAGAAATCCATCGAGTTTAAGACCCATGAAATTTAGAAATTTCATTTCTTTTCATGTTTTTTCAAAAAAAAAAAAAAAAAAAAAAAAAAGGCCAAATTTTTCAATAAGCAGATTGTGTTTCAAGTTTTAATGTGTAACAGTACTTTTATCCTTTCTAATAATACACATTTGCAGTATTTAATTTTTGAATGCTTACAATATATTTATGGACTATTTTTCCTTTAATTGACTTAGAATCAGTATACTGATTAGTAAGAAAGCTATCGATTTAGAACCTTACCAACCAGCCTTTTGTTTTAAATTACTAGGAAAAATTGAAGGATTTATTGTTACATTCTGATTGCGAAGTAGTTTGAGATGAAATACATATAAAATTGACAATATTTAAATGATTTTGTTTAAAATCAAATCTCCAACATAATTAGAAATTCAAGATAGAAACGAATATAAAAAATTAGTTTTTCTAAAAAAAATTATGCAAGTAGAAGTTGAATATAATGATAAAAATCACTTCATATTTTATTATTTTATTTTAATGTGAAAAATAATAAAAAAATATGCACTGATTAAGAAGTCTACGAATAATTAAGCTTGTTTATATAAAGTTACTAATCATGCTGTAGTCTATTTGCTCTAGAAAATACACTACTGGCCATTAAAATTGCTACACCAAGAAGGCGACATGCTACAGACGTGAAATTTATATGAAAGGAAGAAGGTGCTGTCATATGCAAATGATTATCTTTTCAGCGCATTCACACAAAGCAGGCGCCAGTAGCGACACCTACATTGTGTTTAAATGAGGAAATTGTTCAGCCGGTACCTCATACACAAATTGCATTTGAACGTTGTTGCCTGGTGAAAAGTTGTTGTGATGCCTCGTGTAAGAAGGAGAAATGCGTACCAGCACGTTTCTAACTTTGATAAAGGTCGAATTGTAGCGTACCGGGATCTTATCGGGATTAAGCGGTTTATCTTATCGCAGTATTGCTGCTCGCGTCGGTCGAGATCCAGTGACTGTTAGCAGAATATGGAATCGATGGGTTCAGGACGGTAATACGGAACGCCATGCGCGATCTCAACGGCCACCTATCACTAGAAGCCAAGAAGACAGGCATATTATCCGCATGGCCGTAATGGATCATGCAACCACGTCACGAGCCGTGAGTCAAGAAATGGGGTCGTTTGAAAGACAACAAGTATCTGCACGAACAGTTCGACGACGTTTGCAGCAGCATGGACTCTGAGCTCGGAGACCATGGGTGCGGCTTCCCTTGACGCTGCGTCATACACAAGAGCGCCTTAAATGGTGTGATCAACGACGAACTTGGGCGCATGAATGGAGAGACGTCATCTTTTCAGATGAATCCAGTTTCTGTGTACAGCATAATGATGGTCGCATTCGTGTTTGGTGGCATCGTGGTGAACGCACACTGGCAGCGTGCATTCGTCATCGTCATACTGACCCATCACCTGGCGTGATGGTATGGAGTGTCATTGGATATACGTTTCGATCACCTCTTGTTCGCATTGACGGTGCTTTAAACAGTGCTCGTTACATTTCTGGTGTGTTACGACCCGTGGCTCTACCCTTTATTCGAGCTTTGCGAAATCCTACGTTTCATAGGATAATGCCCGTCTGCATGTTGCCGGTATTGTACGGACCTTCTTTGATACGGAACATGTTCGGCTGTTGCCCTGGCCAGCACGTTCTCCAGATCTTTCACCAATAGAAAACGTCTGGTCAATGGTTGCGGAGCGACTGGCTCGTCACTAAATGCCAGTCACTACGGTTGATGAACTGTGGCATCATGTTGAAGCTGCATGGGCATCTATACCTGTACATGCAATCCAATCTCTGTTTGACTCAATGCCCAGGCGTATAACTGCTGTTATTACTGCCAGAAGTGGTCGTTCTGGGTACTGATTTCTCAGGATCTATCCAGCCAAGTTTTTTGAAAATTTAATCACTTGTTATTTCTCATATAATATATTTGTCCAATAAATATCATTTTGTTATCTGCATTTCTTCCTGGTGTAGTAATTTTGATGGCCAGTAGTGTATATCTGATAGCATTAAATGCATAGAAGAATTTTATAATTTCATTGTCTTAATTTTTCTTGTATCTGTTTTTCTTATAAAAGCTTCCAAAGAGCATATGAATATCAAATAAATATATTTTATACCATTCTTTATTTGCACTTAAGAAATTTTACCGCTTTCACTGTACCCAGACTACTTCTAAGGGAATACATAAAAACACACAGGAAACCTTCGATATAATATTTAATATCTATATCTGTGATGAATAAACTCGTGTTAATTACTTAAGTCAATATAGATGCACTTTATGTTTATCTATTTGATAATAAACCATAATTAGAAATAACAACGTAATAAAAGTAATTTATTGAAATTTAAATTTTCAAATGTTAACAAAGAATAAAATTTACTTTAAGTTTCTATTATTTCAATTCTCAGTTAAATGAAAATTCCTTTCTGGCTTATCCTATTGGAGTTAAAGTACATTTGAATGCTATAATTAAGATGACAAACAAAAAAACCAAATCAGCCTGTTAGGAAGCTTTTAGTAATAATTAAACCGAAATATGAATGAATTAATGCTTTATAATAAAAACTATGTAAAACTTATAAGAGTAGGTTTAAGCTCAAAATATTCAGCAATTAAGAAAGTAAATGCAATTTCATTCAGAGAAATGGAAAAGTTGTATCAAAATGCATTATTTTATTCGAGAAAATAAAATTGCAACATCCTTTTTAATTACTGGGATGTTATTGATGAATGAAAGGAGAAACTGCAATATTACCACAAAAAATAAGTTTCAATTTATAACTTTTTATTCTGTAAGATTGCCTACTGGGTCAGATAAAATTGACTAGCTAAATTCAGCAACCGCTCTCTATTTTAAGTTAGTTTAAATTTAAAAGATCCTTTTACAAAATGAATGCATTGAGGACTTGGATTATTACCTATAAAATGAATTAATTTCCATAATTTGAAGCAATAAGATTGATGAAGGCTCTTAAGACCAGGTCAACATAAATAATTCAATCATTGGCTCTCCAACCTCAGGTGCGCTTTTCAAGAAGTCTCCTCTACCAATCTTGTTGGCAATGATCCTCCATTGATTGACCTTTAAGATATCCCTTTAGATGCAAATTGTTCATTTCAGTTTAAGTCAAACTTTAGGCGAATGCCCAATGTTTAGCCAGAAAAACCTGTTTTTTTAAGGCAGTCTCCCTTACTATGGATTAGATGGTTAGCTCATTAGATCATTTGAATTTTAATATTTTGATATCAACAGGTGTGCCTTTTGAAACAAAATTCTTTCCAATTTATTTCACTGTCGAAAAATATACAGATCCATTGGTTCATTTAGATTTAGCCCAGTTTAGACCAAGTCCATTTTCATAATACCGAAATTTCTCAGGTGCAAAATGCGAATTATTTTGCAAAATAGTTCCAATGAAGCTAGAACATTGATGAATATACTTCGCACTTTATTGTGGTTCATCTGAAAGCACCACATACTTCTTATCATCTTTTGAGAATGATTTTTGCTTGCTTTTCTTTTTCTAATGATACAATACTTTTGAATACGCACAAGAACTATTGTAAACTAAAAATCTACACAAGAACTGAATGTAGCTATTATTGCTACATGAGTAAAAATACCTAAACAATATTCTTCAATATATCCTTCTGTGATCGAATTTCTGTATTATTTCAATTTCCAAGACTTATAAAAATGAATAGCCATCATTTCCTTTGCTTATATGGAAATGAATTTGCTCCAAGATAATACAATTATCTCCTATTTTCAGAATTATGTTCATATTTGATAAAAGAATTTCTCACCATTCAAACAAATTTCACCATAAATTTTGTATTTATGTTGGTTTTTCACAATGAAAGTCTTTCATTGATATGGGGGAAAAGTTTATTTGTGACTAAAAAAAACTTTTTCCTTATGGATGGCAAAAAAAAATTACACAACAGAATTTAAATAAATAAGCATTTTTTTAAAAAATAGAATTTTTTTGATTTAATCAATTTTTGCAAAGCTTACTTTAATTGTACCACTTTTTTCTACACATTATGGATAATTCTTTCACTGAAGTATTGAATAATGTTTGATACGTATATAAAGCTCATTTACAAGAAAAACAATTGTGTTTATCAACACAATTTTTCGCTTACAAAAGAAAATATTATATTATAATTACGTGGTTATTATTAATAATTTGGGTTCATTAAACACAAGAGTTTAGTTCTAACAGTTATTTTATTGTTTTTACACTACAAAATGATGATACTTTGGAACCTATACTTAGTAAAGTACAGAATGCGATTGATTCTGTTATCTAAAAAGATTTTTGATGGACCACAGTTCGAAACTTCACCTTAAGTCGGGAAAAAATGGCTTTGCAAAGTTTAAAATTGTAAAAAGCAAGTATTCATTCGAAAAGTAACTTGGTTGGAGGGTATTATTACTGCAGTTTGATTGCATTTCAGATTTATTTATTATTGAAGCAAACAATTGAACAATATGGTGTATGATTTTACAACACTTTTTGCAATGTAGTCTTTTTAGTTTTCTTATTTATATAGGTAACATTTTTATATTGTTGAAATAAGGAATTTAAAATTTCTTCATCTTTGCTTCTGCAAATAAATTTTTTATTCCACAATATTTTTATTCCTATATTCTACTTCCTGTCTTAATTATCATTAAATACTGCACTGAGGAACAATACAAAATGATTTGATATCAAATTGGTAACATTTGTTCTGCTGACCGCCCTGTCTAGTGTTCAGAGTGCGTAACTGTGGATAGGGAGGTCCTGGGTTCGAATCCCGGTTCGGGCATGGATGTACTTTCTCTATCTGTTTATCTTGTCTTTGTCCTTTTTGTGTATGAATGAGGTGTGAATGGTTGCCTACTCCATAAACGGGTCCCTATGGCATGTGTGCATTGAAGCAGTCGGACTCCACACCAAACATGGTTCAGTATGAAAAAGTGGTGCAGCGCACCTCATAATGCCAGCCTAACTGGCACAAGACCCCCCCAAAAAAAGTGCTAATTTACCTTGTCGACAAGATTGTACACAAGTAACAAATATTTTAACCACTGTCATATTTTGATGAATCATAGAAAAACTCTTTTTGATCATGAAAATTCATTGACCATTCATAAATGAAAAAAAGAATAACTGCGTCGGCTCACACACACACACACACACGCAAAGAAGCTTTTAAATTTTATCTCAATTGGTCAGTCATCTTGTGTTTGTGCCATGAGTCAGTTTTCTCTGAAATTAAATATTTATTTTAAGTAGATTATTTAGTTAAGCACTGTGTTTAACGTCTATTAACTCATATCACAAATTTTTTTTATCATTTTATACGTTAAATGTAATGTTGTGTAATGTAATTAATTATAAATGTAATGTTTTTTTATTTAAAAAATTTTATCCTTTATATAATTGCTGATTCTATTATCATATTTTATTTTGCAAAATTTATAGGAAAGGAATGGGAAGGACGTAAAATATATATTATGGCTGAAGAAAGCTACTACAAAAAAATGTGTAATTTAACGTTACTCATGTATTAAAAAAGTAAGAGACCTACGAAAGGAATATAATTGAGTAGTAGAATTAAATAAGTGTAATTTTTAAACTGTGTTTTATGGAGATAAGCTTCTAGCATATAACAAAATTCTTTTTAATTTTGATTAAAAAGAATTTTTTGCCTACAGTGAATGGCAAGAAATTATTTTTAATTTCCTTCTCAAAGAGCATAATAAATCAATCAACCATAGTGAAACAAACTGGATATTTAAAAAAAAAAAAAAAGTCGAAATTACACTTGCTCAAAAGAAGACGTGGAAATCAAAGGAATGATTAAATTTTTTAAAAAAAATGACTTGCTTCTTCTATCTCAAAAATTGGATTTAGAACCAAGCAATGTAAAACAAATGTATGATGGTTAATCTAGTCAAAATGTCATTGGGTGGTCATGTGTTTGGATTTTCAAATTAATCGAAAGAAAGAGATATTAAGAAAAATAACAGTAGCATTGTGTAGGATTTCTTAGTCAAAATATGAATTCAGTTTTCAATAATAGATTTTTATCAGTGATAATACGTTGCATGAAATTTAATTTTTGGTACCGATATTTTTAATGCGTTATTACTATTAAATTAAAAGCTGAAAATTGAACACCTTTTAAAATTAGAAAATACGTAAAATATCTGCTATTAAATAACAATGTTACTAAAAATCAAAATCATATCAACTGTTTCACAAAGCAATAAAATTTCTTTTAAGAATTGCATTGTGAATTTATAAATAATAAATATTCACAGTCAGAGAAAAATCCTAATTCTTAATTTGGCAATTATAATGAAATTTTTAGATGTTTTTCTTTTATCTAACTGCTTTATTATTTTTAAATAATCACTCTTATATTGAATGCCATAAACAAGGGATTTTTCTGATATGTGTCAGTGAAAAAAATATTATCCATTGATAATACGAAATCATAAAATAAGTACCAACGAAGTTCTTGCTGTTTTCGCAATGCCATTGAATGAAGTAAGAATAAATAGGCAAATTAGCGTATGACACTGGTTGGTTGAGACCCCAGTCAATTGAGAATAGGAATATCATTTGTTATGAAAGCAAGTCCACCACGCATATTCATCAAACATAACTCGCACAGTAGCGAAGAGAAATGGACGTGTCTAAGGAGTTTGTTTGCTTTACTTCTTCAAAAATGAGCTTATCAGTTGCTGCATTAAGTCACCGAATAAATCAAGCGCTTGGAGATAGTGCTGTGAATCAACGTGCGGCAAGCCATTAGTTTCACAAATTTATGTCGACAGATTTAACCCTCTTTGATGAAGCTGGTGTCTGGTGGTCTAGTCATCAGTTGGTTCATTATGAGCTGCTGCCAACGGACCAAACGACCACTGCGGACCTGT
This sequence comes from Latrodectus elegans, assembly GCA_030067965.1. Lineage (NCBI taxonomy): Eukaryota > Metazoa > Arthropoda > Arachnida > Araneae > Theridiidae > Latrodectus > Latrodectus elegans. The sequence goes on from CM057822.1 coordinate 79,900,203, forward strand.
ATTTGCAGTAATTGGAACTTGTACAACAGGCACTGCAGCAGAAGGAGCAAGGACTGGTTAATCGCAAGAGTGTTCTCGGCCGACAACGCGAGGTTACATGTCGCGCGGGTGGCCATACAGTGACTTGGTTGGGAGACATTTTACCATTCTCTTTACTCACCAGACCTTGCACTATCAGAGTACCACCTCTTCCATTTCTTGAGCAATCACCTTCGTAAAAATCTTTCACACCAATGATGCATATTTGAGCCAAGGACTCACAGACATCTTTGCGTCCAAGAACTGCGAGTTTCACCGTAAGAGGATTGAACAACTGGAGACACGTGAATAGAAAATGCTAGTTTCCACTGGTGATTACTTCAAGGAGTAACAATATGTTACACTTTCTTTTCTATTGATCATATTCTTTTAAAGCATTAAAAACGGCATGAGCTTGTGTTTATCTTTTAAAATAAATTTTATAAAGCTATCTTCTCGAAAGCAATCAAAGCAAGCGATTATGTCTTTCAATCACTGTATAATTTCTTTTCAACAAAAACAATTTGTTAAATTACTTCTTCAAATCTACACTAAAACTTATCCCATATTCAATCTTAAATAAAAACTATCCTGTACGAATTCGGAAATTGGTGCTTTCAACTTCTAATAATTTTTTTCATTTGCAAGAGGCACCCTACAGTTGGGCTTTGTGGGGCGAGGTCTAAGTCCACCCCACGACCATAAAGTATTGTTAGATCATTGAAGGAACGACATTTCTTCTTTCCACTTTTAAAAACACTTTCGAAAACTAACTATAATATTCAGTAATATGTAGATAATGATTATCTTCTTGTTTTAGCCATAACAAATATTTATGGAACACATAAGAAGATCAGGACCGATGGTTCATTCGGTACAGCTAGTGCAAAACAAAATAATTTCCCTTTTCTTTAGCACCTTCATTCCGCAACAAATATAAATCATGACAGCAAATTATTATGAATTCATAAAGTTGCTGAAGTTTGTAAATGAATTTAAAATTATTCTTTATCTGACATTTTGCATCATAAATAGTAATATAAAAAAGAAACCAATTATTTTTCGTCATTTCTTTAGAACTAATACTCGATATTTCAATAACCATCTGCTACACTGGATAAAAAAAATTGTTTTCGGTGGAGAGCTCAAATTATTTGAAACATTTTATAGTGGACTACAGCATTAAATATTAAAAGTTTATGCATAAAACATAAAGGTTCATTTTTAAAAATATCGTGAAAAAATTTAAAACTGCTCTTTCAAACAAAATGAATATCCATCAGTATATCAATATTCATCATATGTCTAAAAAAGTGGTAAAACATTTATATATGGTGATATGCTTACATATTTTTGCTAAAGACCCTTAGCTCACTTCAATAAAAATATATAAAAATTATATATTTTAAATTAACAGCAATTGTGCAGTACAAAAACTTATACAAAGCGTATACAAAAACTTTCAACTTATTAACTAATAAATAAACAAAAAACATTAACTAATAAACATATGTCTAAAGTTTAGGGCGAGTCTCTATTGCTAAATAGTAATAATTGATATATTGTAGGATGGTGACCTCTAAGTTAAGAAGTGATAATTAGCAATATAATTTCTGTGTAACTATTAAACATTTTTTATAACAAATGAATGGCTAAAATTTGATATCTAACGGTTTTATCTCATTTTAAACAACAATTGTGTGTGTGGTCAATTATAAGCAATAGCTTTCTTGAATCTCTCAGATCTCTTGCATACATACTGCATTGTACTGAGAATTGCAGATTTAAGGAACAGAACAGTGGTTCAGAATACTGAAAAGCAATATGGATAAATTTTTTTTAACAAATGGAAAGTAAGGATAGATATGAAGTCAGTTTAGCTTGATTCAATGAGAAAGAAGCTTAGTATAGTAGCAGAGAAGTGTCTAAAATTAGTTAGACTTCTATGGCAAATATGGTCATATATTTTGGTTATATATAGTAAAGATATGGTTATATATATAGTCAAGATAAATTTGAAAGATACAATGCAATATTTTAAGAATGTTTTGAACCTGGGATGATAGAAAGTACCTGAAAATGAGAAATGAGCTGTCGCTTTATACATCTTTTCGATAAACCTTCTTTAAAGACATTTCTATAACATCTGTAATTCTATAACTCCACTACAGAGGTTTCTATAACATCTGAAGAAATAAACTTTCAATTTTTCATCTAGAAAAAATATTTGCTTATCCGTAATGACTGTTTAGCTGAAAGTCAAAATTGAATTTAATTGATTCCTGGACTGCTTCTTGATTTAAAAAAAAAAGGGAAAATAGGTATTGCCACAGATATTATAAATGTTTCTTTAAATATATATTCAAAGAAATTATCGTCATTTTCAACGAACATACTTGGACGAAACATGCTTCCTAATACAAAAGAAGGTTTTGATATAATACGTTTCCTTTTACCTTTTACACTTCTGCCAAAGTTATGCTTACCAAAAAGCTAGGAGTCTTAACTGATGTAGAATGCAAAGTTACCCTTAAATATACTGAAAGAAAATTCTTGATGTAGGTCAAAGAACTGGTTTTATTATCACCAATAAAGATTCTCAGACTACTTATACTTGCAAAAGAAAAATATTTTAGTTTACATATTCTTGCCTATGACTAGATTTCAAAATAGAGATGTGAAAATGACTATACTACAAATTGAAAGGCGACCAGTTTTATTACTATAAACAAGTGTACCAAGATTCAAATTGTTTATCTACCTTTTTGGAGTTCAATTAAATTAATTTATTAAGAACTTCAATTCCTAAATTTCAAAAGAATATTAATGAATTCATTATTCAAAATTATTCTTCTGGATAAGAAGCTAGGAGGTTTTTTTGTAAATAACATTTTAAAACCTAGAAATTTAACAGACATTAAAATATAGTACCATAAACCATGTTCAGAAAATTCAACTGATTTGACATCAAGAGGATGAGCTGTGAAGAAGCTTATTGAATGCAAATGGTAAGAGAGTCTAATTGACTGACATTGCCGGTAAAGAATGGCTTCATTTCCTCCCAATTAATTGTAAGGTAATACTAAAAATAAAAACGGTTTCAGTTCCAATAGGAAATGTTAACGGTATGTTATAACAAATCATTGTCTATTTTTCGTAGCATTAGAAATTACAAAAGAATGGGTGGTCGATTAGAAAATAAAAATTCACATGAAAAGGAAATAAAAAGAAGAAAGAGAAACCAGTGGGTTAATAGTTTCCGAGATAATAAGACCAGAAAAACTCATCAAATAGTTAAATCAATATGATTTCTTTTTGTCTGAGAATATTGAAAATTTGAAATCAATTAGTATGTTAAAAAATAGCTAAAGAATTTCATAAACTAAACGACTTTTTAGAGGATATTATTTCTTAATATACATTAAACTGTGCAGAAATTGATAGTTCATAAACATCTCTCGATGTTTCAATCCAGAATATTCAGGAACTTTTATGAAAACTTAGAGAAACATTTTGGATTCCAAAAGGCGAAGAACAAATTAAAAAAACATAATCTGGATGTATTAGGTGCAGGAGATATGAAAGTACAAAATTACAGACTGTGCTATCTACTCTAATAGTTTTTATCTAATCATAAAATTGATATGCTCTTGTTTTCAAGATTGTTCAAGTGCATCTAGCTAAACCATATATTTTAAAAGATAAAAGAAAGGTTTGGATTATTCTTTTCATTTTAGCTGTTTTCAGAACAATTTATTTAAAAATGATTTTGTCTCGTTACAATCAAGGAATTTTTACTTGAATTTAGAAGATATATTACCTGATGAAGAAAGCCAATGACAAAGGGCAATAATTTTGTAAAGTAAAGTAAACACCAGAAGAGGTCCCTGTACCTAACCCTGAAAGGGTTTTACCAGATTTGATGAATCCGTTGGAGATAAAAGGAAACGGAACACAGTACATACAAGACAATACAATTATGCTTGCAATCATATGGAAACACTGGAAATTATTACTTTTACACAGTAAAGAGTGCAGTAAAGTATTCTATTTAACACAAATTGGATTGCACTTGAGAGTTAACACGTGTACACGTATGAAGAATTCAAAATAGGTATCAGACAAAACACATGGCAGGATGTGGTAAGACAGGCCTTCTTCTCCACATGCGCAGCTGTCAGTGGGTTGTAGTCCTATTCTGTACAGGTAACTTGGAAAAGGGCCATGTCCCGTTACAAAAATCGTTATTTGTCTTGGCCAACATTGTTGGTTCAAATTCATTTTTGGCAGGATAGTGCATACTGGGCGTCCGATGGTATTCTGGTCCCACAGTGTTTGTCAATCCTGAATTAATGCCATTTTCCTGATTCTTTTGAAGGGAGACAGAGGAAGAGGGGGATAGATTTCCAGTTCATATAAAGAAGCAGCAGTTTTTGCTAGGCGGTCTGCCATTTCGTTTCCTTCAAATCCTACATGAGTCTTTATCCAACTGAGGGAGATGTCTTGTTGGTTGTTAAGTTCCTCTTGAATATGCCTGGCTAAAGAACTGATGGCTTTCGAATTGCAAAGCGCATAAAGACTATCTGATCAGACGAGGGAATTCTGTTCTTAGTTTCTGGCCCACTCAATAGCCTGCTTAATTGCGAAGAGCTCAGCCGCAATAATTTTGTCAGGTCTAGCAGTCTCTGAAGCCAATTGATTGGAATATTTTAGAAGTCAACGTGAGCAAGATGGACTGAAAGTTATGTCCATCAGCAACATCATGGTGTGGGGGTTTTAGAAAACCATGTGTTCAAATGGGTAAAAGGTTTTTGCATCGAATCCTAAGTCAGTTGTCTCGCAATTATGTAGAACTGATGAGTGTATTAGAAGGTTGTAAATCAATCGTGAATGCCAAGCCACTTATTTATATGTCCAAGAACTCAGGTGACCTCATCACATTGAAAACGTTCTTGCTTCCAGATGATATTCCAATGTTTGGAGTTTCTGACTTCTAGATAATCTGGATAAAGTTGATTTAAGTAAGAGAGTGAGACGCATGCAAAATCTACAAGGTTTCTTACCTCCTAATAGTGCAATGTTTCCAACAGTTCCGATTTTCAATAAATAAAAATTGGTGACAGTTCTCATCGAATAGAACAATTTGCGACTTTTGCAAAAGTGATTGTCCTATATTCAGGGACAGATGCCAGCATTTGAGCAATTCTCGTGAATTTTGTAACCATGTCTGAAGAATTTATTTGAATAACCCAGAGAATATTCCTCATTAAAGGAATTCATTTTTGGTGTCAAATGACAGAATTGAATCGAAAAAAATAAATAAATACGCAGGGATGCTTTTATAATAAATTTTCAAATTTGTTTTGACAAAAAATGTAACAAACCACAGTGATATCAAATATTGAAAAGATGCTTTTACTTCAATCGCAAGTCTAAAAATTGCAAATGGTTCAAATTAAATTTGTAAATACCACTAATAATAAATTAGCTATAATGTGTACACTAATTAAATATTTCATAATAACATATATTTTATTTATTTTGGTTACGATAAAAACTCACCAAATTTTGCAGAATTTGGCTACTTTTTGCCATTGCTGGCCTTTGGCTGTAATTATCTATTTAGAATTACCTGTCAAAAGACAGAAAACTCTAAAAGTTCAATAAAACATCCAACTTGATCTCAAAAATTCTTGTTTGGAATACTTTTCTCAAAAAATCAAAAAAATGATAAAGACATGTAAAAAATATCTTTTAGAAGTAAATTTTAAAATTATAACACAGAATCAAGCTTATGCAATTTGAATCAAACAATCAATTGAATTGATTTTTTCTTATAAACAGGAATTTATGAACACAAAATATATTAACAATTTTAAATTAATTAAAAATTACAAAAGATTGCTGATAGCAACAATTTTCAAATTTTACATTAAAAAATATAAAAAGGATATCTCAACCAAGCTTAATAACTTACATATGACAATTTATATAGCTTAATATACTCCTATTTCGTTCCGACTGAAAAGTTCAATAAAGTTCTGGCAGTGAGCCAATTCACATATAAACGTTCCATAAATCTAATAATTTGAAGGATTATAACTTGGTGATAAATATAAAAGTTATTTCTTAAGAAATGTTCGGTGAAGCAGCAACGTTAAGCTTAATATTCTCATATTGTACCGATTTTATTTGTGATCGAAAAATTTATAGTCAGATACTTAAATTATTTCACTTATGTATAGAAAGTTAAATTCGAGTCGCTAACATTATAGTGGATTTTACTTTAGGTTAAATTTCTCTTGCAGCTCATATTGAGAATAAACGTTCATTTTTTTACTTAAATTTATTTATTGTGCATTTCAAATCCATAAACAAAAGAATTCCTTCATACAGAATGTGTCACTAATCCTTGATTTTGCAATGCTCATAAATTATTCAGATATTATTTAGAGATTTAAGAATTTTTTGCACTGTTTTATTGTTTTAAAAACTATAAATACGGAGAGAACTCACGAACCAAACATGAAGTGCATATCAATACATTAAAAATACATTTATATTAGCTTACATTCATTTTATGAGATTCTAACATTTTTCTAATTCTTGTTTAATACAAATTTAAACTTTATTTTCTGTTACAGTTCTTTTTAATATATTTTCCTTCTATTTTTAAATTATTGTAATAGATCTAGTATTGTTGAGCTCTTTAAACTATAATATTGCCTTATTTATTTTACTATGCCAACACAAAAATATTACAGAATTCATGATGAATCATAATAAAAATTCATGAAATCAATTTATGTGAAGTAAACTGTGCTGTAGTTGGAAAAAAAAACTTTTTTGGTTTCTGAGTTTCATATGCATAAAACGTGTTGTTATGATTTGTAAAAAATTAGTCGGTATTAATTACTGTTCCCTAATGGAAATAATTATTTTACTAACCCGGATGTTTCAAGGTTATAAGAAAACTCATAAATTTAGACTCCAAGGAAATTTAAATTATTTATTTAGTTTTCAAAGTGAAACCAATTTTTCGCATATTTTTACCCATTAATTCAAAAATACCTCATTTTATCAGAAATGTCTTAAACTGATTCTTTTCGATAAAATACCTGTTTCATCACAAGTAAGTTAAAAACGATTTTTTATTGAGATATTTCATTTTTCAAATTAAGTTATTTATTAAAATGGAATATTCCTATTTTTATGTAGCTATGATATACTTTATAAGAACATGCAAAATAAGATTCTATTAAATTGAGACAACATGCCTGAATATATCTGGCTTAAAAATTTTATTAGTAAAATTTATTCTGAAGCAAAAATTAACCGAAACTTACAAACGACTCTAAATTTAATTTATAATAATTTTATATAGAAATTCAGTCATTTAAAAGCTCGGTCACCTATTTATAGATTAATATAAGGATGTAGTTCTTCTTATGATGATACTAAATGTTGATTCCACATTCCAATTCATTTGGAGAATATAAACCAAGACGAAATATTTGACCTTCAAAGGCATTTTTAGCTCTCCATCTTCAGAGGGTGCCTCTCACACTAATTTGCAAGGAGTGAATGCTGCTGAGTAATTTTTTCGTCCTTCCTCTTCTTCCAATTACCATGTCTAAGGAAATGCAAATATAAAAGGAAAGGAATTTTCGACGCTCTTGTAGGTAAAATTCCTCCATTGATGTGGGTGACCAAATAAAGCGAATCGTAGGAATATTTAAAATAGCTGAAAAATTTCAGAACATGTTTTGTCTTGATGAATATTTATGATCAACACATTTTTTTTTCTTTTCTGCTTAAAGTACTGTATAAGATGAATCCTTTAAGAGTTTTAGAATAGTTAAGAGTTCGAAATAGTTTCCTTCCTAGAGAAATATGTTGAACGACCAATATCATTTTTATATTTTTAGTTTGCCTAAATTTATTCCCTTTGATCAAAACGAAGAATTTCTCGTAAAAAACGAATAAATTAAACTTTAGGTACAAAAAACAATCGAAGCATACATAAATATATATAATTTTATATTTGTCATACAAAAATTCAGTAATTAGAATTATTAATATTTTACTGAATTTGTAAAAATATCAACAAGAGCTTCTTTTTTGTTAATAAGTTATACCTCTTCTTATTAATAGTGATTAGTTTAAACAATTGTTGGTTCAAATTTTGTTTAGTTTGATTATGATTTTTTGCCAAAAATTCAATAGTTAAGTTTAAATCCTGAAATGAAATAAAAACAATCTACTTGTACTTAAAAATAATGGATAGAATTCTTAAAATAAGTAGAAATTTTCTTTGTCATAAAAATTTAATTTAATTACTTTAATAAATGGATATTCTTTTTACTCTTGAATTTCAAATTTAATTTCTTACAACATGTTAATGCAGTGTTATTGAGATATGCGAATTCATTAAGTTAATCAATTAATATGCTGCAAACTTAATAAATAATGCAACGTTACATTCCACATTTTGAATTTAAATATGGAATCTTTTAATATTGAGGTTCAAAAAAGAAATGGATAAAGCGATCAAGTTGTTTTGAATTAAGAATATAACCGTATCAGCAGAAAAGTCTTTAATTCGATCCAAACTTTACTTGTATAATTTATAATCACACATTTCTGTTATTTTGCTTAAAAGTATATGTTTATTTGAACGAAATTTTGAAGGCAAAATTAAAATAGGATAATAAGGATTTATTATTGTTTATACTATTTTTAAAAGTCCAATAATTCTTTCATAAAAAATGCAATAAATCTTTATATATTTTATTTATTTGCTCATGTGCTACATACATTTCAAAAAGTAAACTTATATTCTTTTGCTAGATGAAAATACGATAGATGAATTGATTGATTTTTATAATTGTTATTCAATAATTAATTAAAAAGTATGAAAGAAAGTTCTGCAATTTTTGTACATTTTCTGTGTCAAAAAAGAAAAATAAAATGGAATAAAAGTTCCTAAAATGAGACCTTTACTGATACATTTTTCAGAATACAATTTCAAAAATACAAGCGTTTAACTATTCCACTAAGAAACTTTTTTCATTTTTTTTGTTGGCAACTCGTTAAATTAGATGATATTTCAAATAATGGATTTTATTTATGGCAATTTTTCACAACTTAAATAAGAGAACTATTACTAAAGGACAGAAGAGTTCGGACTTTTTCTCTTATAATTCCTTTTCGATCGTGAATTGAAAGAAATAAACGAAATAAGACGCCATTATGCCGGCACGAAGAAGATAGTTAAATAAGTGAACTATGGATATTCCACTGGTAGAAATGGATCTTAACTTAAAATAAGAGTCTATTTTAAGATATTTGTAAGGGCTAGAATCAATAAGTTGCATGAGAAAAAACCATTTTTTCTACAATGCTTGTACACATGAAAATGGATCTAAGCAATATCTCTTTGTTAAGTTTTTTTTTTTTTTTTAAAGCAGTACTTTTTTTATAGCTATGTTTGACCTTTTCGAAGATAAAACTGCGTTCAGTTGTATTTTTAATAGAATGTACATACGGTAAACAGAGTTTTTGATTATTTCTTAGTATGTGTAATGAAAAAATATTAGTTAAAATTTAACTGTTCTGAAGAAAATATATGTGAGTGAAAATGTGAAATAAACACAAAAATGAATTTTCATATCCCTTTAAAAATTTTTTTTATGATTTCTATTGATTTTATATTTATAAGTTAAACTGTACAACGAAATGAAATTGAAAGAGTACTAATTTATACTGTTTACTTGTTGTTTTATTTCTATTTAACTAAGAACTTATGACAAACCTAATAATAAACATTTTAGAATTCTAAGTCATACTGATATCACTTTAATGCAAATTTTAAAGTTTATTTCATACTGTGTAATATTTCCTGCTATAAACATCACACACAGTAAATCTGGGTTATTTTACCTATTGAACAAGTGTTAATGGTTGATGTATTCAAGTTGAGGTATTTTTTTTATAATAAACAAGTTTACTTTTTCATATGCTTGATTGGGCCTATTTTATTGTTATCTTTCGAAATAACACTGAATTATCTCGTTATTTTACATGCTACTTACCACATATAAAAGATATTTTTTAATTACAAACATTTATTCTTATTTTGTTTTCTATCATTTTTTTGACAGGAATTGATTTGAGAACAAATGCATAGAATGCAATGAATGTTTTGTCCTCTAACAGACTTTAAATACACTTCGAAATTACCATTAGAATATTTGTAATTAATTTATATAAATCATAACAAACTTTGATTTGAACTCTATAACTGCTTATGAAGTGTTGTAATTAATTTATAATCTAACTCTGTTTTAACACTTCTCTTCCATCAAGAATAATGTCCCATTATTCTTTTATCTTTAAAATTTCGTCTAGGCAAAAGTATTGGGTGAGAGAAAAAATGATACAGCATGGTATCTATCCTTTAACTACATTCACATAATTTTTTTATCAACAATATTTATTCAGTTTTGATTTTTAAGGAATATATTTTTTCTCTTTTTGTCACAAATACTTCTAAGCTTCTCGATATTTCAATAATTAATAACTTCGTATATATAATTAAATATGTTTTATACTCCAAATATTCGTCATCATTTTATTGGTTGTCAGTTGATCTACATGTGTAATTTAACTTCATGCAGCAGAACAGTGTTTTAAAGAAACTAAATAAATAGTATATATCACTTTAATTTATCGTTTTAGCCTATCGTTATAAATTTTCTTTATTTTTCTATATCACAATATTTCTCAAAAGATATGAACTCTTTTTATGACGGAAAAATATAGTTCCAAAACCTAGCTTTATTTTCTGCTAGTATATTTTATATTTCAGAAAGTTTTAAGCAGTAATATAGTAAAATTCGAGTAATAAAACTTCATTGTTTTTAATATTATTGATAGGAAGTAATTTGTGGGGATTTTTTTAAATACAATATTAAAATTACAATTAAATGATTGAAACCGTTTTCTTCAACTGAGAATGAATAAATATTTGTAGACAGTTAATAATGTTAAATTATTCTTTTCTTTAGAAATTTCATAATTAATCGAGTTTAATTCATTACAACAATAATATGATGCTAGAAAAAAATGTGAAAATCACTTTTTTAAGTTTTTCCTAATTTTTTAAAATATTAAATTGTAAATATTGATTTTAGTTATACTTAAAGTTTACACTGCACAAAAATGTTTACAGCAAAGTGTTGTAATTCAAAACTGAACATGATGGACAAATTTATTCGTATTCTTGATTAAATTTTCCTTTTTCGTTATCTTTCGAACAATCACGGTATTTGAAGCATATGAGTTTTAATACGCAAATTACATTTTCTTATTTTATAATATCTTTGAAAATTTCGTAATAAATTAATTCTGTATATCACTATGACATTTTATGAATCTATAAATATTTTTTCACTAACTTATACTTACCTATAATTATCTTAAAATAAAAGTGAATGTGAATTTGTGATTATAAACTAATTTTTTAATATTAATAAATAAATACAAATTTATATATATATTTATTGATCAGAATTTTCTCAAATGTTTTTAATTATTAGTAAATATTTGCATATTTATGTTAATTTCTTAAAAAGTAATTTGACCTAAATGTATAGAGGAACTACAGTTCATTATGGTTTAGAATGTAAAATTTTCAAGGTTGAAATTATAATTAAAGTAATGAAAAGAAATCTATATATGAATATTTTTTATGATTTTATTTATACACACAATAATAGTGATATCCTTATTTATCATATGAATATAAAAAGTTCATAAAAAGAATTCTTGAGTCAGTATATATTAAAATATTTTATGTAATAAATTCTTGTAATAATTTTTCTTATTTTCTGTACTATAAACTTTCTTATTTTTAATTGTTTTCATGGTAAATGTATTTTGATATATTAATAATATTTTCAATTACTAAAAATCCTGATATAATCCTGCCACTTCAAAATTTATCAAATACTTTTAAGCACATTTTAGTAGATGTATATCTATATACTTCATCAAATAATAATTTAATATTGCTATATAATTATTCGCAATTATAGTCTCTCTTTAATCCTTTAATAAGGTAGATTAATGCAATTTAAAGTTACTTTGTGGATGAATTTCATGTCAATTAAAGGATAAAATTTCATTAAATATGAAAACTTATTAGGCACTAACAAAAATTAAGTTAGGATACAAATTTAACTATAGAAAGTTGGATAAGATTTGAGTTTTATAATCAGGTTATTATTTATTAGAATTAAATGTCTCAAATAATTTATCTCTAGATTACTGTATGAATTTCTCTTTGACGTTGTAATTTTAATTGTTATCTATCTAATTCATTAAAAAATTGTAACAAAATCAAAAATTCATAATATATCTATAAAAATAATTGTTTAGTATTTAATTTTAACTTTAAATATTTTAAAAATTAAAATAACTTAAATATAATACACTAAACAAAAGACAGATAAATATCTTACTTATGTTTAGGTACCTAGCATAAAAATTACAAACATATATGTATACATGTATATAAATTATTTTTATACAAATACTTTTTCAGTATTAATAACGAATTTTCATAAATATTATGATATCACATAATAAACTTTCCTGAATGATTGAATATTATAAGTAAAAGTTGCAAGAAATGCAATTTCAAGAAAATCCATGATATCTTCATTAATAATAAAAATTTGCGCTTAAGAATACAGTTTCAAAGTTTTTATTTCCTAAATTCCTCAAATGTTTTAACAATTTAAAATATAAAATCATTTACAAATATATTAATTAAAATTAGTTTGTGACATTAAAAATATTTATATTTCAAAAGAGTTTTAATTGAATTTATTTCAAAGATAAGATATTATTTTATCTTAAGCAATTTGGAGATTTTGTTGAGTTTATTAAATTTTTAAACAACAAAAAATGAATCATTTTTCGAAACTAATTATTCCGTTTTGTAACGAATTCTTAAGATACAGTGAAAAGACATCGGAATTGTTGATTAGAAAGTGAGTCAACAGATTAATTAATTTCTTAATAGCTTTTCACATCTGCTTCTGATTATTTTGTGTTAATTAAAGTGACAAAAACATCAGGATATGCTTTTGAAGGCAAATTATATTTAATAGAATATGTATAGAAAAGTACCGATAGAATGTATCTATTTAGTAATAGTTAATTAGTGATGATTTGTCATCATTTATAACAACTTCGTAGTAATTATATTGAGAAGGAATAATTCCAGTGATTCTTCTTCTTTTCCCTTTCAAATATATCTAATTCGCAATGAGTAGAATTTATGTTACGAAAGAAGAAATCGAAAAATAAACTTCAGTCTTCTATAAAAGGGAGTGAAAAAAGAGGCAAAGAAGATAAAACATAAAAATAAATTCTGTTGAATCAATTTTCGTGTGAAATAAGAAAAAACATATGGACCTATTTTAAACTGTAAAGTTAAGGTTTTCAATTAAAAGAAATCGTTCGGAATTAATAAATGCATCTGAAATACTGTCCATTTATACTACCACAAATAAGAGCATAGCATTAATTATTGTTTCATAAAATTTATAATACGAATTTACATTATAATATATTAATTTTTTCTTGTTATGTAGTCATTAAAATAGTGTAATTTTAGGAAAAGAAAACAAAAAATCAAATTTTAAATTTAATTAAATAATTAATTTAATATAAGTAAAATCCGTTTTAATTTTTTTTGTAATAATTTTTCCTCCTTATCTCATTTATTGTTGTTAATTGTCTATTCTATATTAGCAAAGGAGTAACAATACAAGAGTCACAACGTTTTATTAAGAAACATTTTTAGGAAAAAGTCCAAAAGTCGAATTTAGAAAAGCATTTCAAATTCATTTTTTATTTCAGTGATTTTAGACAATATGACATTGGTATACATTATTTCATTTGTTTACCAACAAGACGCTTTCATTTTTAAATAGTTGTTTTAATCAAAACAAAACACTTGCAATTCTCTGAATAAAAACTTTTGAAATGTTTTTAACGAAACGACAAGGATTTCGGAGCTTTACTGAAATAAAATAACAAGAAAATGAAAATAAAACTAACATAATGCCTACATATAATTTCATTTCAGTTAAAAAGAAATAAAATATTATTTCTGGTTAGATTTTTAAGATTTAAATTCTTAATAATAAGCAAAAAGTCCTACTTATGCCAGAAAATTGGAATAATAAATAGTAGTTAGTTTTGAAGAAATATTGTAGAAAAATAATTGCAAACATACGTTTTGATTTCTACTGGAATTGAAGAATATTTGCGAAATTACAAGAATGTTGGGGCATATTCTGTATCATTTTTTCAAGTAAAGAAAACATTTCAATACTTTGTTGACCGTTGAAACCACTATCGTGTGATTAAGTATCCTTAAAAATAAAGTAAGAAAAGAACTTTTAAATTTGCTTTTTTTTCTGACTAAAACATAATCATAATTTTTGATGTTTGCTTACACAATTAACAAATTCGAAATAAAAGCAAACAGATATCCAATAACAGAATTCAGGTTTAAGTTCATATATTTATAAAGAAAATTTAGTAATAAATGAATAAGACAAAATTTCTGTGAAAAAATTTCAATTATATTTTAGTAAAACTTCATGCCGGAATGAAGTGTTTTAACTATGTAAATAAAATTTATTTAACACATAAGAAAAGTATTTGAAGTACATACATATGAATTTTAAGCTATTCGCTTTCATAATTACAAACTCATACCTTTGAATGATTTCAAAATAAAACGAAAATAGAGTAATCAAATTTTATTGCAAATATTTCTCAAATTGTGCAATAAACAAATTTTATTGCAAATATTTCTCAAATTGATTTAAAGTCATGTAAAGTTTTAATGATTAATTTATGATTTTAAAATTACTTAACTATATTATAGGAAAAGTTATTCAGAAAAATGTTTTATAAATTTTTTCTGCTAATTCCTTTGGAACATGTATTTATTAATTTCGTAAAGCGTTTGCACAGTTAAATATTACTTAAACACAACAAATTTTAAGAAAAACTAACAAGTTTTCTAATAATTTTTGAACTATCACACTATAATAGAAGGCACTGAATTAATGATTGTTGTCTGTATTCTATTTTAAACTATATGGAAAGACAAAATTATTTTATATGATTGACTTTTAAATTTGTTCTTTTTCCTATGTTTTCCTTGACATTTTGTCATTAAAACATGTTATTATTCCTCACTATAAATTTTGACACAAGTGTAAAATTCTTTTGTCCAGAAAAATTATTTAAATTCCTCGAAATTGATTCAAAATTATATCATATTGTTTCTCAGTGTATATTTAATGAAAAATAGGAAAGAAGTTTATTTTTAACTTAATACTGAAATCATTGTTTAAGAAAAAATGAATATTTTCGGTAAACTTTATGTGGAAACTTTTAGTGATTTTTGCAAGTAAAACACATAATTACTATTTTAACACATATTTTTATTTGATCATAAAATAACAATAAATTCTCTATTTAAATAACTATCGGAAAAAAAGTTGCTTAAAAAAATCTAAAAAAAGAATATTTTACTGGTTATTTTCTTTGAATAATTTTTTAATTACAGCCGAAAAGTTTTGTCGTTTGGTGCCATTTTTTTCTAATCAATGAGATTTTATACATCTACAACTGTGTATTTAAAATTAATTTTGAAATTAATACTTTATTAGCAACAAAACATGCTTTTATTCACTAAGATTATCATTGCTTGTTTCGATTCTTAAGAAGTATTTAATTTCTTTCTATACATTTTATATTTTTACAAGTAGTTATTTTAAAATCAATTTTAATTTTGTTGACTGAGCAAATTTGAAGAATTATACATAATGTTCATTAAAGTGATTGAATTCGAAAAAAGTTTATGAGAAGAAATAAATATAAGTAATGGTTTCAAGTATCTACAATTTAAATAGGTTATATACACTGACTTCCAGTAGTTAAGGACAAAGATATAAAATGCAAAAATTCAACAAATACTGCTTTGATTCACACAAAATTCCGCCGGAAATATATTTATGCATAAAATAAAATCGATAATTATACAGAAATGAAAACAATATTAAATTTTTGTAAGTTATCAGGTAATGACGTACTAGATATTTAAACAGAATTATATATAAAATGAAAATAAACAGCATAAAATAAAAAAGGACATTAATAAGATATGCGGTCCCCCTTCATCTGTATGCAAAGTTTACACCTTGTGACCATGCTTTCAATTAGGTGGTCAACCACCGCAGATTTAAGCAATAGCCATTCTTCTTTTAAGGCAGTTTCCAGCTCAATAAGAATGGCTGGAGGTGGGAAACATGAACATACAGCACGGCCAAGAACATTCCACAGACTTTCAATGGGATTAAGTTCGAGCGAATATGCTGGCACCGTCATACGCGCAATCCCTTCACTCCCCAGGTAGTTATTGACGATATCAGATTTATGGAATTGAGATATCGTCCATTAAAACAAAATTAGGGCCAGCTGCTGCAGCGTACAATCTCACAATGTGTTCTAGGACTTCCTCTCGATCGTTTAAAGGTGCGCAGGTCGGTGCAGTATCCTAATGAAATCCCTGTCCACACCATAATGCTTCCGACTCGGAATCCGTAATGTTTGGTGATGTTTTGGGGCTGACTGCTTATTCCTTGTTCACTCCATATCTTTATACGCCTGTCTTGGCTCCAGAGCAAGTCTTGACTCATCAGTAAACATTACATTGTTCCAGTCAGACACAGTCCAATTTACATGTTCCTGACACCACTTTAAACATACCCCACTTGATTGGACGGATAGATAAACACAAACTCGAGATACTCTGGCGTACAGTCCACTCATATGTAATCTTCGGTGTACAGTAGCTGCAGATATCACCATACCAATGGACGCTGTAACCATAGATGTCACACGTAAGGAGATAGCTCTGCGATTCCGCTTGGCTAAAATCGCAATATATCAATCTTCCGCAGGGTTTGTAACCCTTGAGCGATCGAGCACGGGCCTTCGGACAACTGTCTGTGTGGTTTGGAATTATTTCCATAAACGTGAAATTGCAGAATGATGAACGTCCAAGAAAAGAGCAACATCCGAGATAAACTGTCCTGCTTCAATGCGCCCAACAGTACGCCAGCGCTCAAAAGCTTACATTCTTCTTCTAGAAGTCATAGAAACACCAATGTTCTGAAAACAAACTGTACGAAAGTTTTAAACACTTTCTATCAGCACTTACAATCATTTTCTGTAACTCTTCATAAAGCGGGTGTAAAATTACCCTTTTTGCATATATCTTGACATGAAAGCGCGATTGGCTGTTACCTAACATATGTTCACACTTCCATCTACCTTTGCAGCGATTTGTGTCCTCTTCAATTCTGATTAGCTTCCGGAAAATAGCATTTTCCTCCCTGTGCTTAACTTTTGGAAGTGAGTATAGTTTAAAAATTTAAAAGGGTTGCTCCATTAAGCGAAAACCAGATAAGGATTTAGCAAATGCTTCATTATCCCTCTTATTTGATATTTATTCCACAATGAACAATAGTTTAACATTGAGAATTTAATTAAATAGATTTCCGTGAATGAAAAATAAATGAATTTAATTTAAAAAAATAATTGGTTGATATTTTTAATCGATGAAATTTGAAATTGGTTTGTTATAAAATAATGAGCAAAACTGTTAAAACTGTTTAACTGATGTAGCGCCATATTTTTAAATAATTTATTTAGGAACATTTTGCGCATGAAACAAAGAAAATTTCACAATAATATAAATGCTTGTTTACTGATATTTTTAGAATTCACATACGTAATGCTATAAAAAGATTAAGTCATTACTTAACTAAATAAAAGCAAGTATTAGGTTTTATAAGCAAAGGAAGAGTATAATGTTCGAGCATTAGTTAGTTTTTGTAATTGACAATACAAATTTAATTAATATACTACAATACAAATTCAATTACAGATTTGGAATGGAGAAACCTAAGCAATTTTTAATATTACGTAGATTATCCTACTGTACTAAAAAAACAAATCAGATATTGTTTGTGTAAATCACCTAACTTTGCATAAAATACATTTGATAAAACGTGTAAACATCATATTAAATTATTTTGAATAAATAAAATTTTATAAAAAGAAGATGATAGACTACAATAACAGTTTCTTTCTTTTATACCATTAAAGCGACTATTCTCAAATAGAATTTTCATTATTTGCAATTCTCTGATATTGTTTATCCGCGATTTCTAATGAAATTTGAAAAATTCTTTCATGAGCTTTGTAGATATTCTGCGCTAGAAATAATTTGAGCACATAAAATTATTTTATGTGTATGGAGTCAATTAATTTTATCTAAACAATTTCTTAGAAGTCATGTCTTATACACTAGTATGGCACTATTGTTTCATTGATGTTTTTACAATATTGAAATAAACAATTGCATATTAATTTATTTTACAATCTGAGTAATACAATTGGTTATTTGAAAAAAAATGTACCAACTAGATACATTTTATATTCATCATTAGGAAATAATGCATTTCAGTTGGAATTATTCATTATATTTATTAAATATTATAATAAATTTCAGTTTTTTTATTCTACATTTATTTATCTAGGGAATAATAGATATTAAGAAAAAGTATTAATTCTTTATTAATAGTGGAAAATTTGGATTTTTCTAATTTTGTGCCTACATTATGAAGACAAATTGTATATGCTGTTATTATTTTAGAATGCATAATGTAGCATTTTATAGAATACATTATAAATTAAATTTTGCAATGTTATATTATTTTAAACAATTTTTAATATTTTGAATTTAATTTTAAGTTTATTATCAGTTAGTTTTATGCTTATATTGATATTTAAATTATGTTTTCCTAAATAAGAATAAATATGCCAATTCTAAATTGCTGTTCATTAATGTATACTCAATGTTTTTCATATTTAACAAAAAAATATACATTACATGAAAATAAATTATTAGGAATGTTTGCTAATTTTAAAAAATTAATTAGAATTTTAATAATTTCTGAAAAAGAAAGATCGAATAATTAGTTCAAAGCAAAATCTTTTTTTCAGTAATGTTTCAGGTTGTGAAGAATGTTTAACATTAACAATATTTTTGTTAATTATATAAATGTAATTAACAAATATAAAATCGTTGAAAATTTTATGACTCTTCAATATTCATAAATGAATCAGGCTAATAACCGTCTCATATAAATAATATACAGAAAAAATATTAATAAGTAATTTTAATTTGTTTTCTTCGGTAAAAAAAGTTCTATTTAGTTTTTTGTTGCAAATTTTCTACCATCAGTTGTCAATCATGAATGATTATTTTCATAAATTAATTTTGGGTATCAGTTTGGTATGTCTATGTAGGTGATTTCTCGCCAAATCTGGCACCCTTTGCTTTGATAGTAGTGTTGCCGATTTTAGTTTTTGTTTTTATTGTAGTGTTGCCAAATTCAGTTTTTGTTACTTCTCTTATTTTTGGGTTTCCAGATTTTCATAAATTAATTTTGTTTAATTGAGAAAGAATATTAAATTTCTTTATTTTTAAAAGCAATTTTAATTTCGCGAAACGCATATTACTATAATAATAGCAATACTTTTAATATTTTATATAAAAATACATTTATATATAGATTTCAAAATATTTAAAATATTCCCCTTGCTGTTATATATGAATAAAAATAGGAGATTATATAGTAATTTTTAGTACTTAGTTATCACTAGCACTTCAGGTATTTTGTACTCTTAAAAATATCGAATGGAATTTAGGTCAAACGTTGGAATGGAATTTAGGTCAAACGGTTTTTTCCATTATTTTACTGCCTAAAACTCAAAGAATCATCCTAAAAAATTGCAGTGAATCCTGTCTAAAAATTTTTATTGAGTTATGACATTAAACATTAGCTAAGATCATGAACGAATTAGACAAATTCAGCACTTATAGAGTACTGAAAATCACTCCATGGTATTTTGAAGTATAAATGAATTAAATATTATATTTATAAATTACAACATATCAAATAATTTTATAACCATACTGGTTTATTTATTTTGAGTAGATGTGTTTTCAAAACTTGCGACTGGAAAAAGCTTGGTGTTAGTTATAATCAAATCGCAATTTATCATTTACAATAATATGTATTTGGCTACTTTTGTGTCCTTCTTTGAAAATTCAAAGCTACTAGGAATGCGTTTGATTCATAATGCACATCAAAAGAATTCAAATATAACTAAATACAGTATTTTCCTCATATCAGACTTAAATATCAATCACGCAAATTATTTCTCCTTGCTGTCAAAAATAAAGTATCATTTTTATCTTACTTCTTAAGCTTCATTTTCTTCTCCTCACCATTAAATTGAGATTCAACTTACCATTTCGCAAATGTAGCTATTTTTAAGTTGATAGTTATCATTTAGAAGATCATTTCCCATTACAACTTCACATTTCAAGCAACGGTTACACGAACCAAACATGTTTGAAATGGAATACCAAGAACTCCATCTTCGCATGGTCAAAAATCTCTCATTATCCCCTCATTCATCATAACTTGAAAGGAGTCTGTTCATTTCCTAGTCTGAAATGATTGATAACTGTGGGTTCAAGTTGAATCAAAAATAAAACATATTACCATCTGTCAATGGGATAAAGAATTGTTATACAGCAACAACTGCGCAAGAATGAAGGGAAAAAAATAATATAATTAAGTTCAAAATGCTGTCGTCAGCTTGGGTGAGGTTTTCGAGTGCAGTGACGTGTTGTGGTTTACTCCAAAACCGGAAGTCAATGAACTCCAAGGGCTTCCTCGCCAAGAATTTTACTTTTAGAGAAAACATTTATGAAATTAAATTATTAGGCTTCAAAATGTCTTAAGAATTTCATGGTTTGCAACGATATTACCATATTGATACATATATGTGCAGCAGCATAATAAACAATATTCAGCTGAAAAACCTGACTTACAGTTTTATGTAAATGCCTATTTATATTATTTTGTAATTGATACTTAATCAAAAAGAAATCAAATATAAACATTCTTTTCAATTAAATGCTTTCAAAAATTTTCTCAACTATTGAATCTTAATGCGAAAAGTAAACTATCCATTAAAAAGGCAAGCCTATGATATATGAACAAAGAAATTTATTAGTAGAATCTCATATAAATTGAAAAGTTTAGACTGATTCTGTCATATTTTACTCCAATAAAATTTTTCCGTTTACTATATTAAATGATACTTTGGTATATTATTTAAGGAATAAAACTGTTTTACTTGGTAGTTTAGTGGTTAGGATATCGGCTTTCCGGCCAGAAGGGTGGGGTTCGATTGTCAATGCCGCCAAAAAGCCACCGAGTACATGCGATATACGTGCTCATTAAATCTGTGAAATTGAATGCCCTGTGTGGCTTGTAGAACAGTTATCACGAATGTAATGGTCTAGAGACAATTTTCTCTTCCTTCAGATCAATTTCTAAATTCAGGGAGTAGATGCTTTGGTGGTGTCATCTATTGGAGGAGTTTAAAGCAAAGTCGCGGTGCTCTGATTAAACGAAAGACGCATCCTACTGTCTTAAATTCGCATAGTCAACGGCATAGGGAGTTTGACTTGTCTAAGTGTCATAAGTAATAGCAGAAACATGATAGTTACATTATTAATTCTACACATTTTTTACTATTTTATATTCTTTGTATAATTATCCTAAACTGTATAAATATCTTAAATATTGCATGTGTTTTTAAAATAAAATTTATAGCTTATAATTAAAATATTACCTTTAAAATTATATTATGTTTTACTTATTATCAACCTTATTTTGTAAAATTGCTTAGTTGTTCATACAATAAATACAATTTTAATTAAATTTATTACATTTTTAAGACTTAAGAACAAATGTTGTTTCTTATGCATGTTTCGTCATGTTTTAGCAGTTTTACTATGGTTTAGTGGCAACAATTAAAAGCTTAAAAAAACTGCTTTTTTGTAATTAAATATTTGTATTCATGGATAGGAAATATAAATTTTTCTCATCTCCGAATATTTGAAATAAAAAATTAAAAACTAATAACAAATATTTATTAAATTTTTGAGTAAAATTTTACTGATTTCTAAAAATAGAGGGACGAATAACTAAATATCAATTTGTCAAAAAAGCTGCTGGTAAATTTTAATGATACTTAGTCAAACTATTGAGGCATAAAAAATAAAAGAAAAGAAAAGTTACAGACAGGCAAAAAAATTTAAATTAGCATATAGATAATAAAGAAACAAATCTGAAAAACATGTTTTGCTTAGTGAAGGAAAACTAATTATGAAGTTTTAACAAACCAAAAAATAGTATAGCGCCCAAACCAAAAAATAGTATAACGCATGAAATGTACTGAGATAGTTAAAAACGAAGAAGACAAGTGTTGCAATTTTACAAGAGAAATTATCCTTTCTTTCTTTTGAATTAAAAAAAGTGATTTACAAAAGAGCTTACTAAAAAAATTTACAGTGGGAGAGAAGGCTTTTGTAAGAATCTATGTCTTCTGAAACAATTCTTAATATGTTTCATAGAATTCAGTTCTAGCAATCGAGGTGACCACTCCAAGCACTGCATTATTTGCTACTGGAAATAACCTTTCATGGACCGAAATATGGGGAATCAACCATTGTCTTCCAGTTCCAAGAAGTTATTCTTTTTTGCGTTACTATTCCTTGTGTTTTTCCTCATAAGTGTGAGCGCGCACTCATAATGATTACAAAACACAGACTAACTTCTTTATGTGAATATTATTCTCGCGTGCATTTAATAAATGTTTATGTATCTTCACTCTTATCAAATCAAATAATGCAGGCTATACGCCTATGTTATTTGATTTGGTGAGATAATTATCAACAGGTACAGTATATCTATACGTATATATATATATATATATACCTACATTGGGTACTCTCTTTCCTAAAGTCAATCTCCTCCCACGTGCCCACGTGTTTTAAAAAAAATGTTTTGTGATAATTATTCGATTTTTATATTTTTCTATATTTTTACACAGTTAAAAAATTTCAAAATTGTTAGAAATCTGAAGCCAATTTTTTATCGATAGGCATAGTATTATCTTTCTTAACTTGAGCAGCGAATCCTATTTCTTTGTTTTTTAAAAAATATTGAAGTGATTATCTTATGATCAAAAATTGAATTGATTATCCTACCATTCATTGGGCATACTGTCATGTTTCTTAACGTTTGAAACAAATCATATTTCTTTAGTTTCTGGAAAATTGAAGTGATTATTCTACCACATTTATTTTTATTATATAAAGTAAATGTGTAGAACTCATATAAATTAATTTTAATGGGGAAAAACAATTTTCTTTCGTTAAATGTTACATAGAAGAAATTTCAGAAATGTAATTAAATTATACGTTTCATTCCCAATTAAGTAAAAATAAATCTTAGAAAAAAGCATTTCATCTTAAGTGTGGCCATATTTTGCATTTTCATTGTACATTTTGTGGTATATTTCGGTAAGAGATACGTTAAAATGTTGGTACTTCCTTCATGGGACAAATTCCTTATCTTGATTTAAGAAATCAAAATTTCAGAAATACGTATTTCAAATCACTCAAATGTATGTTAAAAGAACATTAGAATTAAATAATTTTCAATTACTAAAGTTTATATATGTACACATTCAAGAAAACTGATAAAGAAATTTTCTTTCCAATAATATTAAGCTTGAATATGTTGTGCAATATTTACTTTTGCAGTATTTATTTTAAGCGTAAAATAACAAAGACGAAAAAATGTTATATCTCGATCAAAGATAGGTTAGAATTTCAATGAAATCTTCAAAATATAAGGCTTATATAAATTATAATTTCATTGTTATTAGCTTCCATATTTATTAATTGCATATGAAATGGATTAAGTTTACTTTCATATAAGTTCGAAGAAAGTTAACTTCTAATTTATCTTGTAAAAACAAATTTAAAAATTTTTAAAGTCAATCAATTAAAAAGACACGAACAAAATTCTATCTGCATAAGGAATGTTAAAACGTGTTTTCGTAGGTAATATGCGCTTTAAAAAGAAGCCAATCATTCTAGTAGTTATCAACGATCAAATTTTTAAAACAGCAAAGCATGTAACTACAGAATATACGATCCAAAATAACTCAAAAATAAAACAAGAAACGCAAAATATTTTAATCGGTAAAATAGAAGAAACCCAAACCGCTACGATTTTCTTTGTTTGTTTTCCAGGTAAAACACGAAAAAAAGAAAATCGTAAATTTTCAGTTATTCTTTGTCATTCTTGACTGTTTAAGTGATGATCAGCTGCGATAAAAACTGATAACCATATATCGGCCAATGCTCCTCTGCGGAACAGTTAGGGCGGCACTCCTATTGTTTGAAAATGCAACGACCCGTGGCAGCCTCCTGCATGCAATTTCCAGAGGTATCCTCATTCCGAATTATTTCTGTTCCGGAACACTGTACAGAGCAATCTTCGCCAAGAGTTCTCGCCAAAATGAACCGCATTTCAACGGTTCGGCAATTGCAACTGAGGATCCGGGAATCAGTGAGATTAGAATACGGGTAATGGAAAACAGGCGTGAGAGAAACAATAACAGATAAATATAATTGTATTAATTATGTGACACACACACACATATTTGATTTTACAGTTTCTTTATAACTCGTTTAGTTAAAATAGTGAAATATAAATTTACAAATTCTGTTGGTTTGGAATGTTTCAAGTTATGTTATATAATTAAAAGAACAGATTTTAAATGCCTTAAAAACTTGAAAATATATATGTAAGACAAAAGAATTGAAAAACGTTTACAGAAATGTTTTTGTATTTAAAGCCTCAAATTTGATCAAATATTTTCTTATAAGGTGTACTCTAGGTATGCTTGTATCTATATAAATTCTATATAATTTCAGCATAAGTTAAGTAGAAAGAATGCGAAATATTAAATTGTTAAGCAATAAATAGATTGAATTATTTAAGAGCTGAATCCTTTATTCTAATAATTTATTACTATCTGCTTGCTCCTCCCTCTTGCATTAATAATGCTAATAAGTATTTCTCCATATTTTCAGTATCAATATTAACTTAACATTAAGCAATTGCATTATCTTGATCATTAATTATGTGACAACATTGTTGCACATAAATGCAACAATTCCCGATGAATCGTTTAGTTGTGTACTATCATCCTAAGCCATTTGCCATCATGTGCGTTTTACTATTAATGTGGAGCTCATACTACATATATACACGCATAAACGAAAATTGTAATATCATTTCTTTTTAATAATAATATCATTAATTTTTGCAGAATATTTTTTAACAATGACTTTGCAAATATAGAAATGATATCGTGCGAAATTTATTGTATTAAAGCAACATAAAAACCATTACAAGACGTGGCAAATATGCGTGTGAAAAATTTGCAACACAATAAGAAACTTAAAATAAACGTAGTAAAGAAATTTAATAAATATACGATAAAGCTGAAAAAAATAGTTTTTGAATTTGTTATAATATGCTTATTTTATAGTTAATCCTATTGTGTATACATTATTAATTAATATAATAAGGAACTTTTAACGCACAATTTTATTAGATTATGTTACACAGGACAATTTTTAATGAGTAGAAGGAACTATGTTCATCATTAAGAAAGGAATGTTCATTATATAATTAGAGCAATTTTAGTAAAAACATTATATTTGAAGTTTTTACTATTAAATACATTTGAGCTAAATAAAATTTTAATTAATTTCAATATTTTTGGTAGGATTTTAAGGATTATGAACATCAATACATCATATTTACAAAAGACTTAAACACTGAGTTTAGAATGAAATTTTTATTGCGAATTATTACCTTCCTTTCGTGCATCATACAATTTGTAACTTGAACATTTATGATTTAAATTTATATTCATTTATTGCATGAACTTAATTCGGTAAACACTAATTTACATTCATGCCTTCAGCTCAGGGTATAAAAGATACCAAAATCTTCTAATTTCGTAAACTAATATCACATGTCTGATCTTGTGAAATAAGGTAAATTGCGAAGCTTCAATTATCCGAATTAAAGGGAACCGGATCCCATTCGGATAATCAAATATTTAGATAATAGGAAGGTTTTCGAAAAAAGGGTCTATTTTAAGTAATTATTGAACGTTGAAAATGGTAGAAAAACTATTTATTTTTAAAGAAAAAGAAGTTTTAATCAACGAAATGAAAAGTCAACACTTTTACATGTTAAGGTACTTATAGGTGCTGTACGTTAATACAGTATCTCTGTGAAACGCTGCAAATGAAAGTCATTGCTTGCTGAACATCTTTGTCATAGTAAGCTGCTTCACTGCCTTCATTTGTTTTCGGGCAGTCAAATCGCACATCCGCTCCACAGTGAGAATTTGCATGTGGTTATACTCGGGCTGATACTTTATCCAATTCAAAGCAGTTAAATACTTCACTTGCTGATGGTCTCTTCAGATGATCGGGATACGGATATTTAGAGAGTTACTGTATATGGTTGCAGTCATTTTATATTTATATAATTAATTGATTTTTTCCTTTGTTATCTAAAATCCATACTTTTATGAATGCAGTTTCAACACAAAAAATAAATTTTTAATCTTGGCAATAATACCGTTTAGTAGATTTAATAATGTTTATTACATGCCAAATCTTGATTTAAAAAAATTCCAAAAAAAAGATAAAGGTTTGATTTTTTTAAATAAAATACATTGTGAAATGTTTTCAAATTTTTAAGACTTAATTATTCACAACATAATAGCTTTATTTTATATTCCTCATCTAAATATTCTTATAATATTGAAAATAAAAAGACAATCTTCTTTAAAATTTAAAAAGAAACATCTAATTTATTATCGAAATTATTCTTAATCTTTCTTATCTTATAAAACGGAAAATATTTTTTCACATTTAAAAACAATTTATTATATCATAAAATTAAAATCAATATGCTGGTAAAGGGATATTTTCATGATAAAAAAGCTTAAGTTTAGACACGCAGTACTATGTTATTAATGTGATACACACTGCAAAGTTTTCTTTTTACGCTTAATTCCCAATGAACTGTTTACTTGGCTAAAATTCAAGACCAGCAAATACTTTCATATGAAATATTTACTTTAATTTTTAAATTGTTATGTCATTTATAAGCATAAGTTACTTATTTAATTGGCATCTCATTTCTAAGACATAAAAACGTAGAAATAATAAAAAAAAAAAACATATTCGCTCGAAGACGATCTTTAATTTTGTTTTTGAATATAAAAATAAAATATCTAAATGCCAAGCACGTTGTTTCTAAATAACCATTCTATGATTCAAATATTGCTTAAAGTTGTAAAACCGATCACATTTAAATTTCTTTTTCTTTTAAAATAAAATGGAAGCTTTATAAAATCAGTCTTACCCAGTAGAAAATTTTTCTTATAATGATCATGCTAATAGCAGAATGGTTTGCAATTGATTTAGAAAAGTGTGTTGTTTGCATAGAATAAATATACCGATTACGATGTAGATTAAAGTGAGAAAAAAATCTATACGATGATTTTTTGTTATAAATTATGATAATAAGAAGAGAGTTCTGGGATAAATGAAACGATTTAAAGTACCAAGTTTACTTGCGAATATGGCTAATATCTAGAGGTACAGATCACTTCAAACTTAATTTTTTCTGATAGATACTTGCACTTCATCCCATGCAATTTTAATTTCCTATTAAAGTTTATACTTTGTAATAACCAACAAGTGTATTGAGCGTAATTCTGTGTAGCGCTTCAAAAGATATTTTCAGCTGATTGTTAGAAGAGGTCTTCAGTAGAAGTTATCGGCGATAGCGCCCACTGCGCCATGAAAAATCTCGTTAAAATGTGAATATGTGATCGCTTTTCATCCCTTTAAGGATGGTGTTATATGAAATTTAAAATTAAAATATTTATGAGCATCTTAAAAACATTCTAAATGTCTAAACTTTTACATATTCTAGCATGTAGCACTAAGAAAAAATGTATGCCACATAAAATAGATTTCATGAGAAATTGAAATGGTATTCTACTCAAAAAAAAAAAGTTATATACATTTCGAAAGCCAACGGTGCACGTGTGTATACAAACATATATGGCATGCAAATGTCTTTACAGTAATATAGACAGCAAAAAAATTATATTTGTAAAACATATTCCAAATACAAATTTCCATTTGGTCGTTGATCTACCACACTGATCTCCCATTCAATATAAAATGCATAAACTCATTTGTGTGTTCTTATGTATGTATGTATACATACATAAGAACTGTCTTTGTCCTTTCCTTGTGAGTGTGAATGAAGTATGAATGATGCCTGTGTATGTATGTATACATATGTATGTATGTATATACATACATATATATGTATACATACATACATGTATGTATGTATATACATACATATATATATATATATATATATATATATATATATATATATATATATATATATATATTCCAATGTCAGATTGTAGACAATTACAACTGCAACATAGTCTATTAATCTATTGTTCCTTGAAACCCAAGGAACCGGCCAGAAACAGCGACCTCTTAGCCGACGAGGCGTTGCCCCGAGTTCACCACAGGGGGTGGGCCACCATCGCACCCTCACACATGCCATAGTGACCCGTTTATAGGGTAGGCATCATTCATACTTCATTTAAACTGACAAGGAAAGGACAAAGACAGGATAGAGAGAGAAAGTACATCCATGCCTGAACCTGGATTCGAACCCAGGACCTTCCTATTCGTAGTCAGGCACGCTGACCACTAGACAAGTTGGCCGGCATATATATATATATATATATATATAAACTGTACATCGCAATTAAATTATCATTTGAATGATGAGCATATCTGTAGAGAGACAGATTAAGCAACCATTTGTTTTATGCAGGTCAATTTATTTTTTCAATCATATGTAACTGAATGATTCCTTTTATAAATTTTTTTAAAAGCAATGGTTACTTGGTCTTTATGTTTGTAAGGATCAAAATTATTGCCTACTATTTGATGATCATACTGACTAAAAAAATGTAAAGACTCAAAAAAGGAAAAATAATGTAAAGAAAGAAAAAAAAGAATATTAGTTGCAAAAAATGAATTTATAAATTAATCTTGTCGTTGAATCCAAATTTTAAAAATCAAAATTAATTATTCTTTAAAAAATTTTTATAAATTTTACCAGTTTATGAAATGAATTTTATGAATTTTACCAGTTTATGAATTAATTGATTTCATAAATTAAATTATTTTTCGTATTCTATATTAAAGAATACGAAATATGAAGCTGTGTGTGTGTGTGTGTGTGCTGTCAGTCCAAATATAGCAATCATCAAAAAAATTTACTCTAAAAAATTAATTTTACTTTTATAAATTTTTCATGTGAAAATTCTGTTGAAATATAAAATATATATAGGAGATTTACAAAACATAATTTATACTACAAAATATTAAATGTTAGTGCCAATCAGCAGGAAATTCATAGTTTACCATTATTTAAAAACACAGATCTCATTGAATAAATAAGTTATCTTTATTTTTACATTATATCAATAAATGATTGATAAAAAAAGAAAACGCGTAAAAATTTCTGACTTGCTGACAAATAAAGTACATCAAAAGAATGTTACGAAATTCGAATAAAAAATGGGTGCCATTCATTGGACATTTGACAGCGGATATTTGACTTATTATTGCCGAAATGAAAATAAGAGAGTAAATTTTAATTTTATGGGATCAGTAAATTGCGGGGTATAAATGAGTGCGCAGTAAGGCTGATTGACGGGAATATGTCAGTATAGTATATGGATTCGCGTGACAACCAGACGCGCGACGGTCTGGGCGGAATATTTCCTGTCAAATGATGAATCGGGACCGTGTGTTTGAATTTTTTTTTTTTTACCCATTCATATCTATTTAATTAAAAAAATTAAAGCTGTCAACATCGTGAATGAACTATTTGAAACAAACGAGCCGACACGGAAAATGATAAAAAGTATTCCAGTTTTGGGCATGTAAGTAATTAAAGAAAGTGAAATAATTTAAGTAGAAAGTCCAATTATCACTTTGCCAATCTATTCATTAATGAGTTTGAACACTTTTTGAAAAGAATCATTTGTCCCTAAATTGGCAGTTAAAAGGTTAACCTAATCGAAATATAGATAAATTTGTCTGATAAAATTTTGATTTATACAATCACGCAGAGGATTAATTTAAGCATTGGATGTTTTAGTTTTAGACCTTTGTAGAAGGGAATTTTTACGCACGATATCCTACAATATTTAATAAAGTCTTTAAAGGTTAGTATTATTTTCATACACAATTACATAAGTTAATCGATATATAAATAAATAATTTTCAATTATGTTTTTTCTTTTTTGAAATTTTTATTTTAAATGACATTTTTATGAACTTTAAAAATAGCTTCGGTTTGAACGCGCATACTTATTTCATTACCTCAAAAAATATCTCACGGAAAAACTATTTGAAGAAAAGTATATTAAAAAACACATTGCAGATTATTATTTTAATTTATGACTAATTTAACTATTTTTAAAATATTTACAGATTATAATATGATGTTTAATGATTTAGTTATTCTTTCCATGTGAATAAAATTTGAAAAATAATATTATTCTTTCTCACAAGGTATTAATATAAAACAGTTTATATTTTAATTTGCCAATACTGTATGACAATGAAACTATAGTTTGCTTTTCTTAAACAAGTGTTTCAAGCGATACACAGAAATGTCTTTTACACGGTCACACCCATTGCATTTAATGGGCAAATAACTTTTAGTTTTGGTCCTGAACATTTTGAGGGACTTTTGCTTACATAAAGTTAATCATTGTACCCCATAGTGAATAGCTCATAAACTATTTCAAGTTTCTTAAGAATCCACAAGATTTACTAAAATGGATTATCTTTTGAAAGGACTTCTCGCGTATAGCATGTCACATTAAATTTACAAATGAAAAAATACTTGAAAAGCTTTCAGATCTATTAAAAAGGCTTAAATACGGAACCAAGATATATATATCCTATAATAAATATTTCTTATTTGAAAGAGATATAAAACAGATATCTCATTCAAAATGGGATAGAAGGAGTCAGATAATCTTTATTCCAAAGTGTTTAGCCAATTGTTTGCCCAAATTACGCTGAACTATGATAATACTCTTATAAGGTTTCCTAATATCTCCCACAGATTTCCGCTTTCGATCAAGATTTTGCAAAAATAGTATAATCGTGTTCTCATCTAACAAGAGAATTCAGAAATTTCCTAACAAAACTCTCTAACATCTTTTTGCACATAAACAAACTTTAATATCAATGGGGTTTAGTATAAAATTCCGGTCATCCCATTCCGAAGAATTTAGTTATATATTTACACCATGAGAAACCTTAGATAATAATATATAGCACAGCAAAATATGTATCTAAGTATTTAAAAAAATTTGGGCATTCACCCCTACTTGCCAAGCATCAAAATATTTATTAATTACTAAATCATACTTACATTTCGCTACGAAGAAACCTTGGATTACTCTAAAGCAAATATTCTGGCTAATGAACATGAACTAAGCAAAAATAATTTAATAAAAAACATTAATGTTAATAAAAAACATTAATGCCTTGTTGTGTTACTGTGGCATTGATAAAAAAAAAAGTCTGAA
Source organism: Latrodectus elegans (assembly GCA_030067965.1). NCBI lineage: Eukaryota > Metazoa > Arthropoda > Arachnida > Araneae > Theridiidae > Latrodectus > Latrodectus elegans. Next base: position 79,932,078 of record CM057822.1, read on the forward strand.
TTTTTCGCTCAAAAGAAAATGTCCTCACTGGGTATTTTGAACTCAAATAAAGCAACGTTTGAGCTTTTTAAAATTCTATGTCTTTACTAAAATTTTTCTAAAAATGTGTTTTTTTTTTAATGATTTTTTTTCAAAATATGTTTTACAATTGGGGGCATCATCTAATGTAGTTTTTCTTTCACAATGTGCACAGTGTAGTTTTTCTTTCACAATGTGCACAGTGTAGTTTTTCTTTCACAATGTGTACAGTGTAGTTTTTCTTTCACAATGTGCACAGTGTAGTTTTTCTTTCACAATGTGTACAGTGTAGTTTTTCTTTCACAATGTGCACAGTATAGTTTTTCTTTCACAATGTGCACAGTGTAGTTTTTCTTTAACAAAATGTGATAAACAATATCTTTCCCTCCAAAGAAAATGTCCCTCTTATTAAGCATGTTGAATCTAAATAAAGCAACGTCTGCACTTTTTCAAGATTTTATTAAAATTTTTCTGACAAATGTATTTTTCACGACGTTTTAAAAATATGATTACTTACTTTTGGGGGCAAAGTAAACTGCAGTTTTTCTTATAAAATCATAATCATAATAAAATTACTTGCATATTAAACTGTTTTAATATAATTTTAGTGTCTCATTTCTCACTCTGCCTATCTTTTTTGTAATATGATTTAAATATATTTTATCTTTTTATGTACTTGTTTACTATAGAGTTTGTTGAAATCAAATTATTAGGTTGGAGAACAAGTTCGTAACGTTTTTACCAAAGACTTTTATTTAAACAAAAAACAATAATCATATCAATAGGTTATTCAATTATTCGTCGTTGCTGTTTACAACCTCTTCTCACCTCTGGACCAATTTCTTGATGCCATTCCGCCAAAAATCACCTTATCTGGTGTCAAAGTAGTTGTTGAGCCAGTTTTTAAGGAACTCTTTGTTATCGAAGGTAACGCCCTTCGTATGGTTTGACAAGAATCGGAAAAGATGTTAATCGGTCGGTGCAAGGTTCGGAGAATACGGCGGATGCTGAAGGACTTCCCATTCGCGCTCTTGAAGTGCGGCTTTGACGACTTGAGCAACAAGGGGTCTGGCGCTGTCATGAAGATGTATGGTTTGACCATGTCGATCAGGTCTTTTCAATCGAATAGTCTCATTCACGCGGTGTAGCTGGGCAACAGAGAGCTTCTTCTTGACTGTGACATTTTTTCGAGCATTTCCCAGTGCACCAAGAGGTCCTTAAAAACTGGCTCAACAACTTCTATGACATCAGACCAGACTTAGTTCCATCACTTAAAAATTCTAAATGTCATTTAATTAATTTTTGAAATTACTTTAAAATTTAGAATTTCTCAAATAAAATACAAGAAATTCTAAATTTGTGACTTTATGTAAGAAATTCATAGAATGATTTATTTATTTATTTCTGTGATTTTTTTTTATTCCAAAATTGAAGAAATGCAATGGCCCTTTTCCGTCAGCTTAAAGTAATATACAAAACTATATATATATATATATATATATATATATATATATATATATATATATATATATATATATATATATATATATATATATATATATATATATATATATATATATATATATAAACATGCAAACAAATATTTTTACTTCGAAAACTTAACACTTCTTTAAATTGCGGGTAGAGAATTTAAAACACAACAATTTAAAATAAGTCTGCATCAAAGAGTAAGTATATTTTTGGAGGCATTTTTTCATATTTTTTACAGAATTGTGAACAAAGTTACTCATAACAATGAAAATTTTCAATCCCTTACCATTTTTTGGAAGTTTTCAATTTGAATCATATAATTCAATCGATCGTTTTTGATCTGAAAACAGACAAAATTCTCTCATTTGTAAAAAATATCCAAACAATTCAAAGAATAAGAAAACTATAAAATTGTAAACTCTAATATTTTAAAAAAATACTTTGAAAAATATGTGGCTTGCTTGTTTATTTATGTGAAAAAAATTAAAAATTTATATTTTCACTGATGTTTTTAGGACATAATTGTGAGCACGTTATTTTGTTATAACTTGGAATAGATTCATGAAAAGTTTATAAATTACTCTAATTTTATTTTATTTAATTATTATGAGATATGTTAAATTCCAAATTCAAAATAGGTAGATGCTTGGATATATAAAGAGCCAAAACTCTATTTTTTCATCTTACTCACTGACTTTGATACTCATCTTTGCATATTTGAATTATTACGAGATATATTAATATAACATATCATTGCATGCATTTAAAATACTGTAATGCATTGTCAACAGTAATAGTTTAATTTTAATAAATAATAGAAAGTTAGTGTACAAAAGCTTATCTTTTAAAAATGGAACAGATATTTTCAATCAAGCAACATTTCCGTTTGATTGGGCATGATAATATTTTTCATTAGAATTTTGTCAGAATAAAAAAAGAAATATATCCTTCAATATTTAATGAGTAATATAAATATACTTTTATTCTATATTGCACTTGAATAAAACATTAAAAGTTTTATAAAAAGAAAGTAAATTTAACTTTTTTTTTAACAGTTATTTATTTTAATAATATTGTTACAAATTTATAAATAATTATTGTATATGTCTTAAAATATCTCAGACAGATCGGAAATACTCACATTTTGGGCAAAAATTGCGGTATTTAGACGTGCTATACGTTAAAAGTGGGTTTTCTAATGATTTGGTGACTTGGCGGTGTTCTGGCGACAAAACTTGGTGACATTTTTGGCGACTTGTCGATAAATAGATATTTCTAGAAACATCCATCAGCTAAGCTCTAGGACCAATATTTAGCGAGATAGCCTAGAAGCTTCCAGAACCTTGGCGAAATTAGTAGATTTCCTCGCCAAGTCAGGTATAAATACCGCAGCCCGATATAGTTAGGCAGTTTTGTGAAGATAGTCAGTGAGTGAAGACGATTAGTCGTGACTTCTAGTTTAGAGAAGCTGTTCTCTGCCTGAGGTATTTGAGACCTATGATTAGAAGCTGTTACTTATTGTATCTGACGAATTGGAGCTGTATAATAGTGATTGTTGCAGCTGTTATATCTAGTGGAATTTTTTTACGAATAAAAGTCTTTTGTTCATTGAGTGGTCGCTTTCTTCAACTTTCAATCCACACGAACCCCGAAGCTCGGTACAATATGTATGATGTTATGAATTATAAAATTATTACAGCATGAAGAAAAGTGAATAAAATAAATTCATTTAGCGAAAGAAAAACAAAAGGCCTAATTTTGCAAGTCGCATAAGAGTTTAGAGAGGAGAAACAGTTGCCATTCCTGCTAACAATGAATGTCATTACCGAGTAAGACATGGAACTGAACTGAGCTTGGCTGACAGAATTGGCTATTCATTCCAAGCTAATTTATGCCTAAGTGGTTGCAGACATTTTTATTTGTGTAATTTCTCTGCAATCAATGAATCTATGTTGTTGAGAAATCTAGAGGCCTTGAGACCAGAAGAGCAACTAAATTCCTTTTGTATTGAAGGTTGGAACATGATGCGCAACATGAGCTGTTGCATTATGTTGTTGAAAAAAAGCATTTCTCAAACCTGGAAGATAAGGCGCTGTCTTCAATATATAAAAAATTTTCGATCGCCCTTTAAATTACCTTCGATATAAACTAGATATGTATATATCGTGCGCTTCTCATGGCTGCTTATATCATCACAACAGGCGCAGGGTCTCTATGTCGATGTGGAATGTAAGCAGACGTCTCTTTCAACTTCAAGAGATAATTAACGCCACCAGAATGTTCCATGCATAAGTGAGACTTATTAGAAAAGACGTTATTGTGACACTCCTCTATTTAACTTTGTCGTTGGTAGCATTACAGTCGCTTATAATCTCGAAGTTGCATGGTCAAGGTAAGCCACAATAATGGTCACCACCCTGAAAATTTATACTACTCATAATATCGTTGCACAATATAAGACAGATGTTACATTTCTACCTTCTGTACATACGTTTATCAATGTAGGTGCTTGTTAGTTTTCTGTCCTTTGCGACACATGGTAACAAGACACTATCTAAAAAAAGTCATTTAGGAAGACAGAATTGCGCAATGAATTTCAAAATACTTTAAGACAAATTTAAGCCATCAGGCAATGCATGGTATAAAACAAAACATGGTATGAAATCGTCTCGCACAATATGCGCAGATACTAAATGTTCTGCAAGCAAGTCAATTTCTTGATTATATATCCATGATAGGCTTATATGATCTTGCAAGTTCCAACTTTAAAATATGTTTGTCTTCTCAATTTCAGCCAAATGAGGTCAACGAGGTCATGCGTGTCTCTTATTCAGGACGATCTTTTACAAACCATCAATTCCATTTTCGGTTGACATTGACTGGATGTCGACCAGTGTGAGTGGAAATATGAAGAAATTATAATCGACATTCTGGGTATACAATGATCATATACCTATACTGAATTAGGATGCATACTAATAAGCATTTCTTCTAATTCGATATTCTATAAATAATCAAACCGTACTAGCAATATGTGCATGCATATATAATAATTTTTTGTTACAAAAACAATAGATTTTATGATTTTTTCCTTTGAAAAATTGATGTTGAGGTAAAATATTTAGCATTTTCAAGTTTCTTATGAATTTAAAATAGCGTTAAAAGCATACTTATGAATATCTGTTATGATAATTAGATTATACTAATAACTTAGTAAATATTAAATAATTGTCTTGATTTATTTGAATTTAGAACCAAAGAAAATTACTGAAGTTCATATGTTAGTTGTGAATCTTATGTTAAATTTAATTTAACTGACACTTATTTTCAAACATTATTTTCTTTAATTTGATAAATACATATAAAACTAAAAAAAATCACACAAAATATTTTCTTTAAAAATTAAGTATGCAATTACTTAAAAGAGAACGAAAAAGCAGTCAAAAATATTTAATTATACTGTCAGAAAATTATTACATTATCTGAAAAATGGAAAAATATTGAAAACTGAATTTAATCTTGTTGATTAACTTTTTTTTAAAGATTAAATGAGAAGTATATTTTACCTGAAAGATTTATGCAGTTCTCATCCACCAAGAAGTTAGATTATACTATAAATTATAAAAATATTTTGTAAAGCTTTATTTTTCCGAGTAATTAGTATAATGTAAATTTAAGAAGACAGCTTTTAAAATATTTAATGCATAGATTTCTTATCCTTTCCCAAATCACAGCATCTTCTTGAATTTTTTAATATAATCACATAACAACTTATATTCTGTAATCTTGTTTAGTAAAACATTTATTGATATGAATGATTGGTTGAAGAGAAATTTCCGAAATTATAATTCTCCACATTTTTTTTTTTTGGGAATTTATTTATTTAATTAAATTTTAAAACATTATTTAATTACTTTTGATAGAATTCATACCTATTATATCATTTTTGTATTTAAAACAGTTATATGAAACATTTTACTCTGAAAATTCCTCATTTTTCATTTTCTTTATTTTTTACAGATTATTGAACAGCTATTTTACTTAATAATATTAAAAATACCTAAACATGCTTTTTCAAATATTTTTAAAAAATGAAAATGTTAATGTTTAATATTCTGTTTACAAATATTGTATAATATATGTAACTGTTGGCTTGTAAGATTTTATCATTTTTATCCTGGAATTATATGAATATATATTGACTTCTACCATCATGGTACTCGAATTCTCGGATCTCAACTCCTCCTTATGATTTCATGGAACACTCTAACCTTTTAAGAACATCAGTCTATTGATAATTCTGATGTTTTGAAGAGGGTGGAAATTCCTCCCTGTGCCACCTCTGGTTTGCGGGCGAAGAGCCTGCCTTTTTATAATCCCTCAATTTTGACACAGCCTTTTACACGGTTATTTCTAGATTAGCAACCAGCCACATAAAGGGCTTCTCGTATCTCAAAAGAAAGAAAATCTTTGTGGACTGCTCTAATTGTAAAACTGATCAGACTTCTCCTCAACACACCTTGAACTGTTTGGGATTCTCCAGAGAGGACATTTGTGCATTCATCCTTCTGATCCTCTATTTCCTCAGGGTCTTTGATCTGATGGACCTTGTCTGACATCGTCAACATCTGGAAGATAAGCCACAACAACAACGACGTGAATATAGATCTGTGAAATGTTCTTCAGGAAAGAAATATTTTCTGGATGTTCGAATACTAGAAAATTGAGTTATAATTTTGCTCCAATTTCTGAATCCAAGGAGACATATGAAGCCCTTATTTAATAGAATTTTAAAAAATATATTTATACTTTGTAGATATTAAAAAGAAAATTGCCGCACGTGAAAAATCCCGTTGACTAGGAAAATTGGCAAAATTCCGCCAAAAGTAACGCCAAATCGTTTTATAATATTCCTTTGTGTTTATTCAAAGAGAACTAAAACTTAATTGCCTTAAAAATACTGTTTTAGACTATATGATTAAAAATTTGTAGCACAATTTATTTACAAAAAATGACTAAACAAAATAGAACTATGAATTCGTAATTTTTAGAAAAAATATATTTCAAATGACAAATTTAAAAAGGAATAACATTTTATTAGTTTCATACTCAGCCGTATTATGTTCTGTAAAAGATATAGCCCAATTTTTATCTTATTGTATAAGGCAAGATAAAAAAAATTATATAAAGTAATTATATATTTGGTACATGTGATTTTCTACGATTTGCAAAAGACAAGGTTATAATTTATGAAACTCCAGAAAAAAACTATTGGTGAAAAATCATGTTGTTAGACATTTTTTCCCACGCTGATTGTATTTCATTGTTTTTATCAAGCCTGAATTTCTTGTTTCGATGCATCAACAGAAAATAATTTTTATTTTATTTTCTTCTTGAAATTTATGAATGCTAATATTGAAGAATTGATTTACCAAAGAAACAATCAGACAATATTCTCAACATTTAGTGACAGCAATGTTAAAAACTTTCTCTACTCTCACACTAGCTAGAAACTGTTACAAAAATAAATAAACATTACAAATTTTATTATTTATTATTCAATGTGTTATTTCTATTACTTATAATAAATTAAATCTAAACAATTATCAAAAAATATCATTTTCTAATCACAACTTTATTATTATGAAGATTTCTGGAGATTTCAATTAGATTTTTATTCACAAATATTCAATACACAGATAAAATGAATAAATAAAATTATAAAAACTATTATTACATATATCGAAAACACTGATAAATCATTGCATTACACATGGGTTTTTTTTAATATAAAGATCGGATATAATAAATTATCAGTTAAGAACCATATCAACACACAATGCACAAAATACAAAAATAATGAAATAATAACATGATTTTCAAATGAAATTACATAAAAAATGTTATTAATATTAGAAAAACTAAAGATTATTTATATAACTTCAAAGGTCAAAATCACTATAATGATCAGAGCCAACATTACAAATCATATAAATCATATTTTTCTTCGATAGATTTCATCTGAGATAAGCTTCTTTGACTTGAAAACTGAGTATAGGAAAATGAAACGAAACAAGTAAAATATCTATAACATTGGGCACAATTCAACTTTATCGAAAGCTATTATTTTTAATCCCATTTGATAAAAACTAGCAAAAAATTCCTGAAGCCTCTGTCAAAAGACATCTGCTTACAAAACGATATCAGAATAGATTAGCGTTCTAAGTATTGAAGCGTGATTCAGAACAAAGACCGATGAATGGCAAACAAAGGAAAATTTATTCTGAGTGCGGAAATAAAAATAGTAAGTAACAGCTGAGAAGTACAGATACAGGCTATGTTGGCAGTAGTCCAAAAAGATTTTTATTTGTTTTCTTAATATTCAAAGACGGAAACAAAATGCGAGTTTAATCTTCCATTTGTAAAGCCATATTTTACATGCTTAACATGTTTAAATCTTTTTCTGAAATATTATTTTAAGAACGTAAGCTTTATCGTGTTGCAGATTTTACACTGTTTGGAAATGCAGGAGAAATATCACAAATACTTTATCAAATTTTAGAAAAACAAATATAGTTCGAAAATTGGTACTAAAATTGCGGAATTAATATTTTATTGAAATTTAAAAACAAATTGAAATTTTAACGAGGTTTATTAGTATTTACCAAATGAAATTTAATTAGTATTTACCAAATGAAATTCGTTTAACAGAAACACATTCATGAAACAATATGCCAAAATTGAGTTGCAAATAACTGCTAATATTTTACTTTTTGAAGTACGTTCTTATTTTTAATATTTACTTTTCTTAAGGTAAGTAATTATAACCCTGAAAGCAGATTATTACAATAAAGTCATTTGAGCAACATTAATCAAGATATTGTTAGAATTTAGTACAAATCTACTACTGTTTTAATTATGTAGGAAAAGCGTGACGCATAATAATTATGTTAATTTATTTCCATGCATAAAGAAAGGATTTTACTTTTAACTAGAGCCACCAGGTACAAGATTATTAGTATCTTGAGATCTTATTGTCTTGATTAACAGTCTTTTCTGTGTATTGACAGTTAAATGTGTCGGTATGTGTTTTGTGAAGAGAAAAAACCTATTTAATCTAGTGTTACAATGCAAGAAAGCAAGATTTGTTGAGGATGCACAGTACAAATTAATGTCCTTTATGAATGTTTTACATCAAGGTCAAATGCGATACCAAGAGTTAAATTAATTTATTTGAAAATTTGATTACATTTATCTTATCGCTCATCAATCAATAAATAATACTTTAAACGTCTAGAGAGTCTCAGAGTCACTTGTGGTATTAAATTACAATATACCGTGGCATCAGTGAATTTCTTGCAATAATAACCAGTTTCTTCAAACGATATTTAATGTTTCATTTTAACCTATCTCATTTATCTACGATCAAAGTTTTAGATTTACTCACATTAATCTACGGTCAAAATTTTAGAGCATCTAAATAAATAGTTCCACGAGATTATATTTTCTTTTATAATAATTTGGAAAAGTTGCTGCACTTGTTATGTGTAGAAAAGAAACGTTGACAAACGTAAGCTACAATAATATTTCTCGTACAAGCGTTCATAGCATTTAGAATTTCCAAGTAAGCAATGTTTTAACATTTACATCTGTTGCTCAGTAATTATTTATCAGACGTTTTTATTGATAAGAGAGTTAAGAATGTGCAAGCCAAAGCAGCAGCTGATTTTTTTCATACCAAGGGAAGTAATGACTCTAAATTTCAGCGAGATGAAATATGGAGTTTTGTAAAACTCAAATTAAGAGTAGAATCAAGGTAATGGCCGCTGTTGAAAGTGACGACAAGGCGAACAGAGGGTTGCTAAGACATGTATGGAAACACATTTAACAACATATAACCAGGTGATGAACCTGCATGACATATCGAATGCGTCCTGCGAATGTACGTTCTCTTCTCAAACCAGGATGCAACCATAATGGAACTGTAAGCAGAACCAGGATAGGGCTGAGCACAAAGCATTATGCCATTCCTAAATCCAAGTTGTCTATTCATCAAAACGTTAAAAATGTTTTCTTTATGGTGAAATGGTAAAAGAAGCCGAAATGACAATAGCTCCCAGTAGTTCCAAGTGGGTTGTTGACAAGTCATGTGGGTTTTTTTTTCTGAGCATCTTATACCCATATAATTTCCGTATGGGAAGCCTTCTACATTAAAATAAATTAAATATGTCCCTTTCACCGTTTATTTAATATAAGTTTTAAAAACATTTTATCATATATATACCACGGCATCTTTTTCTTGTTTAATAAACTAATGGGAGTCATTTGCTACCTTAGCCCTGCAGCAATTTCAATGAATTAATAAAATATCTTTAGATTAATAAAATAAAATCATTTGAATTTTTATTACAACTAATAGCACAGTATCTGTTTAACATAATATAATAGAAAAAAGCTATTTTAAATACTTTATTTTAATTAAAATAACTTATAGTTTCAAATAATTTAAATCTAAAACATAGAAATTCTGAATAAAGGGCATTGTCTTTCGAATTCTATTATTATACTGAACAGGAAAACAATGTCCTATTTAAAAATAAATACCGTAAAAATTATGACTTTATATTTTCTGAATGATTAATTAAGAATTATAAAAAACGCTCTTTTTCTAGAGTCATTTATTACTCTAAAATGAATACATTATAATATGCAATTATCTTGTTTTACATAAGTTGCTTTCATATTTGACTAATTATCCGACAAAAGGAGTTATTTTTTCCTTACATCGTTCCAAAATAATGAGGTTAGAAATTAGTTATTTTGAGATGAGATATTATTTAAATTATATATATATTCATGCTAACTAATTCCACCAAAATCCATTAAAGTATATGACTGGTGAAAGAGTGTAAACTATGATACATATATATATATATATATATATATATCTGTGTGTGTGTTAAAGTATTGTGTAATTTGCCTATTTTATATTCTTGATTAACCAAAATTAAATTCTTATAAATTTAATATTGGTGAAATAATGAATAAATTAACACTGGTATATGAAGGTTTAAAAGTATAATGAATCCGTGTCAATAGTTTTCATGAACATTTTTAATAACATTTTTTTATAAAACTTTATTTACTATTCCAACCCACATGAAATGTGGTTTAACAAAGTAATGAGTAATATATCACTCAAACTTTTAACGTAAAAGGTCTTAGACTCAACAATTCTTTACCATGTTTTTATTTAAAATAAAATATGTGAGTGAAGTAAAAATAAAATTATAATTTCAGAATAAAATTCATATTTTATTGAAAATTTTAACACTATTTCAGACTTTTTTATCTTTTGTAACGTAAATAATGCTGTCTGAAATAGATAATTTCAAAATCCTAATTTTTTCTCAGTGTCATTATATTTTAAGCAAAGCGTGTTGATATGATATTGAGAAAATAAAAGATACATAAGACATTCCTAACAAAGAATAAATATTGTTATCTGACTGGTCAAGTATGAATAATTTTATTAAAATATATCTTTAAGGACTTTCTCTTGTATGTAGTTGATTATTCATGGTTAATATCTCGAAGGAAAGTACATCATTTAACTATTATTACCCTGTTAGAGGTTGCAAGGACATTTAGTATAAAAAATGTTGCACAGGTGGTAATAAGATTACTATAACATTAAAAAGAGATCACACAAAGGATACATAATCAATAGACAGCAATTTAGGAGTGCCAAACAATACATTTTAATACACATTTAGAAGTCATAAATTAATCAAAAATAATGCAATCAAGGACAGAAACGAATAATTAAATTCAACAAGATTTTTCTGCAGATCCTGTTTCTATTTTGACATTTTTTTTCTTTCATTTCATAATTTTCTCGAAGTATAAGTGAATGTAGACATTCTTTGATAGAAAGCAAGTAAAATAATTTCTAGAAAGTACTTTTTTCTCATAAGCATCTTTAATACTAATGCAAGCAGCACATAAAATGGTAAGGAGCTTATGGAGTTAATGCTTATTTAAATATTTATTTGTAAAGAAATGCTAGAATAATCAGACTTAATGAAGGAATATTACCAGATAACCATATAGTATAATAAAAGATTTCCTCGTCTGTTACTTGCTGCTCAAATATCACTTGAGAGACCAGGACCTACAGTTTAAAATGGATTCTGAACTACTATAAACAACCATGTCCTAGATGTGGTAAAAACCATCGAGTTGAGACAGAAAGCTAAACCCTGACCATTTAGCTGTCACTTTGGCAGATGAATAAATGACCTAGAGAAATACTTTCAGGCAAACAGAAAAATAGATTTTGCTCTACCTGATAGAAATTTTAGAAGTTTTTTTTCGTACGTGAATTGCTTCTTATTCTTAAACTGACAATCAAATTTTTGAATATCCACAGTATTTTAGATCTTCTTGGCATTTAGGACTAAAGAAAACCACTTCTTCTGGTATCAAGTTTCTGTAATCCAAGATTTTTCACAAAATGTGAATATGTTATCAAACTTCTACATTCTTCTTTTTGTCAGGAATGTTCGATTATGATGTTTCGAATGGAATTGGTATCAAGCTTGTGGTTTAAATCACATATTATATCAAATTTATATATTATATTAGTTTATTATAAATGTTTATCAAAAAAATTCTAAAAGTGATATTTTTACCCACATAAAACATTTTTACTGAAATTGAATAAATGATATACATTATGAAGAAGGAAGTATGCAAGTTTTTTTTTATTTATATCACTTTCATATCCTTTTTTATCACTTGAGCGGAAAGAATTCAATTTATTCCTTAATTTATATCGTCTGATTACAGAGAGTTTAAATTTCAATTAATCGTTTACTTTTATCTTGTCAAAGTAAAAAGTTATAAAAACACCAAATGAAAAATGATATATATTTGTGTATGTTGTAAAGAAGTAAATTTATTACAGCTCCTTTTTTCAATTGTTGATGCCGACAATAAAATATGATTTAATTTAACAAAAAAAAAAACGTAAAATGTCGTTAAACTGCCACTGTCGACGTGGGTCTCACTTGACTATCTATGATTAAAAGTTAAAAATCAAGTGGGACAATATTCATCAAAAGGTCTTGTGAAAGTTACCTTCCTCTAGCTCGTTAATATGAATTTGGCTTTTTTTATTTTGAAGTTTAACGATTGCTTCTTGTAGTCACTGCACGTTGAGCATTTTGGAAGAATATAAAAGCTAAATGCCTGCCACTTTTTTTCTGGAGACATCTTGTTTTAAACTGTCGGAAATTATTTTTTGATAGTTAATTTTGAATATATCATCTCGCGTAAAGTATGAATAAATAAAACTGCTGTAAAAACTAAAAAGGGATATAATAATTTAGATTGGTTCAGTAATATTTCTTCTACCAAACTGTTCTAAAATACGGCAAAGATTAATTGGAATAACAATAGCTTTATTTTTCATAAGAAGTTAAATAAATATTAAGTGTACTTGTGTAATTATTGATTCAACTTGAAATGATTAAAACTAACCAAAGCTCACTGGAAAACTTATCATATTTTGTAGAAAACCATAAAAATTTCGAAAGCCAGAAATTAGATTTTACTACCAACTTGGAGTGTTAAAAAATATTTCAAATGAAATTAATTTTGGTAAATCTACATTTTAAAATGTGTTATTGTTTGGTAGAGATACATATCTAAAAAAGCAGTTGAAATTTAATGAAAAACAGAAGCAATTAAAATAGAAAATATACAGTGAAAGAAAGTTTTCACAGATACATTTTATCATTTTAAAGGACAAAGAAAGAAAAGATGAATGTAGTTAGATATTAAAAGAATTAAGTGTTAAATTAAAAAGAAAATTTAAGAAATACTGCTCACTAGTTTCACAAATAATAACTGTAATTGTTAAAATAGCTTAAGACTAAATCCCTAGATGAAATTTCATTATGTATTTTTATAGATATTTATCAGTGTTTAACTTATACTTGATAATTATTTCATCTTCCAAAAATATAGTGAATAGTAACTTATTTCAAAATTTCTGCAAAATGTTTTGGAAATAAAATTATGTTATAGTATTTATGAATATATTTCACACAAAAAAATTTTTAAGATTATCTCCAAATGGTTTTAAGCACACATCAGAATCGATATTGAGTTTAATTAAGTCATGAATTCTACTTAGAATTTGAACTGACATTAAAAGTTCTAAATTAAGCAGTTATGATAGCATTCTTTATTATATTGCTCTATTTTTCTTTGTCAATTTACTGTTACTGAAATGGTTTGTTAAAAAAAATTTTATTTCTTTAGATGGATAGACACACACAGAATATTCCTTTTAATGTCTTTCCAAGATTACTTAAAAATTGTAGAGAACTTTTTTCCTATAATCTTTTTAATGCAAAGTAAACTCTAATTTGTATCTTATTTCATGTCTCTATTTTCAAACACTTATTAAAGGTCTAGGAAATTAAAAGATAACTATTTAAATCTTTTTTAAGAATTAAAATTACAAATTTTCAATTTTTTGAAGACAAAGCATTCTTTTTAAGTTTATAGTTAACTAAAAAATCAAAGTAATAGTAAAGAAATCAAAATTCCTTTTCAAGGAAATTTTATCAAAACTAACTTCAAAGCTTTATTTTATATTCACACTCTTTATAAAATAAACCTAAGAACAATGTGAATTTATAACAATAATACATTAAAAATTATATACTTTTTTTAAGGAGTGTATGTCGTTTCTTTAGTTTAAAAAGAAATACTTTTTCTTATTACAAAGGAAGCAGAAAATCTACTTTTTTTTTCCTTTTTTTTTATAGAAAAAGGGGAAAAATGCTAAAACAACAATTTCATTTGTAGCTATGCTATAAAAAAAATCTTTGTTTGGACATTAAACAGAAATGTTGAAACTAACTTGCTGCTGTTACATAATTAACATTCTAATATCGATCAGATATTGATTATTCCTATGTAAACTCATTAAAGATATTGCTCTATTTTTTTGACCAGTAATTGCCGAGTGTGTATAAAGCTGCGTAATTTTTCGGTTCTTCGATTTTCTCTTCATAAGCTTCAAAAATAATCTTTACAACCTAAACTTTTTCTATCATTAAAGGTCATCCACTGTCGTTTTTAATCAATGAATTAAAAATAAACTGCTAATTATATTTTAAAGAATTTTGTACGATTTTAAGCAATGACTTATTAGTATCTAAATCAAAATATTTCTTCTTTTTAGATAGTATTTCTATTTAATAATAAAGTTTTAGTTTTTATATTTCTATCAGACGTTTTATACTTATAGCACTTTCAAACGCTATTATAACTTAATCTATAATTGCTTTTCGTTGACTTTCATTTAATTTTTCATGTTTCTGTCAGAAGAAAAAAAAGAATGATTTATAAATAGCACATGTATATGCATAATGCATGCAGTCCTTCCTATTAATGAAGTTATAAATTTCCTTTGAATTCTGTAGTTGAATGTTCTGGTTAGAAAAGTTGAATATAGAAGTACGAAAATATCCTTACTTGCTGGCAAATAGGTACTTTTACTCAAACCACACGTTAAGAATTTTATAATCATTTGTAATTATAAAATTTAACTCGTCTTTATTGAAAATATTTTGAAAAATGCTTTCAAAGAAATTGAAATACTTAACATTACTAGAATGTTGTATTACGTTTTTATGATGTATTACGTTTTTATAATTTTTATGAGTAAACCTGAATAAAGTTAAAGAAATTGAAATACTTGACATTACTAGAATGTTGTATTACGTTTTTATGATGTATTACGTTTTTATAATTTTTATGAGTAAACCTGAATAAAGTTAAAGAAATTGAAATACTTGTGACATTACTAGAATGTTGTATTACGTTTTTATGATGTATTACGTTTTTATAATTTTTATGAGTAAACCTGACATAAAGTTAAAGAAATTGAAATACTTGACATTACTAGAATGTTGTATTACGTTTTTATGATGTATTACGTTTTTATAATTTTTATGAGTAAACCTGACATAAAGTTAAAGAAATTGAAATACTTGACATTACTAGAATGTTGTATTACGTTTTTATGATGTATTACGTTTTTATAATTTTTATGAGTAAACCTGAATAAAGTTAAAGAAATTGAAATACTTGACATTACTAGAATGTTGTATTACGTTTTTATGATGTATTACGTTTTTATGATGTATTACGTTTTTATAATTTTTATGAGTAAACCTGACATAAAGTTAAAGAAATTGAAATACTTGACATTACTAGAATGTTGTATTACGTTTTTATGATGTATTACGTTTTTATAATTTTTATGAGTAAACCTGAATAAAGTTAAAGAAATTGAAATACTTGACATTACTAGAATGTTGTATTACGTTTTTATGATGTATTACGTTTTTATAATTTTTATGAGTAAACCTGACATAAAGTTAAAGAAATTGAAATACTTGACATTACTAGAATGTTGTATTACGTTTTTATGATGTATTACGTTTTTATAATTTTTATGAGTAAACCTGACATAAAGTTAAATTTTAATACATATGCTATTAAAAACAAATGAAATTTACAATATTTGGAGTAAGAAATGATGCAAAAATGTTTTGAGACACCGGTCAACGTACAAACTATGAATGATATGCATGTTTTTGTATTTTTCTGACGAGTGGATTTTTATATTATCAAACAAATGAATTAATTCTTAAAAAATGAATTTTTTTAAGTAGCTTGATCCCTTAAAAAACTTTATAATTGTTTTTAGTTGCACAGAAAACACGAATGATTTTAAGTGAAATATGCTTGTTGTGATGAAACAACGAAAAACAGGTAAAATCCATTTACTTCAGAAAGAAACTAAAAGAGAAATTATATTTTGCAGATGAGTGGCAAAATGATTTAAAGTTAAAACAGTTTATAGTAAGTTCATATTTATGTATTTTCCACACGTATTATTTATGTATTGTTAAATTTTCATAGGGCCATGATAGTCTAGTGGTTAGGGCATCGGCCTTCATTCCTGAAGGGCTGGGTTCAATTCCCAATGTTATCAAAGACCCTTTGAGTGGATGCAATATACATGCTCATTAAATCTGTGGAATCAAATGTTCTGTGGTCGGACGATGAGCTGTTACCATGAGTGTAATGGTTCAGAGGAAAATTTCCTCCCTCTCCAGAGCAAAGTCAAAATTAATGGAATGAATACTCTGGTAGTGCCATCTATCGGAAGAGTCTTCGAACAAAGACGTACTTTAACCTTAGTGGTGATCTGGTTAAAACGAAAGATACATCCTTCCACTTAATTTAGCATAACCGTTGGCTAACGAGCTTTGCTTGTCCAAATGTCATAAATAACAGTAAAAATATAAATTTTTATCTTATCGAGGTTTAAAAATTAAAGATGTCATAAATAACAACTCTGAAGTATTGATCAGAAAACGTTTTAGCTTGTTATGTATACTAATTAATTGAAACTCAAATTTTTTTATAATTTATAGAGGAATGTCAAACATACATCCATGATTCTCATGCAGTTTACACAAGTAGTCTTAAATTGAAAACAAATAACCTATCACTCGAAATATATTCGTTATTCATGTCAAATTTATTGTGAAATAAAAACTCTGATGGCATCAGTAATAAAAAGTTACACTTTAATTTTATAAAATCAGCCGCATGGAAATAATGCAGAAAATTTGATCTGGTTATCAAAAAACAAAATTTCGCATAAACATATGTACGCATAAAGAAGGCAACAAATCCGCAATCATAATTTTTTGAAAAGATAGAAAGATATCAAAACACCAGAAATAAATAAATCATATAAAAAATTAAATTTCATAATTTTTTGATATTAAGAAAATATATTGTGTGACCAGTCTATTGTGTGTTTTTTTAATAACTTCTCATATAAAATCTCGGACGATTTTTATCATACGATAAAAGTCGTATAGTGTGAAAGAAGTCGTAGGTTTACCTTATTCTGATTTCAGTGAACAAATTTACATTATTTTTTGTACCCACTGATTCCTATGCACATTTTTTTATGCAATTTTCTGCATCTTATAGTCTTTATTCTATTTTTTCGCGGGGGGAATATTCCAACAAGATTTAATGAATTTATTTAATTAAATATTTTCTACTTTCGAGAAAGAAACCTAAAAACAAATTGTTTAAAAATTGGAATTGCTTCATTAGAGTAATTTATCAGAAATTCATCATGTATCTGCGTGTTACAAGCTGGTTTTATATTTATTTTAAATATTCTTTAGTACATATATTCCCCCCCCCATATAGGTAAAAGTTCTTAAAATGTATAGTAGCAGGGTAAAAAAATAAAAAAAATAAAGATAAATGATAAAAATCTTCATACTGGAGGATTTTAGCTTCTTTATTGAGAAATGAAATTAATCACAGAAACATATTTTTCAATACATATTTTCCTGCAAAAGAATTTTAAATATGAGACAAAATTTATGTGTGTTGTGAAATTATAAATATAAATTGAGTAACTTCACTTGTTTCGTCACTTTACAATCACACATTTTACTTTAAGAAAACATTTAACTGGTATTAGTATTTAAAAGTGAATTTCGAACACTACAGACTACTACATCAGAGGTGAAACTAATTTATTAATTGAAGTCTAGAATGCACATATTATTGGTTACGAGCTTATCATTATTTACTTATTTTTAATTGAACTTATATTTGCTTAAGAAGAAATATCAAGCGCTTAATAATTAAGGAGAATATCATGCAAATTGGATACTTAGAACATTTAAAATTAATTATTATTCTCACCTTCTTATCATTAAAAAAATTATAAGCTGGACATCATGGAATATATTCTTCTCTGTGTCATTAATCGGTATTAATTTCCCATTAAATAAGAGCTATTTTGTACAAAAAAAAACTGTTTTTTTTAAAAATGTGTTGTATCTAAATTTAATAGTTTATCTTATTTTTCACACAAACATTAAAAAATAGAGGCTGTTTGATTCTTACACCTTTCATGAAAATAACTGACTTGTTACTAATCCATGAATATTGAATTTAATAAATATGAAATAAAATAATTTACAATAACACAAGATCTTCAACATATTTGGGAAACACGGCTGGAAATTTTACTCGTATGATGTTCGAAACAAAGAACTTAATTATAACGAACGCCAAACAAAATGGTGGACGCTTACTCGTTTGCGAAGATTTTAATTAAAATGGTAAGACGTCGATAAATAGTAGAATACTTGAATTCTAAGAAATATTGACTAGAAATTTTCTGCCACACATTTGAAATGAAAATGAAATGTTACCAGGACTTATAAGCGAGAATAAATGGGTCAACTATGTAACGAATTCTACTTGTAAGTGTGATTTCCATTATAAATTCAGAAATGGACTAAAATATACACCGCGTTTAAACTATATGGAAATATGAATGGACTACTGTATATTGAACAGTATATAAACATTAGCGACAATAGATCATCGTGACTGGAATTAAAGAATCTCTATATAGTCCGAATCCTGCTTGAAGATATTCGAAATTTCTTGCAGAACTTAGCTTTTGAAATCCTTATGAAGGAATAGTTAAATTTTTTTGGATGTTAAATTCACAGCTTATATTATATAAGTCAAAGCAAGAATTTTCTAAAATACTTAAATTGTGAAACAAAAAGTATTTTCTACTTTCTAATAGATTTTTGCGCAGCATGATTAATTTACTTACAACTGAAAGCTATTATAAGATTTTCTAATTTTATTACACTCTTGCCTTGTCTTGAATATTGTATTTACTGTAGACTTGTCTCTGGATAATATAGGATAAGTCTTCACTTATCCGAGAAAGAAGAAATTCAAAAACGACCATCAAACACTCACCCGACAGACATGCAAGCAGAAGGAGAAATGCATATTAAGCACGTTGACTATTATACTTAATAAGACAAAACTCCTAGTTCAAGTATTTTCTATTAAAATATTTAATTTAATATATAATATATTTATTGTAATAATGGTAATTTTTATTATTTACAATATTTAATAATCAATATTTCATTTATAATTGTCAAACCGATTAATATGTTTAGGAATTAAATTTAACTGAACCTAATATTGAATATCCTCATTTCATTTTTGGGTAATGAAGCACAAATTTGAGATAATAGAAAAATAATTATCCTGTATGATCATATTTTTACAGTCCATAAATTTATAGTAGATTTGAATTTCAAAAGTTTAACTTTTGACAGTCTCTAAACCAGATACACTGCTCTCGACATTGAACATGCTATACCAAGAAGGAGTGGCCTGAAAATTATGCAAATTTCAAGATACACATTTTACCGAGTTACGCAAATGATGTGAAATGTGCAGCTCTCCTACGGAAGTAGGATAAGATATAAGGTGAGGAGCCCGCAGAGTGGAAAATATTTGTGCTGCTATTGCTTCTTGGGAAATAATCGTTGAAAGTTTGAACAAACTTTCAACGATTATTTCCCAAGGGTGCCTCAAAGGATGTCTGCAATTACAGAGAATGCTAGGCAATTGTCGACGGAGTCAGTTCCAGCAAACAGACGAGTTAACGAGGGGCATGTTGATTGGATTGAGAACAGAAGGTTGGTCCTTACCGCAAATAGGTGCTGAAAGATACCTGTACTCCTCCACAGTGCACCGGTTGTTGCGGTGATGGTCAGAAGAAGGAACTGTGGAACGTTTGTGGGGCGTCGGGGCAGTCAGAATGATGTCAGCCCTACGTGAATCAACATGTCCAATGGGAAGCAGTGACGACCCCTCAAAGAATGTCTAATGAATTTCTACAGCATGTGCAGCATAATCTAAATGCTCGCATATTGAGCAGAATTATTAGCCGTCGATTGATTGTTAGTGGTCTGGGCTCATGGCGGCCGTTAAGATTGCCTTTGACACCATAGTATAGACTCCAACATCTGGTATGGTGCCAAATTAGAGAGAACGTGAACGACGGAGTAGCACAGGATTATCTTCTCAGATGAATCATGCTTTTATTTTTTTCAGTAATAGTAGCCGTGCTCGAGTATGGCGTCGATGTGGAGATAGGTCTAATCCTGCAGCAACTGTACAACGGTTCATCCCGTGACAACATTGTGAAATTGGGAGGAATTACGTACGATTTGAGGTCACCTCTTGTTCCTATTAACGGTACTATGACAGCCCAACGTTACGTGGGTGATATGCAATGGCCGGTGACACTTCCCTAACTTCACGGGGTGCCTAATGTTCTTTTTCATCAAGAAAACGCCAAACCGCACATTGTTCTCATCAGCTAACATGGCTTGTTTATATAATGAGAGAAATGTACAATAAAATTTTTACCATATCTAAGAAGAATAGAAACTGAATAAGCACTGAAAATCACTTATGATATTCAATATCATAATTAGTTTTCAATTTAACAAAAATGAGATTTCATAAGATTTACAAAAAGCACCTTTTCTGAAAAGAAGATTAACTGAGTGTCATTTAGATATATATATATATATATATATATATATATATATATATATATATATATATACATATACATATATATATATGTATGTATATATATATATATATATATATATATATATATATATATATATATATATATATATATATATATATATATATATATATATATGTATATATATATATATATATATATATACATATACATATATATATAATCTATGTGTATGTGATTACTAAGTGATCAGAAGTTCTTGTATTTCTGAAGCTGATCGCAAATTTTTTGTGATTATAATAATATTTTATTTTAACAGCATTATACATGGACAATAAGTGTGTACTCAATGCACGACCATTTAAAAAGAATCAGAATTTCTTTTTCACTATATTTATTTATTATTTACTTGCATCAATTTAAAGGATTCTGTGCTGTTTTATAATTTTTTTCAATGCAAGCAAACATTTTTTTATTTTTAGACTCTTGAAAATCCACGTTTTTTTAGAAATTATCACCTATTTATTTTTTAATGTTTTTCTTTCGTACAGATTGATTTCAGAATCAGCGAAATTAGAGGAAAACCACATAAAATAAATTTAATATAAAATTTAATTTCTGAAAGTTAAATTATTTTGTCATCGCATTATCGTGACAACTTGTTGAGGAAGATAATTCAGCTTACAGGAAGTGAAGTTGAAACAAATATATTAGTTATTTTAAAACATCAAAAATAAATTTTCCTTGATATATTCACTTTAAAATAAATCAACAAGCTAAAATCATTAAAGGGCTTTTATTTCATTAAAAAATATTTTTGAAAGTATATTAATAAAGAATAAATATTCTTACTCGAATAAAAGTTGCCATTACAAGATTATTTCAGCTGTTAACTGCAAACTGACTTCCCCTGCTCATTTCACAATTTACAAGTTATAGTAACTATTCGCTCAAAAAGTTATAGTAACTATTTTAAGTACACAGAATTGTCTTGAGAAATTTTTTAACTATTATTAATCCCCTATAAATAAATAATATTATTTACTTTATTCTCAATAAATATCTGTGTTCTCAAATAGAGGAAGTTTTATAATAAATATTATTTATTTTCAAATTATCAATATAATTAATTTATTATTTGTTATCTATATATTTATGTATGACTATTTATATATATTTCCTTGTACTTGTCTAAGAATAATTACACATGATTGTGCATAATCCGAGTACTTTTTTATGTGCTATTTAATCATAAATTCTACTCTTAATCAAAATTATTGATTTTCCAAAGAATTTTTTTTTTCATTTTATAGCATCACGCAAGTATTTTAAAATAGAATATGCATTTGTTGAAGCTCACGCAAATGTAAATAGATCCTTAAATATAGAATTAAACTCTATCAAAATAAACCATTTTCTAATTGTAAACTTTTTCATTTGTGTCTTTGTTTTCATCATTCAATTAACTAAAAGTCCCACACTAAAAGGAAACCATTTCATACTCATTAAAATGTGGCTGTTACCCACTTTCCAAATAAATTTAAAGGATGCATTTTAGTATAGGTAAAAGGAAATAGAAAAGTTTCTATCTGGGTATTAATCTCCACATTAATTTCCCTTAATTTACCGTTACCCCTTTCTAACGTATGTGCGAAGGAGTTATCAGAATGCCACCAGAGACATATTTAACTCTCTTCCACTTTGGACTCTGCTCGTCAAAGATAAGAGTTGAATCTTGTTAATTGGCAAGTGGAGTGAATGTGGTTTGATTCGGAAGCTTCTGTTCAGGAAGATAGTAGAATATATTTGGAAAAGAGTGTATGGGAGTGTAAAAAAACTTCCGATTCTGATGTTGTATAATGTCTATGGAATTTTTTTCCATTTAAATTATTGGTGTGCTCTGTAATTCCGGTTGATGAATGCATTAGGTGAAAATTGAAAACTAAGAAATTAAGTTATAGGCGTATTTACTAACTTTTAAATCCATGATAGATATATTTAGAACTTGCTTTTGCGCTTCTTCCCATACTTGAAAATAATTACATGATAATTAAAATCAAATTTTAACTAGATTTATAAAAGGCGCAAAGTTGAGCATTGATATTTTTCCATTTGTGTATCTTTTTTACACAAATTCTCTGATACACAAAAATATTCCGATGAAAGAATATTTACATTTTTATACTTACATTTGTATATTGAGGACGTAATTTTCATAACAATTTTTGATTTTGGTAATTCAACGATTATGCTAAAAATTCTTACAGTTACAATATAATTTTATTTTTACATTGTCGTATGTATGCTATAGTAAAGACGGTTTTTTTTATTCTTCAGCAAATGACTGAATTTACAAATCTTACTGAAGTACACAGATGTTGAAATTATTGCACTTTTCTGATCACATTTAAAAGTTGTATTTATAGATTTTATTAAATATTTAAGACTTTAGAGAAAAACCCGTTTTTATTAAAGACCGTTGTTAATGCAACATAATCAACAAATTTTAATAATTTTACCATTTAATTTGAATTTAATTTAAATAAAATTTTCAGCCCTCTAACTCAACAATATAATTTTTTTATTATCATAGTGACATAATTCTGGTATCTTATTTCTTTTTGCAATTAAAATTCAAATTTACTGAGTGAAATTTAAAATCTACTTACGATTTTTTTTTGATAAAAATTGAAACGAATTTGTTTCATTAAAAATGAAATAAAAATATATTAAATAATTGTTTAGTAAAAACTTAATAATTCATGTAATTGAAAATTTAACAATTTATTTTAAGAATCTTTTGAAAATAAGAAAGTTGAACATGAAAATGTTTCCTAAAATATAAAATACACGCATTTAAACTTTTTACTGTTAACAATTTTTATTTCTGTGAAGAATAGTTACATATGTTCTTCAAGAGTCCTAAATCTGTATTTTTTTATTTATTAAAAATCAAATTTAATCGAAGATTTTAACAGTATTTTTGAATTTTTTTTATTTTAGGTCCTTATAATTATAGCTACTAAAGTGAGTGTTCTTGTAAATTAGTCAATAAATTTGAATTTATTATTTATTCCAGTACAAAATGCTCATAATTGTAATCAAATTTGTAATTTTTATGAAGAGAGTATACTTAAACAAAGATTTCTTTACCCTAATCAAATCATATCTTTTTATCACATTCACATAGCATAAATTTCACTGTTCAAATTAATTTATAATCTTTTCAATTGTATTATATTTTACGACCATACATCATTCAATTGTTAGAGCATTATCTTATTTACAATTGTATTTATCAATTTCAACAACTATCGTTTTATCTTTGCGAAGTAATATGCACGTGTTCCTTGAAATATGAATTTTATGCATACATTTACATAGGAAAATAACTCTTTCAAAATTAATATTTAGACACCTGTGTTATCAATTTCACAACTTATTCAGCATTGTGAGGAAATAAGCAAATTGTTCCAAATAAAAGATTACACATTTATGTTTACTATTTAATTAAAAGAATCTGGAAAATGTTAGATATATGATTGTTAGGTTAGGTTAGATTAGGATACAATAAAAAATAGTTTTGGAGCTTTATGCTCAATGGCTTATAACTCTCATTGAGTAAGACTGAGTTTTTTTTCTATGTATTTGTTATCATTAATCATAATACGATTAAACTTAAATTATCTTCGAATCTTGATGAATTCTAGGGTATTTCCTTTACTAACTGGAAAACAACATTCCTCTCATTAATGACCTTAATGAATGTAACCTTATGAACTTAATTTAAGGGAATGTTATTGAATTTTAACTTGTTCGGAGTGGCAATACTTTTAACCTAATGGAATTCTTCTCATTTGTCTCTAAATGGAAGGAGTTTAATTAACTGTTCAATACGTATAATAATTTATCTGAATTAAACTTTCAAGCTTAATTGGTTAATGACACTTTTCGTTTACTAGAATTCTACTACCCAATTACATCACAGTAACGCAAGAATAATAATATTTAATAGCAATTAAACTTATTGAATTTAATTTAAACACGAGATACTAAGAAACCTGAAAAAGCAAAATTTTGAACGACGAATCTACTTGAGAGGAAATCGATTACTTCAGAAATAATCGCCCATCGATCGCCTTCTCAAACTTGGATAAAAGTTTGAGAGGTGATCTTTAATGAGCTAAGTTAAAAGCAATCGATGCATGAAAGATTTTAGATGTTAATGGCGACGTCAACAAGATAGCTCTCTGAGCATTCTGTAATTTTTCTTTGTTGCGAAAGATTCCTTCGCTAATCAAAAAGTTTTCAAAACTAGTCTCACGAGTTCATGATACGATTTTTCATTTTTATCTGTCAAATTTTGCCAGATCATTATATTTATATGTGAATGATTTTTATCTTTATTCTTTGTTATTTTAATGTGCTGTGTTATCTTTGTTTTAAATTGAGAATATATTACTTGTGACAAATATTATATGTTATGAAATTCATTTTCCTTTTTACTTTGAGACTGCAGCAGTTTTTTTATATTAAATAATGAAAATTGCCGCAGATGTCTTAAGTTATAGAGGGCTATGCAGGGTTTTAATTAAAATACAAACAATAGGCTGATAATTATTTTAAATGTAAACGAAAGGGAAGGTTAAAATATTTTTAAGCAGTTAAAATTGAGTTTTATCAACAATGAGCAAGCATTTTCTTTTATCTTTGTATTTTGTTAATATCCCTGTAGACCTTATGAAACTAAATAAATGTTTTATTAATTTATTCTCCTTTTTTTAAAATAAAACTTTTCTAAAATGTTTTAAATAAAAATTAATTTTCCACTTCCTTTCCCAACCCCTTAATTATTTCATATTTTGATCTGAAAAAGTTACTTAATAACGCTATGATATGTAAATATTTTAATAGAAATGTAAAATGATACATATTTTATTTTAAATGTATTAACTACATGAAAAATAGCTTTTTTCAATGAATTATATAACTTTATTGCCATCCAAATTATTGAAATTGTATTTGCTTCTAATTTTTATATATTCATTAACTTTTTCAAATATTATATATAATTGTGATTTAATGTATTTCTGTGGACATTTGTTTTAACTAAATGAATGTTGTAAAATCGTACAAATTTAAAATTTATATTAACTTCAAAATTTAATGCATTTTATAACCTTATATTGTTATTATGAATAGGTTAAATATGTTTTTCCAATACTGATTTAGAATAAAGTAAATCTGTGGATGTTTGGTGAAAAATACTCAAAAAACTGTTAGCAAAAATGTGGTACTGAAATTTCAATAAAACTTTGAGTGTTGATTTTTTTACCTAAATTAAACAATTTATTGTCATAATCAACATTCATGGTAATACATTGGAATTTTATCCTTAACCAAATATTTAATTACAAATGGAGCTTTAATCACTATTCTAAGCCACCCAGCCCACATGGTAATTATGAACCTCTTTTCTCATCATCGAGTGGGCTCGGATTCGAATCCCGAGTGAAACTGGTGTAAAAGGTGAATATTATGTCTGTAATGGATCCCCGTTTCAAAAAAGAAAGCAACGCAGCTTCTGTTCCTGTCTAAAGTCATCGCCCTCGTCGATAAAAATGTTCTCTATTTCTGCTTGTTTGTCCTTTCTCCTATACACCAGATGGGGACACACGAAAAAAATCCCATTTTTTAATGCATTTCCTGTCGATGGAATATTCTGAAAAACATATTTTGCAAAGGGAAAAAATAATATTTTTATAATTATTAAGAAAAAGCGCAAGTGTTATTTTTTTTAAAAAAAATATGTATACAAATATAGAAATTAATGAAGATAAGGCGCCATGAAAATTTTTTCTCTCAGTGGTGTTTAGAAAAAATAGCAATTTAAAATGGCGAAAAAAACAGATGAATTTCATCTCTATTTAAAAAGGGGTGAATTAAGGAAATGAGTGCCACATCATCTAAATTAATAATATTTCTCTATACGTAACTTTATAAAGAATTCAAATCAGTATTAATTACCATTTTAATTAATTACAAAATACATATTCAAAATAAAAGTAAGTTCCAGAATAAAGCATAGCATTTAATTTTGATTTCCTTTATTTCACAGTTTGGTGAACAAAGAGATAAAGATTTAAATGGACGTATTCATCATATATATAAAAGTCTTAAACATAACTTTGCCTTCTAAATCTTGTAACGTGATTTCGACCAATCCATCAACATTTTATTGTACACCCCTTTGAATAATATATAATATGTGTCAGTTATAAAAACTCATTTAAAAAGGTACCATCTCTTTTTAATCCTTTGTGTTTTTGTTCTACATTTAAGGAGAAGATTTATATTTTGGTAATTAGTCAAGTGTGGAAACTCATTACACAAAACATGATAATTGCGTGTAATAAAGTGTCCCGATCAGGTTGATAAATGGTTCTTGTAATTAGAAATAACCATTGATATTGAATGTAAATTGATTAATTATTCTTAATGTAGAGGAATACAAAAAATGCAGTCAGTTGCTTTTACATAAGTATTTTTTTCATTAAGGTTAGCTGATGTAAATAATGAAAAGTCTATGAGAAAAAACTTCCTTTGGATTTTCAGTTAAGCTAAAAAAATTATTAATTTAGTGCCTTGTGAGCATGTTACAAAGTAACTAGTAAAAATTAATATGAAAAACGTTTCGTGATAAGAATAGAAAATAAAGTATAATTAATATGGCAAATTTTACTTTAATAACTTAAATATAATAGTTAATAATATTAACAAAAGTATAATGAAGAATTTAGTAAAATAAAAGAGAAAATATTTATCAAAAAATTATTTCTGAAAAAATCAATGAATTATTGATCTGAGTCACGGAATATTTTAAATGACGTCGCAAAGTGAGAAAGTTATTGAATGGTGTAATGAGAAAAAATATACCACAAAAGAGAATTATTCATTTGAGTTACGTTAATTGTTAATTCCGCAGTAATTGCTAAAACAATTTTTAAAAATGTTAATCATAATGATAGCAATTTTCCATTGTAATCGTATTTAAATGCAAATTTGGTTTTCTATTGTGAACTCAAGAGTGTTAGTCAACTAGAACTTCTTAATAAGCTTTTATTACAAAGATAAAATTGTAGAGAGAGAATGTTTTTTTTTAAATAGTATGAACCTATTGATATACATCGAATGCATTGGAAACTTCTCATACGCAACATTTTGAAACTCATCTGCAATGAAACAGCAGTATACACGACTGAAGCAAAAGGAAAAGGAAAATTGCATTCTTCCTTCTGTATTTTTTATCTCATCCTTTCCCATATCTTCCTTTTTATGAATAATTTCCTATTGACTCAGTACTTACATCAGAGAAGAGATGCTTTTTTTAAATATTTAAAACCAAAAATGACAATGTAACTAACAATTATGGTCGTTTTTGTTCGAAAAAAGAATACAAGTACAGTTCAATACAGAATTGACAATGTCAGAATGGCTAAAAGCTCATGTTCTCTGACTTAATATCACCCATGGAATATGTGATTATCACTTCATGTATTTTAGTGTCTTAAAACTTGTACACTTTTAATATAATTGCTTATATCAGCATGTCGTTGCGACTACAGTACCACAAGGTCATTAAGTTTCTTTCCTTCGGGAGATAAGCAGTCACTGAATAATGAGCTATTTGATGAGAGTTAATCTCATGAATGAAAGTGAATGTCAAAATGAAATGTTAAGTCGGTTTGATCAGTGGTTTTATTTCTTATAAATTCATGGAAATGAAATTTCAATGATAATCCTCTTAAATATGTATTTCCAAAGAAAGCATGTTGTATATGAAATATTCCCTTATAAGTATCGTGAAAGGAAAGAAAAACTTATTAAACTGGTGATAAAATTATTCAAAATGTAGTTATATGAAATGCAAAGTTAGAACAGTCCGTCTAATTTGACTATCATTTTTCTATTGATCCTTTTCATTTTCTTTAAAACAGTAAAAATATTTTCTTAAGCACTTTTATACGCTGCTTCCTATCTGACAAAATTTTAATATAGCATTAATATATCTTTATAGTTTGAAATTTAAGGTTTACTTTATTAAAAAAACAACTTAGTATTAAGGTTACGTTTTTTTTTTTTTTTTTTTTTAATGTTATTAATTTTCAAGGTAGCATTCCTGAAAATTTAATTTGAAAATTCACATATAAATTCAGTTAAATAAGTCAAGACTTAAAATGTTTTAAAACAAATTATGCCCATTGGCGCAATACATAAAAAATTAGAATTGTTATTAAGTATAAACTTTTTTGAACAGAAATTTACTATAGTAAAAAAACAAAGGTAATAATTTTTTTAT
Source organism: Latrodectus elegans (assembly GCA_030067965.1). Classification (NCBI taxonomy): domain Eukaryota; kingdom Metazoa; phylum Arthropoda; class Arachnida; order Araneae; family Theridiidae; genus Latrodectus; species Latrodectus elegans. The sequence continues at coordinate 79,961,465 of CM057822.1, forward strand.
TTCATAAATAAATAAGAAACAAATATGAAATTCATCTCCATAATGTTCATATGTAATATGGGAATTACTTTTTTTATTACATATCACACGTAATATTCTTATTACATGTAATAAAAAAACCTTAGAATAACTTTTTACCAATGAACTGAAAGTTAATACTTCAAATATGACATGAGACATTGCTTGTAACGAAATTGTCAGAAAACTTGATGACAGATTTTAGATCACTTTTAAAACACCACGATTAAAATTTAACACCTACTTTATTCCCAAGGAAAGGGATATCTAAAGTCTAAAATATATGAAAACACTGATGAAGTGGCTATTTATAATTTACATTAAACTGAAAAGAAATATGCCTTGATTTTACGTTCTATTATACGAATCTAATTACTCACATATTGTAAATATTTAATTATATACTTGAGAATGAAAGGCAATTTGAATACCTGAGCACAATGATCTTAAGCTGCAATGACCTAGAAGCTAACATTAATAACATACTAGCCATGTCTGATAGATATTTCTATGGTCTTGGGTACAAGCTAAAATCCAAACTCGTCAATACTAAAATAAAAATTAGTTTGTATAAAACCTTGATAAATCTGTTGTCTTATGCGGAAGAGAGTGTTTTGGTCTTAACAAAGCAGAAAATCGAATATTGACCTTTGGAAGAGAAATTTTAAGGAAAAGATTCTGATTAATTATGCAAAAGAACATTTGCAGAATCAACTGTAATCACGTAACATAAAGAGTATGTCCAACCGGACATTTTAAAGAAGACAAAAGCATCTCACATTACGCCTCATATTTAGATAACGAGATATATTTCTTACAAAAAGTCACCCTTTCAATTTTGAAATGAGAATGACGAAATAAACTTTAAGCCAGAAAGTTACATGATGTAAAAAGGGAGCTAATAGTAAATAGAAATGAACCTATGAAGGACCATTGCTCGCGATCCAGCTGAGTGGATAAGAATTGCCAATACTTCCTTGGCCTATAACAAGATGTAGTGCTTAAGAAGAAAGAAAAAGAAATATTAAAAATAAGCATCTATTACATGACAAAGCTGAATTTGCCTATATATCTTGATACAAAAATTTTGATTATTTTAATCAGTTTGCTGTTGCGTTTTTATAAATTACTTAACTCATGTAATCTCGTAGATAATGGTTGGTCATGACCTGTTTGGCACACAGTCTTAATAATTCCTTCAAGGTCCTAATGTCGTAAATACCTTAAGCTGATTTAAAATATTTCTTTTTTCAAAATGTATGCCGTTTTCTAATCCTTTGAAAGTAACAAAGCAATTTCTACGATATCTTATATTAGTTTCAAAATTGAAGAAGAAATAATTGAAATGATAAAGTTAATTTATTAAAATATCTACTTTATTCTAAAAAGTTTCATTGTATGGAAATTAGAATGCCAGCTTCTAAAATATCTAGGCAATGCCATTCATATTAATAAACTTTGATTATTTATCAAGGCATTAATATGTAAATATTCTATCAATAGTTCATATTCGTCTTTAAATAGGTCTAGAGTATCTTTCAAAGGATAGCTACATTCGGCAGTAAGAAAACTAATTATGGTAAATGAATCAAGTAAAGATTTCAAAGCTGAAATCTTGATATGGAAATCAAGTGTTGAAGAACATTGTCAAAATAGGCATTCAGAAGTAAAAGAGATATGAAGAATTCAACTTAATATGAACAAGATATATTCACTCAGCTAAAAATACTCGATATGATATTTGTTTTATGTACCAGGAATTAAAAAAAATTGTGGAAATATGATGCATACACGTGTCAATATATGCTATAAAGTACATTTGTATATTTTTGTACTTAGGTTCTAGAATTGTTCAAAAATACAAAAAAAAATCATTTTATTCAATTCTAGTAATTATTTTAATTACTGGAAATAGTTCCGTTTTTTAATTATGATATTTTTGGTTATTTGCCTAAAATTAATCATTTCATCTTGTTTTTATTGTTTTTCATAATTTTCATTATTTGAAGATGCAACGGATTTTCACGATTTTAAGATGCTGCTTTGAAAATGAATAGGAATTTTAAAAATGCCTAAAATTTTAATAGTTTATACGTATTTTAAACATCAAAAAGTAAGTTAACGCTTAGGAATAATGTTCATATAGTTTGAACGGAAAAAATCATAATTCGTTTGAAGAAATCAATCAGAATAATTATTCATAATAAATTGTAACATGTTTAATATCATACTAACTTTGATAAAAATCAGAAAATGATGTTTTTTGTTTTTTTCCTATTTTAAATATCTTAGAATCATGTTTATTCTATATTTATGATAGCAAACAATTAAAACCCTTGAAGAGAGATATCTACTCGACAAGAACGATTTAATTGAAATTAATGATATAAAACATGATTCTTATCCTTCAGTATTAAGAAGTTTCAAATTCTTGCTTAGAAATGAAAATATCTTCTTTTCATTTCTGCATTCCTTTTAAAGAGCGATGACCTAAACAATATTCATAAAAATAGTCATCATTTTTCCATCAAGAATTTCATGCAAATTAAATTGCAATTTGTTTTTTCGTGTAATGTATATTATGTTTTCTTTTCAGCAAACAGCTTCTCCTTTCGTTTTCCGCTGCGTAGCTTAATGGAGTGAACTGATTTAATGTCCAAACTGAATTAGATACTTTCCAGAATTCCAAAGAACTAACTCTCCGGGTAGAAATAATTTACTCCTTACATCGCAAGGAAAATACTGAAATCCTAGTGCGTTTAAAGTTAAATTACATGCATTAATAATTCCAACAAAGAAAAAATCCTTAAAAAAGTTTTCAAAATAGTCAAAGAAATGTGGAAATTTTCTTTATCTATATGAAATTTTAATTTGCCATTATTGTATTTTTATACGTGTAAGGTGAAATTAAACTTAGATCAATCATTTTCACATGTTCTTGATAAGAAAAAAATCTGTTTGGCTGAAAATAACAAAAAAATAATAATTATAATAATAATATTATCATTTAGATATCACTTTTAATTTATTTTAGTGCTTGCAAATAAAGTACTAGATCTTTTACGGTCCACTAACTAGATTAATGTTTCCAACTTTAACTAAAATTATACCAAAGCGCTGATTTACATTACTGCCTATGACTCGCAATTATGTTACATTTCAATTAAAGATATCAGTCATCCTTTATACTAGATGTTGTTGCACCAGCATATTATCCTGTATACAGCCCAGAGTTGGGCTCTACTAGTTAGGGGGAAGAAAAGGAGTTTAATTTAAGAAGTAAAGATAAAGCAGAAGACTCTCAAATTTGCCATCACTTGTAATTTTGTTTCATTTAGAGTACACCATGACCACGACCTATTTAATGTACCCTAACTACTTTCAGTGAATATGACGGATTCTCGGTAAAGTCGGAATTTAAACTCACTGATTTCTGATAATGAAAATGACATCCTAACCAACCAAACCAAAGCGGACACAATTTAATTACATTGTATTAGTACTAGAAGTAGTAATGTTGCTTAAAATAAAACTCGATTACTATTGAATGGGGCTAAACTCCAAGCTTAAATTAGGCTTATGTTAAGTCAAATGTATAAATTTCTAAACTAAAATTTTAAAGATTGGAAGGCACATGTGCTATATAATCCAGGATACCACTTTCTGAGTTTGGCGTTTTTTTGGCGGATTTTCTTATGTAGTCGGCAACCTCGTTTTTATTACGTCATAAATCTGGAGACTTATAAGAATTATGCAGAAAATTCTATTTTGGTAACCCTAGTATTTACGTCATCGCGAACGTCACGATACGTCATCTTGGCAGAAAAACTCAGAATTCGGAATCCTGGATTATACAGCACCTGTGCCGATTGGAAATATAGTCTCTAATATAGTCCATAGTATTAGTTATAATAATTTATTTAGATTAAATATATCATTAATATTATCGCTTATAATATGAAATTTTGGGGGGTAATGATTATGATTAAAATAACAAATGGGTTTTTGTTTTTTAACGTATCTGGTTAGCTAATAGGCTTATCGACATCCATAACCATAAACAAATAATATACCCAAAACAAGAAGAGTACTTCGAACAAGTCTTCTTTTTCAAATCCCCAGCAAGAAAGTAGAAGGAAGGACTAAATAGAATGATGCTCCATTTCCTACATAAGAGAAAAATCTTGTTTCTTTGGTCAATTCTAAGACTTTTTGAGTGTCCACATATGAGTCTTGATAATGCTGTCTGCTGTACAAAACTACCCTTAAAAGTTACAGCAGCTTCTAGTCATGATTAGGACACTACAAATCATGATTAGGATAAGAACACCAAAAGATAAAGCAATGGTAGATTTGGTTTTTGAGCAAATCTTCAAAAAAGTCATGGTATCAGATGTAAAGGCCATGCCCATGTATCAGCTGTTTCACTTCCACTAAGGCTAATGGGCGAAGTGATCCATTGTCAATGTATGTAATGATAAGAGAGAGAGCCTATGCATTACAGTATTAGAAATAACAAAAGTTAAAGGCAGTAAAAATATTATATTTACGTATATTAGTTTCCGTATTTGGTTTTTAAAATTTGTGATGCTATTAGCATTTTGGTCATCCTGGAATCTTTTGTATGTAGTGGAATGCTAATTTATTTATTTTCATGAAGATTCAAGGTATATATACCTTGAATCTTTATAAAAATAAATAAATAAGCATTCCACTATATATATATATATATATATATTCTCTATGGTATTAGTAGAATAATACCTTTAAGATGCTTAGTTTAAGTTTCAGAATGGTGGGTGCTAATTATTATATTATGATATCTAAATTACAACAGAATTTTGTGTTTTTTTTTTTTTTCAACCAAATTTGACTTTCTTTCATGTTGCCCATTTGTGAAGATGATTTAATTTTTATCGTGTAACAATTGATCTAAATTGAAGAACGAGGGCAATATTGGATAAAATTCAATGAAAAATTTAATTAAATACCCAAAGCAAAATAATGGCTCGTGATATCATCTCATCGTATTCCAATTTTTTTTATAAATAAAAATTTTTATATTTGAAATTCGGCTAAAATTATTGCTGCTAAAGATGATAAATCTTTTTTTAACTAAAACAATGTTCTATTTGGACGCTTTTTAACACCAACTCTTACAACAGTAATTTGTGTTTAAGATTATTATTATTTTATTTATTATTTCTTAATGAATTTCAATATCCTCTAATATTGAATCTTAAATTTTACCATACTTTTTAGAATGAACTTTCCTGATATTTTGCATAATTTGCATTCTTAAACAAATAATCTTAGTAAATTGTGTTGATGGTTTTTATCAACAAAACTTAACAATTTAAAGTGCCTAAATTGCTCCTGCTTGTATTGATGATACAAACACACACACGAATATATATATTCATATCTAACATATGTTAATTTTCTTATATATATATATATATATATATATATATATATATATATATATATATATATATATATATATATATATATATATATATATATATATATATATACATAAGAAAATTAACATCTGTTAGATTTATGTACATTAATAGATGAAGTTTTTTACTCACTGATTTTATATCTTAAGTAGCTAAATTAATATAATAATGCAAAGAATAAATTTGGATTAATTTAGATTATTCAAAATTTATTGTTTGCACTATTATAATCTAGTTACACTTATAATCTAGTTATACAATCATTTCTCAGAAATTTAAAATTTAAATACTTAGTTTAATAATCATAACACATGCTGAAAATAAGAAGTGAATAACACATGCTGAAATTTTCCGAATAACGTAAATCGAATTCAATATCACTGCTTCACCGTAATAATTTGTTTTTCTCTCCCTAGTTAGAAAAATAATCATAAATGTGAAAATTTGAATTTTTTGGGGTAAAAACACATCAGACTTTGTTCTCTTTGTTTTCAGTCTTTGTTTCGTATTATATAATCTCAAACCTTTGCTGATTGTCTTTATCTTATGATGCGCTGTTGAATTGTCTGTTTATCTGCTGTAAATATAAAACTATTTTAGGTAATCTTTCTGTATCACCTCTACGCAGAGTAGAATCATAAGCATCATTAGTTTAATAAAGCAGCATTTAATTTCGCTTATTCATTTCTATGCATGACAGTGTGTGTGTGTGTGTGTGCGTCTTGATGATCAGTAGTTTAACTTATTCGTGCAATATTAAATGACAGATGATAATGTAAACAATACAATTTGAACGAATTGTTCTTTAAGAAATAATAAACTATATGAGAACTAAGGCAAACTTTATATAATATGCATTAAGATTACGTTATAACTTTTTATAGAGCAATGAATCATTTTGTTTCATAAGGAAAGCGAAATACTTGGTGCAATTATGTCTTACCATGTTCAAGAACATGATTTTCTAGCTGTCAAAGAAAATGATAAAAGATCCCTTTTACCGCGATCCAGCTTAAGGAATACTTACTTAGCCGCGTTTTCAGCTTTGATGTATATCATTGTGTTAGGTATGGTGGGTTCCTATTCCGCACCGGCCACTGTGGATATGCAGAAGCCAGGAAGCAGATTCTCCGACATAACCCTGGAGGAAATCACGTGGATTGCTAGTTTGCCAACTATAACAAGCAGTTTTGGAAATATTCTGTCTGGTAGGTACATTTTCCAGAATTCTGATTTGTTTTTTAAAACAGACAGAATAGGGCGATAAACATTTTTTTTATAATTAATAATAAGAAAATTAAAAAATTGAAAGGTTTCTGACCGTTATTCAAATTTAAAAACAAGCGTTTAAAGTTTTGAATATGTAAGACTTTCCAATTTTTCAAGAAGTCCACCCATTCAAGTATACCATTAATGAGTTTTAATTTACAATAGTAAAAAGATTGTTAAATTAGGAACATATTTTGTCAGTGCTAAATTTTTTTTCTTAAATTTGCTGCTAAATTTAATTTTTGGTGTTTTGACTTAGGACAAAATATGTATTTAATCTGCTAATATTGGAATAAATCTGCTAAAATATGCTATTTTTGTATCATGAGCAATGATTGAAAATGTAAAGTTGTATTTACAGATTTAAAGAACAGAATTTAAAGATGCAGAAAGTAATGTATGCTACATATATGCATTATACCAGGGGTGGTCAATCTCCTTAATGTTGGAACCATTTTTCAAAATTTGAAATTTTTTTGCGAGCCGCAATTAAATACATATTTAGAAGGTATGCAAAAAAAGTCATTAATTTTTTTACGGAAATTATATTTATTGAAAACATATAAATAAAAGTACAAAATATGTGTATTGAATTTATAAATATTAAAAATTAAACACATTTATATTACTTCTCTTGAAAATTCTTTACAATTCGGTGAATAATTAATGACAGTACTTCTTAATATTTTTTTGAAATACTGGTTTGTTAATACTGATCGGTGTTTAGATTTCACGAATATTAAAGTGAAATAAAATGATTTATATAAATACATTGTTCTGAATAGTGAAATATAATTCGACAAGCAGCCTTTTTAATTCAGGATACTTCGATTCTGGTACAAATGTAAAAACTTCAGTAATCACCATCGACTTATATTTTAATTGAAGAACTTGATCTTCTTGCATCTATGATAAATATTTTATTTTTCCCGGCAATTGTACATTTATGTTCCATATGACATCAATCAAAAACATTAAGTCTTATAACCACTCGCCATCGTCTAATTTTGAATAAGTTATTTAATTTTATTTTACAAATGCAGTTATCGGATCAAGCAAATCTACCAATCGATTTAAAATGTTGTAGCTAAATAGCCATCTAACAATGCAAAATATATTAATGTCATTTGGAAGTTTTCCATCTTTTAATTCTTCAAGGAAATTTTCAACTGTCGATGATTTTTTGTATTGGAATTAAAGTAATTTACAATGTGTAACACTGTTTTCATAACCTCAGGATATTTTAAATATTTTGCAAAGAGATGTTCTCGGTGAATTATGCAGCGAATCGGTATGAATTAATAAATTTGTGTGTGGAGAAAATCATCTATTAAAAGACCAATAAGACCGATTTTTTTTTTTTTTACCCAATATTGCCGAAGTTCCATCATTTGCATTGCTTTCAAGTTTATTAAGAGCCACACCGAAAATTTTCATTATGGAATCTAATGTATTTTTAATATTAACACCACGGGTTAACTCTTGATGTGCTACTAAATCTAAAAATTCTTTATTAAAAATGAAATCAGAAAAAACAAAACGTAAGTAAATTGCCAATTGTGGAAGATATGTCATATCTGTCGATTTGTCAAGAGCTAAGCTCGATTTTTTTTAAAAATTTTAGTTCTCTGTCGTCATACTTTAAAAAAACTGTAAATAAATAAAGAAATATCGGAAATACAAGTTTTGTGTTGTTAAAACAACAACAAGTGTTACAGACAACGAAACAAATTATAGTTAACTTACCAAAAATTCCAGATTGGTAATTATATCCGTAGCAAAAGTAAAGCAAATTGTTTTCTCCAGACGACAACGTCAACTATCTATTGTAATGAAAGTTTAGAAATTCAAAGTCGGTGTGTAGTCTAGCGATTACGCCACTGTTTGTGTTCGTTCTTTCAGTTTTCGGTGAGTCGTATCATTCTTAAGACGGACGGAAATGAAACTTGTTACAACATTGGACTTAATTAGTCATATTTGTTTTCAGTGATTTAAAAGACATTTTTAAACTCATTCGGAAGGATAACTTTTTAAAATACAATAATACAAAAATTAAAAGGGAACTCGTGTACATTTACCGAGAGCCACAAGTAACTCTTCAAAGAGCAGCAGGTTGGCAACCCATACATTATATACTTAAATACTTGCATCATTGAAAGTGAAACGTGATATTGGAGATTTAGATAATATTATATATTCAGATACACAATTATATTTTATTCACGATTTTTTTTTCATTTGTCTTTTAATAGAACGATAAGGAATAATATAAAGAGGTATTATAATACTTGTAAAATAATGAAAATATGATTAGTTTGTAAGCACTAATAATATATCTATTACTAATATGCAACATAATACCGTAATTATTTTAAACAGTTGCATAACTTGTTATTTTTTAAGATAATAAATACAGACTATATTTTCTGTTTTTAGCAGTTTACAAAAAAGTACGAACTATCTCCTTTTAACAAATTACAAAAGGCACTTGCATGTTACCATTTGTAATTAGTTAAAAAGAGATATTAAAAATAGCTATCACATTTACAATCAATAAATTAAATTTTTTTGTAGTGAATTATTTAAATACTATTCACAGTGAATGTCAAAACAATAATAGTAAAATTTTCTAATTAATATATCTTTATTAAAACAGTCATCAAAATTAAGCCATTTCATTTGAAAACCGTATAATACCCCAGATATAAGTATAGAGAAAAATTATTAAATAAATAAAAATATTGTACAGACACGGGCGGGAAGCGCACACGGTGTTCTAGCCTGTCCTTTTTCTTAATTTGAAAGAAAGGAAGGACCGGATGTTATTTCAAGGTGCTTTCAATTTTTAGATTGTGTTTTAATCTTGCATTCGTTAATGTTTGCGCAAAATTATTTTTATGCTTCCAAATTGTTTATGAAAACAGGATGTGATGATAATGTTTTGAGATAAAATTTTGACAGTATTTTTGTTATGACATAAATAAAATTTTTATCAATATTTTTATGGAAAAAGATATACTCCTTTTTTCGAAAGAAGCATAAATAAAAATTCTGTCTTTCCATGAATGTTATTCCCTGCATTTATTGGTCATGACTGTTCGAGAACAAAAATAGAAATAATCGAGTAAACAGAGCAAGAGAGGAAACACAAAGGAAATAAATTTTTTTCTTATTTAAATGAGAATCTTCTACATCGTTATTTTTATTTTAAAACTGAATAAAAAATTATATAAAAACAAAAATTTACTTTGTACATAATAATTGTGCATTCGGATTTTACCTGAATTTTAATGGCTTCAGATTTTAACATGGATTTTTATTATTTGTTTTTTTATATTTAATCTCATAATTTTTTCCCCACAGGTTATTTATGCAATACATATGGACGAAAAGCTGTTATCCTTATCATATCCACACCATACCTTCTTAGCTGGTTGATGATAATCTATGCTCCTACTTTAGCACTGGTATATTGTGGTCGACTTCTCGTAGGATTCTGTTATGGGATGTGCTCAGTCGCTGTTCCAGCCTATTTAGTTGAAATCTCTACTTTAGAAATTCGAGGATTTTTAGCTGCTGGATATCAATTAGGTTTTGTAGTTGGAATGCTGATTATGGTCAGCTTGGGATTCGGACTACGGTGGTCTTGGATGGCAGTTACAGCTGCATCTGTCCTCACATTCGCCACCTGTCTCTTGTATTTTATGCCAGAATCACCGCACTGGCTCATAAGGGAATCCAGAGGACAAGATGCCATGAAAAGTCTCAAATTCCTCAGGGGTAAAAATTCTGATTTCAAAAAAGAATTTCAGAAATTGACTTATGCCCAAGAGAACCAACGCCGTGGTCATATAACATTGAGCAGTTTCAAGAATCCTGCACTTTATAAACCTACGATAATTGCTGTTGCCTTGTTTTTCTTCCAGCAATTCTCTGGAATCAATTCTATTATTTCTTACACAGTAGATATTTTCAAGAATTCTGGTGGAGAAATCGATCCCCAATTATCAACAGTTATTTTTGCTGGTGTACAAGTTATCGCCACTATCTTCAGCACGGCCCTAATTGATAAGCTAGGTCGCCGACCACTTTACATCACATCTGGAAGTCTGATGACAGTATCACTTGTTGTTCTTGGCATCCATAACATTCTGTTGAAGAATGATTTTAATTTAACCCAATTTGAATGGATGCCGCTTGCTTGTTTATTGCTTTATATAGCGGCGTTTTCATTTGGATTTGGTCCTTGTGCAATAGTGATTCCACCAGAAATTGTACCAATTAGGTATCGAAGTACAGTTCTCGCAATTGCTATTGTTGCATGCTCAATATTTGGTTTCATTGTAACAAAAACTTTTGACATATTAATTAACAGCATCGGATATTACGGATTGTATTGGACCTATGGGTCATTTGCACTATTAGGAACAATGTTTGGCATTTTATATCTACCTGAAACAAAAGGAAGAACTATTGAAGAAATTAATAAATCCTTTTCAAGGTGACGAGATCTTCTTTGTAGAACAACGGATAGAAACGTATAATGTAAATATCTATATTTTGTAGCAAATATCATCAAAATGATCATAGTTGGATGTACCTCTTCACTTACACATAAGGGAAATGTATTCAAGAGTTTATGTTGTTATTTATTTATGTAATTCTTATGTTATATGAAAACAATTAACGTTTTAATTTATTTAAAATAAAGCATTCTGAGTATTCAAAATAAAGCAGTTGCTGAGATTTGATGAAAAATGTTAAAGTTCTTTTTTAGCTCCCATTTTAATATTATTTTAAAGCAGAAAGAAATCTGCTATTAGAAATCTCATACGTATTTTTCCTTTGCGTTTTCATACATCATAAATTTTATCAATCAGTTATTTACATGTATTATTTCTAGAAGTATAATTTTAATACTTAAAAAATTAAGCATGTTCAGTACTCTCATAATAATATATTTAATTAACTTGTCATCATAATTATTGTTTATTTTTCACATTTGAATATGCTTTTTCAACAACTGTATGTCAATATATTTCAATTCGAAATATTTTAGTTATTCTGTTTAATGATTAGTATAATTAGAACTAGATTTTATATTGAATTTAAAAGATGATTTACATAAAAAAGTGATATATTTTTGGCAGTAAAATGCTTTTTACTAGCAATGTTATTTTACGCAGCATAGTAATGAACAGTTCTAAGAACATTATGTACAGAAAACTTTTATAATGTTAGGTTATTTACTTGATGATTGTTACTACATATATACATGTTTTACAAGAAAACTATTTTTCTAAATTTTAAGCTCATCTTCTAAATTTTATGACAAGCTTTTAATATTAAGGTGATTACAAAAATTAAAAGCACTTGATATGCTTTGCTACATACTGTACTTAATAAGCAACTTAATAGAATAACTGCACAACAACCTTTGTTAATGGCAAATCCTTGAATAAAAGTTCTTAAATGCATTTTCTTGTGTGAAAAACAACTGAAATCTTATTCCTTATTTAATTTTATTTTATTTTTCTTTCGTTTGTGCTTTGCATTAATTTGAACCAGAAACAATGATGAAACTTAAAGATTCAACGAAAAAGTTATTAATGTCATTTTAAAACGTCTGGGAATATTAAAAGAATGTAAAATACATATATTGCTATGGACATACTTTTTCTTGGATTTTGTTTGCCATTTTTTTTGGGGGGGATTTTTCTCATTGTGATGATAATTTTGTGGTAGTCCGCGTTAACTCTCGTGCTACGTTTGGTGATAAAATGAGCGTCATTTTATTTTTCCACTTTCTCCATACGTATTTTCGGATCTTTGAATGCTCTTCTAAGCTCTAAAACTTAGCAATAGTCACGATTCTCAATAAATTATGTGACCAAGGCCATAGGTTACCTTTTCTCATTAATCAGTTTTGCAAGAAAGCAAATAATTTACACTTCAGCAGCTTACAGTGTACTAAAGTTCATTAACATTAAGTGTTTGGCATCGATTATTTTTCAATCGTATTAAACATTTGTTTAATATCTGAATTCATTGAAGAAAAAGTGACGAAAAAATTAAATGAAATATTTATTTCCATTTTAATGATTGTGATGAGACAAAAAATGAAATTATGAAATATTATTTCCTCTCTTTTTCACAAAATATTAGATTATTCATTACTGCTCCTTTTTTGTACATACATAATTAGTCAGATAAAACTGATGATAATATTTTTATGATATCTCGTAATAAATATTCTACTTATAATAATATAAATGAGTAATTAAATTTACGCAATAAATCAAAAATAAATGAGATGTCATTTTTACAGATGTTTCAAAATAAATTAAAGTATTCCAAAATTATCTTACATAAAATAATAATCAGGATGTTAAAAATTGTTCAGTTTATTGATCCCAAACATTTAGTTAAATTGTAACTAGTATATATTGATCATAACCATGTTCCAAAAATTGAATTCAATGATGTGCAAATTCAACGCAACAATGCAAGTTATTTTCAGTTGGACTAAGTTGAGAAATTTTGTTATTCATTTCAACAAATTTTAAAATATTAACGTAATTTTTTAAATAGTTCCTGCGAGAAAACCCCACCGTAAATTGAATCCAACAAACGAAAATATCATAAAGTCGGAAAAATCAGTTAAGCAATTTGTCCTTGGAAAAAGTTTATCGTGTTATCTTTGTTCAGAAAAAAAAATGAGAAAGCACTTTATTCTACATAAGAACCTAATTTTTTCAAAGTAAATCTTCCACTAAAAATGGAAAATCAAATCTCCATTGCATATTTCCCTTTCTAGAATTAGTAGAACATACTACTGGCTTCGAATTTAAAAAAATAGTCTAATGCCATTAGTTGAATATTTTAGTGAATGCTTGTATTTATATTTTTAAAAAACTTACACAATCATATAATTGCTGCACCATTTTAACTGAGAAAAGTATCCTCCCTTCATACAATTTGACATGAATATTTATCTTCTTATCATCATCAGAGATATATCTTCCACAATTGATACTGGTAAGCGCCGATTCTTAAGTGAAAGTATTAATTGGTATGAGAATATTTGCTAACATATTAGTAAAGAGAGGGAAATATTTATTGATATATCTATTGGAGAGTGAAATTTATATTTACCATAATATAGAATGAGACTCCATTGCTTCCATTATATTTGCTGTTATTTGCTTGGTTGTTTTATTCTCTGCATAAAAGTTAAATGAATAAGCATGAAAGCAAAATGAAGAAACTGTAGAAAGTTTAACAAAATTTAATGCGATGTAGAAGAAAGTTGCGTTGTTTACAAGCAAAGGCTAACGAACAAGATTGACACTTACAAAACGGTAAGAGATAATAGAACAAATTACATATACTTACAAGTGGCACTATCTACATGGAATTAAACATACAAATACCAGTTTATTTGTTACATGATCAAAATTTTATGGTAAATGTACCCATTTTTATAACATTGAAATGTCTTAAATTTATTTAAGCTAAAGAAATTTTTCTAAAACTTTTCACTCAGCGAAATGATTTATGTGATAATGCGAAAGTAATTTAATAAGCGACACACACACGCACTGATTAATTTGTAAAAACACACCAATGCAAAACATTTTATTAGCCATCAAAATTAGACTTGGATTTGTAATTTCTAAATTCTTCAAATTGACTCATCATTTGCTTTTATCCACTAAAATATAAATATTTACTAAAAAAAAAAAGATAGTTCCTATTTTAATTTGTAATTAAAATTTATTTATTAAATTTTGATTTTTTAAATAAATAAAGGTATTACACACACAAAAAGAGTAAAAATATTTTCTGTTTAATTTCAATTGCTCGCTACATCTTATTAAGATGTATATCAAAATATTTTGCAATTGTTCAGTTTTCAGAGAATGAAATGCTTGTCATTTCGATATTGTACTGTATGGTCTTATACAAAACTTCATTCTTTCTTTCTCTTTATATATATATATATATATATATATATATACATATATATATATATATATATATATATATATATATACATATATAAATAAAGTTTAAAGAATTTTGAACTGACCGATGATGTCATCTCTAGCCACTGTTTTCAATCAATGAGTGATCAGTATGTTGAACTCTTCTGAGGGGGTTAAGTTTTCTGGAGGCTATTTTTTTGTTGAGCTCTCTTACCGAGAGCTCGAGAGCTATATTACATTTATATATATATATATATATATATATATATATATAAAATTGTGTGTGTGTTTTTTTATATATATATATATATATATATATATATATATATATATATATATATATATATATATATATATATATTAACGTAAATATATATCATGGATAATTAAAAATTCATAAATATGAATTTCAAAATAAAAATCTTCAAAGAAAGTTAGAAAAAATATTAATGTCAAAAACTAAGATTTATTTATAGTTTTAAAATAACTGCCAGTGTAAAATATGGGACATTAATGTGTTATTTTAAAATAGTGAGGGTGGAATCAATTCCGAATATTGCACATGCAAATCTCCAATCCTCTTACGATTTAGTATAATAGCTTATGATCAGGATATCGCATGCTATGTAGCAATGTAAGATGCAATTGAAATAAAGGGTGGAGTTTCATGAAAAATGATTGAATTAGAAAAAAGGGCGTTGTTGTTACTGTGAAGCACAAATGCTTAATCTGGGTTTCCATTGTTCATGATACAACAACAGTGATTTAAAGAATATAATGTTTAACTCTCTGTCTACATCACAAAACGTTGATCTTGTACAAGGGAGTGCTGGCTGGGTAGACTTTTTCACATATGTTATTTATTTTTTTACACGATTCATGTCATTGAGTCTCCAGGACTGTTATGACAATCCAAAACATTTCATATTAAACATATCTCTTTCTCACACAATAGTAATAACACAGATATTAAAAAGTTTTAAAAGAATAATTGATAAAGAAAACAATTTACTAAAATTCAAATATATATATATATTTTTAATTTAAGATTTTTGTTTTTATAAAACCTGCTCAGTTTATTTAATAATACGTATTGCATATAATCAAACATAAAATTGCTGAGCATTTTTTGTGGAATTTTTATTAAAGATTGCAAAAAGTGTGTAGTCAGGTGCCGAAAAGTAGAAATTCAGAAATCTCCTAAGCACCCTCTTGTATAGATGGATCTTCATAGAATTGAAATGAATTATAAATTATTTGTTTTTAGTTTAGTAGGAGGAGGGGAACGAACCACCCACCATTCCCATTGAGAAACACATTTTCATCCTAAGAAATACAATTACTGCTCCTAAATAATTTTGATGAAAGTAATAATTGCATTTCTGTGTGAGAAAATAAATGAAGTAGTAAGCATTCAAGATAATAAAGCTTCTTTTCAAATATACTGGTAAATAAATATAAATCTACTAGATATATATGTATATACTTCTATTATATTAAGATAAAAAATGAAATATATTGTCTCAAAAAGTTTGCATCCTTAGAATTATTTTCTTGAAACAATTATTTATTAAAAATGTTTAATTTCGCTTCTACATTTTTAAGGGGATGAAAGCCAGATTTTTTCTATGCGTTGTACTTCTCACATTTATGTAATTTACTTAAGATTAATGGATATAAACTGAAGAAAATATCGGATTTATATATAGGTTATTAATTATTCAAACAGAAAGTGAACGCGAAAAATAAACGTTGAGAATAATGAACGGAAAAAATATTTTAGATGTTTTGAGTTATCTATAATCATGAGAAATTGACTTGAATCAGTGATATATATTATCATTCTTTCATAAGTGAGATTTTTATAATTAAGTTTCGAATCGAATAAAAAAAGATTCAAAACAAACAATTTCAAATTAAAGAAATTTAATTTACAATTTTTCGTTTAAAAGTGTAAAACTTAATTGGTAAAGAAATAAGATATAAGAAATTATTATATAAATATTTTTAATCGTATCCAACAATTAATATGGAAATTTTGGGTTTCTCCAGTAAAAAATGATTGTCGATTTTTAAATGCTATTTTTATTACATTTTTTCCCTACGATTTTGCAAATTTATTTCCCCACTAAATATTGCCATTTACTAAAAAAAAAAATTAAATACATTTTTAAATAAAAATTTTTATGTGAAAGACTATAGTAATATTATGATTTCGATATTTAATATTAATTAACGATAAATGTTAGAAATGTTGAATTTAGGTTTAAAAATCATATTTTTAGATTTAGTTTTAAAACAAGCCATATTTTTCATACGAGGATCATCAAGAAAGTAAATTTCCCAAGGCTCCAAAAGTTGTCGCTGTAAAATGACCGAATCACGAACCGAACTCATGTAAGGCAGATTGTAGATGTGGCTATGTTACAATCAACACTTTCGGCAAAATTGTTAGTTCTTATATCTTCTCCTACGGACTGTTACATAAAGTCAGTGATAAAGGTATTGAACTCATAGACGGTAGCGCCGATCGAAATACATCGTCAGTTGCATTTAGTGTTTGAAGTAGATGTGATTTTCATTAACCATGAAAGTCACGATAAACCTCGATAGAATCGTTATAGGGAATGAGGCACGGATTGCTGGCTTCATCCCAGAAACCAAGCAATAGTCGATGTATTGGCTTTATAAAAGCCAAGCAGAATGATTCCACTCAGACACTGATGTGCAAGGTCTTCTGGGACACGAAAAAAATTCCGCTGTTTGTCTTTTTGCTGAGGAGTACAACAATAAATGCAGACAATTACTGCATAGCTGTAAAGAACTTGCGATGAGACATTCAGATTAATAAATAAAAAGTTTGGAATACTCTCCCTCATATGGTAAAGTCCTCCAAAAAAAAAAAAAAAAAAAAAACTAATGTTGAAGTTTTTTTGGGAAGTTTTTGACTATCCATCCTATAGTCCCGACCTTACTCCCAGCGACTTCCAAACATTTGAATCCCTACATTAGTATAATCCATTGTATTAAAGTAAAGCAAATTTATTTTTAAAAGTGTAATTTATGACTCAAAATTTAATAACTATTAATAGGCTGTATGAAAATTGTCTATTGGTTAGTTTTGCAGACGAAAAAATATTTATAGCATCTCCAAGAAATGATGATATTACATCCTTAAAATTTATATTCTTGAAATTCAGTCACGCAATAATTGTAATTAAATTGAGAAACATAAAAATAAAATACAATGTATTCCATTTAGTTTTTAGTTATGATTAAGTTATATAAATTTCCTATATATTTTATTTTATATAGTCTCATTGATTATCAGGATTAAACAAATCACTTAAAAGGTTTTAGAATTTTCATAATTTGCATATATAATTCTCAATATTTTTATTAATTAATTTCGCTAAAATTATTCAAGACAGATTTTGATTTTACTGCTTAAATCTTTGTAAAAGGCTTAGTTTTCCCAATAATTGATCCAGAACTTAAAAATTCTGGATGAATATAAATCATTTTTAAGAAAACATTAGTTTTAGTGCTTAAGAACTATATTAACAAAATGTGCTATTTCTTCACACTTTAAAGCTCTTTCCTAATTTTTTAATTTTCATCTTATCACTACATTGTTGTCTACATTAAAAATAAAGTGTATTACTCTTCATTTTAATTTAATTTTAATTTTAATTTAAAAGGACTCTTTTCTTCCAAAACTTTGCTACAAGGTAAAGAAGAAAACTCGTGTCGTTTGTAGTGACCCAACTCAGAAATTGTAGCCTGTTGTTAGTTCTCGAACTAATCACCATTGGTACTCAGCGAGTCTCCTCTTTTGTCAACGTGTGTCCAATTGCGCAATACCCTTATCGGAAAAAACTCAGAAGTTTTGAAATCAAAAAATCCACGAGTGCTTAGAGCAAGTCTGCTTCATTGCTGAAGGATTTTTCACGAAGATGTTTATTCAGGGAGTAGAAGAAAGGATAATATGATGGTACAAGGTCAACTGAGTAAGGAGGATGACACAAAATCTCCCAACCAAGTCGTTGTATGGTACTTCTAACCACTCTCATGACATAACAATGTCGTGTTATCTGCCAATGGCTGCGAGTACTGGTCGTCCAGTATGACCGTTAAGCCCATTAGTAGTAGTTCATATTAAGCCACTTGATACCTACTTCACCAGACACCAGCTTCATCACAAAGAAACAAATCTTCCTACCTGAATTTATGAAACCAGTGCCTTGTCACACGTTCATTATCAGACCTATCTCCAGTCAAATTCAGATTGTTTAATGCAGCAAATGATAAGCCCACTTTGAAGTCCTAAAGCAAACAACACCGAATGAATTCTTTCGACATTTCATTTTCTCTTCACTACTATACCATTTATGATTGATGAATGTGCGCGGTGGAACTGCTTTTATATTGACTAATATTCCTACTGACCAGTGTCTCAACCATGTCTAACCATGCCAATAATGCAATCATTTTTAAAAAATTATGAAGTAATTTTTGGTTGGGATTCTTAAATTTCTGATACTTGGTGCATAATTTATTGTGAAATAAGTATTCAATCTATTGAATCACGTTTCAGTATCAGTTTGAGAATCAAATATATATTTTATCAAGAAGTGGAAATAATTTGAAAAAATAAGTCATCAAAGATGAAAGTTGGGAAAACAACTTTCATTTGCAGTCAATAAAATTGATAAAAATAATTCACATATTTGATTATTTAGAAAAAGGAACATGTGTGCAATGGTGTTTGCATCAATTATAGCAATCTTAAACAATTTTCCAAGACGATTTTTACAAAAATTGGCCATTGGTTTTTTTTCATTTGCCACCAAAATATTTTTGAATAAAACAAAGTTTGCTAATGAATGAAAAGTGCCTTAAAAAGAGTAAATTCAACAAGTATTTACTGACTAATTGAAATATTATTAGTAGAATTGTAAATGCGGTATTCTAGAGAAGAAAGATATTTTAAAATCTTAGTGATCTCGAGAAGTACATCCATTTTTTCAAGAATGATGAATGGCTTCAATTATATATACGTATACGTATGTATTCAATCACACGTATAGTCTATTTTATATTAATCTTTTATTAGTATGGTGCAGGACAGCATTTGACACGTTATACAACTTCGCCTAGGAATTGATTTATACAAGTGCTGAGTAATGTTTAGTTAGGAATGAGTTTAGTTTTTAATAAGGAATATTGCACCCAATTCTTCAGGGATTTGTTGAGAAAAATCTGGAAGATATGTCGTAGTAGCGGCAATTGATTTCGTATAGAATGTTCTAATACATATATCGTAAAATGCAGGGATGCCCAATCCAAACTGGTTGGTGGGCCAAGTAAAAATTTCATAAACTGAGATGGGTCACACATATAAAAATAAAACAATTATTCAAAATATTTTATTCTAGAACAACATTCAGAACATTTTATTACCTTACAATTACAATTAATGACACATTTATTTTTATATTTTACTAGAGATGTTTTTAATAGCAACGGGTAGTTCATTCTAAGAGCATCAAAGTTAATTGACCATTTTTTCATTGTCCAATCAGCTGCGATACTTTGTTTTTACCAGGATTAATTTAGAAAAAAAAAATAACTCGCAGTGATAAATAGTTCCAAATGCTGATACATTGCGCTTAGACAATCGTTTTATACTTGAAACTTTGTCGTCGAGGATGTATTTTTGATAATATTCAATCTTATTCGCTTTGCTCAGGCTTTTTATCTCGATGCTTGATTGCAGTTCTACTAGATCCATTTGTAAATTTGAAGGAGCTTATTCCACATCTACATTAAATGGAACTAAAAAGATTGTTAATGTTTCCTCACTTTTGTGTATGTAGATAATCTGGTGTTGAATTCAAGTAAATTTCCGAGTTCTTTAGAATATTTGAAAACGTTTTAGGGTCACTTTTTTATAGTCACTTAATAATTGAAACTAAATTAAATTGTTTGACCGCAACTGATTTTTAGGCTTTGTATTTATTACCTGTATTTATGTCTTTCCTTAAATAATCTTTCAACTTCTGAGTACGTTTTCCTGACAAAAACTTTTATTTTTATTTTTATTGCCCGGCTAATTCTAGGATTTTTACTTTTCGGCACAACAAAGGGTGAAAATAATTTCAAGTTACATAGAGCGGCACCCAATATGTGTGCATCGTTGCTACAAAAGAGGGCTTTGTAAGCGAAATGTACCCCAGATTTAGCCTGTTACACTCAGAGGTATTATTTCACATGGAGGACATTGCGACCGCTAGATATCTAACATGCATTGGTCAACAATAGCAAATACGACATGTCTTCAGTTAGATAAGGATTTGAACTTGCTACATTCCGATAAAACTAGCGAATTCCCATAACAATCAGTAACCATTGTCACACAAAATTGTATGTGTATGTGTGGGACAGAGATGGTGGGGGGAGTAATATTTTCTTACGAATTTTAGCTAAGGAGAAGGAACAATTAATATGAGAGCAACATAATAAAAAGTTCTCGCAGATAGAAATGTTTTTCACCATTACATAAAAATTATTCTGCTGTATTCATTTTAATTAATCGATGTTTTCTGGGATTCAACACTCAATCATAATATATATGTATATAATTCTATACAGTATATACAGCAAAATAAATTTAATTCTGATTATGTAAGAATGAATTATACATTACATTTCAATTGTTTAATTATTCTTATTATTTTTCATTCAATTTTATGTAAAGTACTTCGAAAAAGTAATTCTTAAAAACTAAGTGCACCAAGAAATTCTTTAAAGAAGTTAATTAAAGTAATGCATTAAAGCTATTTGTTTCAGGAAACTTTATGAAAATTAGGGTATTTCAGAAATATTTCTTAGATCCATTTCTTGTTCGAAATGCTCGTGAAAGTTTTGAGCGAGATTAGGGTATTCGTGAAAGTGTTGGTCTTTAATACTTAACAAGTTGAGCTAAAACTAATCGATGCGGGAAAATTTTTCGATTTTAATGTCCATGTAAGCAAAGTTGTTTTCTAAGTTTTGGTTCAATTTTTCTAGAGTGAAAACTTATTCAGAAATCTACAAAATCCTTATTCGCGAATTCTAAGTTCAATTTTTCATTTTTATTTCTTACATTTCATCAGTGAGAATACTTTAGGTAAATCCGGTTTTACCACTTATTTTGAAGTTTCTGGGAATGTAGGATATATATTTGATATTTTAAATTCAAAAAAGATTTTAAGACCAAATTAAGAAAATAAATTTAACAAATGCAAAAACATTCACACACACTGCTATAATGTGGAATGTTATTAGCAATTTGAATCAGAATTCTCTCTATTGTAATTGCTGTACCATTAATATTTGACCAAAAAATTTCGTAATAAAAATAATATAATTTTGTAATAAATTCTTATATGTATTTATTACATGGATTATAATGTATCTTTAATTCAAATATCATAGTCACTTATCAGTATTGGCTACTAAATTAAATCTTTTTGTTTTGCTTTAAGATTGCTTAAGTTTTTGTATACGAATAATCATTGCTACTTAAATAAAATAAATTTTAAAATAATCCTATATGAATTTTAACCTCTCAGTTCTTAGCTCTAGATGTATATTATTGTCTGATGAATTTTTCAAAAAAAAGAAATAAAATTTAAACTTTTAATGACAATTTTATTTAGCATAATAACGAGCAAATTACAAAAGCAGTGTAACGCAATCGCGTTGAAATCTGTTCTCCTCATTTTCCCTTCCGATTATGTCTCGTTTGTTTACATTTTTGATTTGAAAGAGTGTTCTCAGAGACACAACAAACTGGAAATGTGTCTGGGCGTCCGCTATTGTTAGTGCCATGTTGATTGATTTGAAATCGTAAAATGTGCCTATATTAATACTTTATACTCTTCAATAAATTGAATCAACTTAAATCTAAATTGTCATGAATTGTATTGCCTCATCGGAAAGCTACAGAATATTTTAGGTCAAGAATGAAAAGAAACATAATTCAATCATTGTGGAAGGTTTGGTAAAAATGTGAATAATAATTCTAGAAATGTATACATATATTTAGTCTAATGTATCTATAAAATATTAAATTTATTTCTTTTTGCCAATATTTTTCTAGAAATTCTGACCAAACTTTTAAGGTGATTGGAGAGAATAATTGCACAATGAAATGCTGGGGATGTATTGGGTTAAAATTCTTATATAATTTACATCTACATTCAAATGTCTTGCTAAACAGAAAGAACTATGTCAATTTATATCCATATCATTATATAGAAGTTGATAGAAAGAGATGATTATTGTACTGCAGAGTAATACTAAAATAATGAAATTTAAATATAATCTATTGAAATATGGTAAAATTCCATCGTTTTAAAAACAAGCAGTGTATATTGATTTCTTCTATTACGTTATGAACATATTTTACACACGAGAAATCTAAAATATATAAAATTAGTTACTTGATTGTAAAAGTTTACAGTTAAGTATCTCTTGATTCTTTGGCATTTTTTTTTGACGCAATGATAAATTCCAAGAAGTGACCAACAATATGGTCATTAAACAAAAGTTATAAGTTATACAAGTGAAGGGTTAGCAGCATTACCAGAAATTAATGTATATCGGCAAAATCCATCGCCAAACCAAGAGTACCCAATTGTAGACCGAACCCAAAATCCAGAAGTAAATCATCATCAAATGAGCTAAAATGTCACAAAAGTATACGTATGATATGACATATTGTGAGGGAGTTTAGTACTTAACGATCGAAAACAAGGATTATGATACTTAGAAGCATAGCGCTCTAGTCGTGCTAATAATCAAGATGAGGTCCGCCTGCAAGAATTGGAACAGAAAATAAAGCAGCATTTAACTATTTGAAATCTCTTTAAGAAGTTAGACGTTAGTGCTATGTTTATTTATCACACTAATCAGTGTATAAACTTTACGTACAAGTGCAATCTCTGGATGCGGCACGATTGACTCAAACAAATGTAGACAAACGTGATAAGGCCTCGCCAATCTCCTCGAATATCAAAAAAAAAAAAAAATCTGTACTGAATTTTTACCAGTGATGAAAATGGATTTACTTCAATATCGCAAACCAATAGGAGGTTGGTCCGCTAACAATGAACTGGACACAACGTTGCAAAGCGCAGTTTGACCGACGGAAAGATGAGGTTTCGTATCTGGTGGGATTGTCGTGGTATTATGTGCTCGAAATATTGGGAAAAAAGTAAAACCACCGAAAGTAAAATGCACAGCGAGATGCTAATCCATTAGACGCTGCTATACAATCCAAATGTCGAACTCAAATCCGGCACCAGAATGTACTTTTCCATCAAGATATTGCGAGATTGTATCTGCATTCACCCATTAGACACTTAACAGTCTTGAACAGGATCTTACCGCATCAACTATAAAACCACGTCATAGCTATTTCACCTCAGCAGATCTTGTGGGAAATCAAAGATATCACATTGCTGATGCTATCTTTTATGCCACATAAAACATTTTATGTTGATGTGTTTTGATATTATGGCCACCAGGTTTTTGGACCAAATGCTATAAAAAACTTCTAAAAGATTGGCAGAAAATCATAAATTTGAGTGGTGATTACTATTTACTCAAAAAGTACTATTTTCATGATTATTTTTCTTTCTAACTTTATTAAGAACATTTTAGTAGAACATTTCGATACAACTCGATATTTGCACGTATCTGTTTTGAGTGAAAAGAATCATGTCAAGCAGACACTGCAGAACATACATTCGGCAAATTAAATTCAGTCATCAGCTGGTATTCGGGATTTGGAGTGGGAACGGGTGAATAAAGTGTTTTAAGCGATTTTCGTCCTCTCAGCACTGTTTAAGACCGCACAATCAATGAGGAGTCTCATCACTTCTTTGAGTCTGTCAGTCGAATTTTGGAAAATCTGTACAGTTCAGTGAGCGTGAAATAACATCAGATGGTTCGAATGCCTCTACCTCTGTCTTTATAATGTATGGTATTTTCAATGTGAAATGTATACGTATCTATAAAAATAGCGATTTGAAAAAAAAATAATGTTTACATTTATTTTGTTCAAAATGATCCTTTACAAAACGAAATAAGATTTCATCTTATTAATCACTTAAAAAATAATCATATCAGGGTGTGAGAAGCTTGTATATTCCAATTAGTTAGATATAGAACATTGAATTCGAAATTCTCCATCAGCCTTCCAGTTTTATTTCGAATAACAGTGTACTGGAAAAACCAAAAATACTTTCACCAAGGTCAAAAGTAATATTTTTGTAAAATCAAACAAAAGGTAAATATTGTTGAAAAATATGAAATATAAAAGAATTTTATATGAGAATATATATATATAAAAAGAAAGAAGTGTGTGACATATTTTTCTCTATCTCCAGAAAATAGCTCGGGGGTGAAAATTTTAAAAGCAGATATTTTCTGAATATGCTTATTTACCAAAATTTATTCGAATTATCAAAATTTATACTAATAAATAAAAAGCATACATTGAGAAAAATGTTGAAGAATAGTAAATCAAAAACTAAGGAAATTATTTTCTATTTATTTTTTTTATGAAATGAAGAGAATTTTTATTAAGTTGAAATGTTAAGTATGATTTATTATACTTTTGTTTGGATTCATAAAGAGATAATGTGTCAAAATAGTTAAATTTGCTTACAATTTTAGAAACTTTAATTTTTTATAAACTGGACTAAATGTAGAGGTTTTCTTTAGTAAAGACTAGTGAGCGAAATTAATGTGAAAATAATGTGAATAACGAATAAATACGTTTTTTTGCATTTTATCTCATAATATCTCATAAAAAAATAGAAATTTGATGATATTTAAATACAATATATACATTTTAAAAATTTTTATATTTCTGCATTCAACAGTTAAAAATATTAATAGACATTCAATTCAACAATAGAAAACAACAATAATATTTATAAGCTTGCAAGGGATGACCTAAAATTTATTCATTGTTGTCCCATCAATGAGCTGCTTAAAGAAACAAATAAAAGAGCTTATAACAATCATTACATATATTAAAAAGAAAATTAAATTTGATTGTTTAAATTAATACAGATATAACAATTAAAATTGTTACATTTCTCCGATTTGACGAGTGATTTAAAGTGACGCAAAGTTTCTAAGGAAACGTTGTCGTTATTTTGATTAAGGAATATATGTCATAGGCTTTAAATTACTTGAAAACTGTGCTGCACACAATTTTTTTAACGAAATCTATGTTATAAAAGAAAGATTTATTATAAGTTCTGTAAAATTGAATCTTATGCTTTCCTAATGTAAGTAAATATATCTTAATTATTTACAAGACATAATTGATTTTATTTATGTATTCTTCAATAATGCTTTCTTTTATTATTAAATGCTGATGCATGATGAGATGATGACACATGGAATTCATACGTGTATATTGAAGGATAATATAAAAAAAAAAGATTAATTTGATATCATTACCATATGATGTCTTTAAAAGTTATTTAATGATGTAAAATGATTTGATGTCATATTTAATTTATTTCATTGTGCGTGTTGTTATCTGTAGTCTTATTTATATTCAAAAAATTAAATCATAAGTATTTTTTTGAGTTTTATAATATCATAAAAAGAAATGCTTTTATCTTTTATTATTGAATATTATTAGAAATTTAAGTTTGTTTGTTAACTATGTCCTGAAATTCAAACTGGTAAATTCCGCATCAGAATAAAATAATGAAATACAACTTACCAATCTGATGATTTAAATTTCTTATGAGCTAAAAGTAAAAATATAGCATTCTTCTATCTAGCATTATTACATCGTCTTAAAAATGCATAATATCTTTGCGATAAAAGTACTCCTATGATTGCATTTTTAAAAAAATATATCGCAAAATACGTACAGAATATCCTTTTAAAATTCAACACTAAAAATGTAAAATAACAACATGATCTTTAGAGTACTTCAAAGAATAACAAAATGGTTTCAGAGAATAATGTTATAAGCGTATGTTTCCAGCCTTCTGTGCCAAACTTGTCGCCAAGGCAGAAAAAAAGATTTGGAATAGTCGTATTTTGGCTGTTATTTTATTATAAACTCGAAAGAATTTTGCTGTCTCAATGATTACCGTTTTAAGAATTCGGCTTGATCAGCATTAAAAAGGTAACCAGAAGTGCCTCTGTAGGCACTGATACGGTATAATCCAGGATTTAGAATTAATTTAGAATACGGGATTCTAAGTTCTGAATAGTTTTGCGATGAAGAAATATTGCCAAGATAAAGTATTGTGATGTACGCGATGACGTAAATTTTAGGGGTTTCCAAAATAAAATTTTCAGCATATTTTTATAGTTCTGCGCATCTATGACGTAATAAAAATCAGGTTGCTACATATATAAGAAAATCTGCCAAAATTCACCAAGCTCAGAATTTGGCATCCATGTTAATAGGCATATGTGCATGGTTCTGGAATTCTATCATTTCGTTAACGAGTTATGACATAACATTTACCACAAAGGCGCGAAACGTTGCAACCCTCAGGAGCCCGCAAAGGATAGCTGCTTTTTTCAGAATTTTTTAATTTCTCAGTGAAATTTTTACATTTGAGGAGCCTTAGAGTCTGTAAGGTCCTGACGGAGCATATCTTCACATCCACACTTCGTTACGTATTTTCTCGATAAACATAGGATTTAAGGAAGAATTTAAGAAGAATATTATAGATATTGTTTAAATAAAATATCGATATTTACTATGAAGATTTTCTGGTGTAAAATACAAAATAATACAAGGAATACTAAAAATTAATAGCACTTGAAATGTTGACACATTAAACAGTGTCTAACAATTTCAAATTTTTGCATTCTGTGCCTTAAATGGCCAAAATATATAAAATTGTTGATTAGCAATTTATGAGCAAATGAATTATGTATTTCCAAATGACGTTCCACACATTTGCCTGATCGAGAGATCATCGCATTTGGTTATTCTGATGGTCACGTCAAAGGATATGTTTAATTCTTATTTTATACTATTAATGATGGTTTCTTCTACTGTATGATTTGAGGGGGGGGTTAATGATTATGATTTTCAGCTTCACATGGGTTTTATTTTCCACACTTAATTAATCTTTTTCTAGAGTTTCTGTAAAGACTGTGGATTCTTCATGGTTTTGACATTTGATTTAAAGTGATTATTTCTTACACGTAGTATTTTTAGCCAAATGTTGGTTTTGATTGATTTAAAGGTTTCAATTAAGTTTTGGGGTTTAGTTTTTATTTATGATGAGGGAAATAGTCTTCAATGCTTTATTATATGAATTTTTATTGACTTCTGATGAGAAATTGAGGTTTGACCATGTTAATTGATTTATTCATTTCTGCTATTTGGTTTATTAGTTGAGATATGGAAAAGAGGCCGGAAGATAGGTTATCAAATTTCTGTTAATTTATCTCTATATCTTTTGATAAGGTAGAACAGGAGATGCTTTGAAAGCTATTAAATCTTGCGATTGTTCCAATAATTTATTTGCTTGAATTTTCACTCTAATAAGGAGATCTGCATTGTCACTTGTTTTTAAATTCAAACTTTTCTGAATTTTATATATCAGGCCTGATTGTGAGAAATTTTGGGCCCTAAAATCTTGACACCTGATTCGTTGTATTTGATTAAATCGGTTCGAAGCTTCACGTTAGATAAATTGTCCACTGATGTTGATTTTCAAAACGTCGAGTTTTCTTCTTTTTCCATACTAAAAGTTTTGTTGCAAAATGGGACATATATACATTCATACATATACGTACATACACGCATATATGTTTGTGCCTGTTTGCCGTTATAGCGTCCATGAAAATATACTAATCATATTGTGGTACACGAATGAAAAAAATTACGCGTAATTTAGGTAAATTCTTCTTTCCTTATAGGGTATGTTTGGTTGACTGCAGTATAGATTTCAAATTTGTAACATAATATAACAAAACACAAATAGTCAAATAGCATACAACAATTATCTTAGGGAAATAGGTAAAGTAATTTAGTAACATTTGCTATTATAACCATATCATATCTCTTCTGTCATTTCACCGTAATTTATTTCAAAAGAATATTTAAATTACCACAGAAAAATTGTGGATCTATAAAAATTGTTTTAAAATTGTAATAACTAATATTAAAGCCAATATAATGGTAGAAATGGTTATTTTATAACAAAAGCAAAGCACACGATGTGCTAAAGTATAGATTGACCTATAACAAAAGGAAAAATTTAATTAGGGGTGTAAACATTAATAAGATACGGAAAAAACAAAAGGAAAATCAAATATTAACAAAAATAAAATAAACGAAATTACTATACCACGAGAGAATGCAAAAATGAAATTAGAGTTATAAAAAGCATAAATATCCTCTTTCAATACAGTGGAATAAGTAAATAAATTTAAAAATTAATTTAATAAATTAAAAGAACTTAAATGTTAAAAAAAGATTTTAAAAATTTGTAGTATGAAGAAAATTTTAAAATGAATAAAGCTGAATATTATAGCTTAGTAAAAGAGAAAAATTTTTCCAAAAGCAATATTATAATAAATTTAAATAAGTATAAAACTTTACTATTTAATATATATTCCAGGTGAGAAGGTAAAGATTTATAGCTGAAGTAAAAACTACCTATAGATCAATGACATGTATTCGTAAATCAAACATTACAGAAGAACTTAAATTCCAGGGGACTACGGGGTGGTCCTAAATCTTAGATAGAAAATACCTATGGATTAATCATAGATGTATGACACATCACAGAAGAACTCAGGGAAAATATGGGAGGACTTATATCTTAGGTAAAAATTTACCTATGGAAAATTCAGACATGCCTTCTTACATCACACATCACAGAAGAACTCAAGGGAGGAAGGGGTGGACATACATCTTAGGCAGAAATTACCTGTGGAACACTCACAGATGTATTCTTACATCACACATCACGGAAGAACTGAAGGGGAGGAAGGGTGGCTTTTCATCTTAGGTAGAAATTACCTATAGAACACTCACTGATGTATTCGTACATCACACATCAAAGAAGAACTAAAGAGGAGGAAGGGGTGGCTTTTCATCTTAAGTAGAAATTACCTATGGAACACTCACAGATGTATTCTTACATCCCACATCACAGAAGAACTCAAGAGGAGGAAGGAGTGGCTTTTTCGTCTTAGGTAGAAATTACCTATGGAACACTCCACAGATGTATTCTTGCATCACGCATCACAAAAGAACTCAAGGGGAGGAAGGGGAGGCTTTTCATCTTAGGTAGAAATTACCTATGGAGCAATCACAGATGTATTCTTACATCACACATCACATAAGAACTAAAGGGGAGGAAGGGGTGGCTTTTCATCTTAAGTAGAAATTACCTATGGAACACTCACAGATGTATTCTTACATCACGCATCACAAAAGAACTTAAGGGGAGGAAGGGGTGGCTTTTCATCTTAGGTAGAAATTACCTATGGAACAATCACAGATGTATTCTTACATCACGCATCAAAAAAGAACTCAAGGGGAGGAAGGGGTGGCTTTTCATCTTAGGTAGAAATTACCTATGGAACACTCACAGATGTATTCGTACATCACACATCACAGAAGAACTCAAGGGGAGGAAGGGGTGGCTTTCATCTTAGGTAGAAATTACCTATGGAACACTTACAGATGTATTCTTACATCACACATCACAGAAGAACTCAAGGGGAGGAAGGGGTGGCTTTTCATCTTAGGTAGAAATTACCTATGGAACACTCACAGATGTATTCGTACATCACACATCACAGAAGAACTCTAGGGGAGGAAGGGGTGGCTTTTCATCTTAGGTAGAAATTACCTATGGAAAACTCACAGATGTATTCTTACATCACACATCACAGAAGAACGCAAGGGGAGGAAGGGGTGGCTTTTCATCTTAGGTAGAAATTACCTATGGAACACTCACAGATGTACTCTTACATCCCGCAACACAAAAGAACTCAAGGGGAGGAAGGGGTGGCTTTTCATCTTAGGTAGAAATTACCTATGGAAATACTAACAGATGTATTCGTACATCACACATTACAGAAGAACTGAAGGGGAGGAAGGGGTGGCTTTTCATCTTAGGTAGAAATTACCTATGGAACACTTACAGATGTATTCTTACATCACGCATCACAGAAGAACTCAAGGGGAGGAAGGGGTGGCTTTTCATCTTAGGTAGAAATTACCTATGGAACACTCACAGATGTATTCGTACATCACACATCACAGAAGAACTCAAGGGGAGGAAGAGGTGGCTTTTCATCTTAGGTAGAAATT
The DNA here is from genome assembly GCA_030067965.1 of Latrodectus elegans. NCBI lineage: Eukaryota > Metazoa > Arthropoda > Arachnida > Araneae > Theridiidae > Latrodectus > Latrodectus elegans. The sequence continues at coordinate 79,992,586 of CM057822.1, forward strand.
ACCTATGGAGCACTTACAGATGTATTCTTACATCACGCATCACAGAAGAACTCAAGGGGAGGAAGGGGTGGCTTTTCATCTTAGGTAGAAATTACCTATGGAACACTCACAGATGTATTCTTACATCACACATCACAGAAGAACTCAAGGGGAGGAAGGGGTGGCTTTTCATCTTAGGTAGAAATTACCTATGGAACACTTACAGATGTATTCTTACATCACGCATCACAGAAGAACTCAAGGGGAGGAAGGGGTGGCTTTTCATCTTAGGTAGAAATTACCTATGGAACACTTACAGATGTATTCTTACATCACGCATCACAGAAGAACTCAAGGGGAGGAAGGGGTGGCTTTTCTATCTTAGGTAGAAATTACCTATGGAACACTCACAGATGTATTCTTACATCACACATCACAGAAGAACTCAAGGGGAGGAAGGGGTGGCTTTTCATCTTAGGTAGAAATTACCTATGGAACACTTACAGATGTATTCTTACATCACGCATCACAGAAGAACTTTAGGGGAGGAAGGGGTGGCTTTTCATCTTAGGTAGAAATTACCTATGGAACACTTACAGATGTATTCTTACATCACACATCACAGAAGAACTCAAGGGGAGGAAGGGGTGGCTTTTTCATCTTAGGTAGAAATTACCTATGGAACACTTACAGATGTATTCTTACATCACGCATCACAGAAGAACTCAAGGGAGGAAGGGGTGGCTTTTCATCTTAGGTAGAAATTACCTATGGAACACTCACAGATGTATTCTTACATCACGCATCACAGAAGAACTCAAGGGGAGGAAGGGGTGGCTTTTCATCTTAGGTAGAAATTACCTATGGAACACTCAAAGATGTATTCTTACATCACGCATCACAGAAGAACTCAAGGGAGGAAGGGGTGGCTTTTCATCTTAGGTAGAAATTACCTATGGAACACTTACAGATGTATTCTTACATCACGCATCACAGAAGAACTCAAGGGGAGGAAGGGGTGGCTTTTCATCTTAGGTAGAAATTACCTATGGAACACTTACAGATGTATTCTTACATCACATCACAGGAGAACTCAAGGGGAGGAAGGGGTGGCTTTTCATCTTAGGTAGAAATTACCTATGGAACACTTACAGATGTATTCTTACATCACGCATCACAGAAGAACTCAAGGGGAGGAAGGGGTGGCTTTTCAACTTAGGTAGAAATTACCTATGGAACACTTACAGATGTATTCGTACATCACACATCACAGAAGAACTCAAGGGGAGGAAGGGGTGGCTTTTCATCTTAGGTAGAAATTACCTATGGAACACTTACAGATGTATTCTTACATCACGCATCACAGAAGAACTCAAGGGGAGGAAGGGGTGGCTTTTCATCTTAGGTAGAAATTACCTATGGAACACTTACAGATGTATTCTTACATCACGCATCACAGAAGAACTCAAGGGGAGGAAGGGGTGGCTTTTCATCTTAGGTAGAAATTACCTATGGAACACTCACAGATGTATTCATTACATCACACATCACATAAGAACTCAAGGGGAGGAAGGGGTGGCTTTTCATCTTAGGTAGAAATTACCTATGGAACACTTACAGATGTATTCTTACATCACGCATCACAGAAGAACTCAAGGGGAGGAAGGGGTGGCTTTTCATCTTAGGTATAAATTACTTATGGAACACTTACAGATGTATTCTTACATCACACATCACAGAAGAACTCAAGGGGAGGAAGGGGTGGCTTTTCATCTTAGGTAGAAATTACCTATGGAACACTTACAGATGTATTCTTACATCACGCATCACAGAAGAACTCAAGGGAGGAAGGGGTGGCTTTTCATCTTAGGTAGAAATTACCTATGGAACACTTACAGATGTATTCTTACATCACGCATCACAGAAGAACTCAAGGGGAGGAAGGGGTGGCTTTTCATCTTAGGTAGAAATTACCTATGGAACACTCACAGATGTATTCGTACATCACACATCACAGAAGAACTCAAGGGGAGGAAGGGGTGGCTTTTCATCTTAGGTAGAAATTACCTATGGAACACTTACAGATGTATTCTTACATCACGCATCACAGAAGAACTCAAGGGGAGGAAGGGGTGGCTTTTCATCTTAGGTAGAAATTACCTATGGAACACTTACAGATGTATTCTTACATCACGCATCACAGAAGAACTCAAGGGGAGGAAGGGGTGGCTTTTCATCTTAGGTAGAAATTACCTATGGAACACTTACAGATGTATTCTTACATCACACATCACAGAAGAACTCAAGGGGAGGAAGGGGTGGCTTTTCATCTTAGGTAGAAATTACCTATGGAACACTTACAGATGTATTCTTACATCACGCATCACAGAAGAACTCAAGGGGAGGAAGGGGTGGCTTTTCATCTTAGGTAGAAATTACCTATGGAACACTTACAGATGTATTCTTACATCACGCATCACAGAAGAACTCAAGGGGAGGAAGGGGTGGCTTTTCCTCTTAGGTAGAAATTACCTATGGAACACTCACAGATGTATTCTGTACATCACACATCACAGAAGAACTCAAGGGAGGAAGGGGTGGCTTTTCATCTTAGGTAGAAATTACCTATGGAACACTTACAGATGTATTCTACATCACGCATCACAGAAGAACTCAAGGGGAGGAAGGGGTGGCTTTTCATCTTAGGTAGAAATTACCTATGGAACACTCACAGATGTATTCTTACATCACACATCACAGAAGAACTCAAGGGGAGGAAGGGGTGGCTTTTCATCTTAGGTAGAAATTACCTATGGAAAACTTACAGATGTATTCTTACATCACGCATCACAGAAGAACTCAAGGGGAGGAAGGGGTGGCTTTTCATCTTAGGTAGAAATTACCTATGGAACACTTACAGATGTATTCTTACATCACACATCACAGAAGAACTCAAGGGGAGGAAGGGGTGGCTTTTCATCTTAGGTAGAAATTACCTATGGAACACTTACAGATGTATTCTGTACATCACGCATCACAGAAGAACTCAAGGGGAGGAAGGGGTGGCTTTTCATCTTAGGTAGAAATTACCTATGGAACACTTACAGATGTATTCTTACATCACGCATCACAGAAGAACTCAAGGGGAGGAAGGGGTGGCTTTTCATCTTAGGTAGAAATTACCTATGGAACACTCACAGATGTATTCTTACATCACACATCACAGAAGAACTCAAGGGGAGGAAGGGTGGCTTTTCATCTTAGGTAGAAATTACCTATGGAACACTTACAGATGTATTCTTACATCACGCATCACAGAAGAACTCAAGGGGAGGAAGGGGTGGCTTTTCATCTTAGGTAGAAATTACCTATGGAACACTCACAGATGTATTCGTACATCACACATCACAGAAGAACTCAAGGGGAGGAAGGGGTGGCTTTTCATCTTAGGTAGAAATTACCTATGGAACACTTACAGATGTATTCTTACATCACGCATCACAGAAGAACTCAAGGGAGGAAGGGGTGGCTTTTTCATCTTAGGTAGAAATTACCTATGGAACACTCACAGATGTATTCGTACATCACACATCACAGAAGAACTCAAGGGGAGGAAGGGGTGGCTTTTCATCTTAGGTAGAAATTACCTATGGAACACTTACAGATGTATTCTTACATCACGCATCACAGAAGAACTCAAGGGGAGGAAGGGGTGGCTTTTCATCTTAGGTAGAAATTACCTATGGAACACTTACAGATGTATTCTTACATCACGCATCACAGAAGAACTCAAGGGGAGGAAGGGGTGGCTTTTCATCTTAGGTAGAAATTACCTATGGAACACTCACAGATGTATTCGTACATCACACATCACAGAAGAACTCAAGGGAGGAAGGGGTGGCTTTTCATCTTAGGTAGAAATTACCTATGGAACACTTACAGATGTATTCTTACATCACGCATCACAGAAGAACTCAAGGGGAGAAGGGGTGGCTTTTCATCTTAGGTAGAAATTACCTATGGAACACTTACAGATGTATTCTTACATCACGCATCACAGAAGAACTCAAGGGGAGGAAGGGGTGGCTTTTCATCTTAGGTAGAAATTACCTATGGAACACTTACAGATGTATTCTTACATCACGCATCACAGAAGAACTCAAGGGGAGGAAGGGGTGGCTTTTCATCTTAGGTAGAAATTACCTATGGAACACTTACAGATGTATTCTTACATCACGCATCACAGAAGAACTCAAGGGGAGGAAGGGGTGGCTTTTCATCTTAGGTAGAAATTACCTATGGAACACTTACAGATGTATTCTTACATCACGCATCACAGAAGAACTCAAGGGGAGGAAGGGGTGGCTTTTTCATCTTAGGTAGAAATTACCTATGGAACACTACAGATGTATTCTGTACATCACACATCACAGAAGAACTCAAGGGGAGGAAGGGGTGGCTTTTCAGCTTAGGTAGAAATTACCGATGGAACACTTACAGATGTATTCTTACATCACACATCACAGAAGAACTCAAGGGAGGAAGGGGTGGCTTTTCAACTTAGGTAGAAATTACCTATGGAACACTTACAGATGTATTCGTACATCACTCATCACAGAAGAACTCAAGGGGAGGAAGGGGTGGCTTTTCATCTTAGGTAGAAATTACCTATGGAACACTTACAGATGTATTCTTACATCACGCATCACAGAAGAACTCAAGGGGAGGAAGGGGTGGCTTTTCATCTTAGGTAGAAAGTACCTATGGAACACTCACAGATGTATTCGTTACATCACACATCACAGAAGAACTCAAGGGAGGAAGGGGTGGCTTTTCATCTTAGGTAGAAATTACCTATGGAACACTTACAGATGTATTCTTACATCACACATCACAGAAGAACTCAAGGGGAGGAAGGGGTGGCTTTTCATCTTAGGTAGAAATTACCTATGGAAACTTACAGATGTATTCTTACATCACGCATCACAGAAGAACTCAAGTGGAGGAAGGGGTGGCTTTTCATCTTAGGTAGAAATTACCTATGGAACACTCACAGATGTATTCGTACATCACGCATCACAGGAGAACTCAAGGGGAGGAAGGGGTGGCTTTTCATCTTAGGTAGAAATTACCTATGGAACACTTACAGATGTATTCTTACATCACGCATCACAGAAGAACTCAGGGGGAGGAAGGGGTGGCTTTTCAACTTAGGTAGAAATTACCTATGGAACACTTACAGATGTATTCGTACATCACACATCACAGAAGAACTCAAGGGGAGGAAGGGGTGGCTTTTCATCTTAGGTAGAAATTACCTATGGAACACTTACAGATGTATTCTTACATCACGCATCACAGAAGAACTCAAGGGGAGGAAGGGGTGGCTTTTCATCTTAGGTATAAATTACTTATGGAACACTTACAGATGTATTCTTACATCACGCATCACAGAAGAACTCAAGGGGAGGAAGGGGTGGCTTTTCATCTTAGGTAGAAATTACCTATGGAACACTCACAGATGTATTCTTACATCACACATCACAGAAGAACTCAAGGAGGAAGGGGTGGCTTTTCATCTTAGGTAGAAATTACCTATGGAACACTTACAGATGTATTCTTACATCACGCATCACAGAAGAACTCAAGGGGAGGAAGGGGTGGCTTTTCATCTTAGGTAGAAATTACCTATGGAACACTCACAGATGTATTCGTACATCACACATCACAGAAGAACTCAAGGGGAGGAAGGGGTGGCTTTTCATCTTAGGTAGAAATTACCTATGGAACACTCACAGATGTATTCGTACATCACACATCACAGAAGAACTCAAGGGGAGGAAGGGGTGGCTTTTCATCTTAGGTAGAAATTACCTATGGAACACTTACAGATGTATTCTTACATCACGCATCACAGAAGAACTCAAGGGGAGGAAGGGGTGGCTTTTCAACTTAGGTAGAAATTACCTATGGAACACTTACAGATGTATTCTTACATCACGCATCACAGAAGAACTCAAGGGGAGGAAGGGGTGGCTTTTCATCTTAGGTAGATATTACCTATGGAACACTCACAGATGTATTCGTACATCACACATCAAAGAAGAACTCAAGGGGAGGAAGGGGTGGCTTTTCATCTTAGGTATAAATTACCTATGGAAAACTTACAGATGTATTCTTACATCACGCATCACAGAAGAACTCAAGGGGAGGAAGGGGTGGCTTTTCACCTTAGGTAGAAATTACCTATGGAACACTCACAGATGTATTCGTACATCATACATCACAGAAGAACTCAAGGGGAGGAAGGGGTGGCTTTTCATCTTAGGTAGAAATTACCTATGGAACACTTACAGATGTATTCTTACATCACGCATCACAGAAGAACTCAAGGGGAGGAAGGGGTGGCTTTTCATCTTAGGTAGAAATTACCTATGGAACACTCACAGATGTATTCGTACATCACACATCACAGAAGAACTCAAGGGGAGGAAGGGGTGGCTTTTCATCTTAGGTAGAAATTACCTATGGAACACTTACAGATGTATTCTTACATCACACATCACAGAATAACTCAAGGGCAGGAAGGGGTGGCTTTTCATCTTAGGTAGAAATTACCTATGGAACACTTACAGATGTATTCTTACATCACGCATCACAGAAGAACTCAAGTGGAGGAAGGGGTGGCTTTTCATCTTAGGTAGAAATTACCTATGGAACACTCACAGATGTATTCGTACATCACGCATCACAGAAGAACTCAAGGGGAGGAAGGGGTGGCTTTTCATCTTAGGTAGAAATTACCTATGGAACACTTACAGATGTATTCTTACATCACGCCTCACAGAAGAACTCAAGGGGAGGAAGGGGTGGCTTTTCATCTTAGGTAGAAATTACCTATGGAACACTCACAGATGTATTCGTACATCACACATCACAGAAGAACTCAAGGGGAGGAAGGGGTGGCTTTTCATCTTAGGTAGAAATTACCTATGGAACACTTACAGATGTATTCTTACATCACGCATCACAGAAGAACACAAGGGGAGGAAGGGGTTGCATTTCATCTTAGGTAGAAATTACCTATGGAAAATTCACAGATGTATTCGTACATCACACATCACGGAAGAACTCAAGGGGAGGAAGGGGTGGCTTTTTATCTTAGGTAGAAATTACCTATGGAACACTCACAGATGTATTCTTACATCACACAAGAAGTTAAGGGGTGGAAGGGGTGGCTTTTCATCTTAGGTAGAAATTACCTATGGAACACTCAAAGATGTATTCTTACATCACACATCACAGAAGAACACAAGGGGAGGGAGCGGTGGCTTTTCATCTTAGGTAGAAATTACCTATGGAACACTCACAGATGTATTTTTACATCACACATCACAGAAGAACTCAAGGAAAGGAAGGGGTGGCTTTTCATCTTAGGTAGAAATTACCTATGGAACACTCACAGATGTAACATCACGGAAGAACTCAAGGGGAGGAATGGATGGCTTTTAATCTTATGTAGAAATTACCTATGGAACACTCATAGATGTATTCTTACGTTACACATCACAGAAGAACTAAAGGAGAGGAAGAGGTGGCTTTTCATCTTAGGTAGAAAATACCTATGGAACACTCACAGATGTATTCTTACATCACACATGACGGAAGATCTCAAGAGGAGGAAGGGGTGGCTTTTCATCTTAGGTAGAAATTACCTATGGAACACTCATAGATGTATTCTTACATCACACATCACAGATGAAGTCAAGGGGAGGAAGGGGTGGCTTATTATCTTAGGTAGAAATTACCTGTGGAACACTCACAGACGTATTCGTTCATCACACATCACAGAAGAACTCAAGGACAGAAGAACTGAAATATAATATTAGTAAATTTTTAAAAGATACATAAAATAATTACTTTTCCGAAAATCAATTAACAAATCAAATAAACAAATTAATCAGCAAATATGAGAATTTTTTATAAAGACACAATACTATAATCTTAAAATGTGATCCTCTCAGAATTGGCTTTTGCCTATAATTTGCACGCTTCAAAAATGCTAATTCAAAATATTTTTATAATATCACTATGAAATTTCATGAGCTTGATCTGTATATTTTTTCTAGAAAATGTACTTAAAGAATTTCAATCACTTAAATATTTCCCAAATTATGGCCTATTAATCGAATGCAAAAGTAATAATTTTTATGCAAAAGAAGTAATAAATTTAATGCAAAAGTAATAATGAAAGTAATTATAATGCAAAAATAAGAATATGCAAAATGGTATAGAAAATTTGGCTAAAAGTTCAGTATAAATATTAAACTGGCAGTAATTATTTTATTTTTTAACAAAAACCTAAAATTTTAGTACATCCTCTAAATAACAACATATAGATTATTTGGTATAAATTTTTTTCCAATGTGTTTAAAAGTTTTTGATGTATTTTTTAATTTTTTTTTACAACTTTTTAAAATCGTAGACGTATTTAACATTTCTAAAGAATAATATTGGCATATATCAAATATTAGTAGCTCAATATTAATGTCTTCTAAAGTTAAATAAGAAAAAATGGTTACAATGTATATATGCAGTGTATTTAAAAAAAATTCTCTGAACGTGTTCGGGTACCTTAATATTGGGAAAAAATTTTAATTTAAGGAAAATGACAAAATGTTATATTTTTAATCTCCTTTTGAAAAAATGGTAAGTTTAAATGCTTAAAATACACTGTGAGAGGTAAGATATTATTGTACTATTTATTACCCTGAAAACTGTAAATTAAGTATTTGCAAATGTTCCATAACATCAGTCGAAAAAATTGTCTTGTAAACACTCATTATGATCTAATTCTGAATAGGTTATTTTCTTTTCATTTAGAAATGCATTTTTCTAAATCAAACAAATCTACAAATCGATTTAATACTGTTGTAGGTATTAAATCGATTTGTAAATAATCTAACAATGCAAAGGGAATTAATGTCATTTTGGAAATTCTTGGTCCTTATTTTCTTTAATGATTTTTTTGAATTGTCAATGATTTTTTGCATTTGTGCGAATTTAATTTAAAATGTTTAACACTGTTTTCATAACATTAGGATATTTTAAATGTATGTAACAAGACGTTTTCGGTGAATTAGGCGGCGAATCGGTATGAATTGTGGAATTTGAGAATAATCTCTTAAAAGCCCAATAAGACCTATATTTTATCCAAAATTGTCGCAGCTGCATCACTTGCAATACTTAAGAGTTTATTGAAATTCTCATCAAAAGTTTTCATTGTTTAATCTAATATGCTTTTAATTTCGAAGCCGCGGGTTGATTTTCGAAGTGATTCTAAATCTAATAATTCTTTTTTAATAACGAAGTCAGGTGATGGTTGGTTGGTTGATTTTAATGGTGCAAGGTACAAGTAAGATCAAGCTGCGTCAGCGAAGTCAGGTGAAACAAAACGTATAAAAACTGCCAATTTCGAAAAATCTGATATCTATCAATTTGAAATTTTTTAACATAGTACAATTAATACATCTCTTGAATATAATTTCTTAAATTATATTCAAGAGATGTATTAATTGTACTGTATTCAAAAAATTATAATTTCTTAAATTATATTCAAGAGATGTATTAATTGCAGCTGTGCGTCGTTCGGTCGGGTGTTTCGAGAGGGGAATTTGCGAAACAACGAAACACAAATAATGTGTAATGCAGCATTATTTGTGAATCTAAAATTTCAAGTACATCCCCTTCAAGTTTTTATTAATAAAATTAACTATACGCTCAATCCTATATAGCTGGCATTTTGCACGAACAATATTCCAGGTAATAAAAGAAAATTGGCGTTAGCCACATTATTAGCTTAATTGCTAAGGGCCATCAAAATTGACTGTTGTTTATTTAAATTTGATTTTAAGGAAGCAAGTTTATCTTATTTTAATTTGTAATTTGGTCAATACTGATTAGAAAACTGAGGATGGTTGGTTTCATAATGTCGTTTTATATTACTAGCCTAATAATATTTGACCCCCCCATGGAATTACCGATAACACATAGTGAATTTCCGTTATTGTCAATAAAAAATTCTCCTCCCGCTCATTTAATTAAAACTTCTATTTTCTTATTCGTATTTTCTTTTTTTATTTTCGTACTGTGTCGTCATATTTTTAAAAGAACTGGAAATAAATAAAGAAATTTAGAAAATGCAAGTTTAGTGTTATTAAAACGCTAACAACACGCATTACATACTATGAAACAAATTTTATAGTTAGCTTACTAAAATTTCCAGATTACAAAATATATCCATAGCAAGAGTAATACAAATTGTTTCCTCCAGAGCAAAATATCAACTGTCCGTAGTAGTGAAAGTTTACACATTCAAAATCGGTCTGGAATCGCGGTGAATTACGGATGATTACCCCACTGTTTATGTTAGCTCGCACAGTTTTCGATGACTCATTTCATTCATTCTTAAGGCTCTTCCAGACCGAGGTGTGAACTTCCGTTGTCTTGTCGCCCCATCTGGTGTTAGTTCTCAAAGTTTGTAGAGGGGAGTATCCAAAACAATATTATTGTTGAAATTGCTTGTCAATCAATCCTTTGAAATTAGCGAGTCTGCCAGATTTGGCGCGTTATATCGTGAAAAATTAAAGTACTAACGCCATAAAACAGCCTAAAGGAGAGTTTTAAATTTTCTCCTAACAGATGTTTACATCAAATTACCCTCAGGGTTCTTAGAATAGGGGTGAGGGAAAATGGATCAGTACAAATGCTCAACGAACTGACAGCGGAATTACCTGTTGCCATCTTAGGGACCATTAGTTGCCAGTGATTCTAGAGAAAAGGTGATATTATTTACATTTTAGACATCGGCTTTTATTATTCGCACTAGAAAAAAGGAAGACAAATTGCAGGTGTTGAGTAGATGCAGATGTTGCTTAAGCAATTCACATTTCGTGAAGAAAAAACATTAACTATATATATATATATATATAGACAAAAACTATATACAAACACATACAAACACAACTATATACATATATATAATTAAACTTTTAATTTTTTGGATTTTAATAATTTATCAGCTTTAGCTGAAAATATTAAAATTCAAAAAAATAATTTTATTTGCTCATCAGTTACAAAATTTAATTTTATTTGCTCCTCAATTACATAACTTGGATTTCTTATGTCCATTCATCTAGGATAACCTGGATCGATTAGTTCTGGCAAAAGACAGTCAAAATAACAATCATTTAATTTAGTTTTCATTTGTGTCTCCCAATATATATCATCTCTAAAAGTTTGTTCAGTTTTAATTCTTTTTGGGGATCAAATGGCAAACCAACAAAAATTTCGTTCACTAATATGTAATTATCCTTGTATTTGATAATAACATTTATGATTTTTATTTTTACCCTTAATTTCTTTAGAGAGAAGAAGTTAGACGTTAGTGCTATGTTTATTTATCACACTAATCAGTGTATAAACTTTACGTACAAGTTCAATCTCTGGATTAACTCAACGCACGATTA